>CM073003.1:41556997-42156997 GCA_037038555.1 Rhynchonycteris naso | reverse complement strand
AGACAGCAGGGAGGAGACTACTTCCCCCTCCACACCCCAATTTAAGAGAAAAAGTCCCCAGGGAATTCCTTGAAGGTGTTCTGAAGAGAGGAGTTCTGTTCACTGTGAACTGTTTGGCCTTCTGGGTTATAGAAAAGCATCTACCCCTTCTGGGTCACCTCTAGATTGACAAGTAAGAGTTCGCAAGAGAGCATCTCATGGCCCAGGAGTGCCCAGGCTGCCGAAGAGAGCCTGGTGTCTGCTGCCATGTGAAGTACTCTGAAGGCTGGCTGAGCTGTTTATTGCAAGATAAGAATGGGCAGCTGAGAAGCCTGTGCTTGGCTGCCTTTGCCCTTTGTCAGGACAAGAATAGGAAGATCCCCAGGGGCCAAGTGGGTAGAGAACCAGGTTTGCAATTTCTCTGATGCATTTATCTAGGAGAACCGCCTCCCAGGAAGATAGAGAGATGGGGTGCCTTTCTAGGACAGGAGTTAGTGAGGTGGTCCCAAGATATCACCTGGCCAGAGACAGTGATCTCAGAAGAGCACCCTTGTGCTGGTGGGTAATATCCCCTACACACACACACTCACACACTCACACACACATTCACAAACTCACATCCTGATGGAGAGAGAGCCAGTGTTTGGGCATCTGCTATAACAAAAGAAACCCAACAGTCAAGAGAGATCTACAGATGGGACCAGCTAAGTAAAATGGCTATTGGCCCCTTTCCTCTGATCCCTTCTTCTCCAACCGTGGAAGAGCTGGAGGAAAGTGAAGAAGAGAAAGCAAATCAAAGAGACTAGAAAGAAAAGACACCTCTCTCTGCCTTCTTGTTTCAGAACCACACGAGGGACATGTGTTGAGGGAGAAGCTTTGAATTGGATGAAAAATTAAAAGGTTTTGTTTCTGGCTGAATTTATCTATAGCTAAAGAGCTGGGACCTGCTCAAGATGTCACCAAGGGACAGGAAGGATAATCTGAAAATAAGGTTTGAAAGCAGTGATGGGAAAGTCACAAAGCAGTTTCCTGATTGTACCCTACGAGGTTCTCACTGATCTGTAAACAGCCTATAGTGCACTGCATCTATAATTACAGGCTGAAACAGTCTTCACTTGATAAAAGAATTTATAGCAGAGTGAGCAAGTGGGAGAAGCATTGATAACTCAGAAAATAATAGGTGATAACTACTTTGCATAACCTGGTGGTAGAAAACTCCACCTGGTGATGGTTGGTGTTTGATTTGTATCTTGAAGGTCTAAGAGATTTTGCAAAGGTGGAGAAAGGTGAAGCCATTCCAGCTATTAGCAATATTCTGAGTGGAGCCATGGAGTTAGGTTTAGGCAAAGATGAAGGACCTGGTTTGCTTGGAGTATTGGCTTTGTGGGGAGTTATTGTCAATGTTAAAGCCAAAAATATAGTGGAGTCCACACCTAAATAATATATTTAAAATTAACCTTAAAATTTTAGATTTTATTGTTTAAATAAAACCATAGGAGATTACTGAGCAGCAGGCTGTATGATCCCATCAGTGTTCTTAGGAAAATGACTGGGACAACAGGGTACAGAGTCCAGAATAAGTGAAGTTGAAAGAAACAAAAGGCACTTAGATTGGTCAAGTGATGAATACAGCATAAATAATGAGGCAGGTTATGGCTGTGGCTCTGGAAATAAGAAAAATAAGACAGAGTCAAGAGATAAAGTAGAGAGAGGTAAGATTGACAAGATGAATCATTACTTCCCCACAAAGGCTAATCTCCATGAATATATGATTGCTGTTCAAAAATAGAACCTACAAGACTTCCACAGAAATTGCTTCAATCCCTAGAAACCCAGGGATCCCAAAGGGCCAGCTATGCCATTGACTCCCCAAAGCTCAGCTGGGCTAATGCAGAGTCTACTGCTATCCAATGACGATGCCTTGGACATTTGGGCCACTGTTCCCTCTATAGTAATGGGGTCACCTCTCCTGCCCGGCAAAATCAGTGGCAGAAACAGTGCTGCCTCCCTCCTTGAGACCCCCCAAAAAACTGGAAAAGATGTCTGTTCCAGTCCCTACCAGGTGGTCAGAAGGAGGCTGCCCCAGCTCCTCTGTTTGCTCACTTGATTCATCATGACCCTTTATGACTTCTGCAATGACAGAAAAGAGAAATCCTCAAAATAAATGTTTCTTGTGATGCATTTTCCCTTACCTGGAGAAATTCTTGTGACCCCAACCAGAAAAGAGCATGAATCACAAACTGTTGGCTTTCATTTGCCCTCGTTCATGCCCAGTTTAATGTCTTCATGGTATCCTTATAGGACTCGGGGAGTTTCCAGTGTGGTTTACAGAAATAATAATGTGATTTCATACAATGTCTTTCTCCAAAGCCTGATCATATCAGCCTGTGTTTGGGGAATGACTGTCAGTTACCCTTGTGAAGGCTTTCTATGAGTTTTGGCAATTAAGATAAAATTGGACACAGAAGCCCTGACATGCTGAAAAGGAGAAAAATCAATGTAAATAAATGTAATTTCTAAATAAAATATGCTTTTACCTAATTGAAAAGTCATTACCAATTAGTCAAATGCAACTTTAATCAGACATGAATGATGGAGGAATCCTATATTCAGAGGAAGAACACAAGTTGGCATTTTAAAACTCTCATGTCTCAGGCTATTAGCCTTGAAAACCTCTTACCAGGTAACTGAGGTGTGAGTTTTAATTCCCAATATCAAACCAAGAATAAAATAATTTTAATTATGGTCAACTGGGTAGAAACATGGATGGTCTAATTGCTAAGCAGTAAATCTGTATTCTGTCCCCAGGAGACTCACACCTGAGCCAAGAGCTTCAATAATTCATTAAGGCACTTCCCTATGCATCAATTATCAAATCATGTGCCTTGATTACTTTACTTAGGAAAGCTATGGTTGTGAATAAAGGCTTTACCAATCATCAAAACATGGAAAAGCCCTCGAACCTATTATACATTTGACTTTCATGAAGAATATAAAATCTTACATCAACCTCATTTATCTAGGGCACGTGTGCCAATGGCAATATGCAGAATAATTACAAGGGGCCCAGCCTGGCTAACTTCATGCAGAGTTATGAAGTAGGTAGATTTGGAGTCTCTACCTCTCTAATCTTGTGTTTGCCAGGAGTTTACTGTAAAGAATTGCTTCCATTTTCTTTAAATATTAGCATATTTGTGGTTCAGGATGATATTCTAGCACCTTTATATCCCCATGATGCCAAACTCAATGCACTAATGCCTGTGGATAACAGATTATAACACAATGCTTTTTTCATAAATCATTTGTGACTTTGATCACCTATTGTTATTGTTACATTTATACTATTTTACCCAAAATATCAAAGTAAAGAAAATTATGAAAGGGAACAAAAGTGAATGAACAATATAAAATTTAGATGGAAAAGAAAAAACCCAAAGGATATTGCTCTATATACATAGAGAAGGCATTTAACAAATATCTTTTGGGTGGTAACTATAAAAAGATGAGAGGAAAATAAGGAGAGAAAAGAAAACATGTTTAACTTGGGGCCATTAGTTTTGCCCACACGGTCAATATAAAAGAGCAACATTTGTTAATTGTAAAATTTAACTCTTCTTCCTGTTCTAATCCAATTCGCAATGACAAAGATAACTCTAAGCACAGTATTGCTAGATTAATGACAGCCAAGGAAATATAAATGAGGAAAGGACAACTGACTGAGTAATCAATCCTCAACAGCTTGATACTATCCTCATGGGATTTACAAACTTAAAATAACAAGACACTATGAGTATTTCAACCTCTGTAATTATTATCATTTTCAACACTCTTCTTGAAGCTGTAGACTTAAATGGATTCTGAGGACAAGTGTTGGCACCAGCACCAAGTGGAAAGGTAACGTATCTTGGTGCATCTGCACTTTATTTTTCTGTATCTACTTTTGAAAGGATAGCTCACTTTCAAATAGGAACATAATCTAGTAGACCTTTCTCAGTGTATATCTGCACAGTATGGTAACAGACTTGCTATATTTGGATATCTCAAGGTGGGCAGTAGGGGGCTGTTGGGAACAGGGGGAACAAGCCCTCAGTTCTGCCTCCTCTCCATTCTACCCTCCATCCTCCCTGACTACACGTGTGACCCAGTTGGGGTCAAGGATTTTGAACTTGAAAAAATGGATCTTGTGCTCAGGGACAAAGATTTTTCACAGCAGCAGCAGCAGTGGGCGTAGAGTCAGGACACAGGAGCCCAGGGCATGGCAGTGAGTGTCCAGGTGGGCAGAGGCCAGCATGCAGCGATGTGTTCTTGTAGATGTGCCTGTGGGAGCTGTCCTATCAAGACTGTCCTTGTAGAGGAGCTGGGTCTTAGCCAAGTTTCCCACCTGTGTTTCCACCTGGACAATTCTGTGAACCACATGAGGTCCTTCTAACAAAATTCCTTCTCTGTTTAAGCAAGACATAGTGGTTTCTTTGATTTGCCACAAGATTCCCTGGTTTGTAAGGAGCATAAAACACAATTTTAAAAACTGTCATTTTCTTGGAAGTGAAGCAGTTTCAAATAGAAAAATTAGACCCAAGTATTTGGAAATTGCTTACTTTTTCTCATATCTTACTGCTCTCTTCTGAGGATAGTTTCCTCAGATGTATACAAATAACTTTCATCGTCACCAAAAACTCTGCTAGTAGCCTGTTTACACTTTTAAAAAATGTTCTTTGCCAGACTAATTATAATAAAAAGTAGTCATTCAATTGGGCATATATATATATATATATATATATATATATATATATATATATATATATTTACATGATTATATTTAACCATTCCCAGAGGGGGTGAATGTCAACAGAGGGCCAGGTAAGAATGTCAAATTAGATTGTCCAACTAGGGAATCTGTCAATAAAGGAGGAACACTTAACTCATTTCAAGTGTTTCATTATACATGCTATAGAAAGAGCACCTGGCTTTTTTTATTTGAAGGTAGTTATTGCAAATTGTTATTTTGGCGAGAGAGTTCTTAAGAAAGAGAATGTTGCAGATGAAAATTTAGTTTTTGCTTAGATAAGAAGATGTGAACACACTGAAGTGAAAAGCCTACAACACACACCTCTTAGGAGGCATTCAAGGTGACAGGTAGCTGTGACATAGCAGGTGTAGCACGGCCATAGCCAGGGATTACTTCTAATATTTCATGGAGGATATTAATATTGAAGAATCAAGGACTACCTGAAGTTACTAATCTATTTCTCAGACAATATTAAATTTATGTAATGCTACTGACAGTATATAGAATCCTAAAATACTATGCCTTCGGTGTCTGTCTGATAACCACTATGACCTTCTACTAAGAATCCGACTAATTTAAATAAAAATTCTCTTATGTTCATAGAAGTCTTGATTAAACTTTGAGCCATTGTAAAGTCATAGAAACATAGAGGGGTGAAGATAGTAAAGTGTATATGTGTTTGTGTAGTATCTGAGATATTATTTTGCTATTTTCTAAAAACTATTTTAGTACAATTTTTGAAGGCGTTGTGGTCTAATGGATTCTCATCATTGTTCAGGTTGTTTCTAGACTGCACAGTTGACATATCTCCAGTCCTTATCGAAGATAGAATTGATGTTTCAGTGGAAGTTTTAGCAGGCTTAGCTAGTCCTGAAAATATAATGCCTATTTCAAAACATTGAATCACCTTTGAGGCAAAGAGAGCATGGTCTAAACATTCTAAAATTTAAAACTTCTTTCCAGATAAATATTACTCTTTTCTTTTTAAATTAGAAAGAATAAATTTCTTGACATACAGCAAAACATCCTTTTGGATCAGACCTGAAAAACAAAAGATTCTTTTTATATGAACATTTTTCATTTTTAAGATGATCTTAAACAAAAAACACACAATACTGACAGTCAAATTTCTGAAAACTAGTTGTCTGACCCTTTCTAGGTATGAGCCTAATTCAACTGTGTGATTCAGAGACAAATACGTCAAAGTACATTCAGGTATTTTAATATTCTTAACACTAAAAATAAACATATCCTCAATAAGTAAGCTGTATCAACAACCTGTAAAATATATCTAAAACCATCACAGTGAAGTTTTGTGTTTGTTTTCCACATTGCCACTATCTTTGAAGGAATGAAGGTATATTTAATAATATTTTTTTTCTTAAGTGAGAAGCAGGAAGGCAGAGAGACAGACTCCTGCATGTGTCCCAATTGGGATCCACCTGGCAAGCCCCCTATGGGGCAATGCTCTGCCCATCTGGGGCTGTTGCTCTGTTGCTTGGCAACTTGAGCTATCCTAGCTCCTGAGGTGAGGCCATGGAGCCATCCTCAGCACCCAGGGACAACTTGCTCTAACTGAGCCATGGCTGCGGGAAGGAAAAAGGGAGACAGGAAAGAAGGGAGAGAGGGAGGGGTGGAGAAGCAGCTGGTCACTTCTCCTGTGTGCCCTGAGCAGGAATCAAACCCAGGATATCCACACACTGGACTGACACTCTACCACTGAGCCAACTGGCCAGGACCTAATAATGTATTTTATCCCAAATTTTTTTTACTGTTTTAAGGCACTTCTTTATTCTTAATCAGGTGGTTATCAAATGGGAAGTCTCCAAACACTCATTTCACATTCTTCTTTAGGCTTAGTTTTAAATTCCATCAGTTGAGTCCATTTTAAGTCCACATGCTATGAGTGAATCACCCTATATATTAGATTCTACTTTTAGAGTCCTGATGCAAATTCTAGGAAATCCCAGGTTATAATGAATAATAATGATGATGACATAATCTGCTCTTTGAAGATACATTTAATTTTCAAAAGACCACTGAATCCTTTAGCCCACGAATAATCTATTAAATTCAGCAAGCAGCATCTCCTATAAAATTGGGGAGCTTGGTGGGGGAAGATGTTAGAGGTTTTCCTTCATGTCATCTTTTTCATGGCAGTGAAATTATATGAATTTGTCACATGGGGAAATACCTAACCAAAAAAAAAAAAAAAAGAAAAGAAAAGACCTCTGAGTTGTTTTACTAGAACCAAGTGAGCTGTGGGGGAAGAACAGCTCCAACGTTGATGGACAATGCCAGCTTTTTCACAACAGGAACAAACGGACAGAGAGTAACGACTTCTGCCAGGCTCACTCCTTGACTCCCCAAGTGCACTCACTCTGTGGCTTTATCATTTGTCGTCTGACAACTGTTCCCAGCTGTAAAAGGCAAGCTCACTCTCCGGGAAAGGTTCAAATATAAATGACTGAGATCCTTTCCAAAGGCCCACTGTGGCTGATACCTGTGGCCTCCACCCCCAGCCCCCGCAAGGGCACTTCATTTTCACTTTATTGCTTTTTCCATTTCAAGGGCAGGTTAAGGTCCAGGGGAAAATTCCATTCGAAATGCAGCTTCTTGATTACAGGCAGGCCAAGATGGCTTCCCACTCACTCCCTGCGCTTCCATTCTGTCTCTTTTCAACATGGTCCTTTTCTGCAGTTGCAGCATCCCAGCCCACCGCTGGGTACTTGAAAGTTGCTCGGGTAACAGCTGCTGTAAGACTTTCCACGAACAACCCCTAACGAATGAATGTGTACAAACCCTGCCAAGTGTTGCTTCATTGTCCGTTTACTCTGCTTTTAACATGACAGATGACAGCCTCCTGTGCTGGGGGAAAGAAAAGCATGACTGCTGAGAGCCCTGAAACGCTTCCTTTTCCTTTCTTGTGAAAGTCAAGTTTATTCATCCCATGCTTTCTTCCATGACCTGGGGGTGTAAAAACTGCAGTCGTTCAGCTTTCTCTGCAGAGTTAAAAGAAACTACAATGGCAGTGTGCTTTTCAAAACTCCAGCATAATAAAAATCATGGAGTGCGCTGCAACAGAAATGACAAAGCTCCTTAAAGTAATTCCTAACGATGCGATTTTTTGTTTGTTTGTTTCATGGTGGCCATTTTAATCACAAGGTGTTAACATGCAGATTAATGTAAACTTCAGTTTTCCTGAAAATATGTTCTACAAATTCCAAAATAGGCCTGACCTGTGGTGGCGCAGCGGATAAAGCGTCGACCTGGGAACACTGAGGTCGCCGGTTCAAAACCCTGCACGGTCTGGTCAAGGCACATATGGGAGTTGATGTTTCTAGCTCCTCCCCCCTTCTCTCTCTCTCTCTCTCTCTCTCTCTCTCTCTCTCTCTCTCACTCTGTGTCTCCTCTCTAAAATGAATAAATAAAAAGAAATTTAAAAAAAAATTCCAAAATAGCATTATCAGCGAAACCAAAGCTAGATTTTTGGAGACTTCTTTCTATGCACTGAATGGAAATCTTCAAGAATTTCATTATAAGTTTTCTTATTCTTTTCAGGAATATCCTCTGGATGTTGTGTTATATATGCAAACATGCCATGGTCCCTCACAGTGTACATATAATCTTGACATTTTAAAAGATAATACCCAATAAACACAAAGGAAGTAACACATAGAAGCTGGCGATGGAAACCCCCAATATTGGGGAGATTTGTCTGAACAGTTCTCTCTTTGGAACACCCTTCCTGATACTGAGTGAAATGGCTCCTCTTTGTGTCCATTCATTAGTGGAATCCACATTTTATCTGGGCAAATACTAATTAAACCAGAGGTTAATGCAGAGGTACGGGAATCAATCCAAGTGGAAGAATAAATATCAGTTGCGAGTAGTTAAATCAAGGACAGACCTTTCCTGCCTATAAGAAGCACTCCCAGATCTGCAATATTGGAACACTTTCCTAGAAGGCAGCAGATGTTGCAAAGGTTCACCTGCTTTAACTCAGTAATTACACGTCCAGGAACCTGGCCTATGGAAATAGGACATTTTACACAAAATTTCTTTTTTTTTTAACCAGTGTTTCTTTGAAAGTTATATTTTTAAAAAACAATTTAAAAATAATGGTTGATAGCCCGAATTTGGAAGAAATATATGAGGGAAAAGAAATGGCTTAAATTGTACAAAACAAGGTCTTGGTTCATTCGTATGGGGCACATTGACTTTTGGCTAGATGCAGTCCCGATTTCCATGGAGGTAATACTGGTCATGAGGGTAAAGCATTCGTGGTGAGATTAGGGTCCTTGTAAGAAAAGGAAGAGAATCCAAAGCTCTCTCTTCTGAGTGTGAGGATACAGAGAGAAGGCAGCCATGTGTAAGTCAGGAAATAGGACTTGACCGCAACCTAAATCTGGCAGACCAAGGTGCGGGCACATTAGCTCCTTGACCTTGAACTTCCCAGCCTCCAGAACTGTGAGACATTACTGTTTGCTATTTAAGCAACTCAGTCTCTGGTATCTTGTTATAGCAGCCTGAGTAGACTAACACACTGATGCTGAGACTCACGGGGGGAGCTGACCACACAAGAGTGTGAGTACCAGGGGCAGGAATCATAGGACCTACTTTAGACCCTGTCTACCACACTAAATCATCCTGTGGTAGGCATAATTATTCCCAGTTTACTAAAGTAAAGGTTGAAAAAAAGCCCATTAATTTATCTATTGCTATGCATTTTATGAATAATAAAACAGGGGTTAAAATCCAGTCTGGTTGACACCACCGCCATATTGTTACCACACAGAATGACAAAGTTGTTTATAAAATTTTACCCCTACCTCTTCTTTTGAATTTTCTGAGTATCCAGGGCTCTCCTGCCAATTCCTGAAAACCATGATACATCTGACTATGTTCATGAATATCTGATCTCCCAGGAAAGCAACTTGTATTTGAAGGCTTTAACTCTCCCCTAACCACTCATTTCATTGCCTAATATTAGGACCTTACAAGGTGACTAACTAACTAATGAAATAAACTAAATAATGCCAATAGTTTATTACATTCTGCCACACAGGTAATAATACATTTGCATTATGAGAAAGGATTTATGGCTGATTTATTTTCTTAATATAATTTTTATGTTTTTGCTTTATGGAAACCTGGTTTCCAAAGCAGAATCTGCCAAATGGGCAAAGTGGTTTAATCTCTTCATAAAGTGAGGGGAGGAGATTCAATAACGTCTAATATCTACTCCAGCGCTATTTTTACGTTTTTGTTTTATTCTTTCCTCGGTAACTTCCAATGATTTTTTTTACAATGTAGTTGCCAAAATTGCTAGCCAAGCCTTTAAGAACCTACATAAGCTGGCCCAAATTTTCTTTTCAATATATTCACTTATATTTAAGTCATACTCTTCTACTCAAATATGCCATATGTATTTCTTCCCAGAATGCTTTGCCTCTTCTTCAGTGCATTTCCTGATGCCACCTTTCTTCAAACCAAGAGCAAGTCTCCCCAGCTCCAAGATGCCCTCCCATCCACCTCAGCCCATATCCCACCCTAACATGCTGTAAAAACTCATCTGCACACTCAGTTGGCCCTTGGGCTAAGTTTCCTATGAGTGTTTCTGAATGAATGTTAAGCTCTTTAAACAGAAAATCACTTCTGCATTTTGTATCTCGTACAAGAACATAATTATAAATATTGTGAAGCACAAAAAAAATCTTCATAAAGTGGACATAACCCCAAAAGATTAAAATGAATGATAAATTTTTGAAAACAGTGTGGGTTAGAGAGGAAGACCTGGAAAGCCTTATACATCCCCTGAACACATCATTATGACTTGCTGTGTATTCTCCTAATAGACTGCTTCTATATTCTACTCTCATCACATCAGAATAACCTAACCTTTTTCATCTCCTAAATTGCTCCTTTCAACTAGAATGTGTTTTACCATTCCATCACCACTTATAAAAACCCTTTCTAAGGTTCAAGGCCAAATCAAATTTTTTTTGTCCCCTATGAAAATTCTCTGACCTTCTCAGTCAAAATTAACTTCTCTCTCCTCATTGTTGCTTTCTTACTTTCCTGACCATCTTTTATGGTATTGAATTATAGTTAGTTTTAGTGCCTCTCTGAGTTGCCACAATGAGAAGAACGTAAACTCCTCTAGAATGAAAGCGGCTCCTTTCATGTTTCCTTTTATATCTTTCAGAATACCAGGGCAGACCTTGCCATAGGAGGTGATAAAATAATATTCCTTAAATTAACTTGGGAATGATTCCTCAGCACATCTAGCCTGCCTTTATGCTAAAGGAGATTGATGCCTTACTGGGTTCTCTTCTAGTGATTGAAAAGAAACCATGCTCTAAGTCTGAGCAAAGGTTTTTTATTTCAAGCAAAAGCTAACAAAAAGTAAAAAAAAGCCAATCTGACAAGACATAATTATCCAAGGAGAAAGCCAGCTAAAATTCTGAGAATTGACACAGTGACTGCTTTTACAAATAGTTTTCCTAAAAGATGCTTTGGAATGGTAGAGATCCACACTTGTTATTTTGAATATTTTGTATTTATTTTCATTTGTATTAGAAATATATATAGTAATTTCAAGGACAGTTGTGCTTAGGGTGGAGCTTAATTAAAGTTTAAAAGTTTAAACTATCATATGTAGTACAGTAAGCATTGCGAGAAGCCCACCAAATGACTGTGCCTTCAGAATCAGTGACCTGTTCCTGGTCCCAACTGGAGTCAAGGTCATGAAATCTCATTGGCACTCCTGATTTCTCAGTCCTACCAGCTGGTCTTAGGCCACTTCCTAAGGGTTTCTGAATATAAATTAGAAATTTCTCTCAAGGGTTCTTCAGCCCTGGGATATTTGCTTTTTAAAAGACATTATATCACATTATATTACCAGTTATATGAATGCAATTTCTGCCAATGTCCCTGAATTTCTTCCACATGTACCATTTCATTTCAGTGCAGCTCTGCTCGCCCAAGGTCACTGTCTCTTGCTGTGCTCTGCAGCTTGAGTGATTAAGCTTCTTTGTTAGTGCTAAAGTACCTCTCTTCTTTCAAGAGGCCTGGCTCTCCATTTGCAGCAAACTTCCCACTGTCTATGGTGCAATTATGATGCCTCGGTTTGTTTTCAGTCTGATCTCTCTGGTGGGCCAGGTCCAGATGAGCACTTCCTCCCCAGGGACCCTGCAAGAAGGTCTGTGTGGCATCACTTGCCAGGCATAGTTAGTTGATCTGTCTCTCTGAGGGCTATAGTTTCTAAAACAACACTATGCTTGGTGTCATGTACTGAAAACTGCTTCATCAGTTACATTGTTTTGCTCTCTCACTGTCAATTTCTAATCAACATATTCTGTCCTTTCTACTGACTCTTAAATAGATGATTGCATATTATCTTTCTTCTGACCACTTGATTCCTGACGTTGTTACTTAACTCAATGAGTGATTAGCCCAACTCACGTAAGAAATCAGATACAGCTTGAAAGCTCCAGGTAGATCAGTTGGACAAAATGGGAAATAAAAATGGGAGGAAACCAGGGAATCAGTTGTTTTAGTATACCCTAAAACAAAGACCCTACACCCCCCCCAAGTCTTTCAAATTATTTAAAATACCGTATTAATGATATAAGTGCTTACTTTTCAATCTTTTCACTTTATTTCCCTTCTGTATTAATGCTTTAAAGGGAGGGAAAAAAAACCATGTGAATTCAAGAAAACTTCAGAAGTCAGGACCACAGTTGCAAAGCAGGGCCATTGATGTTTACTGTTGCTCACTTCCTCGAAATAGGAAAACAGTCTCTTTCTGTTCATAGTCTGGTAAAACCTGAAGGTTCATTGACTATGGTTTCCTCTTCTCTACCTGTCTGGCTTTACAACATCTTCAAATTAAGATCAGATAATACAGAGGGACAATAAAGTGTCCAACCTCATCAGCTTTTAGCTCTTCCTTTCTTTATGGTGCAGTGGATTCTGGTGTTTTTTTGTCAAGTCTATTTTGAGAATCCACTTTCACTGCATTTACAAGAAAATGTCACTGTGACTCTGGTGCAGGCAAGGGACAATCTAATTTTATTATAGCAAGTGCCTGTGTTACCCTCCATAATAACATAATACGATATATTAGACTGCTTTAATAAATAGGAATGATGTGGATTGCAGCACATTTTCGTAGAAACCAAATGACTTTGGGCCACACGTCTGCCTCTTCCATTCATCCTATTTGCCACCATTTCAAAACCTAATTACAGAATTTTCTGGAAATTGCTGTCCAGAGGTAACTGGATGACCTGCTCTACAAAGCAGAGACCGGCAGTTCCATTGGCTTCAGTCTTCATCGCTGTCACCATGTAATTGCATTGGACTGCCATGTTACTCCCCGTGGGCAGGAAGTAAATGAAATATTATAATTACATTTTATTCCCTTTCCCCTGAAGCCTATACTAAGGCAGTGTGTGTCCAAAGGAGAGAACAGGAGGACTGTCTCTAAGAATATTACTGATGATCTAATCAAACGGAAATAATTCATCTTGTTTCCAGCTTTTTAGCCAAATACAAGCCAGCCACATCATTAGCCATATGTCTCAATCACTTAGCAAAGTGTGAGACTCCTGTCTGTTTAAATCAGGATCACTGTGGGGCACGTTGAAAGGATCCTGGAGAAAAGGCCTATTACATCTATATATCTATGTAGATATACAAGTTATCAGAATTTGAAAGGATTTATCTGAAGAAAAGGGATAGGTGAACAGAGCTTAAAGAGAGAATGGTCACTTTTAGACTGTTCAAAAAATATAAAGCTCGTTGCTGCTCTTTTTGAGATAATTTTGTTGGGGGTCATTTCATTGAGATACCTAAGAGTGACCTAAATTTTTGAAAGGGTGCCTGAGTTTCGAGTATAGTTCTGTAGGTGTTTTAGAAAGTGCTTTTAGAATCCAATGATTTTTGAGTATGAGATGAAAGCAACTCTCTGAATTTAAGTTCTACTCATGAACCTTTGAAGAAGTATAAAAGTAATCCTTAATAAGGCAAACCTTAACTTTGAGGAAGGAAATGGCTCTTCACTGTGATTCACTTGCCCTCGGTAGGGGTGGGTTGAATGTAACTGGAGACTAATCACCAGTGACCTCTTGTCCCTGATTATTCTATAGGCGATTCTTTGCAAATATAAAAATAATGGAGTTTATTTCATTTCTTCTACCCTCCTGGAGAGTTCTAACCTGGAACAAGAGTCTATGTCCTTGAGAAGTATTTTTTGAGTTGCACTTAATGGGAATTATATATATAGATATAATTTCCAAAAATGTCCCTTTCAATGGCCCAAGAAGTAGCCTGATGAAAAAAAAGGTGACATTCCCTTTAGCCAGGTGACTCCTCTGAAAAAAGAGCAACTCTTCTCAATTTCAGGGGCACTTTCACTAAAGTATCCAGTCATTTGATCATTGAGAAACTATGTATTGCCTGCCAGCTTTGACATTATGCTCAGAGCGGGGAACAGAGAAATCAATGAAATAGGCAATGTTTCTGCTCTCACAGAGCTCATACTTCAATAGGGAGCCATCCAGAGAATTAATGACAATGTGCTAAAGACATGTGTTATAAGGAGATATAAAACCAGGTACGGGGATAGAGAAGATAGGTAGAAGGGTTGGGGAGTTATTTTCAATGGGGTGGTCAGGAAGTCTTTTCTAATATGATACCATCTGAGACAAAACCTGGAGTGATGGAGCATGCCATGCATATAACAGAGGATGGAACAATTTCAGAAGAAACCTTTGATTGGCACACATTTGGGTGTTCTAGAAAGAGCATAGAGGCTGGTGTGGGTGGAGCAGAATGAGTGAGGAGAAAAGGGAGCTGGTATCAAAATGGAATCAGAGAGTGAGCTGGCAGCCAAGATATAAAGAGATGTGTAGGTCAGGGTGAGGCTTTGGGCTTTCTGTGAGTGACATGACATGGCCATTCGAGGATTTGAGCAAAAAAAAAAAAAAAAAAAAAAGTGACATTATGTTACTGACATTCCAGGAGTTCCTCTGGCCGCCATGTGGACAATAAGTTGTACGGGTGAGGAGAGCGTGTGAAGACCAGTTAGGAGGCTATAATCAGCTATACGACAGGATGCTGGTGTAGACTGAGTCCTTTTTAGAAAGCCACTTTGTAACCCCCCCCTCCCCCCAATGAAACTGTTAATTCAAGCAAGGGTTGTCATTTGGTCTGGCTCTCAGATGAATGATTGATGGAGGACTGGTTATATACATGGTGCCAAAATAACACTACACAGATGCCTTTCTGGCCACAGCAGAGAAGCATTATTCTACAATTAAGGAATCATGCTATCACTTTTCTAAGAGATCACGCAGTCACTTTTCTAACACAGAGGTATTTCATTTTTTTAAAAAAAGCTGGTCAACACACTTCTCAATAATGCAGGGTTCTAGAAAGCAGTACTGATACTTTATCTATTGTTACTTTTATTTTGCTGTCTAGATCAAGTCCATTTATAATAAGCCAATTAGTTTCACCTGAGCCACACATGAATTAGGCTGAGCTGAGCTGATTGTTGAGTTGAAGACAAAGCAGAGACCAATCTATAGAACTACCATTTTGTCTGATGCTCATTTAAATTGCAGCTTGGCAGGAGAAAGAAACACTTGTAGTTGTTGTGTTTTTTGTTTGTTTGTTTGTTTGTTTTTCTGAAGTGAGAACCGAGGAGGCAGAGAGACAAACTCCTTCATGTGCCCCACTGGGATCCAATTGGCAAGCCCACCAGGGGGCGATACTCTGCCCATCTGGGGCATTGCTCCATTGCAACCAGAGCCATTCTAGTACCTGAGGCAGAGGTAATGGAGCCATCTTCAGCACCTGGGCCAACTTAGCTCCAGTGGAGCCTTGGTTGTGGGAGGGAAAGAGAGAGATAGAGAGAAAAGAGAGGTGAAGAAGCAGATGGGTGCCTCTCCTGTGTGCCCTGGCCAGATATCGAACCCAGGACTTCCACACATCGGGCCAACACTTTAGCACTGAGCCAAACAGCCAGGGTCTGTAGCTTTTTATTATATATTTTTTCTATTGAAAAAGTTGAAGGACCATGCAAGGAAAGAAATCAGGAGACATGGTGATATCAGCTTAATAAAAACAGCATCTCCACGTGTAACCCAGCATACAGGAGATTGGCTTGATGTTGACGCCTGATCTGAATGTTTGATAGAAAAAAGAATCACATAAGTATTAGAATTCCACATCATCAGCCAAGTATAGCTCAAGGAACCATGACTGGTTTAGCCTTAAAACAGCTGTGGACCCATTAGAGGAGTGGTACCAGAAAACAAAATATCCAGACAAGTCTGACAAAGTGACCCTTCTCTCATTTCTTATACTTTTCTTTTGTAATTTTTTATAGCAGCTTTATTGAAGTATAATTGATGTACAAAAAACCGCACATATTGAATGTATACAATTTGATGGATAGGTGGTCCTTCAGTGAGGGCTTTAGGTTTTGCCATCTTCAGGTAGCAGAGCTGTTGAGAACAGAGGTTCTGAAAGTAGACTGGACCTGAATATGGGTTCCCAGGCCCACTTCTTACCATAAAATCACTCTGTGCTTTGTTTTCATCCTGGAGTTATTATGAGAATGAAATAAAATAAAACATGTAAGGTAATAAGACCAGTATCTGAAGCTGGAATAGTTTAATAAATGTTATCAATTACTTTTTTTTTTGTCTTTACATATCATGATGAAAAAATCATAATAATAAAGACAATGAAAATTTGTTATCATCTTGAAAGGTGTACTTTGAAATACACCATCAGGTTTAACTCTTAGAGGGCTCATTCTGTTCTTTACAGCATGTACGTTCTCTTAGACAATCCTGTATACGTTCTATACCTATTTCTGTTTGATGATATCTCCTGCATTTGCAAGATTCTCAACAATTTGAGGCCAGAGACAACCTCTTTCTCAGATGCTCATAAACTGCAGTATATTATACTAAGTAATATAGCATTATTATTTTAATTTTGTTCAAGTACTGTGAAATTGGACAGCTTTTTGTGTTTAAGAAAATCTAGGAGAAAAATAATGACCAAAAACTAGCATCAAATTGCTTTCAAATACATCCCGATGGGCCTCATTAGGGGTCGACTACAATAGGATCTTGTCAATCTTTACTTCACAATGAAAAAGCACATATACTCAGTTTAAGTTTCCCCAGCCTTTAAAAAAAAAATGCCAGCCTCTGATTCAAACATCTTTTCTTTGTTTCAAAAGAAAATGTCTAGTGGAGATATATCATAATGTATTTTAAGCAACCAGATGTTCTGTAGAGAGGTGCTATGGAAACCAGGAAAACTAATAAATATTGCATAGGAAATAAACATGATTTTGTTCCAGTGTTTATAAATGAATTAAGGGAACATTTTCCTGAATTACATTTATGAGGAAATGAGATATATAAATAATGCCTAAAATTATTATTAAAATATAGCAATGAAAACCAAGTCATATTGATGAGGCTTGGGTTATTGGTAATGCACATCAACATTTGTGCATTCTACACGTGATTTTTATACTGTTATTTAGCAACGGTTACTTATCAACTTGAAAATAATCTTTCCCTGAAAATTTTGACTGTTTTTGCTTAAGTGCAATGGTTAATTGAATACAAAATCCCATATGGCCTCTTCTACCCATCAGCAATACTGATAACAACAGGAAAAACTGTCTATAGTCAAGGCATTGTGTTTAGCTTGCAGAAGAGAAACTTGGATGTTACTTTTTTATGTGATAAAAAATGAAGCCTGTGTTCTTCAAAATGATTGATAGGACATGCAAACTAATATTTATACATTTTTTAGCGAGAAAATATTCTAGAATCCACTGAAATTCACTGACTAGATAAAATTAAGGGGAAGCTGGTGAGAAATACACTTTCTGTTTCATCTATACGCAGCAGTTTTCAACCTTTTTACACTTGGGGACAAGTGAAAATAGGAGAGTTATTTTGGGGACTGCAAAAGGCAGAAATCACCCTGAGCATAAGTGAATTTGACTTAGATCATTGTGTCTATAATCGTCAAACAACATCAAGGTGGTTAACTCTTTTGCAGACCAGCACTTTCTGATAGTTGAAAAACACTGAATTATATAGCACATTCCTAGATTCACCTTTTTCCACAACTCCGACAAGCTTCACCCTATGAGAGTTCTGCACGGCTTGGCTTTTGTTTTTCTATGTGTATTTTCTGTCACTCAAAACCATTTCAAAGCATCTACTCAACAGAGACTTCCATTTCCTGGATGTTTCCAGTTTTAGTTCTAAGTACTTAAATATCCAACCATGGTTACTGTGGTGAGATAAATGACATGTTCAAATTGTGTAGGAAGAGAGGCAAGGTACAAATTACACAGGAGAATGAGCCTGGTGGATTTTGAACTTTTCTTCAGTTCTGACAACAAACTCTTTCTTCCTGGTTTAGAAACACTCCCACAGACTTCCTTCTCTGACTGCTTATTGCTTGGCTTGTTCTTTACCCCCTTGCTAAGAGCACATACTAATTCCAGCTGTATCATTCTGTCAATACTCCCTGCCTTCTAATAGCCAGTGTCTCAGTCAGTTTGAGCTGTTTTAACAAAATACCACAGACCAGGGAGCTTATAAACAATAGAAATTTATTCCTAATGATTCTGGAGGATAGGAAGTTCAGGTTAAGGATCCAACATAATCACCTTCTGGTGAGAATTAGAACACCTTTCTGTGTCATCCCTCGCATTGTGGAAAAGCAGGGATCTCTCTGGAGCCTCTTCTATAAGGTAGTAATCCCATTCATAGAGGTTCCACTCTCATTACTTAACCCTCCCTAAGGTGCCACTTCCTAGTACCATTCTCTTTGAATGTTAGGATTTCAACATGTGAATTTGGAGCAGGGAATGCAAACATTAAGTCCATAGCAGCCGAATCATAAATAAGTAGAATAGAGCTCACCTAGTAAACTAAGGAATGGTTTGTACAGTGTCAAAGAAATTCTAAGGACTAAGAAAGGAATAAAACCATTTAAGAAGTGCTAGAATAATTTACAAAATTAAATAAGAATATTCTGTCCATATTTAGACAGTGACATAAGTAACTTTTATATGAGTCTATTCTGTCACTATTATAATGTGGTATTTCCCTTGAAAAAATTATGGTTTCAGCTATGAAATACATCCTAGTCATCTCATCTATTTACTTTGCAAGGCTAATGGAAAATTATTAATATACTTAAAAGAAAGTTAATTTTAATCTATGAAAAATGTCAAAGCTAGTTCATCACCTAAACCACTCAGCCACAATAACATGTGATCTATTATGGATGGTATGGTACACCCTAACCTATATAACTTTATTAACTAATGTCACCCCAATAAGTTCAATTTTTTAAAAATCTCAAAGCTAGATGTAATGTTAAGATCTATGGGATAAATATGTATTTACCTTTTTCTTAAATGTTCTATTTCTATTTCAGCTATATTTGCATTTTTGCACCTTATTTAAAAAATTTCAAATCATTTTAGCAGAAAACTGATATTGACCAAAGTAAAATAAAACTCTTAAAAAGGCAAATTACCAATGGGACAACACCCCTATGGTGTCACCATTGTAATTACAGTGATATTATTGGATCTCCTTGCCTGAAAAGATTTGGGTTTTGTGATCTTTATAGAAAAAAAAAGTTGAGAAACTATTAACCTTTGATGACCTTTACAATATATTTTCAAGTTTGCCATGTGCTGCCAAGGGAACATATCCAGACAGAGCAGAAAATTCATTAGACTTGAGTGTTTCAAATATCTATATCAAGGACAAGGAAGAAACTGCTATCATAGAGAAAGGACTAGTACGTGAGGGCACAATAACTTCAATTTTTCTTCATCTGCGTCTAGTGACCCATTCCCTGAAAATGCCAACTCTGCACTTTTCATCCAGATGAACTGGCGTGATGACATCAAGATAAATGCTATTTGCTCAGAAAACCCTTCTGCCCAACACTGCAAGGCTATGCTCCTGGTAATATTTAGACTCTCCCTCAGTAGAGTCAAAAGTGGCATCCATTTGCATAACATTTGCAGAATTTGGGACCAAAATCTTTCTGCCTCTCAAAGGCAAACATTTTGAATCAATGGGACTACAAGGTTTAAATTAAGGTGCGTGTTAGTAGTCAGATACCATTAGACTTGATTGATGAGCTGAATAGCGACTATAATTCTGATGCCTTAAAGTACCAGTGTAGCTTTGTCATATTTTTAGATTTACGCATGCAAGCCTGTTTAATTATTTTATAAGACATGTTTAATCCACTTTTATTTATTTTTATTTTATTCATTTTAGAGAGGAGACACAGAGAGAGAGAGAGAGAGAGAAAGGGGGGAGGAGCTGGAAGCATCAACTCCCATATGTGCCTTGACCAGACCAGTGTAGGGTTTTGAACTGGCGACCTCAGTGTTCCCAGGTCGACGTTTTATCCACTGCGCCATCACAGGTCAGGCCTTAATCCACTTTTTTTAAGTACTAGATATTTTTTTCCATTTGTAGAGGCCACAGTATGTTGGTTTCTTTCTACCTTTTGCCTCCATTCATTGCTGTCTTCTCTTTGATCTCTCTCCTCTCTTGTTTTATTTTATTCTTCAATTACAGTTGAAATTCAATATTATTTTGTATTAGTTTTAGTTGTACAGCATAATGGTCAGATAATCATATACGTTCTATCTCCACCCTTGTGTTTTGTGACATGATTTTATCCAGATGTTCCTCCTGCCTGTCTCCTTAGACCCCTTGACCGCAATGTCCAGTATGCATTCTCATAACCAGGGCACTGTTCTCTTTTCTCCACCTCTGTACTGGGTCATGTCATCTGATTTCATTCTGATGAGTCTTATATCCATGCCACCATCTCAGGTCTTTTTCTTGAGTCTCGATTGCCAATTCTACTACCTATTTAACAAATCTATTTAGGTATCGCACAGACAGCTCAACCCAAACATACCCCAAACTAAAATCATCATCTAACCTGTTTACAGACATCATCCCCAGGTTCATGGAATTGCACCACCTGATTTCCCAAGATACAAGGTTTGAAAGTGAAACCAAACTCTAACCTCCCTTTCAAATGCTGTTGATGCTGTGTCCTCAGAATCTCTCAGATTCATTCTCTCTTCAATATCCCCACTGCCTTTGGGTCCAATCAAGATCAGATCCTTCCACTGGGGTGCCTGGGACAGCCTGCAAGCAGGACACTCCTGCTCCTGGTTTTCAACTCCAAATTTCCGTTCCTCAAGTCCCCCCAAGGAAGTCTTTCTAAAATAAGAATCTGTTCATGTCATTTGCCAGCTTTAAGCACTTTAGTGGTTACTTTTTAACTCTGTGATGGTGTGTGTGTGTGTGTGTGTGTGTGTGTGTCTGAGAGGAAGTGAAGGTAAGAAAGAATATGCCAGGTTTTGGTGTCAAAGTCTCTTGGTTAGAATCTATACTCAGCCATGTGATATCAATCAAATCAGTAAACTCTCTCTAACCTGAGTCTTCTCATGTGAGGAATGGGATAGCAGCTGTATCTAACTCCTTCGGGAATTGTGAGGACAAATTGAGATAAAGCAGTCAAAGTACTTAACCTAGTGCCCAGCATATAAGTACGTGTTTGCTCAGTTATAGTTATTGTTTCTACTTGACAAAGCCCCAGCTCCTCAGTGTTCTGTACAGACCCTCCCCTCACCCAGTTGGTACTTACTACTTCCCAGCCCATCTTTGGCCAAACCCTTTACACCTTAAGATTCTGCCATTTCAACTACAGCTCTGTGATTTCTTGTACCTCCTGCTGTTATTAAGCTGCTGCTCTGTCTGAAGCACCTGCCCTGTGTCCTTCTCCTGGTCGACTCCTACTCATCCTTCAAGGTGCAAGCAGGCATTTCTTGCTCTGGACCACTTCCCTAACCCACACCTCCATCTGGATTATAGGCCTGAGCTACATATTTAATAATCATTTCAATCAAACACCAAGCACCCTAAGTCGATGCCAGAGAATGCAGACCTTGCCCCCAAGGAGCTTGCAGGTAATAATGGGGTAGGAAATGCTGTAACAGGTCTGTTTCTGAGCCTCATGGTAATAAGTGGAAGGGGCCTCTAATCCTGCTTTCAAGAGCCTGAAATAGCTCTCTGGAAGAAGTAAAATGTCCAGAATCTTCTGTGTGTACTAAACTTGACATGCATTAATTCATTGTTCAAATGGAGACACTCAAGAATACGAGTGGGTCCTGTTAATGGCCACCCTAGGCCATAGGCATAAACGAGGACAGTCCAAGACAGGTAGGATACAAAGTCACCCTACATGCAGATATCTTGTAATGAAGGTGCTTGCCTCCCATGTTACAGATTAAAGTGACCACCTGTGGTGTGGGGCACAGTTCTTGACATAGGTTAGTAGGTACAAAGTAAATGTTTGTAAAATTCCTGGAGTTCATGAGTTTTAGAGGACAGGGGTTGTATCCCCCAAATGACAGGAAAGTGCAGAGGGCAAATGTTGGGCAGATAAAATATATTACGCTCACTTTGTTAAAGATGGTGCTGCCTGCGTGGAAGCCCATAGCCCAGGTGATAATATTAGTTGCCCGACTTGCTTGGGATGGGAGTGATTATATTAAAGTATCTTGGGGGAGGGCTTTGGCACCAAAAGGTTTTAAAACGAAGAGAGATCCCATTGTTCTGGGGAAGAGTGATTACGTTCTAGGATAAGCCCATGCTGTAGGAGGGCAGAGTAAGGTCACATGGAGGCGAGGGGAAACAGCCAAGATGGCAGAGTGCTGAAGGAGAAGACAGTTTGTGCAGAGAGAAGGAGATGAGGAACAGAGGTGAATGAGGCTGGTGAGCTAGAATCCTTTGATTCTAGGAAACTCGGATAGGTCAGTGGCTTTGGGATCCCTGAATGGAAAGGGAAGTGTTTTCCCACTCTGTGTATTTCTTGCCCGCCGAGTGCAAGCTAGGATTAAAGCTAATGGCCCACCAGTTCTTGGCTCTGTTGTTTCATAACCGTCTGTCTGAATCAAATGCAAACCTGCATGGGCCAGGCGGCTATGATGGTGGCCGTGGCTACTGGCTTTATAACTGAGGAACTCCAGGCCCAGGGACAGAGCCTATCTTGGGCTTCGGGCCTTCAGGAGTATGGCAGCAGTGAGCAGAATCAGGCGAAGGAGATGAGTTTCCTAAACAGCCATCGAGGTCAGTATCTCGTCTGTGGTTTTGTCAATTTGTCTCTTTAGGTCTCAGCCCACTTCACCTGTAAAGTGTGATGGGGACAGAGGAGAGAGTTGGGTGCACATTATCCTCTGACCACTTCATTCCCTTTTTGACAAAAGCCTGTCAGCAAAGCTTTAATTTTCCGGACTCAATCAGGCCTCATCACGTGGCCAGACTTCCCTATCTTTGTAGCACAGACAGGTGTACCTGTGACCTATGACATTCGGCCGAATGAATAACTTTCTCTTTTTTTAGCTCCAGAGAACAGAGAGCATTTTGTCCACACAGAGAAGTAACCATGCCCTCAGAATGTGGTTATCTGAACCATGCAATTGGAGAGATAACAGAGTAATGACATATGAAACACACAATGAAGGCTAACCAATACTTAATAGGAATTGGTGCACATACGGAATGAGAGGTAGAGCTTTTTCCTCCACAAATTCTCTGTATATTTAATCCTCCGAAGGGGTGTCTGACAAATGTCATATTACAAAGGCCAGAAAGGACCTTTGGGCGCTTTTTTGTATTATCAGAACATAGCAATGAACAGAAGGAACTGCAGGCACTTTTCTGTTCTATTTATAGCCCAGATAGAATATTCAGAAGCCAGTGGTGACCTGGTGACTGCAATTTACAATCCCTTAAGGGATGTATAAATAGATAAATGGTTCAAATCTAGGAAATTTCATAGCAATCTTACACAATAATCACAGGCTCTTAGAGCTAATACCATCCAGCTGAAAGGGAGAGGCCACCCCCAAGCAGGTCAAAGCACCTGGAAGATCCTTTTGACACCTCATCTCTTCAGCATCTTCACAAGCTAGGAAGAAAGAAGATGATAACACTTAGAGATTTTTTTTTTTAAAAAGGCTATGAATATATTATATAAAACTCTCCTAAAAAGAGACTCTAGGCAGACAAATGTTAATTTTTCTGCCTTTTTGTAACAGAGAAAGCCTGTTTTCACAATGCACATTACCGCAGAGCCATGCATCAGTGGGTCCTTTGGTAGCTTTTCATATTCTAAGAATTACCAGGAAAAATAGAAATGTGATTTGATTTCACTGTTTCACTGATGGAATATAAAAAGAACACCATCCTGGGAATCAGGCAGCCAGCATTAGGTTCTGTCTCCAAAATGTCTACCTGAAGCACCTCATGCTAGCAGCTCATGGGTCCAGTTCCTTCATGAGAACAATGCTTTGTGTATACTCACTAATCAAAGCATCAGATGAAATCGTATATAGAAGACTTGACCATCCATGGAGCTTACGCAAAGCTAAAACACTGAGTACCTCAGAATTAAAAAAAAAAAAAAAATTCTACAACCTGAGGGCACCAAAGAGTGAACTGGAGAAATAGAAGTCTTCCTTCCAAAATTTATTCTGGCTACCTTATCAAGGACATCACAACCTATCCAGTTGACATGGTGCATGACAACTTGCTAATTTGTAGGACTACCTTGTCCATTTCACTAACTGTTCAGACATTAAGGACTGGACCTGACTCCAAATGCAGCCCATTGATTCCTTTGGTAAACTGGATGGTAATTCATGCTGGTGAGCATAGACCTGTCCAAGAACTCACAAGATGTGGATAAGAAAATTGGTTTCAGTCAAGGGGAGAAAAGAATTCTCCCCTAGTGCAAATGGTTTCTGGCTACAAGTTTAAAATATGAAATATTTAATAATTTAATACAATGGGTATATATCGTTGCTTTCTATTATAAATCCCTAAACAGTAAACTGCTTTAGGTGGCATTTTCTAGAAGCAGAGCTTGGAACAGTGATTTGGGTGAATTTAATTTCTTGCAGGAGTTGCTACCGAGGTAGCAGGAGGAACGGGTAGGGAAGGAGAAAGAACCAGAGGAGGTGCAGCCTGATCCCAAGAGGTCTGGAGCAGAAATCGCGCGCACACACACACACACACACACACACACACAGCTGATGCTCCAGGAGAGAAAGATGCTGGACTTTTCCACCCTCATGTCAGCCTATCATTGGTAATCCCTTAGCGTACCCCAGGGAAGAAGGTGTAACCTCTCAGGCCACTCGGGACAAGGCAGTGGCCTTCAGCCAAAGATAACTCTGCAGAGGAGAAGCATCTTGAAGCTGTCTTGGACCATTGCAGGGGCCAGGAATGTGCGTTCTGGCCCCCCAAAAAAGGGGGGATCTGCTGGGGCACGAGCAGCTTCTAAGACCAAATTCATGTGGACTGTTTTATTACCATTGTGGGGACCACTGAAAAGTTAACTTGCGTTTTTCAAAATCTTTACTCTTTGCCACCCAAATTCCAAATCTGAAACAATATTATAAACTCCTCTTGAGAAGAGACCCTGACTTAATTATCTTTTAATTTCTACCACACCTTGTGGTGCCCTGTGAATTTAGTGTTTCCTAAATGAATGACATAGAAAGAAGTAGAGTGGCGTGGCGTGGAATAGGATCAAATCCCCTAAAATGAATTGCTGTTCTCAGAAGGGTGTGAGGGCAGGTACTTATCCCATCACAGAGAACATGTCAAGTGCAACTACACTGCTCTAAAGAACTAGAGTGGGATTTAACATGCCCTGCTGGGATAAGCAGGTGTGATGCTTCGAATCATCTTGAACTTATTTAGGAATTTATGCCGAAACATAAGGAAGAATGTGAGCATGTCAGTGAAAAATAAAAGGAGCTGAAACAAATTGCTGGAGCTTAGGACAACATCCCACTGACTTCAGCCCATCAGGGAAGCGTTGCTCTGGTGTGAGGAAGGGCCCCGATATCTGTGCAAGGAAGGAAATGTAGTTAGTCCAATCCAGTGTTGCTGAGCATTCAGCACAGATCAGCTATGCCGAGTTTGAAACACCTGCTGATGGTTACTACCTTAAAATGAATAAAAGTCATCTGTGAAAAGCACTCCCTCAAAAAGATATATAAAGTTACAGAATTCTCCAAATTCTGCTTTTGAAGTTAAGTTAAAACAAAAAGATAATTTTTTTGATATGAGCTAGTTCTCTGAGCTCTGTGAAAATTTTACCTCTCCTCCTCTCCCGACAAACTGTCAGCCTGTAGCAACAATGTTGAGAGTGTATTGTGGCCTGACCTGCGGTGGCACAGTGGAGAAAGCGTCGACCTGGAACGCTGAGGTCACGGGTTTGGAACTCTGGGCTTGCCTGGTCAAGGCACATATGCCAAGCAAGCAATGAACAACTAAAGTGAAGCAAATATGAGTTGATATGTCTCACTACCCACCCCCTCCACTCTCTGTAAAATCAATAAATGAAATATTTAAAAGAGTTTATTGTGCTACAAGCATATTCTGGGGGGGTTGCAAGAACAAACACTCATTCTCACAAGAGATGTGCTATTATATTCCTATCAGCCCAATTTTACAGGTAAGGAAACTGACTCAGAGAGTAACTTACCTAAGGTAACCCATACAATCTGGTTGCAAAGCCCATGCTCTTAGCCATTTCTCTGCACTTAATCCTTACCACTAATTCTGAACAGAGTTCTAATGTATGTTCAATATTATCTAAGTTTCCATTATATGTGAGCAAAGGTCCTGTTCTGTGTGTTTGTTTTTGTACATGCTAACCCATTTACCATCTTCTGGCAACCACACTGGGATTGCTCTCTGGGAGCAATTCCCTCCTCCATTCTCATTGTACATGGTTTCGTGGAGCTGATTCTACACTCTGCTTTAGTTATGGAAATAGTTATCAATATATTTATGGCATCCTAGGCAACCTTCATAGTCTCTGGGCAGACTCACCCAGACAGACAATGTTAGACAGATGGACCACTCATGATGCAGAGTGACTTATTTATACTTTCTTTTATTTCTAATTGTCCTTCTCTATTCCCTCAGTCTGTACACCCTGATATTTGCTCTGAATTGTGCTGGTCCAGGTGATCTTTCTTGTCATTATAATCAGTTGTCTAAAAAGACAGAGATCCCGATGGCCCCCTAACTCTCTCTCTTTGAGCCACAGGTAAATTTAAGGAGCATAATAACCCTAGCAGTCAAAGACAGTCCCTACTATTTGGACCAATATCTACATTGTCCCATAACTGTTATAATTATACATTTTTTGTTACAGGAGAATTTAAAATTTTATAATATTTTTATTATGTCAGGATAAAGAATCCATTTCTTCTGTATTTTATAGCTCCAGACTATTTCAGGTCATATCCTTTCATTTGGCCCTGGGCCTATATGCATTCACTCTTTGGTCCCTTTTATGAGGATAGTTTTATAGGCAGTTGTTTGATTTAAAATGAAAAGTTTTTTCCCCCAAATTCTAGATGCAACAGGTCACAGGAAAGTGCAAGCTATAAAATAAATCAGATCCTGTCGGTTGTGAAGATAATTAAACAGCTCAGACCAGCCCATGACAAAAATGTCTGGTTTCCTGATGATAATTCTTTATCCTGATTGTAGGTACACAAAAAATTAATCTTAGGGTGATAGAGTAATGTGGCCAAAATTAAAACAAGAAAACACTTCTTACTCAGAAAGGATCAAACAAGGATGATATTCTCTGAGCTCATAAAAGCCACACCACAAAAGCCACAAGGACAATTGGGGAAACATTTCCCTATTGGCATTAAATTTGAAAATTCTTACAAATAGTTTTCAAACATCTTCTGTTCAGCCCTGGCCAGATAGCTCAGTTGGTTACAGCATTGTTTCAAATCACAGAGGTTGCTGGTTTGATCCCTGGTCAGGGCACTAATAGAAACAGAATGATGTTTCTGTTTATCTCTCTCTCTCTTTCTTCCTCTATCTCTAAAACCAATAGGTTGAAGAAATTAAAAAAAAAAAAGTCTTTTGTTAAGGCCGAGAGTGTTTTATTTTCTGGCTCACAGGTCCAAAAAAAAAAAATGGGGGGAAAGGGGAAGCATTCCTCTCTTCACACAATGTCTCCTTACTTCATGGAGTTTCTTTCAACACACCCTCTTTCCTCTGGTGCCAGTCCACACAGAACCATAGCCGGGCCTTCTCAGACATCCTCTTCGCTCACTCCTCTGACTCCCAGTTTGTGTCCCTTCATCTGGAGATGATGGTCTTTCTCTGATTGCCCCCCACCCCCCATTCTGGAACATTCCAACTGGCCTGTCGGTCAGTTATGAGTGATGGGCGTGCTTTGACAAGACAGGATGTAGGCATCCTCCTGGAGGTTGTTAGCTGGTGTGTCTCACTCAGTCTTCCCAGGCAGGGAGGAGCCCGACACTAACACTCTCTGGACATGGTTACACCAATTCACCCTCCTCCATGCTTTTTCCATATTTTATCGGTGAGGGACATGTGCTAGGCTTCACATCCGTTCTTGCAGCCTGCTTAGGCATAGTCTGTAGCCCAACAGAGGGAGCAGTAGCATCCATTGTCCCTGACTCTAGTGTCTATCGGTTTGTGTGTGTATGTGTGTGTCTGTGTATGCCTATGATGGGGAGCATGTAAAACATAGCAAGTGATGCTCAGAATTGTTCCTCAAAGCAAGTGAGACAATTGTGTCTCAACAGCCAGTTAGAAGCAGCTAATAAATTTCAGTCTTTTCTAAAGAAAAGAATATAGCTATTCTGTGATTCGTTTTTGCCATACCAACATTGGTTTTGGTCAGTAGTGGTCCTAGAAATTAAGTAGAGTGTTAATTGCATGCATCCTTCATCCTAATTTGCAGAGCAAAAATAAGAAGCAATTGTGTGATAGTAGAAAAAAAAATATTTTTTTTTCCCTTCAGATTATTTTTAGGGTAAGAATATGACTGAAAATAGTATCCTGTACTGCTGATTTAATGAATTTGCTTGACCTTCCCCTCAATTTGTACAAATTAGTAAAATCGTATTCCAGTTGCCTTCTGTTCATCTCAATTATTTTAAGCATTATTCACTTTAAGGGTAATTTCTAAATAAGTGTTTCAACCTAACTATAAATACTTTCTCCCATAAAAAGCAAGGATACGCTACAGTGTAGTGACTCCTTAAAGAAAGAAGAATGCAGAAATATTCACCTAAATAAATCATCTTTCAAAAAGTTTAGCCTCAGGCATAGTTACGTTTTAAATAGAATAAGAAATACTTTTGGAAGTCATTTTCCCAGGTCACTTTGAAAGTCGGAGTCAAGAAACAATGTCTCACTTCTTTGTAGTTGGATCTTACTTTTTGACCCCAAAACAGTAATGTAACTTGATCTTTTAGGTTTCTGCTAAACCTGTACTTCCCCTTTGTTTGATAAGTGGATGTTTGCCCATCCCCCCCACCCCACTCAGCCTGTCATTCAATCACTGAGTCCTGCCAATTTTACCTCTTAAATATTTATTCCTTCTGTCACTATTTCCAGAGCATTAGCAAAAGTGCATCATCATCTTTCATCTGGACAGCTGTCACCCCCAACTGGGTTTCCACTTTGGAATTGTCACCATCAAACCTACTCTCTCCACTGCCATCAAAATGTTCTATCAAAAATATGTATAAAATCTGAATACATTACTGTCCTGGTTAAAATTTCTTGGAGGTTCCCAGTAACTTTCTGAGATTATTGATGCAGGATTTTTAAACCTTCTTCATTTAGCCTTCTAAGGACATCTATAATTCCTCGTGAGTCCTTACATAGAATTATAAGTGGACGTGCATTTATTTAAAGACCACATACAACTTTAATCAGTTTCCATGTCCCAGTAAAGAATAAGAATGGAAAGTTCCAAAGCAAATTCATGCTCTATAATATAGTTCACATGATCCTTAACTTTCTGACTTCTGCCACCTTTCCTAGCCTCATCCATCATATCGCTTTTCTTTGCACTAGACTGTCCAGCTTTACCCAGCTGCTTGTATTTACACACACCAACTTATAGCCCAGACCCCATGCTCCAAACCCCACTGGGCATACATCATGCTATTAATCTCTGTGTGCTTGTCTGTTCTATTTCCTTTGCCTGAAATGTGCTTCTTCCCTCTCCTGGCTAACCCCTGCTCATCCCACTGTCACACCTAAGTTAAGGTACATAAAACCCTCTGGCAATACCATAAAGTACTATATAGATGCAATCATTTCCAACACAACAGTATGCTGAGTCTGTATCTGTCTTTCCCTCTGACCCTGAGCACCACAGGAACAGAAAAGCCACTGTTCATTTTTGCATCCTGTATTCATTATCTTGAACTTAAGTTCTCTGTAATTATTTGTTGCATTGAACTACAAAGGAGTAGACTATTTCAACTTATTCCCTGGCCATCTGTTTGGTAGCTGATGAAAGAAGTCCCTGGAAAATCTTAATACTTGTTATAGACTGAATGTCTGTGTTCCCCTAAAACTCATAGGCTGACATCTTAACTAGTAAAATGATGGTGTTACAAGGTAGGGTCTTTGGGAAGTAATTGGGTCATGAGGATGGAGCCCTGATGAATGGGATTAGTGCCCTTATGAAAAAGACCCCAGAGAGCTTTCCAGCTTTCTTTTTAAAATGTGAGGATGTAACAAGAGGTAGGCAGTCTGCAGCCAGGAACAGGGTCCTCACCAGAACCCAACTATGCTGCCACCCTGATCTCAGACTTTTCTGCCTCTACCATTGTGATAAATAATTTTCTGGTGTTTATAAATAACCTTGTCTATAGTATTTAATTTTAGCAGCCTAAACTGAGTAAGGCAACATCTTATAAAATCAATGTTACAAAAGTCAATATAAATAAACATCTTCATCTCCTATAATTAAGAAGGATGTAGCCAATAAATCCAATAATTACCTGAACCCACAGCTCTAATTGCCTTTACTCTTCCAGTTTGCAAAGGAAAAGTGATACATTACAGAGTGTGTAATACAGTGTGTCCCTGCTTCTGGTAACAAACTCTGTTACACTGACCATAGAGGTGGCCTATATTCCATCCCATGCTCTGTATAAGGTAGATAACTGATACAACCAAAGCCAGTCAAATTTCTTTTCTAGTATTGGCATAGGAACTCTGTAAGAAAGAATCTTTATGTATCCTAGGATTGCCATGTAAAATGAAGAATGCTTGGTTAAATTCAGATAAACTACAAATAATACTGTAGTGTATGTCTCAAATAGTGCATGCTCTTACCTCACTAAAGTTTTAAGGTGGCTTATTACATAGCAATAGATAATGTAGCATAGATTTGGTGCTAAGGATTTATTTAACTTTGTTACTTTGAAAAGTTATTAATTTGAAAAAATTGAGCATAAATTCTTTAAAGATCTAGTCTAAAGAGATACCTAGGACATTAGGGAAGAGAGTATCTGTCAATCCCTAAAGACATTTCAAACTTGCGGGAGCAAGAAAGGGATCCAAGCACCTCCACGAGACGTCTCTCTTGTGCCTGCATGCCTCCTGCCCTGATGGGGGCAACGTTGGCTGGATTTTCCTGTGGTAGCTCAGAGCTCCAAGATCAAATGTTCCAATTAACAAGATTGAAGGTATGCAATCTCTCACAAACCACCTTGGAAGCCAACGGGAGTAACTTTGCCATACTCCATGGGTCAGAGCAATCATAAACCCACCAGATTTAAGGGCAGGGTCATAGACTCAACTTCTCAAATGGAAGAGGGTCTAAGAATGTTTGAAGAGGGTGTAAACATGTTTAAAAACTGCTGTAGAAAGTGAGAGAAGCAGCCTGACCAGGTGGTGGTGCAATAGATAGAGCATCAGACTGGAATGCAGGGGACCCCAGGTGTGAGACCCTGAGGTCACCGACTTGAACCCAGGATCATATGGCTTGAGCGTGTGCTCACAGGCTTGCGCACAGGGTCTCTAGCTTCACTGTGGGATCATAGAAATGACCCCATAGTCACTTCCTTGAGCCCAAAGGTCACTGGCTTGAGCCCAAGTTTACTGGCTTGAGCAAGGGGTCACTAGCTTGAACAAGGGATCACTCACTCTACTGTAGCCCCCCGGTCAAGGCAACGAGGAATTAATTCTCTCCCTTCCTGTTTGTCTGTCCCTATCTGTACCTCTGTCTGACTCTCTCTCTGTCTCTGTAAAAGAAAAAGAAAAAGAAAGTGAGAGAGACAGAGATAAACACAGACAGTACAGCGAGGGTGTTCTTTTTCTCTCCTATCGTCTGTAGTTCTATGACTTCTTTGTGAATGGGCTAGATCTAGAGGGAGAAATAATATAATGCTTTTATCTTGATTTTTTACAAATTATAGCTCTTTTTCTTAATATATCTTTTTCTTAGTCACTGTTTTCTATTTCTCTGCTTTCATTTTAAGGAATTGAGGTCATTAAGCAGAGGATAAACAGAGAGTGTAAACTTATGAAAAGGTAAAGGTAAAGGTTTGATAAGGGTATTAAAAACCCATGCCAGTCAATTCTAGATTGATATAAAATACGAGGAAATGAGACCAAAATTGCCTTGGAGTTACAATCAGTACTGAAGTGAAAAGGCATATTTTGCATTCCTTTCTAGGACAAAGGGGTCGTGTTTGCACAAGAAGAAAGCGTCAAATACTTATTTAATAAACAAAGCATAAACAGGCTTTCCTGCAGTTTCATCCAGGCCTGGACTTTAATAACTAGCATTTATCCCTTGTCTGAAAAGTTCTATTTGTATCCGAGAAGAAAGGCTCCCCGCTCTGCACTTGGACTTGCAGCTCTGTTCAGTTGCCATTAGTGATGAAATGAGTGATTGGCTCTGCTGTTGCATGGGATTACTGTGTCCCACTGGCGTTGAGGGGAGCAGTAGGAGCCTGGGAGAGGGAGAGGAAGAGCAATAAGTGAGGACCATCCCTGGGAGGATGGCAGAGTGCATGGGAATATGGAACCTGATAAACTAGAACAGCTATGAGATGAGGAACGTAAGGCATGTGCACTCATTAGCATTGCAGAAGGGTCTGAGGGTACATCTATGTCAAAATATGGGTCGTAGGAAGGGGAGGAAGTCATGGTGGAAAACAAATAACAGGAAATAGGAGGGCTTTGGAGTCTCCATCTGATAGAGTTATAAAATCTGACCTTAGTCTTATCTAAGAGAAGCAGGGTACCTTTGATGGGCCCAAACTGGGATTCGGAGACTGGTTATATTGCCGGGCTGGTGATATAAGAAGTATAGGGTGGCTGTTTTTTTTTTTTAACCTAAATAAGAAAGGAAGGTGTTTTAGTCTATATGGGCTTTTATAACAATATAATAGACAGAGTGGCTTATAAACAACAGAGATTTATTTCTCATAGCTCTGGAAGCCGGCAGTCCAAGGTGAGGGTGCTGGTCAGATTCTGGTGAAGGCCCACCTCTGGGTTATTGACTGCCAATTTCCTGCTGTGTCCTCACATGGTGCAAGGGACAGGGATGATTTTTCAGGCCACTTTTATAAAGGCACTAATCCCATTCATGAGGACTCTGCCCTCGTGATCTAAACACCTCCCAAAACCCCATCCTGACAGTGTTACTTTAAGGGTTAGGATTCAGCATGTGAATATTTTGGGGGCTACAAACATTCAGACCATAGCAGAAGACTTTGGGAAACAGGAAAATAAATAAAACCTCAAGGTAAAGATCAGCATCTGCCCCCTGTCTGGCCTGAGAGACTGGTTGGTGGCCCCAGTGGAGAGAAGGTTCATTTCAGAAGCATAAAGAGTTGTGTTGGTGAAAGGCTGTGAAATTCTGAGCATGAGCAGTTGTGGCTTTGGAGCTCACCTGCATAATAGATTACATGGCAAGAGGCCGAGGCCCCAGGGTAACCATTCCCTGGTAGGCTCAGGGAAGGGAATCACCAGCAGAGTTGGCCATGACTGGTGAAGCAGCTTCCTCATGGAGGGAGTGGGTTCCAGGCACAATAGCCAAGTGTCTTAATGGTCTGGAGAAGAACAATGTAAGCAGGCTTGCTCCTAAGCACACTGCTGACATCCCTAGGGATGCCCAGAGAAATGAAAAACTCTAGTGTGCAGGAGAATGAAGATAGATGGACCCAAAGATTTTTTGAAAGATCAGTATAATCTGATTATTTAGTGTTAATGTGGCCTTATTTGTTTCTTCAGGCAAGGTAGAGTTTGCAGTGTTTTGATTGCATAAAAAGAGGATTAATAATTGAAACTACCACCGTGGTCATTATCCTGATGTATAATATGAAGCCAAGATTAAAATCTATAGCCATTTAGAAATCAGAAATGAATGAAACCAATATGAACTGCAGGATGATTCTGCTAGAGACATACTTTTGGAATGTAAAAGGAAATCCAAAATGGAACTTGGAGCCAAGTTTCCAATCCCTCACACTGCTCAAGGAGAAAAATGGTCAGAAAGTGACCTAAAAAATAAACTGTCACATTTACACTTTATCTGTCTCCAAACACCTTTGAAGCAGTTTCACTGGGGAAACCAGGTATGGTCTGCATCTTCTGGAGGGGGTTGGGGTGCTCCCAATATGTTGTTTAGCATGCACCTCCATAAAGAGCAGGATTACCAGGAAATATCAGCTCTATTCACAGAGGAGAATCCATCCATCCACTCACTGTAGGAGTAAGGAACGGTGCTTTTGGAACAATCTCATCCGCATTCTTAGTATGTCCTCCACTTACACATACACACACACACCATTTTAGACCGCAGAAGAGTAGTTGAAGGACACATGTTAGTCACATAACAGAAAACTAAGACTAAAAGAATATTTAGCACATTTTTTTTCCATTTTCCTCCTGTCCCCACTGAGACAGTTATTGATATAGCCTTTTGACATCTGTGTTTTCTATTTCATCTCATGTTAGATTAGTGCCAACCAATGAAGTTATGAAGGCAGCAGTGTTCTAAGAAACGTCAGAAACACCCACTTAATTGGAACCTCAAACCAAGGCCATCACACTATTTTTATAGCTGTTGTCTGGTTTAATGCCCCATATAATTTGTACTGACATCCACAAGATTTCTTCCTCCATCAATGCTTTATACCCTTTCTCAGGGTAGCCTATGCTACGCCATGTAGGAAGGAAGCAGCAAAAAGCATGTTGCATTTTATAAAACCTTTTTAAACCATTGCATAGCATTACATGTGTTTATGTTTGTGATTAAAAACAAAATTACAAATCATGGCACAAAATAGCACAAATGATTTATCATTTCATCCCTCTCCTCATTTTATCCAAAAAGCTGAACAATTATAACCATGCCACCTGCTTTTGAATTACTAGTTGGCCCTGCTTTTGAATTACTAGTCGGCGCTGATTTTCTACATTGCTTTTCCTTTGCATTTGTAAATATAGAAAATTAGGAAGCTTTTTTTTTTTTTTTTAAGGAAAGGCTTTCACTTTCATTCTGAGCAGCTCTGAAAACCAGTTCTGCATTGCAATATACCCTAGGGCAGTTTTCTTTCAATTGTTGGCCCATAAACTGGTCCATCGGAAATTTCGTATCTATCCATGAGTTAACTTCCCTGATGTTATATGAAGATTATAGACTCAATGATCTTCATCAAATTCACTTATGCTCAAGGTGGTTTCTGCCTAAGCAGTCCCTGAAATAATTCTCCTATTTTCACCAGTTCCCAAGTGTAAAAAGTCGAACACCCTAGGGTACTTGTGGAGATAACTTAAAAAATAAGCCTAAAAATAAAAGTCTATATCAGACAGACTTTAGAAATTAGGAAAGTAACCAAAATCTTATCTCTATCAATGATTATTATCATTTAACAGTAGTATAATGAAATCACTACATACATCCTCTTTACGAGCTTGAAATTCAAAATGAGTTCAGTTATCATCTCTCTATGTATATATAACAGACCATCCCAGAATTTGGTGGCTGAAAACAGCACACATTTTGTTGGCTCACAAGGCTGAGCATCAGAAATTTGGACTAAGCTCCAGTAAATGGTTTTTTGCTGGTTTCATGTAAGTAGAATGAACAGCTGGTCTTGGTTTACCTAGGACTTCCCAGTTTTAGACTGAAAGTCCACCCTCTTAAGAAACCTGTCAGTCCCAAGCAAAAGAAGACAGTTGGTCAACCTATATCTGGGGTCACACATGTGGCAGTAGTCATCTGGTGGCTCACCTGGAGCCAGATGGTCTAAGGTAGTCTTACTTACATGTCTAGTCATTGGTGCTGGTTGTCAGCAGGGCCATGTGCCTCCAACAGGCTAGCCCAGGCTTCTTCAAAGGGTAGCAGGATACGAGAAGTGGGAGAGAGTGCAAGCCCCAGTGGACAGGCCTCTGCTTGTACCACAATTAACCAAAGCAAGTCACATGGCCAAGGAAATCAATGTGGGAGTGTACCACACAAGGGCATGGATAGATACCAGAAGCCATGATTCACTGGGACCATTATTGTTACAGTCTGGCATAAGGTCATATGCTGTCTAATATTTAAACTTAACAAACCTGAGAGCCTAACTTTTTTATTATGTTATGTTTGGAGACCATCTTCTACCTGGTAAGTCCCTCATCCCTAGGATACAGTCTAAGTAACTATGGCCTCTCCGAAAGAAAAACAGAACAATCTCTGTTGCTTTTTTGCTGCCACCACCACTTGTTCCTGTTTAAAAAGAAAACCATTTTTAAAAAGGGTATAGCAGTCTGGTGCAGCCTAGTAGGAGAAGTAAGAATTGCAGCAATCAATGATGCTAGGGCAGCAATTTTCAAACCATGTGCCACAAGAATTTTAAAGCATGCAATATCTGACTATTTAGTCAGGAACACTGACTCAGTTTCTTAGATTGTCAAGCAAAAAAATTGACTACAGCTGGCCCTGGCTGGGTTGCTCAGTGGATAGAGCATCCTGGTGTATCAAGGTCACAGGTTAGATCCCTGGTCAGGAAACATAGCAACCAATGAGTGAACAACCAAAAAGAACAACCAAGTGAAAGAACAAGTTGATGCTTCTCTCTCTCTCTCCCTTCCTTTACCCCTCCCTCATTATTCTTTCTCTCCTTTTCTCTCCCTCTCTCTTTCTTCCCTTTCCTCTCCCAAATCAATAAAAATAAGTTTTTTTCAGTGACAGCATCTAACACAATAGTCATCTGGTGTGAATGCATCAAAATTATGCTGATTTTTTTGTAAGATCAGCAAAATATATTCATATTTACTGATGTGCTGCAGAATTTTAGTAATAAAGTTTTGGGTGCCATCTGATGAAAATGTTTGGAAAGCACTGTGCTAAGGCATGTATCCAGTCACCTGTCCAGTAAGACCTCTCAGAACGCAGAGAGAAGAGGCCTAAGTCTAATCAGCTCTGCTGGCTCAAAGCGTAAGCCTGAGTATTACACCTCTCTACTTAAACAGTTCTTCTCAGCCTCTATGTCATCAGAGTCATTTCTTTCATTATGCATCCATTGTCCCAACATGGACGAATCAGGAGAAAACAGAGCTTTTTAGGATTGGAGTTAAATTTTCCTTCCACTTCAGCATCCTGGCCTTGCAAAGAGGACCTCTTTCTCTCCACGCAGGTCTTGCTTCATTCTTTGCCCCTCAAGGGATTACCTCCATGCATAACAGAGGCTCACATTCCTTCCTCATCCGTACAGCGCTCGTAATACAATTAAAAGTAAGGAAATTATACCAAAAAGAAGAGTGATTATTTTAAAAGATGAATGGTCCAAGTGAATTTAAGAGTAGTTATTTAGTTAGCCTTTCTTTCTTTCTTTCTTTCTTTCTTTCTTTCTTTCTTTCTTTCTTTCTTTCTTTCTTTCTTTTACAGGGACAGAGAGAGAGTCAGAGAGAGGGATAGATAGAGACAGACAGACAGGAACGGAGAGAGATGAGAAGCATTAATCATTAGTTTTTCGTTGCCGTTGCAACGCCATAGTTGTTCATTGATTGCTTTCTCGCATGTGCCTTGACCGCGGGCCTTCAGCAGACCGAGCAACCCCTTGCTGGAGCTAGCGACCTTGGGTCCAAGCTGGCGAGCTTTTTGCTCAAGCCAGATGGGCCCACGCTCAAGCTGGTGACCTCCAGGTCTCGAACCTGAGTCCTCCGCATCCCAGTCCAACGCTCTATCCACTGCCCCACGGTCTGGTCAGGCTTAGCCAGAGTTTTTAAAATTCTAATTAAGCAATGAGTTAATACATAAAAGAACAAAATTGTTAGAAAAAAAAATATTATGTTTTACTGTACACTATCATTTTCATCAACAATTGAACTCTAGTTGAAAATAATTACATTTTAGCTGAAATTGTTTGGAGTGTCATGGGCCAAATGAAAATTGCTAGTTACATAATTGAAAATTATGTGGTTCTTCTCTATGTTGATTGACTCGGTTAGGTTGAGTCCTAAGGGAAATTGTGCCATTTTTAATTTTGATCAAATTTACATTGCCACCCACATGTCCAGAATTCTCCCTGTACCACTAATATGAATGGAAATTGAGAGCCAAATTATTTTCTAAGGGTCCAAATTGAAGTTTCTTTTAGATTTATGGACCAAAGTTTTAATTGTTATAAAATTTTAAAAATACTTTATGTGTATTTATCTTTCAGTGTGACTTATATTAATTATTCTAACCCACGAAAAACACATAAGCTGTATTAAAATTTAAAATAACACTTTTATCTGAAAATGCAAGAAACTAGGCAAAAATCTCCTAGAGAAAGGTTTTATTTTTTTAAATGCCCCTGGTTTTTTTTTTCCACACATGGAGGAAAGGCTCAATATTTGAAATAGAGAGTATTAGGAAGATCAGCAACTCCTTTTAATGTGGTGCAAATCACAGGGGGAAGCTTTAAGCATTAAGAACTACATCCTGGTTTAGCAAAGATAACCAACTATATACCCTTAGAAAGATGTGTATGCAAGTGATAACATAAAGAGTGTTTTAAATAAAGAGTAGCTCCAGTACATGTGTACATTATAGCCTTTTGAATTGAAGTCAGCAAAGATTAGAATATAAAAATTCATGTAGAAAATAAACTAGTTTACCATAAGTAAAGAAGAAAGCATATTTATTACCCACTTCAATAGACTTAATATGAAATAAAAAAATGTTTTCCATTAAATATTAGAAAAGTTATATTTCTATAACCTGAAGAATAAAGAATCTTCCATAGGAACATGGTTGCATTAATTTTGAAAGACATCCCAAGGATGACAGGTATTTTATTATAGCAAAACTCAAAACTTGATGTGTGAGATTATGAGCAATATTCATAAAGGGCATTAATATGTTGAAAGTTTCATGAGCACAGAGCCAACATTATATATGTCTATAGCATGTTCACATTCCCAGGCTAAACTAGCTAGAATAGTTTCGGGAAAAAACTAGGAATGTCAAGATAAATAAATGAGAGAGTGTGAGAAGTGGGACCAATGGGGAAAATTTCAAGCAATTAATATTATATTTAAAATAGTAAACAGAGAGCAGGAAAACATGCTGAAAACAATAAACTGTTCTCTTTAATACTCTGAGAGGAAATTTATGTGACACATGAACATTGTTTGCTTTTAATTTATGAAGAATACAGTCATTTTTCCTCTCTTGACTTCAGTGCAACATTGTGCAATAGTTAACTCATTATTTGTGTGGTGGGGAAGGAATTTCAATCCATAAACTCAGTTGTGTGTGATATTTTATAGTATTAAATTTTCCTCAGAGACACTTAAATCCAACTTTGAGTTTCCTTTACCAAAGTAGTAGGAAGTTCAGGCTGTCTCCTCATGACAATTCCCTCTTCTTAGGGAGGGCAATGATTCTTGAATCTTACTTAGGCCAAATTATCTGAGTTGTCATACTGATCCTCATTATTAGTTCACAATGGTTGCCACCAAGATCCTTGCTGTCCAATGCACTTGTTTAAATTCAGCAATATGGCAATTTTGTGCAAATTAAAGTTCGTCAAGGCCAAGAGTCCCAGTGAGTGGGATTGGAGAGCCCATCTTTTGCTTTCTCTCTCCTGTCTCTAGGACATCTTGTATGATCTGTTCAGGCTCCTTAGGCTCCCTTAAAACCAGAAGGAGCAGCCTCCATTAATTTTTTAGAAGCTTCTCTTTGCCAAACTACAAAAAATGACTGAGACTGATGATCTGCCTTGCTTTGTGTTGAAATGAGAAGGGTGGGGACCATCAAAGGGAAAGAACAAAATAGCGATTAATCTATCCATTTATTGTGTTAGGTTGACAATGCCTATTTCACATACCAGCAAGAACTTTGAGCACCCACCTCATGTGGGCATGACACTGGGCACTTTGCATGCATCCGCCCTCATACTCTGACCTCAGCAAGACTGACATTCTTTCATTTCTTGGTACTATTCTCCTTCTCAACTCAGGGCCTTGGTGTGCCATCTTTTTCTTTAATGAATTTATTGGGGTGACATTGGTTAATAAATTTATGTAGGTTTCAAGTATACAGTTCTATAGTACATCATCTATATATTGTACTGTGTGTTCACCACCTCAAATCATGTCTTCTTCCATCACCATTATTACCCCCTATACCCTTTTCTACTTCCCCCTACCCTCATTCCCATCTGGTGATCACCATGCTGTTGTCTGTGTCTGTGAGTTATTGTTTTGTTTTTTTGCTTAGTTCCCTCACTTTTTTCACCCAGCCCTGCAACCAGTACACCATTTTCCTTTGCCTCAAATCCATCCTTTATACCTCTTTTTCTTTCCATTTTATAAAATCATTCACCCTGTGAAGCTTTTCAACAACCCTTTTCCAAATATTGTCATAATAATGACATATCTCTGTCAATTTTTATCTGTAGACTGAAATATACTAGCATTTTATTATAGATTTATAATTTTTCAGTAGGATTACTACTTTTATCTAACTCTCCCTTTATTTTATCAGCCTTGGACTAGTATGAAACATGAACTAAAGCTTTAGGTTAGGACACAATTTACAATGAACTTTAAACTTCCAGAAGTTGAAAACTAATTCAATTTTATACTTTTTACTCTTTATAACAAACCAGGATAGCAATTCCTAGGAATTTCTCCTAAACATATACTCACATGTGAAAATGATGTCTATTCAAAACTATTTAGTCTAGAAATATTGAAATAGCAAAATAGTGAAAATAATCTAAATGTTTACATATATATACACACATATGTATAATGGTAATGAATGATTGTCAAAATATATTAGGTAGTTTAAAATAATTAGGTAAATTTCTTAAATTAGGTAAAGAACACAATGTACAGCATACAATCCTTTATGTAGAAAGAAAAGAAAAGAAGATATGTTTTTATTTGCTTAAATGAGTATGAAATATCTCTGGGAGGATGCTCAAGAAATAACATGGTTGTTTGTGATAAAAAAGAAAACAGAGTAGCAGGAGATAGAAAGATAAGCAAGAATTTATTATAAACATGAAAATGTATTGTCTCTTAAAATAAATTAATATTTTAAATATTTTAAAATAAAAATTAATGGATATCTATTAATTTGTGGATGTCCATATCTGAAAAAGATGGAGTAATATGGGCCAGATTTCCCCTGCCGCCTAATAAATAAAAATATTTGAAACTGTAGTTTTCAGATATTTCATATCTGGCAATGAAGGACACTGATCCCTGACAGATGGGAATAAGGAGAGGGCTACACTGCACCAGCTTACTAACCTGAGAAAGTTTCCAGGCTGTGGTATAAAGAAGGGGAACCTAGATGGGGCACAGGCTGAGTTGATATGGAGCTGAGACTCCGGAATGAATAGAGTAGCTAGAATTTCAAGGGAAGGATACCACAAGAAAAGATCTATGCAGAAAGTGTTCTGAAGATCTACAGAGGGTATTGCTTGCATGCTCAGCAGAATATTGATAAGGGCACAAGTGTGAAGAAATTACCCAAGTTTGGGGAAAAGAAACTACTCAAGGAAATTCGGAGTAACAGTGTGTATATAGAATGCACAAAAGGCATCAGCCAGACTGAAAAACCTGATGGTTTACAAGATATTGAATAGAACACACAGAAGGGTCTTGCCTAAAGGGTAGCGAATAATTTCCCCTAGATTGTGCACAGCTGCAGTCCTACCTAATAAATCTTAAGAGCAAAAGCCAGAAAGATCAAACTCTTTCCAAGTAATGGAACTGCATCCCAGGACAAAATTCAAAAATCTTTAAAAGAATACCAAATATCCACTACCCAAAAATATAAAAGTTCAAGCATCCAGTGAAAAAACTGCCAAGCATGCAAAGCAGCAGTAATATATGACTCATAATGAGTAGGCAATTCAACCAACTGAAGCTAAGAAGTGATTAAGAATTAACAGCCAACAACATTAAAATTTTAATTACAACAGTATTCTGTATGTTCAGAAATTTAAGAGACATGTAAGATATAAAAAGACAAAAATGAAAATATTCATGATGAAAATAGAATGATATGAAAAGAGCATTGGATAGGATTATCAGTAGATGAGACATTATAAAAAAATTTAAGAAACTTAAAGATACAGCAATAGAAACTATACAAAATGAAATGCAAAAAATGAGTTTTAAATAATGAACAAATGTGTAATTAGAGTCTCTGAAAAATATGAAAGAAAGGAAGAGGCAAAAAGAATAGTGGAAGAAATAATGGTCAATCGCTGTCCCAATTCCATGAAAAATATTTCTACAGATCCCAAAATTCCAAGATTTCAAATAATTCCAAGCAGAAGAAGCTATACCAAATCATGTCATAATAAAAGTCAATGATATACAGAAGATTCATTCCCCAAATAGTTAGAGAAATAAAGGCTCATTACATACAGGGGGAGAAAAAGGATAAAAATAATAACACATTTCTCATGGGAAACAGTACAAGTGAAGAGATAGTGGGCAACTTGTATAGAGGATTGAAAGAAGGAAGCTGTTAACCTAGCAAGAGTCAACAAAAGGATCTTTTAAAAGTATAGATGAAAAATGATGTTTCCAAATGTGCAAAAGGTAAAAGACTCCATCACCAGCACACTCCAACTACAAGAAATACTAAAGAAAGTTCTTTAGGCAGATGAAAAATAATAGCAGATGGAACTGTGGATCTAAACAAAAGAATTAAAGAATGAGAAATGGTGTTCATACTATAATTTCATATATTTGAAATGTTATTATTTAAATATTTTAAAAGATAATTGAATACTTACACAAAAATGATAATATAATGTGGGATTTATAACACATGCAAAATTAAAATGTATGACAACAAAGTACAAAGGCTGGAAGAGAAGAAATGAATGCATGTTATCAGAAGATATGTATGCAATGGTATATAATATCGCCAAAAGGTAAACTGTGATAAAAATGAAGATGCATGATATAAACCCAACAGCAACCAACAAATATAACAAAGCAAGAAGGTTTTAAGTAAAATTTAAAAAAAATTTAATTAATTGGAATCATGAAAAATATTCAGTTAATCACAAAGAAGACAGAGAAAGAGGGAAAAAGAAACAACAATAGGACAAATGGAAAACAACGATGAGCCTGACCGGGCGGTGGCGCAGTGGATGAAGCGTCGGACTGGGGTGCTGAGAACCCAGGTTCGAGGCACCGAGGTCACTGGCTTGAGCATGGGCTCATCTCGTTTGAGCGGAAGCTTGCCAGCTTGAGTCCAGGGTCACTGGCTTGAGCAAGGGGTTGCTCGGTCTGCTGAAGGTCCGCAGTCAAGGCACTTGGGGGAGGGGGCAGTCAATGAACAACTAAGGTGTCAAGGTGGGGGGCTGATGATTGATGCTTCTCATCTTTCTCCATTCCTGTCTGTCTGTCCCTGTCTATCCCTCTCTCTGGCTCTGTAAAAAAAAGAGAAAGAAAACAAAGATGATAGATTTAAACCTAGCCACATGAATAATCATAGTAAAAATAATATAATCAGCCTGACCAGGTGGTGGCGCAGTGGATAGAGCGTAGGACTGAGATGCAGAAGACCCTGGTTCGAGACTCCGAGCTCTCCAGCTTGAGCGCGGGCCCATCTGGCTTGAGCAAAAGCTCTTCAGCTTGGACCCAAGGTCGCTGGCTCCAGCAAGGGGTTGCTCAGTCTGCTGAAGGCCCTGTGGTCAAGGCACATGTGAGAAAGCAATCAATGAACAACTAAGGTGTTGCGATGGCAATGAAAAACTAATGATTGATGCTTCTCACCTCTCTTCATTCCTGTCTGTCTGTCTCTATCTGTCCCTCTCTCTGACTCTCTCTCTATTCCTGTAAATAATAATAATAATAATATAATCAACCCAAATGCAGATTGTAAAAGAGCAAGAATGTGAGTATATGCTATCTAGAAGTAAACCACTTTAAATATAGAGACATAACTAGTTTAAAAACTAAAGTAAAAAGATATAAAAAATTATAAATACTAGTCCTTAGATAATATAAATCTAAAGAAAATAGAAGTAGCTATAGTAATATCAAGTCAAATAGATGTTAGAGCGAAGAATATTAGCAGGGATGAGAAAGGTCTTTCATAATGATAATGAGGTCAATTCATCAAGAGCACATAAAAATCCTAAACATTTATGCACCTATTGTATTAACAGAGCTACAAAATACATGAAGCAAAAAATAAACCTGATGGAACAGCAGGAATAAACCAATCCAGAATTTTAGTCATATACTTTAATCCTCTCAATAATTGATAGAACAAGAATATGGAAAATCAATAAGAATATAGAAGACTTGAACACAACCAACTAACTTTAGCTAATAAATATTTATTCACCACTCATTCAACAGCAACAGTATACATATTCTTTTCAAATATATGTGAAACATTTACCAAGATAGACAAAGTTCTGAGCAATTAAAAAGTCAATTATAAAAGGATTTAAGTTATACAAAGTATATTCTCTGACCACAATGGAATTAAATGAGAATCAATAATAGAAAGATCTCAAAGAAATCCCCAAATATCTGGAAACTAAATTATACAATTCTGTATAACCCATAGGTTAAAAAAGAGGGAAAGAAATTAGGGATTATTTTCAACATAATAAAAATATATTCATGAGAATACTACATATTGTTTTTATGTGGGGGCGGGATTCCTCTAACATAAAACTTAATGAAGATTTATAGTACTAAATACCTATATTTAAAAAAGCCTCTAATCAATAATCTCAGCTTCCCAATTAAGTGACTAGAAAAAGAAAAACAAATTAAATAGAGTAAGTGTGTGAATTAAAATAATAAAAAACCAAGATAAATTAATGAAATATAAAACAGAAAAGAATAAGAACAATCAATGAAACCAAAAGCTAGTTTATTAAGCAGATAAATAAAACTATAACCAGACTGACTATGGAGGAAAAGAAAAGAAGATAAATGACACAAATATGCTCAACCGCATTAATCATTGTGGGAATAAAAAATAAAACCACAAGAAGACGTCGTTATATTCCTATTACAATACGAAATTTCAAAAGACTATCCATATCAACTATTGAAGAGGATATGGAACAACTTGAACTCAAACACTGCTGGTAGAAACATAAAATGAAACAAACACTCTGGAAACCAGTGTGGCAGTTTCTTAAAAGGTTAAACAGATATGATCGAGTCGTTCCCCTGCGGGGCATTTTCACGGAAAAAATGAGATAATATGTCCACACCAGATTAGTACACAAAATTCATAACAGCTTTATTTGTAATAGTCCAAAACTGGAAACAACCCAAATATTCATCAGTTGGTGAATGAATAATCAAACTGTGGTCTAGTCATGCAAACAAAATACTACTAGTCTAGTCATGTTACCACATCAATGAATCTCAATGACATCAAGTATCAGAAGTGAGATCCCCAAAGCAGCGTACATACTTTATGATCCCATTTATATAAAAATCTAGAAAATGCAAACTAATCTATAGTGACAGGAAACAGATCAGTGCTTGCCTAGAGGAAAAGGATGAAGAGGGGGTCAGGAGGGTGGGATTACAATAAGGAGACTTTGAGGATGGTGAATATATTCTTTTTCTTGAATATGGTAGTGGCTGCACAGCTGTGTACACCCATAGCCAAAACTTATCCAACTTTGCTTTTTAAAATATGTGCAATTCATTGTATATCAATTGTGCCTCAATTACACTGTTGGAAAAATTAATGAACAAAAATGAGTAAATACAGAAACAAATCAAAAGTTGGTTTCGTACCAGCCATCCACACTAATCAATATAGGAAACACTAATTTATTTGGGGTTTGATAAAAACATCGATCAAGGTAAAGAAGATCCACTTGAATTTATTTTATTTTGCCTAAACTTAACATAAAGTATACTACATGCTTTGGTTTTTATAAGCTCACTAAGAAAACATGATATTGTATTTCCAACAAATTACTTACAATAAAAAAATCACTATAGGACTTTCTCCTTCCCAATATCTACGTTGATTTTGTATCTATGATAATTCTAATTTTGAGATTCATTCTGCACAGTAAATTTTGATGCACTTTGGAATTTTGTTTTGCATGATCAATATATTTGTATGACTTAACATCTTTGTATTTGTGGTTCAGATGGAACAGGATGGAGAATTTCTGATCACTTATGCCCAAACCCTAAGAAGCAGAGGTTATAGTGTGCTAGTTGTTCATTGGGAACCATACCCAACATATGTTATAGTCCTGATTTGTTCCAGCTACAGTTGTAATTCACCTCTGAAAGTTGGTGCGTGGAATATAGAAAAAGATTAGGCTGCTGGAGAGAGGGATGAAGTGAGGTACATTTGTTTCTCAAATTTTTATTTCAAATGTTAAAATAAAAAACTATACAAGATTGTTTACATTATTTTTTATGAATCCTACTTACTTTCCCTGGGGAAAAATAAATCCCTCTTCCTGCCATGTAATCTTTCTGTCTACATAGAATCTACACATTAAAAAATATTCTTAAACTGAAGTCAGCCAAGTACCATCTTCACATGCAAAGTCATTGAAATATATAAGACACTTAAATTTAGGTTTATATTACTCAAGTGCCACATTCCATTTTGCCAAGAGAAAGTCTTCAGTCAGTCTGTAAATTGGTGTATCTAATATTTATACATATTTTAAAATATGTATCTTCAATATTTAATACCTTGTGCTCTTATTTATAAATATCCTTTGTTTCAAAAACTTTTTCATAAATGTTTAAAAACTGTGCTGACAATGTGTTAATAGATTTGATTTGTCTGCATAAGGGTATTCTCTGATTGTTTTATATTCACATTTATATAGTTGTCTTTCTTCACCCCCAAACAGTGAAAGAGAAACAGTGTGGTAAAGAGCTCAAAGGTTTTCAAATCAGAAGATCTGGGCTCTGGGCCCACCACTCACAAGCTTCAACTTTGGGCAGTGTTTTTAATCTCTCTCAGCCTGTTTCCTCAAACTGGACATAAGGATGATAGTCATAAGGTTGCTCTGAGGAGTGATCAAGAAAATGGAATAAAGATCTTTTTTTTGATAGCTCACTATGACCAAGAGCCCAGGTCATAGTGAGCTCTCAAAAAACAAAAGCTACCTTTGAACTAAAAAAATGTTTAGGAGTGATGGCAGAGAAATGGTGCTGTGAGGGGTGCTCCTGATATCTCCCCTTGAAATTTCAACAAATTCAACAACTAAAGACAGAGAAAAAATCTCAGGATCACCTGAAAAATACACACACCAGACAAAGGTATGATTAGGCAAAAAAGGTGGCTGAATATATAATCCACTCTGAAAGAAATAAGATGGAGAATGGAGTATTTCGCTTTCCTCACTGATCTGAGGAAGGGCCACTTTTGTCTGGAGCCAAGCAAAGCAGAGGGTCTAAGGCAGAGGGAAGAAGCTGGGTTAGGGTGGCTGGGAGGGTGCCTCTGCAGTGCCAATAAAGACTTCAAAGCTCATTCCTGCATTCCCGGCTCTTACTGAGATAACAGGTGCTGTGCACCTAAGTCAGCAGGTGCAGGCTTCTATGTGCACTGCTAAAGTCGTGGGGGCTGGATGCGCACGTGGCTTGCTGTGGGCTACCAAACAGTGCACAAGGGAGAAGCCTGTGGAAATTAGATGTGTGGAGTGCTGAGGCATACTAGACATGCCTGGGGACCCTTAGAAAGCCACTTAATCTGCAATTGGATCCCAGCCCACAGCATGATGATATGTACTGGACCTGTCCGCCGGCTCTTAGAAAGGCGCTAAATCTGCAATTGGCTCCCAGCCCTGCCTGCTCTTGCTAGCAGCTCTGGTTGGCACAGCCTTACCCAGAACTGTGCATTGAACGGTACTGGGGGAAGATCCTGGCTGCTCTTAGAGCCTCTTGCTCTGCAAGCAGTGGCTGCAGCGAACCTCATAGCTAAATCCCCAAGGTGCTAGCTTAGGTAGGAGAGACATGGGGAGAGACACCTGGAAAACTGAAACTCCCATTGTCAGAGCCTCCAAGCCCTAACAAGCCCCACCTACCAACAAGCCTGAGGTCCAGCCTACATCATTGCCACAGCAACACAACAGCAGACCACTGCTCAAGAGCCCCATGGGGGCAAAACTGTAGTACAGTGCCACCTTCCCCCAAAAAAGGAAGAAACTACCTCCCAAAACCAAGAAAAAATTACATTTTTATAACTACTTTTTTGCCATTTTGGTCATTTTATCTTCTTTCATTTTTATTCTTTTCTTTTCTTACTGAACTTCATTATCTATTGTTGTTACATTTTTCATTCTTGTATTTTATGAGGGTTTCATTTTTAAAAACTTTGATATTTTTCTCTTTTTTTCTCTCATTCAATCATCCTTTATCAACAAATTATTATATTTTGGATTCATATTTTTCTTTGTGGCATTTTGTGTTTTTTACTTCATTTTTTTACCTCTTTTGTCATTTTTGTCAGTTCCTGCTTCATATTCTCTGTAGTTTTTGTTCCACTTATCATTATAGAATTTTCCTTTATTCACTGTATCTTTTAAATTTTTTAAAATAATCTCTTATTAGTGTTATTAATAATACTACTCTCAAATCCCATTAAGGAAAAAGAAATCAAGTATCATGGATACAAAACACAGAGATGTAGCTCAGATTGATGATAAAAAATATCTAGAAAAAATATTCAATTGCTTGGAAACCTTGGAGTTAAATGATAGAGAATTAAAAATTGAAGTCCTAAAAATACTTAAGGAAATACAAGAAATCATGGAAAGGCAATTTAGAGAGCTCAAAAAACAATTCAATGAACAAAAAGAATACTTCACCAAGGAAATTGAAACTATAAAAAGGAACCAAACAGAGATGAAAAACTCAATACATGAACTAAAAAATGAGGTAACAAGCTTAGCTAATAGAATAGGCCAAATAGAGGAGAGAATTAATGACAGAAGACAGGCAACTAGAGATACTACAGAAAGAAGAAGACAGAGGCTCACAAATTAAAAAAAAAAAAAATGAGAAAGCCCTACAGGAATTTTCTGACTCCATCAGAAGAGCAACATAAGAATAATGGGTATATCAGAAGGAGAAGAGAGAGACAATGGAATGGAGAACCTTTTCAAACAAATAATCGATGAGAACTTTCCAAGACTGTGGAAAGAATTAGAGCCTCGAATCCAAGAAGCAAACAGAACACTGAGTTACCTTAACCCAAACAAACCTACTCCAAGGCACATTGTAATGAAATTATCACAAACCAATGACAAAGAAAAAATCCTCAAGGCATCCAGGGAAAAGAAGAATACAACATATAAAGGAAGGCCCACTAGGCTATCATCAGATTTCTCAGCAGAAACTCTACAGGTCAGAAAAGAGTGGACCCCAAAATTTAAACTACTGAAAGACAGGAACTTCCAGTCAAGAATACTATACCCATCAAAGTTATCCTTCAAATATGAAGGGGAAATAAAAACATTCACAGATATAGAAAAGATGAGGAAATTTATCACCGGGAAACCCCCACTTCAGGAAATACTAAAGGGGGTTATCCAACCAAATACAAAAACAAAACAAAATCACAAGTAAAAGCTCCAACAAGATCGCAATTAAAACAAAATTAATCTGTGACAACAAAAACAAAAATGGGTAGAGGACAAAGATTAACAGTAGCAAAGGAGGATGGAATGCAAAAGCACTCATGAGATAATGTACCACAATGAATATGATATATATTCTTTTTATTACCTAATGGTAACCACCCGTGATAAAACCACTACAGAAACACATGCCTTAATAAAAGAAGAAACAGAAGAAAGAGGTATGGAATACAACCAAACAAAAACAAATGACAGAAAAACAAAAGGACCAAACAAGATACAGAGCTATAAGAAAGCAATATACAAAATGGCAATAGGGAAGTCTCAAGTGTCAATAATTACATTAAATGTAAATGGCTTGAACTCACCAATAAAAAAGACACAGAGTAGCAGAGTGGATCAAAAAAGAAAATCCAACTGTATGCTGCCTTCAAGAAACACATCTAAGCTACAAGAATAAAAACAAATTCAAAGTGAAAGATTAAAAAACGATTCTCCAAGCAAATAATATCCAGAGAAAAGCAGGTGTAGCCATACTCATATCTAACAATGCTGACTACAAGACAGCAAAGGTAATCAGAGACAAAGATGGTCATTTTATAATGATAAAGGGGACATCAAATCAAGAAGACATTACAGTTCTTAATATATATGCACTAAACCAAGGAGCACCAAAGTATATAAGTTATCTACTAACTGATCTAAAAATAAAAACTGACAAAAATACAATCACACTTGGAGACCTCAGTACATTGCTGACAGCTCTAGGTCATTCATCAAAACAGAAAACCAATAAAGAAATATAGGCCTTAAAGGAAACACTAGTACAATTGGATATGATAGACATCTACAGGACATTTCATCCAAAAACACCAGAGTATACATTTTTCTCCAGTGTACATGGAACATTCTCAAAAATTAACCATATGTTGGGCCCCAAAACTAACATCAACGAATTCAGAAAGATTGAAATTATACCAAGCATATTCTCTGACCATAAAGCTTTGAAACTAGAATTCAACTGCAATAAAAAGTAAACAGACCCACAAAAATGTGAAAATTAAACAACATACTTCTAAAAAATGAGTGGATCAAAGAAGAAATAAAAGCAGAGATCAAAAGATATATACAGACAAACAAAAATGACAATACAATATATCAGAATCTATGGGATGCAGCAAAAGCAGTAATAAGAGGAAAGTTCATATCACTGAAGACTTATATGAACAAACAAGAGAGAGCCCTAGTAAACAACATAACATCACATCTTAAGGAACTAGAAAAAGAAAAACAAAGATAGCCCAAAACCAGCAGAAGAAAGGAAATAATAAAAATCGGAGCAGAAATAAATAAAATAGAGAACAGAAAAACTATGGAAAAAAATCAATAAAACAAGGAGCTGGTTCTTTAAAAAGATCAACAAAATTGACAAATCCTTGGCAAGACTCACTAAGGAAAAAAGAGAAAGGACTCATATAAACAAAATCCAAAATGAAAGAGGAGAAATCACCACAGATATACAAAAAAGTGTCGTAGAATACTATGAAAAATTATATGCTACCAAATTTAACAATCTAGAAGAAATGGATTAATTCCTAGAACAATACAATCTTCTTAGATTGAGTCACAAAGAAGTAGATAGCCTAAACAGACCCATAAGCAGGGAGGAAATAGAAACAATTATCAAAAAACCTCCCCAAAAATAAAAGTCCAGGCCCAGGTGGCTATACTAGTGAATTCTATCAAACATTCAGAGAATATTTGATTCCTGTTCTACTCAAAGTCTTCCAAAAAATTGAAGAAGAAGCAATACTTCCAAACACATTTTTTGAGGCCAACATTACCCTCATACCAAAGCCTGGCAAGGACAACACAAAAAAAGAAAACTACAGAACAATATCTCTAATGAACACCGATGCTAAAATTCTAAACAAAATACTAGCAAATCAAATACAACACATTAAAAAAATCATTCATCATGATCAATTGGGATTCATCCCAGAATCACAAGGATGGTTCAACACACATAAAACAGTTAACGTAATACATCATATCAACAAAACAAAGAACAAAACCCATATGATCCTATCAAAAGATGCAGAAAAGGCATTCGATAAAATACAACATCATTTCGTTTAAAACACTCAACAAAATGGATATAGAAGGAAACTATCTCAACCTAATAAAGGCCATTTATGACAAACCATCAGCTAAAATCATATTAAATGGCAAAAAATTGAAAACTTTTCCTCTAAAATCAGGAACAAGACAAGGCTGCCCACTCTCTCCACCCTTATTCAACGTAGTGCTGGAAGTTTTAGCCAGAGCAATCAGACAAGAGAAAGAAATAAAAGACATTCATATTGGGAAAGAAGAATTAAATGTTTCACTTTTTTTATATAGTCCTGTATATAGAAAACCCCAAAGACTCCACAAAAAGACTATTAGACACAATAAACCAATACAGTAAGGTCTCATGATACAAAATTAATATACAGAAGTCTATTGCCTTCCTATATGCCTACAATGAAACTTCAGAAAATGAACTTTAAAAAAATCCCTTTTACGGCTGCAACCAAAAAAATAAAATATCTAGGAATAAACATAACAAAGAATGTAAAGGACCTATATAATGGAAACTACAAAGTATTGTTAAGGGAAATTGAAAAAGATACAATGAAATGGAAAAATATTCCTTATTCTTGGATAGGAAGAATAAATATAGTTAAAATTACCATATGACCCAAAGCAATATACAAATTTAATGCAATTCCCATCAAAACTCCAATGTCATTTTTTAAAGAAATGGAACAAAAAATCATCAGGTTTATATGGAACTATAAAAAACCCCGAATAGCCAAAGTAATCCTAAGGAAAATGATCGAAGCTGGGAGAATTACAATATCTGACTTCAAATTGTATTATAGAGCCATGACAATCAAAACAGCATGGTATTGGCAGAAAAATAGACACTCAGACCAATGGAACAAAATAGAGAGCCCAGAAATAAAACCACATATATATGGTCAAATCATCTTTGATAAAGGGGCCAAAAACACACAATGGAGAAAAGAAAGCCTCTTCAATAAATAGTGCTGGGAAAACTGGAGAGCCACATGCAAAAGAAGAAACTTGACTACAGTTTGTCTCCTTGTACCAGAATTAATTCAAAATGGATCAAAGACCTAAATATAAGACCTGGTACAATAAATTACATAGAAGAAAACATAGGAACTAAACTCATGGACCTTGGCCATAAAGAACATTTTATGAATTTGACTCCAAAGGCAAGGGAAGTAAAGGCAAAGATAAATGAATGGGAATACATCAGACCAGCAAGAGAAACAACAAAACAGACAGCCAAATGGGAAATGATATTTTCAAACAACAGCTCAGATAAGGGTCTAATATCCAAAATATACAAAGAACTCACAAAACTCAACCACAAACAAGCAAACAATCTAATAAAAATATGGGAAGAGGACATGAACAGACACTTCTCCCAGGAAGAAATACAAATGGCCAAAAGATATATGAAAAGATGCTCATCTTCATTAGCTATTAGAGAAATGTAAATCAAAACTGCAAGGAGATACCACCTCACACCTGTTAGGTTAGCTATTATCAACAAGACAGCTAACAACAATTGTTGGAAAGGCTGTGGAGAAAAGGGAACCCTCATTCACTGTTGGTGGGAATGTAAAGTAGTAGTACAACCATTATGGAAGAAAGTACAGTGCTTCCTCAAAAAATTAATAGAACCACCATATGACCTAGCAATCCCTGTACTGGGTATATACCCCCAAAACTCAAAAACATTGGTACGTAAAGACACAAGCATCCCCACGTTCATTACAACATTGTTCACAGTGGCCAAAATATGGAAACAACCAAAAAGCCCTTCAATAGATGACTGGATAAAGAAGATGTGGTACATATATACTATGGAGTACTACTCAGCTAAGAAATGATGATATAGGATCATTTACGACAACATGGATGGTCCTTGATAACATTATAATGAGTGAAATAAATAAATCAGAAGAAACTAAAAACTGTGTGATTCCATAAATAGGTAGGACACAAAATTGAGACTCATGGACATGGATAAGAGTTCAGTGGTTACCAGGGGGAGGGGAAGGGAGGAGACAGAGTGGGGAGGGGAGGGTTATAAAGAAAACCAAATAAAAGGTGACAGAGGACGATTTGACTTTGGGTGATGGTCATATAACATAACCAAATGTCAAAATGATCTGGAGATGTTTTCTCTGAATCTATGTACTCTAACTGATCAATGTCACCCCATTAAAATTAATTGTCTAGATAAATTTTAAAAAATGTTTAGGACAGGGCCCATTGGTTATAAATTATCTCATTATATAGTAACATGTGTACAGTTCATCCTAGCAGTAGTGGATACTGAATAATTATTATTTGACCGAAAGGAATATTTCTTAGAAAGGCAGAAAAAGCCTAGAAATAATAATAATAATAATAATAATAATGCAGGGGAGGTGGTTGGGAGCAGGGAGTAAAGAGGGACAAATATACGGCGATAGAAAATGATTTGACTTTGGGTGATGGGTACTCAACATGATCAACAGTTCAAATGCTATAGAAATGTTTACCTGAAACCTAGGTACTGTGATTGACCCATGTCATTCCTTTAAATTTAATTATCTAAATAAATTTTTTTTAATGAAAGAGAAAATAAATAAAATAATATGATTAAACTGAACAGACCTAGTTTAAATTCCAGCTTTGGCATGTTAATTAATCAATTCTGGCTGGGTGTTGCAGTCCAGCTATCCATGTGACAGTCTGTGAAATGGACATGATCTGTACAGGTCGATTCTTGGTAGATACATACTAAGAGATTTAATCAATGATACTGTCTACAGCAGCCATTTCTATACTTTTATCTGTCTGATAAGATCCCTTTCACTTTGAGGAAAGTCCAGAAAATTGAGTGATATTTTTCACCATGTGAGTCACTAATTGTCATGTATTTCTCTCTGGTGAGAGACATATGGGGCAAATGTGGCTCTACGGGACATTAGTGGCATTAGAACCTGAACTACAAAATGGGAACTTCTTGAGAATTCCAAGAGCAATTAGAGACCATATGAAAACTGTATTCACTTACAGAACACTAGTGCTAAAAAGTTCTATGCAGTTGACCACTTACAATATCTTGAATTTGCTTTTTTTAAGTACAACACCATTGTTCCTAATGTTCATGGTCCTTTAAAGATTATTTTATTCATTTCACAGGTCTCCTGTTATGGCTGGAGGTCTCTTTGCTGTCGATCGAAAATGGTTTTGGGACTTGGGTGGCTATGATCCAGGTTTAGAAATCTGGGGAGGAGAACAGTATGAAATCTCTTTTAAGGTAAGCCACCAATACCCTCTTCACACTATGTCTACTTAATTTTGGCAAATTGATAGAATATCATTATTTTTGTTTTGTGACGTATTGTTGTGAGATGACTACAAATATAGACATATAGCTTTTCCAGGTCAAGTTTTAGATGAGAGAAGCTACCTCCTCCTGCTGTTTCAGTGAGACACAGCCATGCTATAAAAGAGACGCATAATAGAAATAATTAAAAATTCTATTTGCAGGTTGAACACTTGGTTTGTCAACAGACCTACTGCTCCCCTGACAAGTGCATTCTTTCTGAAGCACTTAGAAATATAGATAGAAAAATTAAGATGAAAGAAATCAAATTTATTGGAGTTTTGCTCTTTCTATTTGTTCTAGGAATAGTATTTCACATTTTGATCATAACCAGTTATTCCAAAATTTCAATAACATAAGAGTAATTCTAAAATATGAATCTGAATTGCTAAGTAAAGCTATTTTTTGTGTAATTCCAATAAGCAATTTTTTTTACTTTTTTTAATCTGAAGTTGCCCAGGTCTTTACTTGCTTTGACCACAAACACTCAGTAAAATTATATACTTTATCACATATATGTATATGATAGAATATCAAATTTCAGGGTTTGTTAATGAAAAACTTACAACATATGAAGACCATATACACAGAGCAAAATAAACTGTGCAAAAGCTTGTACTCCAAAACTTCTAAGATGTTTTTTTTTCTAAAAAGCAGGCTCATAACAGAAAAAAAAATCATTTTCTCTTTTTCCATTATCATTGTCACTGTTTATATAGTTGATTGATTCTTGCAAGATTTATCATATGAAAACCTCTTATTAAATAAATCAGCTTCTCCTAATTATTTCTATTATGAAATCAAACCAACTCTTGCTGAGAATAAAATTGTATTCTAAATATAGTAAAAGTCAAACTTAGGAATCTAACTAAATTTTTGAGTCAATGTATACAAAGGAAATGATAAAAGCTGATTTTTATAGCACTATAACAGCTCTATTCAATGTGTTAACAGAAATTATATGTTGTTCTCAAAGTGTCATAAAAATAAATATTCCCAAAGAGATACTAAGGAGGCATGATTGCAGGTTTTAAGACATCTAGAATTTTCCATCTCACTATACTGACAGTAATCTTTAAAATACCATTTATAAAGTGCTTTTCTTTCACCATTCTTCAAATTATTTTAATATCACATATAAGCTACTGTTTTTCTTAAGCTTTTCATAAATATGTGGCTTAAAATCCTTGAATTTACCAGTGTCTTTTGGGTTTCTCTGTTATAGCTGTACACTTGTCACATTGTATGTGACAGAAAATAACAATATCACAAGTAGTAACAATAGAAATATCATCTATTACCTTTGCCTAGTGGCGTGAGCCAGATGCTGAGCTAAGTGCTTTCTTTATCTGCATTGTCTCATTTAAAACCACAACTCTAAGAAGTAGGTATTATTCCATTTTACAGATGAAGAAACTGAGACTTAAAGTTTTAAAGATTTAAGATTAAATTGTTTTTAACTTTTAAAGATTAAGTAAACTACTCAGGGCCACTTGAAGATTAAAATGCTCCATTTCTGCTTAATTGTGGAGATGCAGAATTTTTAAACTATCTGACACCCAAGTCATATTTACCAACACTATTCTGGAGTTCACTGATCTCTACCTAATGGTTTCTCCCCTTGAACAGAAACAGGTATTGTCATTATAGCCTAACAGCAAAGCAACAAACTTTTTGCTGACCCTGATTAGCAGATACTGCCTAAAAGGAGGGTGCAAAGTTTATAATAATACCTGCAAATAGAAGCAGTAAAGATAAAAATGGCATTGCTCTATTATATGCACTATCTTCAGAATTCAAGGGATTCTCTTTACTTTTCACAGTTCAAGAGATTTTTTTTAATTCTCTTAATTTATAAATTCTTTAAGCTTAATATATTATTTAAGAAAATTTCTATAAAGCAGGACATGCCCCGTTTTGAATAATGAACCAGATGATGGAAAAATTGCTAACAGCTGCAGAGTTCACAGAATATACATTTGCATTCTAAATCACAAAAGTATCTTCTAGACCAGCATCCGCCTGCATCTCTCACTTCTCTGTCACTCGCATCTATCACATCCCTATTGAGTGACCTAAGATTTTATTACCCCATTTTCAATTTTTTAGTTATCTGTCATTTTGAAGGATATAATTGGAGTGCAGCCCTGTTGGCTTTGTCTAGAAACCATGGCAACAGCACTGGAAGTTCAGGACTAAATTGCCCTAGGTTGTTTGGATGGAATGACAGCTTCTTTGGTGACAGCTATGTCTTATAGGGTCCCATTTTAGACATATCCCTTCATTCTTCTCGCGATTATGTGATGACCTTGGGGTTTCTGTCCCTCCTTATTAGTATTTGTAACATGAGGAGGACAAACTTAAATAGGCTTTGTAGAATTGGTACTGAAGCAGGGAAATTTTTCTCCTCATGAAAAGAATCAAAAGAATTGTGCACACTCTCTCAGTTAAATAGTATTATATGATATTATTTAAAACAGAAAGAGAAAAATCAAATATCTGAATTTTTGGACATATTCCATAAACTGCCATTAGTTTCACAGTGTAAAGCATCATAAGATATACACTGGTCAGTCAGCACTTAAGGTTTGAGAAATCTATGTGGATAGCTGAGATTTCACTAGTGCATTTCACATGGTAATATAGAAATTATTTGAAGTGTGGAACTTAAAAGCTCTAATTCAAAAGATTTCTATCTATGGTCATTGTCAGACATCTTTGTTTACTTTTTAACCAAAAAATCATTTCACCAAAGTTGATGACAAGATTCCATCACTGAATAAAAGTATTTCCAAAAAGCTCTGCTTTATTTAAAGGGCTTGTTTTGGGTTAAACATTATTTGGCTAAAAGTGCTCCTCAATTCTTTTTCTCTCCAAATACCTTCTCTGCCTTTTTTAACATCTGATTAGATGAGTAGATTTCATGTCATAACAGGAAAGCCAACACAGAGTGATTTTCAGGAATCAGTTGAGAAAAAGATCTCTCCAGAGAAATGATCTGCCTGCCCTGTGTCTGGTTGTTAGTGTGTTTTAATATGTGTCTGGACTCCTGAATGGCCCAGACTTAGCCATTTTCCCTCAGATGTTGCTAGGTCAGCCAGCTGCTTGGGAGGAGAAAGAATTTAGTTGGTCACTCAACAAGCTTTTATTGAGCATCTACTTATGTCAGTCATAATTCCAGGTGCTCAATTTGGAGTTGCACCAGGAAACAAAGAGGAAGCCGTGACACACTGCCCAGTGGTACATAAAAGAGATCTACCACATTTTTAAATGGTCTCCCATTTAAGTTGCTGAAATAATGTTAAAATTATTATGAGTCACTGATTTTCCAGGGTGTTTTCACATCCACTCCCCAAAGATAAAAGTTCAAATCTTAGCATTTTCAAAAGATCTGTCCTTCAATTGCCAAAAATTCTTCTCAGGAAATAAAAGTGAGCAAAAAACATGAATTAGGCATCACAACACTTAGAATGAAGCCCAGGGACTGGCTGACTCTATTCCATGGAATTCTCTGACATGGGACATAAAGTTTAGATCTAGGTAAAAAAGCATTAAATTTGTTTGGGCTGCCTTTTTTCAGCCCCAGGAGCTTATCAGTGTAATCCTACATTAATCCAATGTTTCTTGGGCCATTTGTAGTCCAGGAAGAGCTCTTGAACATCAGCCTTAGCTATACAGAAATGTTCATGGCTCTAGGTGAGATTGATATGGAGACCATATATGTCTTAGAGTGAACCCACCAAAGTTGGTTGCCCCACACAGCCTATTTCAAAAAACCATGCTTAATGAATTATAACACACTATAGAATAACCTTTGTTTAATACTGTTGACCTCCCCATGTATTGAGCTTAAGATGGGGACATTTAAGGAAACTTGAACTGATGTCTCACAATCTCTCAGCCCTTATGGGTCATTAATTCATTCAATAGACATTTATTTATTTAATACAGTATGCCAACTCTGGCTAAGTTCTTGAGATTTAAAGATAAAAATGTGAGAAGATTCTTGCCGAAGAGGAGCTTACTATCCAGTAGCAGTTTGAGAATTAATTGGCCACAATTACTCATCCTCAGTATTGTTTGGGATGTGTTTTATTTTTATAGCCACAGTAATAAGTCGGGATATAGACAATAGCCTCTTTGCTAGCCTCCCTTCCTTTATTCTTCCTCCTCTTTTAACCTATCTCCACATTTCATTCATTTATTCCCTGAGTTGCTTTATTTTCTTCTCCTCCGAGCTCACCGTTGCCCCTAATTACCACGCAAATCAAATAAACAGACTGAATCATACATTATGAAGCTTTCCATCCATTACCTGCCTTACCTGCCTGTGTCTCAATCTCCAATGCAAACCAACTGACCTAGTGTCTCCCTTTGCTTCTTGGAAGATAAATAAGAATTCATACTTCTGTTTCTGTGCCTATTTGTTGCAGAGATTGTGACTAACCAGTCAGACTTTGTTCTGTTGCTGAGAAATTTGTTTACTCTTTCTAGAAATATTAATCAGTAATCTTCACCATGAGTCCATGTACCCTGCAAGCTAGACTTTGCTCAAAAATGCAAAGGAAGCCCGGTAGAAGCCACTGGATCAAGTACAATTGACATGGGAATTTTGTTCACTGACCATAAAGAGCAATTAATTTTTAAAACTACATTAAGAATTCCCTCTAAAGTAAAACATATAAATGTACTTCTATTCACCAGTTTTCTATGCAAGAGAGGCCAAAGCTTTCCCACTGCATATGGGTCTACCTACTGGACTGAAGTAGGGGACCATAAACTGTACCCACACTGCATGTTCTATGAATTCCAGGTTAGGTTCTTTTAAATTGGAATAAGAACCTAAAGACATTTTGTAGCTAACTTAATATGGGAACAGATTCCTTCTGTATTTTTAATGATTTTACCCAACCTTTCATTGTTACTTTGCCTACATCTAATTTGACAGCAATTTTTTAACAACTCAATCCTTTCAAACTCCTCGAATTAGTTTTGACATGACCAACAATTCCTTCCCTTTTCATAAGCGTATTTCATCAATTTAAGTGACATTTAATTAAATTACATAATTACAATTTTTTTAAAGCTAGCATAATCACATTGGGGAAGAAATGAACTCACTGGCTTCAAGGTAAGCATGTAATTTAACTATTGTGAGCAAAAGATTCCTGGTGTGTTCAACATTGGTTTACCACAATACGAATGCAATTCCATATGTTTGCAGAAGGAATGAAGAGTGATGGTTAATACATTAAATGGATTGAATGGAGATTCAGTCCTTACTGTCAGAAACTTTCAGTCCAGTGAGAGTCAGGAAAACCGAGAAGCAGTGTTACTGCTGCCCTGGCAAGTAGGCAATTTTTCACCTCATTCAGACCAGGTCTGGGTGCAGCTCTCCCTCCTGGTCTTCATCCCTATGCAGGTTCCCCAGTTTGCTGGCCTTCGTCAGGGGGGTTACAGGCACCCAGGGTTTCTGAATGGCTAGCATCTCACAGTGAGGGTTCTGGGGGGGAGTCAGCCACAGTGCCCCTCCGTAGTCTCTTCTACTCTGCACCTTGGCCCTACAAACCATTTCTCTCTTTTGCTTTTTAGTTGTCATGTCTTTTTCCCTTCCTCCCAGGCCCAATCTTGTATAGTCACTAAAGTGGTGGAAAAAAATCAGTCCTAAAATAAGTCTCTGAGATTTTTTTGACTATCGGCTTCTACTTCGGTGTGGCTGAGAAGGAACCGCTCCTGTATGGAATTAGAGGCTGAAGAACACAGGAGCGTAACAAAATGAATGCTTTGGGTTACCATCCTGCCACACACCACTGAGCCTGTACAGCTTAAAGAGACTAAAATAAGGCTGATATTTTAATCAACAGACTGTCTATTTTCTATTTCTTTGTGACTCATAAAATCTTTACATGAAGCTACCTCTGTCCCAAAATCTTGGGCATGCTCTTCTTCCTCTGATGGTAATAACTATTATTTGGTCTGTTGACAAGAACAGGTAATGAATTAGCATTTAAAGGTCATTAAACTTAATTTTTTAGTCCATTCAACACTAATGCAAAGTAAAAATTTCTGTTTTATAATTGTGAAGACAGGCTTTTACTTAGTTAATATCAACACAATGATTAGAATTCCAGTTTGATCTGAAAACCATTAGCCTAATTTCCCTTAGCTGGAAAAATAGAGTTTATGCCTTTGGGAAAAAAAGTGACTACTGTCACTTTCTGAAATTACTTTAAAAGGAAATGTAGTTTCTTTCTATCTGATTTTTATTAACTATGAAGGCTGACAACTCTTATTATGATTTAATGTTAAATTTAATTTTACTATTTTCAAAATGCACTGATTATTCAATAGGAATTGAATATACACAATAGGAACTAATCACTGAGTACAGAATATTCAGTTCGTAATCAAACAAACAAAAAAAACCAGCCATCAATTTGAGATTGCAAGTAAACCGAATATGCTAAAGCTTACCCTCACTGTGAAACTTCTCAAGAACAAACATAGATTTTATTTACTGGTGCTTAGAAAATCAAAAATAATAAGCCCACATAATTAGTTAAATTTAAAGTTTGCTATGTGGTACATGGCCATAAAAGAAAGATTTAAGTATAGTTATACATAGGTCAATGATTGAGCGTTAAGCAATTGCAACATATTTCTAGTTTTAAAATAAAAAAGAAATATCTTCTCTTACAGAGCACTCAAAACCAAAAGGAGAATATAAGAAACAAAAATTCCTGTATCCTTGACAAATTACCATAAATCTTACCCCCATCCACAATGTATAAAGAAGGTTATCAATGCAGTAAATGTAAATTCAATAATGTTACAACAGGGGCATGGGAAGATGGCATGAAGTCAGCAGATCTCTGTTTTCCAAGCACACTAAGGCAGAAACATAATCATTTGTTTGAAATAATGGCAACATGTGTGATAGTAGTGGTTAGAGCTCTCCTGGATTGTGTTTGTCACATGAGAAAAGCAGCAAATGGGAGGCTGGGGAAATTCCAAAAGAGGTATTACCCAACCCAGCCATATCTGCAGGAAGCAGCCTGTTAATGAGGCAGGATCAAGGAAAGATACTTGATATATGAGCAGCCCTGCAGCAGCCAATTCCTACTGGATACAGACAAAGACTAAGCTAATTAATTTACTTATACACAAATTTTGTCTCATAGGGTGAATACCAGCTGTGATTAATAAGAAGAATTCACGCTATTCAAAGATGAATAATAATAATTTTGAAAAGGAAGTAACATAGAAAAAATAATACAAGAAAAAGGAGGCCCTGGTTGGTTAGCTCAGTCAATTAAGAGCATCCTACCAAGACAACAAGGTTGTGGGTTTGATCCCCAGTCAGGGCATATATAGGAGCATCCCCATGTTCTTGTCGATCTTTCCATAGAAGGAGAGAAGAAAGAAAGAAAGAAAGAAAGAAAGAAAGAAAGAAAGAAAGAAAGAAAGAAAGAAAGAAAGAAAGAGAAGGAAGGAAGGAAAGGAACGACGGAGGGAGGGAGGGAGGGAGGGAGGGAGGGAGGGAGGGAGGGAGGGAGGGAGGGGAGGAAGAAGAAAGAAAGAAATTTTGGTAGACAAGAGATAATATAAGAGATATATTAATAAAAATTTTCATTAATTGCAAATAATATCTCATTATACCTACCTGGACAATGCAGGAAACTTATTGAAGAGCTAGTATAAAAAAAATAAGAAATTCAGTAAGTTGCCTGGGTAAAATGTTCTCTGTATGTGTAAAATATAGAAAGCAATAGCCTTTATATATACAAATAATGCCCCAAAAGGCACTATTAACAATAGTAGGGGGAAACAACAAGGAATAAACTTAAGAAATGTCCTAGACCTGATGAAGAACAGTCATAATGCTACAGAGGACACACAAAAAGACTTAAGCACATGAAAATTCATAAAGACAATTTTTCCTAAGCATACTCATAAATTTAATGCAATCGTAATAAAAGTGCTAACATGATATCTGGAGTGGGAGAGAGCTGGATTGAGTGCTTCCAGTTCATAAGGCAAAACAGAATTAGAATAACAAGTTTTAATTAATACGCATTTTCCACTTCTCCATAGTAGTCTGAACAGACAAAATCCTCATAGACTGTTTAATTCATACTCCTAAAAGAGTTTATTTGCCTCCCTAGAAGGGTATAAATCAATCTCATTTTATCGTACACTCTTTTCCCCTTAAGCCATCTCTCTATAAACTACCATGGTAGTTGTACAAATGGTTTTGTTAGAAATAAATTCAGCCTTATAAAATGTACTCATTAAAAATATTTTTATGCCAAGAAGAATTCAAAAATATTTTATATATCTTCTCATTGCTTTCCTGAGACAGCTATATTAGAGAGCTCTTACTTTTGAGCATGCAAAGTAGCTCAAAGTGTAGCTGCATTTTGTATCTAATATGTGACAGAAGCCTTTTTATGGAACACATATACCTTCAGATACACAAGGAAATATCTGAAGTTGTTTCAATGGGTTTTTTTCCCTGCAATATTTAGCATAGGTGACATAAAAATAACCATTTTAATTCAACATGCCCAGAATTGATCTTCCAAAGAAAATATTAAAATGACTCTAAACTCATTCAGAAACTCAAAGATAAACAGAAACAGCTGCTAAATGTCTCACCAGCCAGTCTGAGATTCATTTCAATTACCCAACAAAAGGTACCTCAGGTGTAACAGAGCATTTTCAAGTTAAATTTTATGTCCATTAGATATAAGCCTAGCGGCAAGTCTGAATTCCTCCCAGTTGTTACTTCTTTTATGTCTGATGACATTTTTCTAATTCCCTGTTTAATTTTATTTTAGTTTTTATAGATAGTTGTGAAGTGAGCAAGATATAAAAATGTGCATATCATTTGGTAGCTATGTTAAGTCAACTTAACTTTCAACTGAAATCTTTTTCCAATATTGAGATTGTTTTCCAATTTTCATATTTTCCTAGTTGCCATTTTTCTCTAACAAGAAAAAATGAAATATAATACAAGTACTCTAATGCTTCTGGTGTGTAGATTTATATAAAGCAAGTCAGCTTGCCCCACGCAGCTCAAAAGATATTTGGATAGAATTATCAAAAAATTGTCCATACAATTCTTAAGCCCTTCACCCGTACCTCAATGACTATACTATAGAAAGCCAGGAGTATATACACACATTAACTGTAGAGGTATAAGGATTTTAATTTTACACTGTACATCAAGGTCAACAACCCGCAATACATAAGGAGCACATATGTCGACCTCACAACTCCCTCCTCCCAAATTGTGAGAGTGACAGTTGAGACTACCATCCCTACCTTAATCCTCCCCACATCTACATACATCCACAAACTTGCAATGTTGTCTCAAAGCCTGACCACTCTCACAGAGATCAACGTGAAGATATACAGCAACCGGTCCATATAGCCCCCGACATAACAGAATAAAGAAAGTTGTCCACTAGGTAGACCATATCATAAGGCTTCCATTCTTGAGCAACTATTTCATGCCGTGTAAGGGTGCTATGTGTACTAATTAGTGCTTACAACCAATGAAGGAGACACATTACCTCAACTTTACAGAAGATGAAAATGAGGCACTGAAGAGTAGTAATCTTCCCAATTCAAACCCTGGTTCAAAGTGTTCTTTCCATTATACCGGATCATGAAAGTGTATCACCTTCTCCTCAAGCTATGGAAATATATATATGTCCAAATCCATATATATATATATATATATATATATATGTTCAAATCCATATATAATGTAAGTGTCATGAACTTTTTCTGTTAATTTTTATATTTTGATGAAATTTCATTGTATTGGATATTGCTAAGAAAATAATAATTGACTATCCACTGGGACTAATGTGCGTATTTCCAAGTGCACCCTGGTGCCTCTAGACACTCAAATTCTCACTGTTAAAAAAAAAGGGGTTTTTTTTTTTAATGTGTATTCTTTGGCTTACTAGAAAACAGAAACTCAACTGCCTAACTTAGTGGAAAGGGGAAATTGGGCAGAACACGCGTGTAAACAAACTGAAAAAGTCAAGGAAGCGAGCGCGCCTCAGAAGGCCTGGAAACAGGCTCCAAATGCTAGCGCAGTCCTTTCATTTAGTATCTTCCCCTGCCTCTGTCTGTGTCAGTTTCATTCTCAGACCGAATCTCCTTCCACCGCGCCGGTATGGCCACTGAAAGCTCTCAGGCTTTTATTTCCCACTTTGCTAACACAAAGGTAATTGCAATCAGATGAAACCACAAGGAAAGACTTCAATTAGCAGGCCTGAGTCTTGCTCCCACCCCTGTCATTAGGAAGGCAGTATGATTGACAGCCCAATTCAGTAGCAACAGAGAATCACACGTTTGGTATTTCCCTAAAGATGCAAAGTTGTGATGCCATGACAGAAAGCCAATTTTTAAATGACTTCTAAAGAACTTTTATTTATTTTTAGCAGATGGTAAATTGAGAAATTTAAGCAATTAGACACAAAATCTGCAGACACATGGAAATAATGGTAAAAAGCTAACACTTTGCCTCTACTGTACCTTTTAAAGTGCAGAATAATGGATTAAGGGAAATAGCGATTATGTCATTAACCATAATATTTTACCTAAAAAGGCACTTTTACAATGTTTAAATCCATCCTTTCCTCTTCAAGGTTTAATGTTTCAAATAAACCAATAAGTGATATATCTATTTTTCCATTCCAGGCCCAACTCTAATCACTGTTTGTTTTTTCTTTACATCCTCTTTTAATCAAAGGATTTTACAATAAGGATTTGTTCTTTCCTCATCACATCGATACATATAGCATATATATATTTGATTAAGAAATGGAGTGTGTGGGCCCATGTTAGTATATTATTTATTATTATATATTTTTGGATTTTCTTTTAATTTATTTAATTATTTATGTTTACATAGATTCTAGGGTGACCCCGACTGCATCCCCCCTTCCCCATATTCCCCTCCACATCTCCCTTGACCTCCTCTCTACAGTGCCCTCCTCCCTTCCCTTCAGATTTATCTCATCCTATCCTCCCCTTTCCCTCTGTCCTCTTTTCCTCTGGTCCCTTTGATCCCTCCTCTGTCTCAATTCCTTTCCTCAGTTCTCAATGTTCCTTGGATTCCTCAAATGAGTGAGGTCATATGATATTTTTCTTTTTCTGCCTGGCTTATTTCACTCATCATAATAGTTTCCAGGTCCCTCCATATTGTTGCAAAAGGTAATATTGCCTTCTTTTTCATGGCCCCATAGTATTCGGTTGTATATATGTACCACTGCTTTTTAATCCACTAGTCCACTAATGGACATTTGGGCTGTTTCCAGCTCTTCGCTATTGTGAACAATGCTGCTATAAACATGGGGGTGCATTTCTTTTTTTCAGTCGGTGATATGGTGTCCTTGGGATATATTCCTGTAAGTGGGATAGCTGGGTCAAAGGGCAGTTCCATTTCTAATTTTTTGAGGAATCTCCATACTGTTTTCCACAGTGGCTGCACCAGTCTGCATTCCCACCAGCAGTGCAGGGGGGTTCCCTTTTCTCCACATCCTCGCCAGCACCTATAATGTGTTGTTTTGTTAATGAGCGCCATTCTGACTGGTGTGAGGTAGTATCTCATTGTGGTTTTAATTTGCATTTCCCTAATGATTAGTGATGTTGAGCATTTTTTTCATATGACTATTGGCCATCTGTATGTCCTCTTTGGAGTAGTGTCTATTTATTTCTTGGGCCCATTTTTTGATTGGATTGTTTGTCTTCCTGGTGTTGAGTTTTACAAGTTCATTTTAAATTTTGGTTATTAACGCTTTATCAGATGTGTTGTTGAATATGTTCTACCATTGTGTGATTTGTCTTTTTATTCTGTTCATATTGTCTTTAGCTATGCAAAAGCTTTTTAGTTTGATATAGTCCCATTTGTTTATCCTGTCATTTGCCTGTGGAGATAAATCAGCAAATATATTGCTTCGATTGATGTCGGAGAGTTTACTGCCTATGTTTTCTTCTAGAATACTTATGGTTTCACGGCTTACATTTAAGTCCTTCATCCATTTTGAGTTTATTTTTGTGCATGGTATAAGTTGGTGGTCTAGTTTTATTTTTTTGCAGGTAGCTGTCCAGTTTTCCCAACACCATTTATTAAAGAGACTGTCTTTACTCCACTGTATGCTCTTACCTCCTTTGTCAAATATCAATTGTCCATAAAGATGTGGGTTTAATTATGGGTTCTCTATACTGTTCCATTGATCTATATGCCTGTTCTTATGCCAGTACCAAGCTGTTTTGAGTACAATGGCCTTGTAGTATAACTTGATATCAGGAAGTGTGATACCTGCCACTTTATTCTTCTTTTTCAAGATTGCTGAGGCTATTCGTGTTCTTTTTGGGTTTCATATAAATTTTTGGAATATTTGTTCTATATCTTTGAAGTATGTCATTGGTATTTTAATTTGTATTACACAGAATTTATAAATTGCTTTGGGTAGTATAGACATTTTAATGATGTTTATTCTTCCTAACCATGAACACGGTATATGCTTCCACTTGTTTGTGTTTTCCTTGATTTCTTTTATGAATGTTTTATAATTTTCTGAGTACAAGTATTTAACCTTCTTGGTTAAATTTATAATCACTGTTTTAAAATCACTGTTTTTAAGGCTGCTTAGAGTTGCTGCACACAGAAGCACTATATCACAAAAGCAATGATCATCTGATCAATGTCCCCTCTGAAACCCTGCAGCTTCTACCCAGGCCTCTGAAAGCTCATTAAATGCAGAATAATTGGGCACAATCTTTTTTTATGCTGATATAACAAAGCATTTCTTACTTTAAAAAATCTTAAGCAGGGGGCTCAAGAAATAACAGCTTTTCCCTGATACTGAAAAATACTGTATTCTTATTAAAGACTGTAGATGCATTGCCCACTTTCTGCTTTTAGTATGTGCCGATTAACAAATAGAAAAGGGAGTCAGAAAATGTCCAAATAAATATGGTTTTTCCCTCCTGATCTCAAAAAATAATCTGAAATCTCAGGTTTATGGGAATAAAACAAAGAAATGGTGTGGGGGGGTATAACTTCTCATGTTGCCCCTTTTAGATCAAGGCAGGCCAAAAGGTAGCAACTTTATTACATCTAACTGGGAAAAGCAGCTTCATGACAGACCTGCCTTATTCCCATGTCTACATACCAAAGTTTTTCAGGTTAACAGTTAATAAATTTCCAGATAGATGGTAAAATGTTTGTTTATCTGGAAGTTTTTAAAATTAGGGTGATGAAGACTGAGCGCAAGATAAGAGGGCGCTTGGGCGAAAAGGACTTGGAGCTAAATCTTGAAGGAGATGAGGGAGTTAACCATGTGTCTGGAAGGGAATCCCAGACAGAGGGAACAGCCAGTGAAAACACCCTAAGGTGGGAGGATATCAGTATATTGAGGAAAGAAAAAAAAAACCTAGAGAGAGTAAGGGAGAGAAAGTAGAAAATAAAAAAAGAGAGAGACAGCAGGTTTTAGAAGTGAATACATTAATAAATGTTTTTGAGAATTTTGATCATCGTTTTTGTATAGTATACATATTATGCTTCATCCTATACTTGATAATAATGTTTTCTTATTATCCTCCTGACAATCAATTTCATACTAAAACTAATTTCATATTCTGTGTGAATGATATAATTGTACAATTCCATTCAATTTAACATTCTCTATGTCTAAATTCCAGTTTGTGGCTGATATTGAAAGTGATTTAACAAATAAGGCAAGCATTCAATTATTCATTCAATTTAAGCTACATTACGGGGGGAAAATGTTCTGTGCTCAATCATGGGTATGATAACATTGCTTTAAAATATTTATATTGTCAAACTGTGACACATTATTTATAAATCTAAGACATTTCTCCAAGAATTGGATATTTATGAAAATTATTTTAGAATATCATATTACACTAACAGAAAATGCCTTTTAAAAATATGAACCACATCTTTTAGAATAAGTATAAGATTTGATAAATGCCACAATAGTTACACTTTTCAAAGGAACAATGTTCCCACACTGTTACCTAAATATATTTTTCTAGTGTGTCAGGATATGGATGATTCTACCAAAATAAGCATTGTTATTGCAATACTAAAAACAAAATAAAAATCTGTTTGTGATATTCATATCCCAAAATCCAAAACAACTCTACAATCAGGAACAAATGAAAATTTGGTGAAAAGCAAGTTGGCTCTGACATTGTAAGAAGCAACATTAAATTGGAAAGGCCATAGAACCCTTACATAAAGTGGGAATATGAGTATAATTGATGCCTGGCCAGGCAGTGGGGCAGTGGACAGAGCATCAGACTGGGGAGCAGAGGACCCAGGTTTGAAAGCCTAAGATTGCTGGCTTGAGCATGGGTTCATCAGCTTGACTGCAGGGTGGCTGGCTTGAGTGTGGGATCATAGACATGACCCCATGGTCACTGGTTTGAGCCCACGGGTCGCTGGCTTGAAGACCAAGGTTGCTGGCTTGAGCAAAGGGTCACTCACTCTGCTGTTGTCCCCTGGTCAAGGCACATATGAGAAAGCAATCAATGAACAACTAAGGAGACAAAGGAACCACAACAAAGAATTGATGCTTCTCATCTCTCTCCCTTCCTGTCTATCTGTCCCTATCTATATCTGTCACAATAAAATAAAATAAAAAGTATTATCAAGACAAGAAGTGAACATACTCAACAAATATTTATTGAATATTGATTATGTGCTAAGCCCTTCACTAGTAGATGGAGATATAATAATAAATAAAATAGTCATGGAAATTATAGCCTAGTAAGGGGAGACAAACACTAAGCAAATCATTATACAGACACACAAACAAATGTCTTCATTACAATTGTCACAAGTGCTGTCTCCACTGGAAAGTAAGGTCCATGTGCTCAGAACTTTAAATTAGTCACATAGTATAGCTCCAGCATGGTGAATAATGCCTAGCATATAATAAGTGCTCACTGCATATTTGTTGCCTCAACTAATTATGTAAAAGAGAAGCATGTGATGAAAACTGAGTATAAGGCAGAAGTCCTAACCAAACCCAGGGGCTTGGTTTTGATAGTGAATCTATAATGGAGGAAATAGGAAAAAGAATAGGAACAAAGGGTAGGGGAAAGAGGGAGAGGAGAATTTCTTTAGAGAGAATAATTCATGGCAGCAAGCCCTAAGGAAAAATATGTGCTTCCTAAGGAATTAAAATTAGCCCAGAGGGGGCAAGAGGTTAGAGACAGGGGAGGGTGATTGAGAGACACATAATGAAAAGCCAAATAATACAAGACCCTGGAAACTTAATAGAAGAGTTTTAACTTTACCCTAGTGGCAATAGAAAAACTATTGAAGGATTTTACATAGGGGCATGGTATACCAGATTTATGGTTTTAAGTGATTTTAGTGGGAATATTGAGTAACAAATTCTAGAATTTCACAGTTCTTTTAACACTGAATTTAGCCTTTAAAAATCTAGATATAACTTTCTTAATTTCACTTGGATATGAAGAAAAATTGCTGTTGGGAATAATTTTAAGAATTAGAAGTAATAATTTTAAGAGTTGTCGATAGAAGACATGAATTTATATTCACTGGAGATTGTGGTAGGCAAAATTCTACTATTACTCCCTTCCTTGTTTAACTACCATGATTATGTTACAGTATAGGCAAAAGAGACTTGGGCCTGACCTGTGGTGGCGCAGTGGATAAAGTGTCTACCTGGGGACACTGAGGTCGCCAGTTCAAAACCCTGCACTGGTCTGGTCAAGGCACATATGGGAGTTGATGCTTCCAGCTCTTCCCCCCTTCTCTCTCTCTCTCTCTCTCTCTCTCTCTCTCTCTCTCTCTCTCTCACTCTGTGTCTCCTCTCTAAAATGAATAAAATAAAAAGAAATTTTAAAAAAAATACAAAAAAAAAAAAAGAGAGAGACTTGGCAAATGTAGTCAGGTTACTAGTCAGTTCTCTTTAAGATTGGTTGATCGGCTTGGTGGGCCTAACCTAGTTACATAAACCCTTTAATAGTAAAGAGATTTCTTAGGCTGATAACGCAAGAAGTTATGGAGAATTGAAGAGTAAATAAGGATTCTATATGAAGTAATTTGACTATGACTAAGACAGAATGTTCATGGGATAAGGAACTGAGAATGAGCTCTAGGAGCCTGGTCTTCAGCCACCAAAAACTGGGGGCCCCAGCCCAACACTGCAAGGAATTGAATTCTACACAATCTAAATGGACCCCAAAGCAAATTCTTCCTGCTCAGCTCCAGCTGCCACCAAGACTTCGGCCTTTTAAGGCTCTTGTAAGAAATATTTGGTCCACTTCTATCTACTTTCTAAGTGTATGGCCAGTAGCTGCAGCCACCATCAGAGCCGCCTAACCCCGTGCAGTTTCCCATTGAATTTGGAAAGTCAGTAATGAAACAATGGAGCCAAGAACTGGTAGGCCATCCTTTATTCTAGTTTGCAACTGGCAGACAAGAAAATACATACAGCAGGAAAACACTTCCCTTTCCATTCATGGCTCCCAAAGCCACTGACTTTCTCTGGTTTTCTCTATAATCGAAGGACTCACCAGCCTTATTCACCTCTGTTCCCCTTCAGCTCCCCACCATCTTGCTCCTTCTCCTCTGCAACCACACAGCCTCTCTACTCTGTAACAATGTGGTCTCCTCTCAGAATGGCCTCCTAGATCCTCCTTTTAAAACTTTTCAGTGTGAAAGCCTTCCTTCAGCACACATCAGTATAACAATGGCCCTTCCCAAGCAGGAAGATAATTAGCCCTTTCATCTGGGCAGTGGCCATTCTTAACAATAAAAGTGAGCAAAACCAGACAGATTTTACAAACTTATTTGCCCAACACTAAGTATACTAGAAGACCACATAACAACACAACAACAGAGACAAGAATTAGAAAATGTAAGGCCTTGCTCCAGGTCTTGGTCCTATATCTTGCCCTTATTTGTCACCATTCCCTATTCCTACAGGAAAGATTGCCCACCTCCACCAAATAATGAGAGTAATATGGTTAACTTTTTCATGCAAAATAAGAGTTTGTGCCTACAAATCACTATCTCCTAGCTGCACATAATAAGAAAGCTTCTTTGCCTTGACTACTGCTTACCTTTGGCCAATAAGAACTTCCATTTGGTTATACACAGGACTACCTAACATTCTCTGCCTTCCTATTGCCCACCCCTTTATCTGTTGTCAAATTCTTTCGAATTTTACCTCTTCAAAATGCAGAAATAATAGAAGAAAAGAATCTCTCAAATAATTACATTCACTGTATCTGATTTTCTTGTTTTCAAAGATTATTAGAGAGGACCGCCTGCTGTAACAATTCCAAAATCTTGATACTTGACCTGTGTAAAGTTCCTCAGTTGGTCCTGTCACAGTTTGGCCCAGGTTGGAGGGGGTGGGGATTATGTTCTGCTCCATCCAGTTTGTCAGGAACCCGGGCCCCATTTCGTTAGTGATGCCACCACCTTACGGAGTATCAGACCCCTTCTCTGGGTCTTCTGCAGTCGGTCAGGCTCTGAAGAGAAAATATATATCACAACGAAGGTAGAAAAGGAAGTCTACTCTTAATTACTTTGGCCCAGAGGCAATACACCTCATTTCTATTCAACTTCCACTGTCAAAAAATAATCATTTAACTCCACTAAGTAAAAAAAAAAAGCTGGATATTATAACCTAGCGGGAAGATTATTATAAGTTATAACCCAAAAAGAAGTGAACATGGAAATTGGTGAGACCTAGAGCTGTATCTTTCATAATAAGATAAGATGAAATGGGTGAGTGATCCATAAGTTTTGCTTATCTGTGTTAATAGTTCACCTTTATTGTGGATTTTGAAATAATGGAGTTCCAGTTACTATTGCTGCATAACAAAGCACCCAAGAACTTAGCAGCATAAAATAAACATTTTATTAAGCTCATGGATTCTATGGGTCCCAAATTTAGAGAAGACACAAAGAGGATAGCTTATTTCTGCTTTATGATACATGGGGTCTCAGATGGGTGTGACACAATAGCTAGAAGTAGAATCATGTAGAGGAATCTTCATTTACATGTCTAGCAGTTGATGCTGGCTGTGGGTTAAAACAACTCAAGCTATTAACTCAAGCACCTTCACATGGCTTTTCATGTGATTTAGACTTCACAATGAAGTAGCCTCAATGCATCAGACTTCTTACATGGCATCTCAGAGTTACAAAACAAGTGCCCCAGGGGACAAGTAGAAGCTACGTTGCCCTCATGACCTAGACTCACTCACTTTTATACCCTACTTGTCTAAGAAGTCACAAGCCCACCCAAATTCAAAATGAAGGAATGTAGACCCACATCTCAATGGGAGGGTACCAAAGTCACATTGTAGAGGAGCATAGACAATGGAAGATATTATGGTGTCCAATTTTATCTTTCCATACTCTTTCACATTTAGAATCATTGAATTTCAGTGTTTGAAAAGACTTTGTTCCTTGTAAAACATGGGCTAGCAATCTATGATTCACTGCCTGTTTTTGTAAAACAAAGTTTTATAGAAATAATAGCCACGCCTTGTCCTTAGTGGAGTTGCCTGGTTGAAAGAGAGACCATATGACCTGCAAAGTCTCAAGTGTTTACTATCTGGCCCAGCACTGACAAAGTTTGCTGAATTTGTAGATACACTATTGATTAAGCATAAGAGCACTGGGGGTAGACTACTTAGATTCCAATCTCCATTCTTGAGGTAGCCAGTTATGTGGCCTTGGGCAAGTTAGTCACTAGACTGCCACTTTTTCACCTATGTGATTGGGGAAATGTAAAAGTCTATCACTGAGTTGTGAGCATTAAATAAAAACAGGCATAGTAAGCACCCATAAAAGCTAACTCAAGTTAGAATTACCTAAAAATGTTAGCTAGATCAACTGTCTACCCAAAGTTATATGTTTGTCTCCAAAGTGTCATCTACAACAGATTTCAACATATCCAGTGATAGAGAAGCCCACTTTGTCTTTAATTATTCTGTCTACTAAAAAGTTTTTCCTTTTACTGAGTTAAAATCTGGCTTTTTATATCTCTGTTCTATTAATTCTATCTCTTTGAGTTTCTATAGAACATGTCTTCTAAATATTAGGTGCTTCAAATATTTGATAAGGGTTTCTCTGAATTTTATCAAGACTACACATCTCCAGTTCTTTTCATTGTTTTTCTAAAACACAGTTGCATCCCTTTCCCACATTGGTAATTCTCTTTAGAAGAGAATATAAAACATATAGGAATTAGCATAAAACTTAAGTCAAGTAAATCAGGACCCTTACTCCCTAAATTTTTCATATTATGCTGGTGATGTGTGTTCTATGCAACTCAGTCTTTTTCCACCCCATTCTTCTCTGGATGAGTTGATTATTTTAGAGATGGAACAGGTCCTTAAATTTAGCCATTTTATGTTTAATCTTAGAGTTCCAGGCTTTCATCATTTTTCTTGATGTTGGTACTATAAGAATGTTCATTGCCCCAAGTAGCTTTATATCATCCAAGCATACTTCTGATATCTTGACCCAAAACATTAATTAATATCTCATCAAATTAAAATAGACATAATAAGTAGTCCTGAACCCATTTATAGCAACTGAATATTGTTTTAATAATTGAATTTCTTACCCCTTGGACTTCTACTGCTCTAATCACTATATATTCACCAGTCTTACATGGAGTGTCATTCCTCTTAACAAATGAAGTTGGTAGAAAATATCAGTTAAGGCTTAAACATTTATTTATTTATTTCAATATTATACTTTCAAACAGTCTGTATGTCTGTGTTAGTCAGGGTTCTCCAGAGAAACAGAGCTAACAAGATATGTATACATAAAGAGACAGAGATTTATTTTAATGAATCAGCTCACACAATTGAGGAGGCTTGGTAAGTCCAAAATTTGTAAGGTAGGCTGGCAGGTTGAAGACCCAGAGAAGAGCTATAGTTCAAGACCAAAGGTAAACAGCTGGAAGAATTTCTTCATGCTTTGTGGGAGGTTAGTCTTTGCTCTATTAAGGCCTTCAACTAATTAGATGAGATCCATCCCCTTGTAGACAGTAATCTGCTTAACCAAAGTCCACCAATTTGAATGTTACTCTCATTCAAAAATCATCCTTTTATAGAAGCATTGGATTAATGTTTGACCAAATAGTTAAGTACTATAATGAGGCCAAATTGACATATAAAACTATTACAATATCTAACTCTTTTTAATATTTTCCTTACAATGAAAATAGCTAAAAATCTAGCCTATATGAAACCTGAATTTTTATTTTGATAATTTGACCTTTTATAGTAAGTAGTCTGTTATATATAAAACCATGATTAAGTATGTGTCTAAGTGGGCAGTCATGATAAAATATGACCAATTAATTTTTGTTACTATATATAAGTGCAGTATTTTAACACATACCTCAAGTGTAATAATTCCTGTGTCCAAATCACTACCTAGAAAAAGTCAAGGGTGGGGAAAACTGGAATGCAACTATGATTTTTTAAAATGAGCTCTACTGAAAATTTCAGAATATAGATGTAACTTTAAGTATGGATACAGCTATGTTCCTTAATTCATTCATCTATTTTAGAAATTCCATTTCTTTTTTAAGTTTTAAATTTACATTATAATGCTACTTGTTCAAGTGAATTCACAAGACTTTCAAAACAAATATCTATGTAAATAAGATGTCTAAGTATTAAATTTCAGTTCAACGTAATATTTATGATAAGACTCTGGTAGAATAAAAATAATGCCAAGATATCTATGAAAATTATATTTCACAAAACTAATATTTTGTTTCTATACTTTTATAAATTTAGGGTTTTTTAAAGGTTTTTTATTCCTTGATTAGCCATTTATAATAAATATAAATTATTTGTTTTGAAACTTTAAAATGTTGAGTCCTGCTAATAATTCCATATTTTGTATGAAATTTTATGGGTTTTTATTTTTTCATACTTTTACATTTCTTCTCTTTAGGTTTGGATGTGTGGAGGAGAAATGTTTGATGTTCCATGTTCTAGAGTGGGCCATATCTACAGGAAGTACGTCCCTTATAAAGTTCCATCTGGGACAAGCCTGGCAAGAGTGAGTAACTGGGGATGTGAATAAACTGGGCGTGGTACAGCTTTCTGTGGGCAGAGGAAGCAGCCTTACTCATCATATAATTTAAGACAGTCTGACAGCCTGACCAGGAGGTGGCGTAGTGGATAGAGCGTCAGACTGGGATGCGGAGGACCCAGGTTCGAGAGTCCGAGGTCGCCAGCTTGAGTGTGGGCTCATCTGGTTTGAGCAAAAGCTCACCACCTTGAGTCCAAGGTTGCTGCCTCGAGCAAGGGGTTACTTGGTCTGCTGAAGGCCCATGGTCAAGGCACATATGAGAAATCAATGAACAACTAAGGTTTCGCAATGAAAAACTGATGATTGATGCTTCTCAACTCTCTCTGTTCTTGTCTGTCTGTCCCTATTTATCCCTCTCTCTGACTCTCTCTCTGTCCCTGTAAAAATAATAAAAATAAAATAAGACACAGTCTGACAGAAACACCTAACTGGAATAAAAATCCCACCACTTGTCATTTCATTTGGCAGGCTTTAGTAAACAGAGGGTTTTTGTGTTTCTCAGAGTTAAGGAAGCATTAGCTATGGCACTAATTCTTGTTGTTAAACATTTCAAGGCACTTTCACATATGGTCTAATTAATCTTCACTATGATTTTCCAAGGCTGGTATTCTTGTCTTTATTTTGTAGATGAGAAAACTGAGACTTAGCATAGTGGATTGTTCATGCTCACATGAAAGCTAAATAGCAGAGGGGGGGGGGGTTCAAGCTCATGTCTTTGGAGAGCCAGCACTTTCCTCCCACATGGAGTATATGAGGAGACATCATAAGTCAGATGGAGGTAGGGGTGAATAGGAGATGCAGAGAGGTGGGTGCCCAAACTCTGCCTTTTTCTCATGTGTAACTAGGACCAGCTTTGCCTAAAGTTCTACCGCAGCCTCAAAACTCCAAAATTGGTCAAGTCCAAGACTCTTTTTCAGGTACTATTTTGAAAATAAATCCTTTCTTTAGATCAAATTCAGGGATGATTTCTCTTCAGCCTTTAAGCATGTTTTCATACATATTTAGGAAGACACAATCACAATGACTTCTCAAAACAATGCTTAATTTTTGTTTTCTGTGTTCCTTTCTTTATAGCTAAGTTGGTTTTATTCACCACAATATGCACCTGCCACTGCTCAAATGCCAAATTGACAGAAAGGTGTTTTACCACCCCCTTTGCACAATACTACCCTAGAAATCAAATTCTGAATTATTCATTTTGGTTCCTTTACTAGTTAGGCTGCAATATATAACTATTTAAGTATTTTATATAAAACTCAATAAGCTCACATTACAAACTTTTAAAAAAATGTGAAGTAGTTCATCATCAGGATTCATTAGAATATCAACCATGGAGAGGCAGAACTTTTTTCTGTGTTATTGGCTACAGTAGTTCTTCCTATCCTAAACCACTTATCAGGGTTACAGTTACCCACAGTCAACCACAGTTTGAAAATATTAAATGAAAAATTCCAGAAATGAAAAATTTATAATTTAAAATTGCGCATCATTCTGAGTGGCATGATGAAATCTCATGCAGTCCAGTTTGTTCACACTGCATATGCTAACCCCATCCCCCATCCATACCCAACCCCTACCTTCCTCACCACCCCACCCTGTATTAGTCACTTAGTAGCTGTCTTGGTTAGCAGATTTCTTGTGTTATCAAAGTGCTTGTGTTCAAGTACCATTAGTTTGTTTAATAATGGCACCAAAGTATAATTTGGATACGCCAAAGAAAAGTCATAAAGTTATGTAGGTAAAAAAAGAAATTGTATATATATGTTTCAGTACCATACATGGTTTTGGGCATCCACTGGAGTCTTGGAAGCATCCGCATGAATAAAAGAGACTATTGTACTATACTCTTCTAGCACCTAGAACAAGGCTTGGTAGACACTCATCAAATATTTGTTGAGAGAATCAATTAATCAAGGAAAACTATAAGAAAATACTTACTGAAACTTAAATATTTTATTTAAGTATAATAAAATTCACATTTATAATGAGCATTTTGGGGAAAGAAGGATTTTTCCTTATTTCCTTTCTGAGATTATTTGTCAACAGTATCCATTTTTCTTTAGCCACATCCATAGTCTCTTTTACAGATGTTTCGGTTAATAATAATGAGTTACAGTACATATTTCTCAAAGGGAAAATGTCATATTATTCTTCCCCTCTCAAAAGACTATTCAGACATTAACAACATACTCCATTAAGTAGCTATAGAAAATACGTTATTTATTTATTTATTTATTAAGTGAGAGGAGGGGAGGCAGAGACAAATTCCCGCATGTGCCCTGACCAGTATCCACCCAGTAAGCTCCCTATGAGGGGATGCTCTGCTCATCTGGGTGGGGCATTGCTCCATTACTCAGCAACTGAGCTATTCTTAGTGCCTGAGATGAGGCCATGAAGCCATTCTCAAGGCCCAGGGCCAACTTACTCTAATCAAGCCATTGTTGTGGGAGGTGAAGAGAGACAGAGAGAGAACAAGAGAGAGAGAGGAGAGAGAGAGAAGTGAGAGGGGAAGGGGTGGAGAAGCAGATGGTCTTTTCTCCTGTTTGCCCTGACCAGGAATCAAATCCAGGACATCCACACACAGGCTGATGCTCTACCACTGAGCCAATCAGCCAGGGCCAAAAATATGTTATTTAAAGAAAAGGAACCAATCACAAAATTTTAAAATGATTAAAGAGCATCTTGGGTAAGGAAATATGATTTGATTTAGTCAGAAGACTTGAAACATATGGATTTGATAATTCAGGAAAACAAGAATTCACAAAAAGGTAAATGAGTGAACAGTTTCGAGTACATATCACGAATCATCCATGATTATAAATATCATAAATCATAACAGTTGAAAATATCCCAAAGATAATGATGTTCTGTCACCCATCCCTTTAGCTCACTCATATGTTCTGCAGCTTCTGCCCAAACTCAATCATTCATTTGCAAGACGGATGGAGTGTACTTGGTTTATAGTCAAAAGTAGAATCAAATTGAGGAGAAAAGCTGTGTCGATCCAAAAGAGTTTATTTTAAAATAATAAAACTGTTCATATATTTTCAAGAAAGAAATTAATTACTTTTCCAAAAACTGTCAAATATAGGGAAACTAGGGCTGCTGCATAAACTTTCCAGGAAAAAAGGTGAGTATTCGTTCAAATGAAAAAAAAAAAAGCATTCTGAATTTTAATCGTTTCCACTTAAATTTCACTTGAGGACTCTTTTTTTTTTTTTTTCCTAAACAGCTAGAACAATTAGAAAATCATAAATATTGAAGCTCAGCAGTCATTCTAAGGAATATTTTACAATTATTTTAATTAAAAAGTACATGAAAATTAAAAACAATACTGATGTTTTGTGAGAGAATCTCAAGTACAGGCTACACTCTATATTACTATTAAATCATCAAAGATGGTTACAGACTTGAAGGGCACTTCAAATGCAGGGCCATGTCTACTCAATGCACAGTTCATCTTTCCAGCCTCATTATGATGTGTAGTCAAAGATGGAGACTTGACTCCAAAGGCTCATTTTCTTTTTTCCCAAAGCTCATTAATTCTTCAGAAATGTGCACCTTTTATTTATGTGCCTATGTAAATTGAAGATTCCAGACGAATTCTAAAATGTGCAACGCACACACATTTGTTAACAGCCTACAGACCTCTAAACAATATACCAGTGTGTATTATAGAAATAAATTCAAATAATTAGTTGTTCAGTACACTTAGAGAAGAATACAGGACAACAAATAATTGTTCAAATGTATTATAAAGATATGGATATGTAGAAGGAAGAAGAGGGAAAAGGGTTCCATAGCTGTTGAATTAAAAGAGGACTTTCAATAATATGTCAATTAAATGAATAAGGTTTCTATAATAATAGATCCCAAACTCATGACCAATGACCAGAAACAGTTCCTGGCCCACTTTTCCTCAATGAACCGAGAAAAAAAAATAAGAATCACAAAGCTAAATCTATTCAATTTAATAACATCTTTTTTATGCAGTGATTATAGATATCTTTTCTGTTTTATGACAGAATACAAGATAGTAGGTTTTTATTATGGTCCTATTTGGCAAAAACAAAACACAAAAATCTGAGACACAATAGATGACTTACAGTTCAGCCTCACCTGGGAATCAGAGCACTCACTCATTATGATTAAAACTGCATTGAGTCTTTTGCTGAGTGACACTTTGCAAAAGCAGAGGTAGCTGAGTGGCAGGTGAGTAAATGTCTCTTCAAAGAGACCTTCATCTCACAGGTTGTGATGTGAGCCAAGTACTCTGCTGAAGGAGCAACAGTTACTGACACCTCACAGACTCCCCTATAAATCTCATTGTATGGGGACAATTAAAGCCATTGGATTGGACACAGGCTCTAAGAGGAGGGACATGACTGAAGTGCAGGTCACCCCATGAATGACCATAACAGCTAATTGTAGTACAACAACAGTCTCCGGGGAAGCAACTGGCCCATGGGAGTTTCCCCAGGAGGTCGCATGTCAGCCAAAGACAGCTCTACAGACATAAGGGGGGGCAGTTCGGGAGGCTTACATGGCTGCCCTCCCCCAGCTCCATGGGGAGGGAGGACTGCATAGGAGACAAAGCTAGAAACCACTCTCACCCTAAGTGTGTAAGGGACACCAGAGAATACATATCAGGGGACTACTTCCTTCTGTGTTTTGCCACCAACACAAAATGTAGTATTAATAACCTTTTCTTTTCTAAAGTTTTATCTTGCATTTGATGTCAACCGTCATTCCAGTTTCAGAGTAAGAGCTATAAAACTGAAGGAGTCAAACCCTACAGGAATTCAATTGTACAGAATGGCCTAGAGAACTTGGAAATGTACCTCAATTTAAAAGGGATAAAGTTAAATGTTAAGTGAGTTAGAGCTGGGCTTGTGAACTGAGGTCTGGCTGCCCCAGGCTTCACCCTCCTGCCATATTGTTCCTTAAAGAAAGGCTTGGAATAAATAGGAGCAGCTGGGGCGGTCATGGCTGGGGTCCTGCATAAGCAAAGTTCCAGGTAAGAGGTTAGCAGGCACAGAGAGTGACAAAGGATTGTGTTTGGAACCTCCAGATTTAAACTGCCCCACACATTGGAGACCCATTCTGGAGGACCCCATATGCAGACCAAGGTGTATCCCTTTTCCTACTAGATTGAAGTGAGGTGCTCATGATTTTTGAACAGGAAGGGCCAGGATAAAAAGGAAAGGAAGAAAAGACTAAATGAAGTAACATTTTGAATGCAAGAAGCATTTGTAAAGAAAATTTCCTAAAAGATTTCTCTTGATTTGTCACATTGTGTGAGGAGAAAGACATCAAATGTGACTATGAGGTTTTCATTGCGGTGTCTGAGAACACAGTATCAGGACACACACAGGGGTGGGTGGAAGAGAAAAGCAGGGGAAGCTGAGATGGGTACGTGTAAGGTGGGTGTCAGTGACAGCTTTACATGGGTTCAGGGAGAGCCAGATCTGGGAGACACGTGCCCACTTCCCATCTAGAATTCTGAGAGCCCTCACAATACAGATTTTGCCAGATTTTCTTTACCAATAAATTTTATTTCTGTCTGACCAGGCAGTGGTGCAGTAGATAGAATATAGGCCTGGGCTACAGGGGACCCAGGTTCGAATCCCCAAGATCTCCAGCTTGAGCACAGGCTGACCAGCTTGAGCCCCAGGTTGCTGGCTTGAGCAAGGAGGTCACTGGCTCAGCTGGAACCCCATAGTCAAGGCTCATACGAGAAAGCAATCAATGAAATACTAAAGTGCCACAGCAAAAAATTGATGCTTCTCATCTCTCTCCCTTCCTGTCTGTCTGTCCCTATCTGTTTCTCTCTCTCTGTCTCTCTCACTAAAAAATAATAATAAATTTTATTCTGAATAAAATATTTATTATGGCAGGCACTTTGCTGGGTCCTAGGAATATAAATGATGAACAAGATAAACACAAGCCGGCTCTTACTATGACAGTCAGATAGAGTTCAGTAATCTAGAGATAATAATCCAAACATCATGAGCTTGAGAGAAGGGGTAGACAAAAATAATCCAACTCATTATGGAATTGGATCTGTATCTTAGAATGTTTACTTGTTTGTAAACTGTTTTATATAGAGTACAGTGTTATCATTGGGATGATGATTTAACAGAAGAAAAAGTATATCTCATACATAACATACAGTAGTATTTATTATGTATAGTGATATATGTTCTATGTAACAGATTGTATTTACAAATGCTTTTGATTTTATGTATTAACTTAGGGTTTCTTAATAGGATGCAATGACCTTTGGAGATTTCCTGTGGTAATTGTACTTCATGGACACCAAGGTTAAATCTGAGGTCTGAGGGAAAATGGTTGTTTTGCCTCTGTCAGCTGTGAAATTAGTTCTTAACGTATTTCCCAAGGTGCCTTTCTTCACTTTATATCCCCGGTGGCATCCAGCCCTACTGACTTGATGGATCATCTCAGAGTCTTAAAATTGGTGGGAGTAGAAGGAGGTGTAGAGAGGAAAAGGGGTGGAGATAAAGGAGGAGGAGGAGGGGGAGGGCTAGTTCAGTGTCAGAGCCAGACCACCACAAGTTGATTAATGGCTGCTTCCTCACTGTTCACCATGGAGCCGGCTATCCCTATCTCATGCAGCTGAAATGGAAGAACACAATATCTGACATATGCAACTCTCCCTTGTTTATGTCAGAGAAATATATCAGTTGAGGAAAAGCATTAAGAAGACCAAAATGACTAGTTTGATGTCAGAAAATAAAATGACCAACAAAGCTATAAAATGTGGTGATGAATGGAAAATCTACATCCTACAAATTGACCTTTCTCCCTTGATTACTATAAATCAGTTGCCTCTCATAAAACTGCCCAGCAAATAAGAGCTGTAGCATAACAATCTTAGCCATCACCAGCAGCCAGCGCTTCTTTCTGCTGCTCTTAAAACTATAGAGTTCAGGTGTTTTATTTGAAACTATCATTGAGTTCAGAGACTCAGTGGTCTGTCACAGGCCTTCTCCCTTAAAGCAGAAAATGATAACTTCTTCCCAAAAGACTTGGCCTACAGAAATAGCTAGGATTTCTGTATAGAAACATTTTCTCTAAAAACAGTCTCTATTTCTAATTCTTCCTTACAATTTTTTCTCTATTCTTCAAGGTTATTTTGGCTAGTCCCATAAGTAAGTCTACATGACACAGATTAACAGGAAAATATAAACAAAGATAAATACATATGTACATATGAAATTTTACATATAAGAGAGAGCAGAAACCCCACATACATGTGGGGCTCTGTGTCAGAAAGAGAAAATGAGGTATGTATGATATTCTGAGCTACAGGTGAGGTAAGGCACCTTGGAGGCTTCATAGAGGAGGATGGTCATTTTCAGGATGAAAATAAGGGAAGATTGGTCATGAAAGGTTATATTCTGATGGTAAACTCTTACTATAGACAAGGCCCCTGATTTGTATTTTTCAAGGAAGGGGTAAAAGTTTCTCAGGAACTTACAGAGTCTTGATGTCCTACAGCTCAAAATAATTCACATGCCAAAGAGGCATATTCTGGGGAGGCCTGTTCTGAGCCCCTTCAAGCGAAATAAGGCTGTCCAACACTTATGGCAAAAGGAAAGATGAGTCACACACTTGCAATCATGTGTTTATTTCTCTCCCTCCTCACCCTCTCATCCCCGCTGACCACATTTTAAAATATAATATATTCTATATGGATGGAACTTTTTATTTAAGAAATTCAAGCATCTTCCATAAGTAATATTTCACCATTCTTTATGAGAGCCTCCCTAAAAGTCATCATGTGTATTATGTGACAATAATGATTTAATTAATCATTAAGATATAAAGAGTTCATTGCATATTCTGAAGATCAAGGTTATCTCTAATTTTAACAAAGGCTCAGACTGGAGACATTCTTCAATAGATGTTTATCAGTGCCTACTATATGCCAAACAGAAATGCATAAAGCTGCTATTTTTAACCAATGTGCTGCAAACATTTTTAAAACATGCAATACCTGACTATTTAGACAGGGAAACTGACCTCTTTTTCCTTTGATTGTCTAATTTAAAAAATGACAACAGCCAACACAGCAATAGCTGTCTGGGGTAAATAACTCAAAATTACACCAATTTTTTGTCAGATCGGCAAAAAATACATTTTTGGCATGCTACAGATTTTTAGTAATAACTTTATGTGTGCCATCAGACGGAAAAGGGTTGAAACCCGCTGGCATAGAGCATATTATACATTCTAAGCCACGAGCATTGGGCCCTTTTGACTAGACCACGCCATCCTTTGTAATGGAATGTCACCTCACCACCCAAGACCATTCCTCACACTAGAGTAAGTTTGGGTACACAACACTGGCAAAACACTCACACTACACTCTAATGATGTCCCTTTTTTGAACACTGGCATTTTACCATTATTTTGCTTATAAGGAAAATAAAGCCAAGGAAAACAGGTCTCTCTGCCAAGGACCTAGAGAGAAGAAGTGAAAGGAACATGAAACACAGATTCATTTCCCACTGCTGGACCCTCATTTGCTCCCTTTCTGAGTGGTATCCAAGTTTTTAAAAGTATGTACCCATATATATATATATACACACACACATACATACACATGTGTGTATATATGTATATACACACACACACACAAACACAGGAATACCTCTTTTTTTGACGACTTCGGCTATCGTTGATTTTTTTCCACGATAAGTTTGTCTTAGATTTCATTGCCGTATCCACGTGATTTCGCTGCTAATTTTGTGAAAACATAGGGCAACCCACACGTTCTGCTCAGCGTGATGTTTCTCAGCCAAACAATTCCATTGCTTTCCAGTGTTTTTGTGCTTTTTTTATTGATTGCAAGTGCTAATACTACAATTACATGTGATTGCTGTGGACAGTAATTGGATTTACATTGATATATATGGAAATAATTGCCTTGGTTTTCTTTGGTTTGGATTTCACTGATTGTTTTCTGACAGATTATCAACAAAAACCAAGGTATCACTGTATGTATATATATATATGTATGTATGTATATATATATATATATATATATATATATATATATGTATATATATTATATATATATATAATGTATATACATATCTTTTGGTATTTTTCTTAAGTAAGAAGCAGGGAGGCAGGGATGCAGAGAGACAGACTTCTACATATGCCCAACCCAGATCCACCCAACAAGCCCACTAGGGAGCGATGCTCTGCCCATCTGGGCTGTTGCTCCATTGCAACCAGGGCCATTTTAGCACCTAAGGCAAGGCCATGGTGTCATCCTCAGTGACCAGGCCAACTTGCTCCAGTGAAGCCTTAGCTGTGGGAGGGGAAGAGAAAGATAGAAGGGAGAAGGGGAAGGGTCAGTACTCCTTTGTGCCCTGACCGGGAATCAAACCCAGGACATCTACATGACAAGCTGATGCTCTACCACTGAGCCAACCAGCCAAGGTCTTCATATTATTTTTTGTCTGTTGGCTTAACAAATAATGACAGAATTAAACATTGTCTTTAAAATGTTTGAACATGATAGAGGTGAAGTATAGCATTTTCATACCTGTAATGCCAGTTACCAAGGCCAGGCAGGTTCACATTGGATTCAGGTAGACAGTAGAAAAACTGTGGAGCCAGAAAACATTAGGCCATTCTGTTTAATAAAGTTTCACAATGGCGGACAAGCACACAAGCAGGGGAAACTGCCTCTCAGGCAAACAAACAACGAAATGACCCCTCACAGTGGCAAGCAGGCAATCCACTATCCACAATCTCCCATCTCTCTCCAGTACAAGCACCCATAGCCTTATGTAGGCTATGCACATATGCCTCTGCCATGTGTTTACATGCTAATCAAGCAAAGTGCTTACAGCAGGTAAACTCGCGAGCAAGCCTAACACAGCTGCCCACATACCAAACAGAGAATGAAAAAGGAAGTGAAACAACAGATCATGGGCAGGTACAGTCTCTTGCCATGTAGAAGCATCATAATATATATGTGTGTGTGTGTGTGTGTGTGTGTGTGTGTGTGTGTGTGTGTGTGTGAGGTTAAGACAACAACATTACTTTGAAACTCAGCAATGTCCCACAAAACATTACAAAACTAATTTTGGTTTGGTTTTCTCCTATTTATTTGCTTTTCCTTCAAAAAAAACACTCCCACAGATGCTATCATTTTCCCAATATTGAAGCCTTCTGTTCAATTTAGTTGTTTCAAATATTCCTCAGTGCTTTCCCAAGTGTCAGTTCAGCTGTGACTTGTGAATCCATTATCTAATGATTTCCAGTGTGCAAAATAGAGCTTGTAATTCATCCAGGCAATTCCTGAGCTTGGGACAGTATTTAGCACTTCGCTATCTGTCTAGTGAGGACCAACATTTCACATTAGTTTTTTGTTGAGCCTATTGGAAGATTTTACAGAGTAAATATAAGACTTAAATGCTGATCCTACATGATAATTAGCTACCATTGTTGTGGCAGACTGGAATGTCCAAGAAACCAAGCAACACTCTGAGAGTTGGAGAACAAGTTTATTACGCAGGCAGGTTCAGAGGAGTTAATTCTCCGAAGTCTAAGCCCCAACTGGCAGGATCTTTGGGGTTTTATGGTCCCAGGGTTGGGTGACGTTACAAGGTATGCAGAATGAGAAAGCAGGTTTACAGAAGCTGAAACGGCAGAATTAGTACAAAGCAGAACAAGGAAGCAGCCATATCAAGGTGAAACATTTTGCTTTGTCACCATGGAGTCATAGCGACATGTAGGGCAAGCAACCACCACCATCACGGCCATGCACATGTAGGTTCTCATTGAATTCTGGTACACAGTAAAGAAACAGTGGAGCCAAAAATGGTGTGCCATTCCTTTATTAAAGTCTTGCACTGGCCAACAAGCAAACACACAAGGAAGACTGTTTCCCTCTCATTCAGAACTCCCAAAGCCCTGACACATTCTCCAGTTCCACAACAAGGAGAATCTTCTCCAGTTTCTCATAGAATCAAAGGTCCCGCCAGTCTCAGCGGAACTCGCAAAAGCCCCTCAGCTCTCGTTCCCCATCTGCACACCTTCTCACTTCTCTGCAAGACTGGCTGCTTCTTCAGCACTCTGCATTCTCTCCACTCTCCCTGCAAAACTGGCTGGGTCCACAAAGACCCCTCCTCCAGCAAACATTAGCTAAAAATGGCCCCTCCCAAGCAGGAGTGCAATCCACGATTTGCAACCAACTTCCCTGCTCTGAGGGTAAGCACACACGTGGCTGCCCAGCACCATTTTTTAACATTAAAAGTGAGCAAACAAAAAATACAAATTTTACAAACTCTTTTGTCCAACTCCATATCACCATGATTAATCTTTACTTTTACTTTGCCATTTCTAATAAAATTAAAATGGGATTTATTGTTTTCTTTTCTATGGCATCTTTTCTAGCCTGCTTTTGGTTACTTTTCCACTAGCTAGAGAACCTTGGCACTTTATGTTGTATTCAGCATTTACGTACCTTTCCTTTTTTCAAAGCACTTGAGCAACAAATTGCATGGGGAGCCTTATATCTTGGCTAAAGGGAATTATAATCGCATTTTCATCAGTATTCCCATTAGAAGAGAACATCTTCCTGTGCTCAGAATGCCCCTGGAGCCTGGAAAAGAAGCAAGCTGGTTTAGACAAAATAGGTCCCTGCTGCAACAAAATTAAGCTGTTGAAACTGAAGCAAATTAAAATACTTTAGCATGCCATAATCTCAATAACCAAAAATGCAACTTTTGCAAGAGGGAGCAATGCTGGTCGCTTTCTACATCTGCCTTTCGGGACCCCATTGGCTGATGAAGCCCTAAGAGCGCCTGGGTAAGAGGGACTCATTTGGGAGAATTAGCATCTTACCAAGAGATGTGCAAATGCACAGTGACTTTGTGCTTGAGGCCCCTGCTACTTCATTTCCATTCCAATCACCCTCGATTGTTCCTGGCAAAAATTCCATTTTCAACTGCCATTCCAGACCAAGTATAGCTCCTTCTTCATGTTATTTAAGGTGGAGAAAACAGTTCCACTTGTTATTCTGAAGACTGAGAAGTGGTTTGAAATCAAATGGCAGCTTTGTTGTGTCTGGAAGCTTTTGGTGTTCTAATTCTGAAAACAGTTTATAAAAATAAAATCTCACAGATAGCCTAAACTTTGAACAGCTAAAATTTCAACCTAAAAACCCTGTAAGAGTTGTCAAAATTAGGATTTTTTTTTTTTTTTTTGCTTGTTTGGAAAGCACGAAAAATAAAACAAGATCTACTAATAACCAATGGAACAAATGCTCTAGCACCATTTGGTTCAACCAGTTGGTTTGAGTGTTTGCTGTGGATGTTCTTGTGAAGGTACAAAACACTTAATGTTCCCTTTGGTGGGATGTTAGAAAATGCTGGTTCTGAGTGATTTAAAATATATATATCCGATGTGTTAAAAAGTTATCATCTACAGATAAAATTGTACTGTTTTTAATACTCAAGTTGTGACAGCTGACTTACCATTGGCTGAATTGCCAGAAATGAACACCCAGATGTCCCTAGACATCCCCCAAAGGCTTCCACCCACATGCTCACACGCTCCTTTGTCAGATGCAGTACCCACTCAGTGCCACGTGTGATTTGCTTCTTCTGCTTGGGCTCCCACTTGCCTCAGTCCCTTACCTGTGAAGCCACAGCCTCACACCTCCAGTAAGAGTATCCCCTTCCAGCACGTGGCGCTGTCTCTGGAGAAACCAGTCCTCAAAATGCTGGAACTTCTGTGGGTCCTGGATACACTCAGACAGGATCTCCTGGCTGTGGGTCACATGTCCTCACAGGAACACAAAAGACCTCTGTTTATTTTGTGGCAGACTGGAATGTCCAAGAAACCAAGCAACACTTGAAGAGTTGGAGAACCAATTTATCCCGGCAGACTCAGATGAGTTCATTCTCTGAAGTCTGAGCCCCGACTGGCAGGGTCTTTGGGGTTTGAAGGTCCCATGGTTAGGTGGGGTTACAAGGTATTCGGCATGCAGAAGCGGGTTTACAGAAGCTCAAAGTGCAGAATTAGTAAAAGCAGAACAAAAAAGCAGTAACAGCCATATTAAGATGAAGCATTTGCTTTGTCATCATGGAGTCATACCATATCATTCCCCCCATTGATGCCTTATAACTCCATCTATGTTACTATACATGTCTGAAAACTCTCATTAGGACATGAAGGCATGAGGGCACTTAGTGGCAGTGTGAGTCTTACTAGGATAAGTCTGATTAGAATTTTGTAAGGAGTTGTTTTAATAGAAAATTTCCAAAAGAGTTTATAGTAACAGCACATCCTACTATTAGTATGTAAGTGACTATTGATAACAGTCTCTCTAGTCTACTCCAACCTACTGGAGTGCTTGCAGCTAGTCCTGTGCCCAGAAGTAGAGTCAGGATCCCGACGATGATCAGGAACAGCAGCTGGCAGACCAGTACAGTTCTGATTGCTCCTTGGGTTCCACTGGTTGGGGCCCTTCATCAATTTCTGATAGTATGCCCATTGTCCTTTGCAACCTTGCTTGCAACAGCTTTGTGGGGTCACTGTGAGCGGTCCAGGTCTCGAGCAGGTCCTCAATGCTGGCTCTTTTGACTCAGGTATAGTGAATCCATGTTGGCATACCTGCAATTTTACTGGCAGTTGGAATAGCCAAGACAACTAACTATATGTGGACATGTCCAAACAGGTTGGAGTGGTTCTTAACCCATACTAAGTCCCCAGGTCGATAGGGGTGGGTTCAGTTTCCTAGTGTCCTAGTGGAATGAGGCCCTCTCTAGAACATCCCAGGCTATCTTATGGAATGTTTTTCCTAGCATCTGGAGTTGAGTCAAGAGGTCTAATTCTCCTACCTGTCAGGGGCCTCTTTTCAGCTTATTAATGATGGGTGGGGATCTCCCATATAAAATCTCAAAGGGTCAGGAGTATCCTGTGGGTCAGGAGTGCATTGCGCCAGCAGTAAGGTGAGGGGGCATGTCTACCCATGGAAGGCCTGTCTCCTGGCAGAACTTAACTAAGGTAGTCTTTAGGGTTTGATTCATGCATTCAACTTTCACTGAACTCTGAGGCAGCGTATAGTTTCCAGTGGATTTTTAATACTTTTGCTATTGCCTGAACAATGGTTGACACGAAGGCAGGGCCTCTTTGCTGCTTGGTCAGCAAAACAGTTTTCCAAACTTATTGGGTTGATTCTTTTTGATGTCCTTGGCAATGTATGACTGCTACTTTTTTGGGTTTCCAGACTGTGTCTAGTAGTTGAAGAATTTCTTCTTTGTTTTTTATTTCTTTACCCCCAGCCATGAGTATTCCTCTTTCCTTATAAATTGCCCCATGCACATGTAGGGTTGTGAAGGCATATTTAGAATTGGTAAAGATCTTGACCTTCTTCCCCTCTGAATATCGTAGCCCTTGAATTAGTACCCATAGTTCTGCTCTTTGAGTGGACCCTCCCTGTGGTAATGCTTCTGCCTCGGTGATCTGGTCCCAGGTGGTCACTGCATATCCAGCTTTCCATTCCCCATTTGGATGAAGCTACTCCTGCCGGTGAACCCTTCCAGTTTAGGTTCAGTAAGGGGGGTGTCTGTTAAATCAGGTCGGCTTGAGCAGACCTCATCCGTGGTTTCCTCACAGTCATGATCTGGCAGCCTGGCCTTGGAGGGGAAGAATGTGGCTGGGTTTAGTGAGCGTACTGTCTTACTGTCACTCATGGATGTTTCCACAACAGTCCCTGATAGGGGGCCATCCTGGCACTGGTGAACCTGGCTGTTCATCAGGGTTATCACCCCATGTGGGAATTTCATGTGGATGTTCTGGGCCAAAGTGAGCTTGACAGCCTCTCTGACTAGCTTCACTGTGGCACCTAGCATTTGGAGGTAAGAGGGCCACCCGGCAGCCACTGGGTCGAGCTGTTTAGACAAATAGGCCACTGGTCTCTGCCGTGGCCTGGCAGTTTGGGTGAGGACCCCTAGTGCTACATGGTCTTTCTTGCAGACCAAGAGATTGAATTCACGATTTACATTCGGCAGTCCTAGCACTGGGGCACTGGCAAGCAGTCTCTTTATTTCTTTGTATGCCATCTCCTGTTTTTTGCTCCATTCTAGGGGTTTTCTCTCTGGCCTGCTTAGTGCCCCATAGAGGGGTTTTGCCTTCCCTGAAAACTCTGGGACCCAGATGTAACAGAACCCTGCCACTCCCAGGAACTCTCAGGGCTTCCTTTTATCGTCAAGTCTAGGGATCGAGCACATGGCTTGCTTCCTCTTGGGCCCTAGATAATGAGGTCCTTTGGTGATAATGAACCTGAGATATTGGACCTGGAGCTGGCATATCTGGGTCTTTTTTCATGACACCTTGTACCCTGTGTCGGTCAACAACTAGAGTAGGATTTTCGTGACTTTCCAGCAACCTTCTCAGGAGTCACCCTCCGGGAGGAGATCATCTACATATTGTAGGAAAACCCAATTTACCTCTTCCCCTGGGAAAGCTGTGAGGTCTGCAGCCAAAGCCTCACCAAATAAGGTGGGCAAATTTTTTGAATTCCTGAGGCAGATGTGTCCAAGTTAGCTGGGTTTTTCTGCCTGTGTGAGTTTCTTCCCATTTGAAGGCAAATAGCAACTGGCTCTTGGGAGCCAGTCGCAAGCAGAGAAAGGCATCTATATGGTCTAAGCAGGTGAACCATCTGGCTCCGAGAGGAAGCAGACTCATGACTGTGTAAGGGTTTGGAACCACTGGGTGCAGAGTAATGACCACATTGTTGACTGCCCACAGAACCTGGACTGCCTGGTATCTGCCCCCAGGAGGCTTCTTTATCAGTAATAGTGGCGTGTTCCATGGGGACTGGCATTGAACTAAGATCCCAGCCTCCTTGAGTCTCTTTATGTGTTCTTGGATTCCCAGCCAAGCCTCCCTGGGCACCGGATATTGTCTTGTCTTATTGGGATGGCCCCAGGTTTCAGGTCCACTACCACAGGTGAATGGTTTTTGGCCAACCTGGGAGTATTCTCCGCTGCACAACCAGTGGAAATTCTTCTAAGAGTTCAGAAATGTTTGGCTCATTTATCCCCTGGGTGTGGAGCTTCCATTCAGCCTCCCTGGGGAACATTACAGACAGCATCAGAGTTTTCTCTTGTGTTCCTAAAGGTAAGCTGGCAAGTTTTCCAGGAGGGAAAGTTATTTGGACTCCAGTAAATAGGTCCCGTCCAAGAGGAGGATAGGACATTCAGGTAGATACAGGAATTCATGAACAACTTGAAGTACCCCAAGTTGGCTAGCTTGGGACTTGTGGAAAGGGCAAGCAGCTTGAGTGCCCATGGCTGCAATTAAGGTGGCTTCTCACTCTCACTCAGTAAAGGGTGTGACTGGTGCGGTGACTGCCAAGTGTTGTACTTCTGTGTCCATCATAAAAGTCATTGGCTGGCCCCCTACTATCATGCTGACCATGGACTCCCGGGAGGCCTAATTTCATGGATCCCAGTCTTACCTAATCAGAATCAACCCTGGCTAGCCCGATCAAATCTTAGACCACTGGTTCTGGTTGATACAATCCTTTCTTTGACTGAGTGGCTTTGGCACTGGGGCCGGAGGCTGCTTTCTGGTTGGAGCATTCATTTTTCCAGTGTCTGTTCTGCAGTATGCACATGAATCAGGTTTCAGGGGCGTCCCATCATGCTGCCCTTCCTGAGGGTTCCAGGCCTTTTACCCAGGTCAGGGTTCCTAAGAGCTGCAGCCAAGAGGGAGACACTTTTTGTTTCATTCTTTTATCTGCTTTTTTCAGAGCTTCCTGGTTCTAGTTGACGTAGACCTTGTTGGTAACCTTTCACAACTGAGTGGCATTCATTCCTGCGAAGCCTTTAATTCCTGGAGCTTGTGGCAGATATCAGGATAGTATTGGGCTCTGAAGGCGGCATTGATCATTCATTGATTTTTGGCTGTCTTAGTGGCTAACAGGGTATAGACTTGGAACGCTTCACAGAGCCATTCATAATAGTAAAAGAAGGCTCGTCAGGGTTTTGAGTTACGGAGGTGGTTTTGAACATATTGGTGGGCTTCTTAGCCCCACCCAGACTATGCAGAGAAGCACCTCATGGTACAGACATAGTGAGTTCCTTACTTCCTTGGTGTTGAAGTCCCACTCTGGTTTGGTGTCTGGGGCCACAACCTTTGTCCATACCTCCAAATTGAAGGTTCCTGCCGAAGCTTGATCTTGTAACAATTTCCAGGTCAGTTAGAATTCGCCTTTGCTCTTCAGTGTTGAGCAGGGTGAGAAGCAGCTGGCAGTTGTCCCAAGTAGGCTGGTAAATTTGGAAGATGGAATCAAGGAGGTATACAAGAGCCTGTAGCCTCTCAGAATAGGAAGGCGTGTGCTGCTTCCAGTTCAAAAGATTCATGGTGGTGAAGGGTTGATAATATAAGATGGGCTATCCTGGCTAGATGCTGCCATCTGTATTTAGTTGCTGGGATCCTTGGGTATCCCAGAGAGGCATCTGGTCAGCAGATGTTTGTTGGGCTGATGACAGGTATCTCCCGATAGATTCCAGGTCTGGATTGTCAGGCTCAGGCTCGCGTGGTGAAGAGACTGACAGTGGTGGACTCTCGGACAAGGTAGCTGGTGCCAGCGGGGCAGCTGGGACATAAGGTGAGGGTGCGAGCTCTTCTTCTGGGTCTTCTTCTGGGTCTCCTTGGAGACTGAGTTTGGGCTGCAAGGATTCTACTCTGTCCCTTTTTTATTAATGCAGAATTGAACCCACAGGGTCAGAGTCTTGTTATTTGTAACCAAGAATCTGTATAAGGGAACTGATCTGGGTAACCACGATCTCCTGTCACTACTCAGTAGGCCGCCCTGACCATTGACAAGTCCAGGGTCCCTTCTGAGGGACCACCTAACCAGGAAGGTGGACCACTCGAGTTCACAGAGGGTGTGGAGATTTCTGGGGGTCAGTTTTATGCTATCGTCATCAGAAATGACCCTTTTAAAATTCCTAAGTGTGCAGTCCAAGATGCTGGGTTTGGACTGAGCAGACCCATTTCTAGTCTAAATATGTCCTTCTGATAATCCTCCCCATGTCCAGAGCCGCAAAACAGACAAAGGGTGGGAACCCCTTCTTCAGAGGCCACTCAGTTTCCTGCCTGGTCGTGTCTCTATCAAAACTTTAAAGTGCGTCTTGACTCAAGTGCATCCATGTCAACCCCAGGCCTGTTCTTCTCCCAGAAGGAAGCAGGTCACCATTATGCCATACAACGCCACCACGGAACAGCAGGTTAGGGCCCCGTCAGACTCAATAGCTACCTCCATGGAGCCACAAATAATCACTCACACATTCATACACTCAGAAGTTATTATTTTCCCCTGTTTTCTCAGGCGTCCCAGTCCGGTGTCTCAATTTTGAGACCTGGGGAGGTGATCAAGCTCCCCTTCAGTCCAGAGACAGGCCTGGCTGGGGGACTGGTCTCAGGACCTTACCTCGTCCTGATGCATATCCTGAAAACTTTCGTCCATCTCTCCACTGAGTCCAGTCGGATCCAGTTACCCCTGGTCGTGGCAGGGTTTCAGGAAGTACATCCCATGGAAAATGTCGGATGGCACGACCTTGTTCACACGTAAGGCCCCCGCCATCTGGTGGTTTTGTTGCCAGGACAGTGGCACCAGGGGACAGCACAGTTGGCTTCCCCAGCAGGGAACCAATGCTGCGGCAGATTGGAATGTCTGAAAAGCCAAGCGACACTCAGAGAGTTGGAGAACCAGTTTATTATGCCAGCGGGCTCAGAGGAGTTCATTCTCCAAGTCTGAGCCCTAACTAGCAGGGTCTTTGGGGTTTTAAGGTCCCATGGTTGGGTGGCATTACCAGGTATGTGGAATGAGAAAGTGGGTTTACAGAAGCTAAAAAGGCAGAATTAGTAAAAGCAGAACAAAGAAGCAATAACCTCCATATCAAAGTGAAGCATTTTGCTTTGTCATCATGGAGAATCACAGGCATATCATTTATATTGGGCACCCTTCAACAATTCCAACAGTTTCTGGTTATCTCCACTTTCTCTGAAAATCAGAAAACTAATTATGAAAAAGAATTCCATCATATTCTGATCCTCAATCTCAGCCAAATATTGTCGTCTTAAAGATTAAAAAATATATTAAGACAAAACAAAATAGAGATTGTACTTTCATATTTTCCTAGTATTCTATTTTTTGCTTCTGAGACTAGGTCAGAAAAGGCATTGCAGAGTTCACCTTGATTCTTGGATGGCTTGCTTTAGAGGAACCAGGCCTCCATGTCATGATGATACTCAAATGGCCCTGTCGAGAGGCCCATGCAGGGAGAACTAAGTCCTCCTACCAATAGCAAGCACCAATTTGCCAGACAAGTGAGTGAGTGAGTCTGGAAACTGTTTCAGCCCCATTTAAGGCTGAAGATGCCACCTTCTCAGCCAAAGTTTGACTAAAACTTCTGAGAAATCCAAACCAGATTGCTCCCCAAACCACTCCCAAATTCCCGATTTACAGAAATTATGAAAGATAACAGTGTTTGTTATTGTTTAAGCCACTCCATGTTGGGATAATCTGTAATGTATCTATAGATAACTAGTACAGCTGTTTCTGTTTAAAAACAGTCCTTTATCAGCAAAATTGAACCCTTTGAAGCCTAAAAATTAGGCAAGTTTGTGCATCAGAGGACCTTATCAATAAGTATCAACAAAGTAAAAATGCAATTCACAGAATGAAAAAAAAAACTTTTGCAAATAATATACGTCGTAAGTGGATAATATCCAAAAAATTTTAAGAACTTCTACATTCAATAACAACAACAACAAAAACCACCACAACAAAAAACTAATATTAAAATGGGTAAAGAACTTAAATAGATATATCTCTAAAGATGATATAGGGGAAAACAAAACAAACTCATCATGAGATACCACTTCAGACCCATTAATATGAATATTATTTTTAAAAAATAAAATAAAATAAAATGGCTGTCAGAAAGGACATAGAGAGATTGAAACCCTTGTGCGTGGTACAAATGTTAAACTATACAGCTGCTGTGGGAAACAGGATGGTGAGTCTTCAAAAAATTAAAAATCCAGCCATTTTACTCCTGGGTAGGTACAAAAAATAAATTGAAAGCAGGAATTCAAACAGATATTTGTGCACACATGTGTATAATAATAGTCAAAATGTAGAAGCAAACTAAGTGTCCATTGACAGATAAATGGATAAGCAATATATTATATGTAGATATAATGGATTATATTATTCAGCCATAAAAAGGAAGGAAATTCTGGCAGATACTACAAAATGGATGAAGCTTGAAGACCCTATGCTAAATGAAACAAGACCCTATGCTAATGAAACAAACAAATGGACAAATACTGTATGATTCCACTTATATGAGATATCTAGAGAAGTCAAATTCACAGCCACAGAAAGTAGAATGGTGGTTGCCAGGGGCTGCGGGAAGGGAGAACTGGGCATTGGTGTGTAACGGGTCTGGAGTTTCAATTTGGTAAAACATCTTCATCCTTTTCATCACAAGCACTTTCCTCCTTTATGGCAATAATGCACCATCACTAAGTTTTCTGGCTGCATATCTATAGTCTCTCAAATGGCAGCCATGTCAGTATTCTCATTTCTTCTAGAAATTGTATTTGAATTTCACTTCCAGCATTATCACTTTTGGGGGATTTTTTTGCTTCTCTTTCTTTTTTTTTTTTTTTTTGCCAATTCTGTCTCTTCAATTATCCATTATTATAAAATCCCATGTGGGTTTATCTCTGGGAATCAAGAATGTGACACAACCATATGCTTTGCTGCCTGCCTGTGAACTGAATAACAGATGTTCAATGACCAATCACCAGCAGACTTTGAAAGAAGTGTGTGATTGGTCACTGATCAGACTGTGCATCTACTGGGAGCTAAAAAAAAAATAGAATACTTTTTCTCCTACCTTCAAAATTCTTCTAGGCTGGGTTAATATTCAAATTGACAGAGACAGATTAACAGGAAAAAGTCAAGTTTTAATACATGCACATGGGGGACCCACATAGGCATGAAAATTCCAAAGACAGTGAGGCAACATTGCGTATATAAGACATTTTTAGACAAAGAAAATAAGGACGAGAAATGGGATCTTAGGTTTCAGAGGTGAGAATGGGCAATTTACAAGTAATTGAGGAAGAGCAAGGACATAACCTGGCAGAAAAAGTCTTGCTAGGCAACTAAGAAACAATGGGACACAAGGGGTATCTATCTAGCTAACAGCCTCAGCCAGAAGCCCTCTTTTTGATCATGGTTAACTCAAATTAAGCTAAAGCAGTGGTTCTTAACCTTTTCTGAGGTACTGAACCCACCAGTTTCATATGCGCATTCACCGAACCCTTCTATAGTGATTAATAAAATATGATTTTCCCCCAAATTCAAGACATAGGTATATGGTTTTCTACTGGTGCACAAAATGAGCCGTGCACGAACATCACCTTGCTCAAAGAACAAAACCAACAAAGTGCATGAACTCACAACAAATTACGGTATTACTTTATTCTGGCCTCCGTGGCAGAGGCTTCTCCGAACCCCTGAGACCGACTCATCGAGCCCCTAGGGTTCAATAGAACCCAGGTTAAGAACCACTATGCTAAGGGGACATCCTAAGATCTCTTTCCTGAAGCAGTTTTTTTTTTTTTTTTTTTTGTCTGAATCTCCTAAGCAGGAAAGGGGGGAAGCTGTCAAAGCTCTTTCTGAGACTTTTTTTTTTAATAAACAGCTGAAAATCAATATCCCAAAAAAGGACAGCTTCAGGGTGGTAAAACTTTGACCCCCTTTAATCTATAATTTACATAATGATTTGTGGCCTGAAGAGCTAACAATGACATGTGTTTTTTATAACAATTACTCACAGTTAATATATCATAGTAACTGAAATCTGAACTGTGTTGTTGGGAGCATGTGAATGTTCTTAATGCCACTGAACTGTACATTTAAAATTGTTAAAAGGCAAATTTACTTTATTATACATTTTACTACAATGAAAAATATTAGGCTAACTGATTTTAAAATTCATCTAGAAGTGCAAAGGACCTAGAATAGTCAAAGCAACATTGATAAAGAACAAAGTTATAGGGTTTATATTACCTGATTTCAAGATGTTAAGAATCTATAATAATCATGACAATAGGTATTGACAACTCTTGGCTCAGTGGAAGAAAATAGTCCAGAAATAGATTCTTGCATATAACCAAACACTTCCCAGAAAAAGAAATGAAGAAAAATCATGCGTTTAGGCAAGGATTTCTTAAATACGACACTGTAGGGCCAGTAGCCACAGCCATCGTGGCCATTCACATGCACATTCTCATTGATTTGGGGCAGATGGTAAAGAAACAGTGGAGCCAAAAATGGTAGGTGTATGGACAGTAGTCACGGCCACTATCACAGCCGCCTGACCCATGCAGGTTCGCATTGGATTCGGACAGATGGCAATGAAACACAGGAGCCACAAACTGGTGAGCCATTAGCTTTAATTCTAGCTTGCACCCGGCGGGCAAGCAAAAACACACACTGGGCTCCAAAACCCACACATTCAGTGCTCACAAAGCTACTGACTTATCCGAGTTTCCTAGCATCAAAGCTTTCTAGCTCACCAGACTTATTCACTTCTGTTTCCCATCTCCTTCTCTCTACACAAACTCTGCACAAACTGGCTTCTTCCTCAGCACTCTGCCATCTCGGCTACTTCTCTTCCACATGGCCTTAATCTGCTCTGCTCTCTAATACTAACCTCAGGAACTCAGGAACCAAGAGAGAGAGATCAAGCTCCCGGACTGCCCCAGTTTATAGCATAGATAATCCAAACCCTTAATCCAATTATACATACAAGAAAGTCTCTGATACAAAGCCACCCATCTGAGGCATAATGGGATTCCTCCCTATATCACCACCCTACATTATCCAATCAGTCAAGGATGTGGGGAAAAGCTTACTCTTAAACTAAGCCTCAGGCTATAATGACCTGGCCTGCCCACAGCCTGTTCCAGAACACACATTAATATCAATGAACTTCCATGTGGGCAGCACCATCTTTAACAAAGTGAGCATAATATATTTTATCTGCCCAACAGTAGGCCATTTCATTTATTAAAATCTTACACTGGCCGACGAGCAAACACACAAGGCATTCAGGGCTTGCAAAGCCCTGACACATTCTCCAGTTCCACAGCCAGGAGAATTTTCTCTGGTTCCTCCTAGAATCCAAGGCCCCACCAGTCTCAGGAGGGCTCCCAAAGTCCTTCATCTCTGGTTCCCCATCTGCACACCTTCTCTCTCTTTGCACAAAACTTGCTTCTTCTCCATCACTCTGCATTCTCTCTCTCTCTCACTCAGCAAACATGGCTTCTTTTTCTTATCAAAACCTTCTGGCTCAAAAACCTCTTCTCCAGCAAACATTAGCAAAACAATAGCCCTTCCCAAGTAGGAAGGTAATTTGCAATTTCACAAACCATATATATCTGGTGCTGCCCAGCCCCCAATGCAAAATATAAGCAAGCAAACATAAAAACCATATTTTATAAACTTATTTGACCATCACAGCCCAAATGTCCATCAGCAGGTAAATGGATAAACAAATTGTAGTATATCCATAGTATGGAATACAATAAAAAGAAATACATGTATATCCATGGATAAACCTCACAATAATTATTCTCAGTGAAAGAAGCCCAACGAAAAGACTATATACTGTATAATTCATTTATATAAAATTTTAGAAAATGCATACGAAATTATAATGACAAAAAGTCATTCAGGGTACAATCCCCAGAATATACTCCAATATAAAAGATGAACTTTGGGTGACGTTGGGCAGATAGAATATATTATGCTCACTTTGTTAAAGATGGCACTGCCCATGTGCAAATTCATTGATATTAATGTGTGTTGGGAGATAGGCTGTCGGCAGGCCGGGTCATTAAAGCGTAAGGCTTAGTTTTAAGAGTAAGATTTTCCCCACACCCTTGACTGATTGGATGATGTGGGGTGGTACATTCATAAGGAATCCTCACATTATGCCTCAGATAAGTGACTTTATATCAGAGACTTCCTTGTTTGTAGATTGAATTAAAGGTTTAGATTTCTACACTATAAAATGGGAGAGACCTGGAGCTTGCTCTCTCTCGGTTCCTGAGGTACCGAGCATTAAAGAGGAGAGCAGATTAAGGCCACGTGGAGGAGAGGAGAAGCAACCAAGACAGTGGAGTGCTGAGGGAGAAGCCAGTTAGTGCAGAGTTTGTGCTGGAGAAGGAGATGGAAAACAGAGATGAATTAGTCTAGTGAGCTAGAAATCTTTGATGCTAGGAAACTCGGATAAGTCAGTAGCTTTGTGAGCACTGAATAAGTGGATTTTGGAGCCCAGTGTGTATTTTTGCTTGCCCTCCGGGTGCAAGCTAGAATTAAAGCTGATGGCTCACCAGTTCTTGGCTCCGTTGTTTCATTACCGACTGTCCAAATCAAATGTGAACGTGCATGGGCCAGGCTGCTGTGATGGTGGCCTTGGCCACTGGCTTTACATTTGGCATAGTCGGCAGGATTCGATACAGATCAGTATGGAGCCACCACCACCTTTGAGTGGTGGAGTAGAGGACTGGGGGCTGTTATGGTTCCCCATAGCTGTCCTTTTGGTGGCCATAGGATGGCTGACTTTTACAGCCATGTGTGAGGAAACCGAGAGCTCTATGGAAGAGGCTGCCCAGGACCTGCAACCCGAGTAATGGAAGAAACTGGAGCAAGGGCGGGAGAAAGAGATGCCAACCCTGGAGCTGAAGCAAACACCGGGGGAAGCGGACCAGGTTTGCAAGATTCGCCTGGAAATGGAGCAGACACTGGAGAAGGAATCATAGGTTTATGAGTTGCAGATAGCCCTGGACATTGTGGAGAGTAAGCAGCGGCAGGAGACCAAGGCTGAGGCCAGGGCTGGAGCTGCAAGGCCTGCTGAGCAGAAGGCAGCGGTGACCCGGGGCTCAAGCCCAGCAGCAGGAGCTGGTGTTTTCAGTTCCTCTTTGGAGAATGAGAAGAATCTGACTGGAGTTGCAATCCGCAGTCACCAGAAGATGAGCCCAGCTGAAAGGAGTACCTACTACACTCCTGGTAGGTCTGCGATTTTGCAACATAGGGGTGGATACCATCATGCTCCCCAGAGCAAAGATGGAAATGCTAACTGCCATTGCCACATGCTTCTCTTTAGTACAGTGTGAGACCTGCCATGATCGCAGGAATGACAGGGAGGTTAACACCTCATGTGCGTGGACTGATTTCCTGGACTACAACCGGAGTGAGCACTGGCTCCTTTGTTGAATGAACTTATGGATTTTGGACAACGTGAAATTCCCTGATGGGGATGAGGGACGGCTTTGATGGAGCCCCCCCACCCCGCCCCAGGAAGCCTTTCAAACAGCAAGGAAGAAGGCCAAAGATATTTTGCGCTTTTGGCAAAGTGCTCAGAGACTGGTGAAGTGTATTGTAAAGCCAGTAGCCAAGGTCAGGATCACAGCCGCCCGGCTGGTGCAGGTTCACATTAGATTCGAACAGTCGGTAATGAAACACCAGAGCCAAGAACTGGTGAGCCATCAGCTTTAATTCTATCTTGCACCCAGCGGGCAAGCAAAAACACACACTGGGCCTGACCTGTGGTGGCGCAGTGGATAAAGCGTCAACCTGGGAACACTGAGGTCGCCAGTTCAAAACCCTGCACTGGTCTGGTCAAAGCACATAAGTGAGTTGATGCTTCCAGCTCCTCCCCCCTTTCTCTCTCTCTCTCTCTCTCACTCACTCTCACTCTCTCTCTCTGTGTCTCCTCTCTAAAATGAATAAAATAAAAAGAATTAAAAAAACACACACTGGGCTCCAAAACCCACACATTCAGTGCTCACAAAGCTACTGACTTATCCGAGTTTCCTAGAATCAAAGGTTTGTAGCTCACCAGACTTATTCACCTCTGTTCCCCATCTCCTCCAGCTCCAACTCTTAACAAACTGGCTTCTCCCTCAGCACTCCACCATCTTAGCTTCTTCTCCTGGCCTCCATGTGGCCTTACTCTGCTCTACTCTCTATACTAATCCCAGAAACCAAGGAACCGAGAGCGAGCAAGCTCCCAGTCTCTCCCACTTTATAGTGTAGAAATCCAAACCTTTAATCCAATCTATAAACAAGGAAGTCTCTGATACAAAGTCACCCATCCCAGGCACAATGGGATTCCTCAGGAGAGACCACCCTACATCATCCAATCATTCAAGGGTATGGAGAAGAGCTTACTCTTAAAACTAGGCCTTAGGCTATAACGACCCGGCCTGCCCACAGCCTGTCCCAGGACACACATTAATATCAACAAATTTATGTGGGCAGTGCCATCTTTAACAAAGTGAGCATAATATATTATATCTGCCCAACATGTATCTTTCTAATTGTTGAAATTGTATGATTTGTCATGTTGTTGTAATTTGTATAATGTACCTAATTTACTTGTACAGGGATGCTGGTGGTATAGATTATGGGTAGTAAAGTGAGCATAGAGGTGGATTGTTGGGCAGATAGAATACATTATGCTTACTTTGTTAAAGATGGCACTGCCCACGTGCAAGTCCATTGATATTAATGTGTGTGGGGGACAGGCTGTGCACAGGATGGGTAGTTATAGCCTAAGGCTTAGTTTTAAGAGTAAGCTTTTCCCCACACCCTTGACTGATTGAATGATGTGGGGTGGTACATTCATAAGGAATCCTCCCATTATGCCTCAGATAAGTGACTTTGTATTAGAGACTTCCTTGTTTGTAGATTAGATTAAAGGTTTGGATTTCTACACTATAAAGTGGGGCAGACCTGGAGCTTGCTCGCTCTCGGTTCCTGTGGTTAACATTAGAGAGGAGAGCAGATTAAGGCCACGTGGAGGAGAGGAGAAGCAACCAAGATGGTGAAATGCTGAGGAAGAAGCCAGTTTGTGTAGAGTTTGTGCTGGAGTAGGAGATGGGAAACAGAGGTGAATAAGTCAGGTGAGCTAGAAACCTTTGATTCTAGGAAACTCGGATAAGTCAGTAGCTTTGTGAGCACTGAATGAGTGGGTTTTGAAGCCCAGTGTGTGTTTTTACTTGCCTGCTAGGTGCAAGCTAGAATTAAAGCTGATGGCTCACCAGTTCTTGGCTCCGTTGTTTCATTACCGACTATCCGAATCAAATGTGAACCTGCACTGGCCAGGCAGCTGTGATGGTGGCCTTGGCCACTGGTTTTACAGATGATTATGACGTGTCAGTGTAGGTTCATAAATTGTAACAAATACACCACTCTGATGGGGGATGTTGATAATGGGGTAAACTATGCGTGAATGTTGGCAGAGTAGCTAAAAAAATCTCTATGCCTGCCCTTCAGTTTTGCTGTATACCTAAAACTGCTCTAAAAATAGTCTTGATAAAAATAGTAAAATGTTTTTAGTCTGGCCTGTGGTGATTGTAAGGCCAGTGGCCAATGCCACCATCAGAGACGCCTGGCCAGTGCAGGTTTGCATTAGATTCGGACAGTCGGTAATGAAACAACGGAGCCAAGAACTGGTGAGCCATCAGCTTTAATTCTAGCTTGCACCCGGCGGGCAAGCAAAAATACACACTGGGCCTGACCTGTGGTGGCGCAGTGGATAAAGCGTCGACCTGGGAACACTGAGGTCGCCAGTTCAAAACCCTGCACTGGTCTGGTCAAGGCACATATGTGAGTTGATGCTTCCAGCTCCTCCCCCGTTTCTCTCTCTCTCTCTCTCTCTCTCTCTCTCTCTCTCTCCCTCTCTCCCTCTCTCTCAGTCTCCTCTCTAAAATGAATAAAATAAAAAGAAATTAAACCTGTACAAAAAAAAAATACACACTGGTCTCCAAAACCCACTCTTTCAATGCTCACAAAGCTACTGACTTATCCGAGTTTCCTAGAATCAAAGGCTTCTAGCTCACCAGACTTATTCACCTCTGTTTCCCATCTCCTTCTCTAGCACAAACTCTGCTCAAATGGCTTCTCACTCAGCACTCCGCCATTTTGGCTGCTTCTCCTCTCCTCCACGAGGTCTTAATCTGCTCTCCTCTCTAACACCTCAGGAACCTAGAGAGCAAACTCCCGGCCTGCCCCACTTTATACTGTAGAAATCCAAACCCTTTACCCAATCTACAAACAAGAAAGTCTCTGATACAAAGTCACTTATCTGAGGCATAATGGGAGGATTCCTCATGAGTGCACCACCCTACATCATCCAATCAGTCAAGGGTGTGGAGAAAAGCTTACTCTTAAAACTAAGGCATAGGCTATAACGACCCGGCCTGCCCACAACCTGTCCCCCAAAACACATTAATATCAACGGACTTGCATGTGGGCAGTGCCATCTTTAACAAAGTGAGCATAATATATTTTATCTGCCCAACAGTGATGTAGTAGATAAAGCACTGACCTGGAACACTGAGGTCACTGGTTCAAAACCGTGGGCTTGCCCGATCAAGGCACATATAGTAAGCAACTATAAGTTGCTCTCTGTAGGGCCAGTAGTTGCAGCCTTCACAACCAGGCACGTGCAGGTTCACATTAGATTCAGACAGACGGTAAAAAAACAGCCAAGCCAAAAACTGGTGGGTCGTTTCTTTATTCTAGTCTTGCACCTAGCAGGCAAGTAAAAACACACAGGGCTCCAAAACTCACTCATTCAGAGCTCACAAAGCTACTGACACAACCAGGTTTTCCCAGATTCAAAGGCCCCCACCTCAGTCACCTCTGGTTCCCTATCTGCACACCTTCTCACTCCTCACCTCTGCACAAACTGGCTTCTCCTACAGCACCTGCCATCCTGGCTTCCTTCTTCTCCTCCTTCTTCCTCCTTCTCCTCTTTCTTTAAAAACCTTTTTGCGCCAAAAAAACCTCCTCTCGCACACATTAGCATGACAATGGCCCCTCCCAAGCAAGAAGGTAATTAGTAGTTTCACCTGGCAGCACTGTTCATGTCATTTTTAACAAAGTGAGCAAACATAAAAATCACATTCTACAAACTTATTTGCCCAACACTCTCCCACTCCTTTCACTCTCTCTCTCCCTGCTCTCTAAAAGAATTAATAAAAATAGTAAAAAATTTGTAATAGATCAGTGGTTGCCTGGGGTTGGTAGAGGCATCAAAGAAAGGAGATGTGAAAAGAGATTTAAAAGAGGCACAAAGTAACATTTAGAGATAAAGGATATGTTCATTATCTTAATTATGGTGATAGTTTTGCTAATATATACATATATCAAAATGCACCAAACTGTACATTTTAAATATGAGCATTGTATTGTGTACTATTAATCCTCAAAAAAGCTATTTTTTAAAAAGTTAGGCTTACATGCATTTTCCAATAAGGTATATAATATAGTTAAATAATTTGGCTACATTAAATGCCATCAGATGCACTACCGTAAATATCCAAAATGCTGGGCCAAAAAGTATAGCAAAGATATAATTAAGTTACATCAAAACAGCCAAGAACAGGTAATCACTTGCAAACAGCTCACCCAGCCTTAAGGAAGGGGAGGAAATTGCTTGTCAGAGAAGTCTCCCTTTTTAGTACTAGCTTTGCCATCCTCCCCTTATGCTGAAGGTTTCCCACTGACTTCAAAGAAGTCTTCAGATCTGAGAAGAATCGCGAGACTGAATCATTGTAGGAGTTGGAGGCTCTCCTACAGAGATTCTCTTTGGAGCTGTATTCATGATGACATTATCACATTATCAGTGATAAGAGGGCTTTGGGGTGGACTTTGGAGCTACTAAAGTACTCTTAGGCTTCAAAGAGGAGAAAGGAAATGCATTTAAATCAAAGCAGAATGTTAAAAGTCATGGGGGAGCAAGGCAATTCCTTGCTAGAGGAGGGACTGTGACAAATAAATTTTCTGTGTGAGATCCGCTTGGCTAGCTAGCAACAGTATCTGGGGTGGGGGGTGAAGCACCAGAAAACAAGGGGGGTAAGAATAGCTGAAAAAAGAGAAACCTATTACTAAATCCATTGTAATACAATAGCTTAGTATTGACCCAAGCACAGCATGGGGATTAGGGTCACACCAGCACACAGGTTATGATTGCACGCTGCCCAGAGAAATGGAGACACACTACTAAGGTGAGTTGGCCCAGATAACGCACATGTACGGGACAATCTCATAGCCCAAGAATCAATCGACTCCCGGATGAAATGCTGTGAAACTGAATGAGGCTTGTATTTTTTAAATAATCGAACTATAGGATCTAAAATGTTGCTGGCAAAAAAATAATAATAATAATGATAATAATTAGTGGATAGATTATGTGGTTTCATGAGCCAGCAGGTATAATGGAACTATCAGTTTTCTTCATGCTGAACAATGAAGATGATCAGTCAGGGCTGGAAATCTGTTCTTAGGAACTGAAGCAGAAATGTGATTTAATGTTCCTGGTAAAGTATCAATTCAAAGACCTGATGATTATTAGGATTAAGACAAGATTTAGTGTTGGATAGTGCAGAAAAAATAGGATTTGAATTCTAAAGACCTCTAATATAAGGCAGAATATTCTAAATTGTGTTAATAAATATTTGGGCAACACAAAGAAATGAGATGAATATCAGTTTGGGTTGAATAGGGAAACGTAATATGCAAGGAACCACAGAAGGATGACATAGAAATAAAGGATTTTATCAATGGCTTGTTCATAAAAGGTGCTCTGAGTACATTTTTATTTCATTACAGTTCCAAAAGTATGAAGGTCTGCAGCTTTTAAGAATAGAGAAATAAAGAAATCTTTTATTTGCTTTCTATACCAAAAATATCTATATATTCCTCAGCTGCAGTAACTATATTTCTCAAACTGCTACAGGACTTTGAAGCTAGGAATAGCCCCAGCAGGTAAAAACTTCCTGGATCCACCTTGAATGGGATTGGGTCCTCTCCTGCCATCTCCTTTGTCCACACTACACTCAGAACCTGATGGAATCCAGCCTAGATGTGCAGAGGCAGAAAGCCTTCACCTACTGATGTGAAGACTGATGTTAACAGTAAGCCCTAAATTGTCCCTTCTAGCCATGCTGAGACCTCTCCTCTAGCTACCAGTAGCATTGCTGTTATCCTCAACTATATGGTTGTTTCCCTGCTTGCTTCACAGATAGGGGGCCAACAGAACCCCACCTGGGAGAAACAGAAAAGCAGTGGGATTGTGGGCAGCATATTTAGATCAACTGTGTGTTAGAGCAGACTTGTCTGCAGAGCACTTGACACTTCCCTGAAATAATTTCCACAGAAGCAAAACATTCACAATGTATTGGCAACAGCCTCAGAATATGCCAGATTCTGCATACAATAGTCAGATGATGAACTCAAAAACATTCATGGAACACATATTATATACATTTTGTATATATTGGAAATAACATTGCCAGATTTATCAAGCAAAAATATAGGAACACCCAGCAAAATTAGAATTTCAGATAAACAAATTTTTTAGTATGTTCCATGTGTTAAAAGATCAACTGAAGCATATTAAATATGTTAAGAGTTTATTCAAGAAAACTCAATTTGGCCTGAATAGAGGGTGTTGCAGTGGGTAGAGCATCAGCCTAAGACTCAGATGACCAAGATTTGAAACCCCAAAGTCACAAGCTTGAGCATGGGCTTATCTGGCTTGAGCATGGGGTCGCTGGCTTGAGCGTGCGATCATAGACATGACTACATGGTTGCTGGCTAGAGCCCAAAATTCACTGGCTTGAAGCCCCAGGTTGCTGGCTTGAGCAAGGGGTCACTTGCTCTGCTGTAGTCCCCTGGTCAAGGCACATATGATAAAGCAATCAAGGTGCTATGACAAAGAATTGATGCTTCTCATCTCTCCCTTCCTGTCTGTCTGCTGTCTGTCCCTATCTGTCCCTCTCTCTGTGTCTCTCTCACTAAAAAAAAAAAAAAAAAGAAAAGAAAAGAAAACTCAATTTGAATTGGGCAACATCTAACTAGACAGTGTAAGGAGCATTCCACTGACAGGAACTACGGACAAGACTTATAAACTATAGAAATTAAGAAAATAAATTGGCCCTGGTGGTTGACTCAGTGGTAGTGTTGGCCTGGCACATGGATGTCTCAGGTTTAATTCCTGGTCAGGACACTCAGAAGAAGCACCCTCTGTTTTTCTACCCCCACCACCCTCTTGCTTTTCTCTATCTATCTATCTATCTATCTATCTATCTATCTATCTATCTTCCTCTTCAGCAGCCATGGCTCAATTGGAGCAAGTTGGCCCTGGATACTGAGGATGTCTCCATGGCCTCTGCCTCAGGCGCTAAGAAGAGCTCGGTTGCTGAGCAATGAAGCAACACCCCAGTAGGGCAGAACATCACCCCCTAGTGGGCTTGCTGGGTGGGTCCCAGTCGGGGTGTATGTGGGAGTCTGTCTCTGCCTCCCCTCCACTCACTAAATTATAAAAAGGAAATTATTTGATTAGCTATAACTAGTTGGCTATTGGTGATTGGTTGTTGTTAGTATTCTGATTTTGTAACCTTGAGATATTTACAGGTTTAGATTTTGGTGTTCTGGGATGATGCTCTAACCAACTAAGCTATGCTGCCAGGGTGATACAGCCTTAGATTTTGGTTTGTGCAGATACGCCTCCATAGAATTCGCCACCTCAGTCTAAAACCTTCTTGTTTAATTGATTTAACACAGATGATATTAATACCAGTATTAATTATATACTTAATAATGAATTTAAAAATATTCATTGTTTACCGGAAATTCCAGTTTATGCGTTCCACATTTTATCTGGCAGCTCTAACTGAGAGGACTAAGAAGAGAGCTTTGGAGTGGTCGCATATAGATGCACAAGATGGAGAAGGGCATTGAAGCAGGGGAAACTGTGGACCTGTGGACAAAGAAAGGGAACGGGTGCAGTTTTCAGCGGCAATGAATAGAGCAGATCTCATACGCTTTCATGTAGAATAAAATTAAAGAGGACTGTTAGGGACTTATTGTGGACCGTGTTAAATAGTGGGCAACCTTTAGGGAACAAAATGTTGGGTGGGGCATAATTCAAAAGCAGGATAGTTAATTGTTTTAAGGGAACTCTGTTTTTTTTTGTTTGTTTGTTTGTTTTTTAGTGAAACACCTGGATAGGACATTTTGGTCCTGGAAACGTAAGCCTCGGAGTTTGGCCTGGGTAAACAGGTACAGACAATAAGAAAGCTGAATTGCTCTACAAGAATAGGGTGGGGGCCTAATCAGGTGGTGGCGCAGTGGATAGAGCATCAGACTGGGATGTGGAGGACCCAGGTTCGAGACCCCGAGGTCGCCAGCTTGAGTGTGGGCTCATCAGGTTTGAGCAAAGCTCACTAGCTTGGACCCAAGGTCGCTGGCTTGAGCAAGGGGTTACTCAGTCTGCTGTAGCCCCACGGTCAAGGCACATAGGAGAAAGCAATCAATGAACAACTAAGGTGTCACAACGAAAAACTGATGATTGATGCTTCTCATTTCTCTTTGTTCCTGTCTGTCCCTTTCTATCCCTCTCTCTGACTCTCTCTCTCTGTCTCTGTTAAAAAAAAATTTTTTTTTAAAGAATGGGGTGGGGGCAGAATATTTTATATTTTAGTACAGTCCTACCGAGGAGACAGAAGAGAGGAATTTTAAAGACAGCATCATGTCAGAAGGGAAGAAATTTTATCCAAGGTGATAGAGGGACTGAAAAATGTTAATACTTTTCTTCTCACCTTCTAATAACCAACTTAACATAGGCAAAGTAAAAGAAGAAGAATCAAAGTTTAATATATGCACTTAAAATTATTATCCCTTAAAATTGAGACTATGAGACATGGACAAGAGAGTGGTGGTTATAGGGTGGGGGGAGGGAGGGAAGAGTGGAATAGGGAGGAGAGGAGGGGCACAGGGAAAACCAGATAGAAGGTGACAGAGGACAGTTTGACTTTGGGTGACGGGTATGCAACACAATTGAATGATAAAGTAATCTGGAGATGTTTTCATTGTACATATGTACCCTGATTTATTGGTGTCACCCCATTAAAATTAATAATAATAAAAATAAATAAATAAATAAATAATTATTATCCCAAAAAGCAATTTCAGGATGGCAGAATTTTGGTCTCTTCAATGAAGTTCTTTATGGCAGCCAAAGAATATGAAGTAATTCTAACATTCCGTCTCATACCATCAGCTGTGCTATTGTCATCCAAGTCTCTCCCACTGCCTTAAAATCTTCGGCAGAGTCTATGCCTACCTGATCTACCTCAGGTACATTTGAGAGGTAAGGAAAAGCACCTGTCACCCCACTCAGTTCTTCATAACAGAGTAGCCAGCAAGCCCAAGGCAATATGCCAGGGAATGCCCCAAAACAGAAAATTAAAGTGAAGGATGAATGTATGAACACACCCCCCTAGGAATCCACACCAATCTCAAGGAAGACAAGAATGTGTGATCTGCGGTAGAAGTAATTTTATTTAAATCTCAAGAAACAAGAATACCAGCTAACACCTGGCTCCATATATATAAAACAACTTCTGTGTGTGTGTGTGACGGAGAGAGAGAGAGGGACAGAAGGAACAGACAGGAAGGGAAAGAGATGAGAAGCATCAATTCTTTGTTGCGGCACCTTAGTTGTTCATTGATTGCTTTCTCATATGTGCCTTGACTGGGGGCTACAGCAGACTGAGTGACCCCTTACTCAAGCCAGTAACCTTGGGTTTAAGCCAGTGACCTTTGGGCTGCAAGCCAGCAACCTATGGCCTCAAGCCAGCGACTATAGGATCAGGTCTATAATTCCACACTCAAGCCAGCGGCCCCGTGCTCAAGCTGGTGAGCCTCTGCACAAGCTGGTGACCTTGAGGTTTCAAACCTGGGTCCTCTGTATCCCAGTTCTGCACCACTTCACCACTGCCTGGTCAGGCTATAAGACAGTTTTATGGATTCAACTTTTGATTGTTTGGGAGTAAACAATTTTGTGTATCCATCTCCCAGTGTTCATACTTTACTCTTTCTTTCCTCTTGATAACTCTTTTTTTTTTTTTTTTTTTTTTTTTTGGACCTCCTAGCACTTCCATCACTGTTCATTCAATCTCAGGGAGAGCTGGACCAACTCAGATTGACTTATTTTTCTCTTTGTTACCATTTCTGTCAAGAGGTGTTATTGGAATGTCTCAGTTTAATGATTCTGTAAGTGTGTACACAGCTATGAAAATTTAAGTGAGGAATACTGCTCCTACCTCATTACCTCCATGAATTTGAATGTGTAGTGTATGTGTTCCTTTGTAAATGCCCCAGTGAACTCAAATGTGTAGATAATTATCCTATTTCCTGGAGTGGATGCATTTATTCTAAAATCAAGAAAAGACCCATGAAACTCTTCTTGTAGCTGCTTACAATATTTCTCAGCTGTGATTCCAATGTGTTCCCAAAAACCAAGTGCTGATTTGTGAAAACAGGGTCAAATTAAGAGTATATTGATATTGCCAGAATAATTACTTCAGAATGTTATTTGGCCATTCACCTGGACTGTTTGAGAGTAAGGATTATTCCTTTGACTATCGTAACTGACACTTTAGAAAGTTTTCCCCTAATGGGAAATTCCATTCAGAAAATAGAGCATAATTGAGGATGTCTACTGGGTTATTGGGAGTTGTAGAGAATGGTCAGGATGTTGTATTTATGTTTAAATATCTATATGGTATTCATTGCTGGAAGAAAATTAGCTATTACAGTTTTTGTAATTCTTATGCCATTCTCTTTTTTTGTCTCCTGAAAAGCTACAGAAAAGGAATCTATGACTTCACCTTCTCCCTGAAATATGTCCCCAATCCCACTGCATTCTTTGGAGAGTCTGAGAAATCAGCAACCCTAACCTGCAACCAATTTAGTTCAATCTGAAAAGGACATAAAGTGAAAGCAACCTGGCTAGTCCCTTGGTCAACTATGTTAGAGCTCCCCTGATGTTGCTGACAACTTATCGATGTGCTATTTCTCCTCCCCTTTTACTTATTGATGTCACTTATTCTAGCTAACATTTTATTATGACCCATTTTATTATGAACCATTTCCAATTGAATGCATCTGAACTAGTCAATTCCACTTGAGTTTTTGCAATACCTCCTACTTCTATTTCAAAAACCCAAAGCAACAAGTATCTACCCTTTAACAGTAGCGCTTTATTTTTTTTATTTTTTATTGAATATATTGAGGTGATATTGGTTAATAAAATTATACAGGTTTCAGGTGCATAATTCTGTAATATACCATATGCATGTTGCATTGTGTGTTCATCACAAGAACACATTTTAAAAAGTTATTACTATTTCAGTGCCTTTATCATAGATGCATTCATATGCTATGAGATTGTTCACATTCACTTTATAATACAATCTATTATTATTATTATTTTATTTATTTTTATTCAGTGATAGGAGGGAAGGCAGAAACAGACTCTCATATGTGCCCCAACCAAGATCCACCCGGCCAGCCAGTCGACTATGGGGCAATGCTCTGCCCGTCTGGGGCATTGCTCTGTTGCTCAGCAACAGAGATCTTCTTAGCACCTGAGGCAGAGGCCATGGAGCCATCCTCAGTATCCAGGGCCAACTCACTCCAATCAAGCCATGACTGCAGGAGAGGAAGAGAGAGAGAAAGGGAGAGAAGTGTGAGGGGGAAGGGTAGAGAAACAGATGGGCACCTCTCCTGTGTGCCCTGACCAGAAATTGAACCTGGGACATTCACACGCTGGGCTGATGCTCTACCACTGAGCCCAGCCAGGGCCAATACAATCTATTATTAATTCAACAATTAGCATACCTAGATGAACACACACATGTGCTTGGAATCATTCAAGATTCTGGGCCTTTTAATTAAAAAATAAACTAACAAACAAAAAAGCTCTTCCCCTAACTTTATGGTATTTATGCTCTAAAAGTTATTATTTACCCACATCAAGATGGCTCCTAGTGACAAATCATTTCTGAAAATCTATCATCAGAATCTTTAAGACATGTTTGCACTTAATAAAGTCAGTTTCTCATTATTCCTGAGTAATTTACCTCTTTTCCTATGGTTTTTGCTATTCCCAGCCTTTATTCATTTTATTTATCAGAGAAGCAAAAAGTAGGTGGAAATGACATATTTTCACTTTACATAATAGAGTTTAGGATACAGATTAGAACTGCAGCCTAAAATCTGATTTGAATATAAAATTTTAATATTATCAACTAATTTCTCTATTCTCTCTTTGAATCTTTATTGCTGGTTATAAAAATTGTCTCTCTAAGGACAAACAAAAATAAAATGCATTTCATCCCGAATATTTGTCAGAATGAAAGGTAAATGGCAGGATGCACTGAAGATGCACATTTAGGTGTTACATATGTATGTAGCACATGGTGCCACCCCAGACCAGGAGCCTCAAAACATCATCTGTTTCCTTTCCTTTCCCCAAACCAATCAGGCTGCTCAGAATCTGTGGCAAAGGCTAGAATACTACAGAACAACATTGACTTCGATCATCTGTTAAGGTAAACTGTAGTCAGAAGAGTGGGAAGTGTTTGGGGTAAGGCAATGCAGATGGCATCTTAGCACAATAATGGCAAATAATTCCTCAGAGAACAAGTCTTATACTTTTGATGCAAGGAATCTTAGAAAGGAACACAGAGGAAGCCAAGATCAGAGTAGTCTTTGTGGCCTTGTCTGTTTTTTGCATCTTGCTGTATTAATTGGGCCCTACTTTGTGCCCATCATTGACCATAACTAACCAAGGAATCCACAGGAGGGTAAGGAGTTCGGATGGGGGAGAGAACCACGGGGACGCTGGAGGTGGAGTTGGTGGGAAAGAACAAAAAAGGTGGACAACCCATTAGAAATAAAATATTTGAAGACTATATCTCCAAATCCAGCAGATTTCTGAGCACGGGTCTAGGTCTTAATTAGGATTTTGTAACAATTTTTAAAATAAAGTGATATCCTGCCTGGTCAGGCAGTGGCATGGTGGATAGAGCATCATCTTGGGATGCTGAGGACCCAGGTTCAAAACCCTGAGGTTGTTGGCTTGAGCATGGGCTCACCAGCTTGAGCGCCGGTCGATGGCTTGAGTACGGGATCATAGACATAACCCTGCAGGCATCTTCTTGAGCCCAAAAGTCACTGACTTGAGCAAGAGATCACTCATGCTGCTTGAGCCCCCCAGTCAAGGCACATATGACAAAGCAATCAATGGACAATTAAGGTGCCACAATGAAGAATTAATTCTTCTTATCTCTCTCCCAGTCTGTCCCTGTCTGTCCCACTCTCTCTTTCCCTCTCTCTTTCTCTTTCTCTCTCTCTCTCTCTCTCTCTCTCATGCACTAAAAACATAAATAAATAAAGTGATTTCCTAAATATCACTAGTTTTTACTTGAGTTGAGACACATGTTTGGATTTTCTTAAAGTTCCCAGCCATTCTGCTCATTGTATCTTATAATGCAAATGAAAAACTGGAAGGGTTCCACGTTCACACCAACAGGGCACTTAGAGTAAGGACTTTGAGCATAGTAGAAGGAAAACCATAGCCTATGACACCTGCCTTTGATACTGGGCTGCAAGTTGGGGGAGTGGGAACGGATCTCTTGGAGACAATTCGATTGCTTTCCCTACCACTTAGCATCATGGAGCTGAAGGAATGTCAGAGAATGCCTCATCTCAGCTAAAGCCTTCATCTGTGGCCACACCCAATACCCAGGCACTCTGATACCCAATGCTGCACTCTTTCTAGTAATAATAGCTCTAGTATACATAACACCTATTGTGTGCCGAGTACTATTCTAAGCACTTTACAGTATTGCTTTATTATTCCTACAGCCACTCCCATGATGTAGGCACAGATTATTCTATATACTTACTTCAGGTGAGGAATCCAAGACCTAGAATCTAACAACTGGCTCAATCACAGAATGGACAGAAGGGCTGAGCATCCCACTCTGAACCCACATACTCTCCTACCCCCGAGGAGTGTGCTGATATTCCTACCATCAGCCTTCTTCTTCCTTCACCCCCTGGAAACACCTGCAGAAAGGACTGGCCACTTGGTGCTTCCCTATGCCCAACTTCATTGCACAGTAAATTACTGGATTCTGTTTGGCATCCATGTTGCACATATAAAGTATCCTCAGAACACCTGGTCTTGAATTTAGCAATGCTGGTTCTCTCTATAATTGGGAGAAAAGAATATCAGCTTGTTTGTCCTCATTCTTAATGAGATCCCTGACTGTTCCTCAGAACGCTGTAAGCAATTTGATGGCTCAGAGGAACTTCATTGTCTCCAGTCTCCTTTAGTTCTATGTGAAAAATAAAGAATTGACAATTATGAAGTAACAGAAGGGATGAGAAAGTTGACATAATTGTAAACTGAATTTTTACCGGCTCTGATTAATTATCTCACTGGCATCTGATCCCCATGCTACAAGCAAATATGTGTGTTAAGCTTCGGGCTAATCACATCCCACCCCTTGCAGTTATAAAAACTCTCATTGTTAACAAGCCACCCACTGGAGCTGCCTGAGGTTGCCTGATTCCTTTTACTTTTCTTTTGTCGATTTGTAGTGCAACTACAATCACCCTCTGAGTGCATAGGCCAATAAATGACCATCTTTTCTGCTTCACAGAACCTGAAGCGGGTGGCTGAGACCTGGATGGATGAATTTGCGGAATACATTTACCAGCGCCGCCCAGAGTACAGGCACCTCTCCACGGGGGACATCTCCGCTCAGAAGGAGTTGCGAAAACAGCTCAAGTGCAGAGACTTCAAATGGTTCATGGCTGCAGTGGCCTGGGATGTGCCTAAGTACTACCCTCCCGTGGAGCCCCCACCTGCTGCCTGGGGAGAGGTGAGGAGTGGGCTGCGTGAACATGGCTTTTCCATATCTCCTGGTCTCTGGAGGAGGGTGGGATTGCTAAAACCTTCCACTCCTTCACCCAGCAGCCAAGTCAGATTAGTTTAAATCACCTTGGCAATGTGAATGCTCAGCCTTTTTAGAGATTGCTATGGGTGAGCATTCAGCCCTCAGCCTTAAGAATCCACCTAGAATTCTTGGCCACTGTTGACTTTTCAAATAGATTTTTAAACATACCTGGAAAATACTTTTATTTGAGATTATCAAATTACCATAAGGGTTTGTAGAGAATGAGCATACCAGTCATGCTGCTACATAATTAAGGGTGACCTGATGTCCATAACAGAATCCCTCACTGTCTTCCATGCACAGCCTTGGTGCTGTTTATATATGCAAGGACAAGGTTACAGAGGGCTGGCTACTTTTCTAAATGGAGTGTGCTATGCAGAATCAGGAGGAAATGCATTTCCGTAATACCCAGAACTGTGACACGTGCAGGAACGCCGTCAGTTCCTTAAATAAGCACTAACCTTTCCACCACTAAACGCTTTAAATATCCATCTTTTGGCATGAAAAGGATTATTGCACTGGTTTAATTCCATTCAATCCTCTTACTATATAGCCTTTTCCCCATAGAAAAGAGTGTGCTATAAAGCTAGAACTGAAATTGGATAGGGTGGATTTATCCTAGCAACTTAATCTGGCTTTTGCAGAAAGTTGAGAAGTTATGGGGTGGCATGCAGGCTGGGTGGGATGCTTTTGGAAGTCAGGAGTTGACTGTTGTGCGTTATGGAAGAAAGACCCTTCTCAGCACCACCCCTGGTTTGGTGGTGTAGGGGTGGGCATGGTTTTGTCTGGTTAGTGTCTGTGGCTTGACAGAACTCTGAAAGCAGGTGACTCCAGGCCATAGTAAGAGAGGCCAAGATACTGAGACAGTGTTCTTGGGTAAGCTGTCCCAGCTCCTGCAGAAAATGTGTTTAGCAAGTTACATGCATGCTACTTGTTTGGCTGAGGGGGTCCAAAAAAGATGTTGTTCTGTACCTGTATCAGGTACCCCAGACATGAAAGAGTTGAGGCCATCCCAACATGCTCCATAATGTCTTTTGTATGTGCACATGATCCTGATACCAGCTGCTCAAATCTGTTAGTCATTTGTTCTAATCCTTTGCATTTTAAACATTCCATTAGAGTTTCCCTGGAATATTAGTAATATTAATCTGCTGAGATTAGTTTTAGCTATTTGTCATGGGCTTAGTTTACAAAAATGGAAACTTAAAGTATACTCCAAAAAGAGCTTTTTTAGTCTAACACATTGTAACACATAGGGAATTGTTAACCAATAAGCAGGTAAGTTTCTTCCTAGAGCTTTTTTGGTTAAAAGTGATTTCTTCTATGATCATTTAAATGTGGTCCTGCCTTAGTGACTAACAAAGAAATACTCTCAGAGACCTCACAGTATTGTTATTTGATTTGCAACTGGATTAAAATCTCATCAATCTTTTCTCTACCTTATATAGAAACATAAATTTTTATTCCTACCTGGTTACTACTTTAAGCTGAAACTGGCCACATTTACCCACATTACTTGACTAAACTATAACCGGCATTTCCAAATCACCTGGTTGAAAACAGACTCGAGCTTCCATTGAGGTTCTAGAAAAGACACAACTTCCCAAGAATAATTAAGTAAGACCCATCTCAGGGCCAAGTAAGCTAAGCCAGAGTGTTTTTATCCATTACTGTTGACTGCCTCACACCTTTTACATGGCTTTTGTGGCCAATAGGGACATTTGCATTTACCATTCCTGGTCTAAACAATCCGACATTGAGAAGACCAGATTTTTGTTTTAACATGATGGCAAATTTCTTTCCTAGGTACTTCAAAACAGCAAAGGAAGGTCCTATTTAGGTTAAGGGAGAGAAGAAAATGGGGGTATAGGTCAAGGGCCAGCTGCATTCAGTGGCATTTGTCTCATGAAGGTGTCCTGCAAAGCAAGGATGAAAACATAGATTGGAAGAAGGCAGAAAGAAAGGAAATCAGCAAGTGACACAGGTTTTGAGTAGTAAATCGTTTTGAAAAATAGATCCCCAAGAGTGAATGCAATGCATGTGCATTTAATTCAGGAGGTAAGTGAACTGTTTGAAATGTAGCTTTATCTAAATGAAATGATTAAATAAAGAGGAAGTGTTTTTGTTTCTCTATATTGGGTGATAACACCAACCTCTCAAAAGTTCTAAATGTGCAGAATATACCTGGGGGCCATTTGCTTTCTGAAAAATTTCTTTCAAATTTTTTACTCTTGTGTTTTATTTTCCCTTTGAGAGGGATTTTTAGAAAAGAAATGTTTTGTTTTTAAAATAGTTTTAAATTTACAGAAAAATTGCAAAGATGGGTGTTGAAAGTTCACATATACTCTTCACCTCACTTCTCCTAATGTTAACATCATATGTTTGTCACATTAACCGTAGTACATTTGAATAAGTAATTAGCATTGGTAAAATGCTATCACCTACACTACAGACTTGGTTCAGATTTCACCAGTTTTTTCACTAATGCCTGTTTTCTGTTCCAGAATCCAATCTAGTATATAAGAGGACTATTTCATTTTCTATAAATTGTAATTGTTAGAATGGGCAAAGCTCCTAAATAAATGTCAATTGCTGTTTTAGTAAGAAAGTAAAAGGGAATGCAAACTGTGTGGGTTTTTTTTTTTTTTAAGTAGTTACAGGAAGGAACCACAGACGTCCAGCAAAATAAACATAAGAATTCTTCATGGGAGACCTTGTGCCAAAAAGCAGGGTAACTTGCTGTTTTAGGCACTTGTACCTGGAATGGTTTTCCACCTGCCTCTCTGAGCCAGCCTGATTCTGGGCAAACAAAGAAGTGCTTAGGCAATTTTTGGCTCTAGTAGTTGAAACCTCAGTTTGTAAAGGCTATGTTACAGACTTTAAACAACCTGTAAACTGCTACTCATTTCCCTGACAAGTTCAGCTGCATTATTACATTTGTCTCCTAATTTATATTTCTTTCCTTTTCTCTTTTCAGTTTATTTTCAACATAGTACACTTAAAATGACAGATCAGGCCCCTCTTCTATTCAAAACCTTCAGTAGCTGCCATCTCTCCCAGGGTAAAAATCAAAGTCCTTATCTGTGCCGTAACTAATCTGATGCCTGTTGCAGCTCCTCCAACCTCATGTCTTACTATTCGCTTCCTGGCCTACTTTCCTCTAGGCACACTGACCTCATCGCTGTTCCTCCAACTGACCAGATACAACCCTGCCCCAGGACCTTTGCATGTACTATTTCTTCTACTTAGAATCCTCCAGTCTCAGAATCCTAGGGTTCCTTTTCTCACTTCCTTCAAGTTCTTACTCAAAATAATCTTAGTAAGGCCTTCCTTCTTAGTAAGGCCTTCCTTGATTACCCTATCTATGTGAGCAACACTTCACAAACACATGAATTCTCAAACTTACACACATCCAATCCCTCTTCACTGCTTTGGTTTCCTCTCAGCACCCACCTATAACAATCTATCTAATGATCTATTTGTCATCATCTCCCGCATTAAAAAACAAACTCCATGACACAGGGATTTTGTTTATTTTTGAAGTTACTACTGCTCTTCAACAGCTAGAAAAAGTGTTTGGCATGTTAGGTGTTCAATAAATATTTGTTGAATGAATGAATGGAGGATCCTGACTCCCTGTTGTTCCGCTCCCCATTCACTGCTCTGCCCACATGCTTTCAAAGAGCTCACTCTGCTTTACCGCATGCAGGAAAAGTTTATACACCACCCCCTCCTTGGCCACACAAAGTCCACCTCATTGGAAGGCCTGGCCAGGAAGAGAGTACGAGTACTGCATTTTGGGTAGGTGATTCTGAGGGACTGTCGATCTATGGTTCATATGATAGTAAGATAAGATACGGAGTACTCTCTCTGACATCCTAAAGAAAAAAAGGAGAAACTCCAAAAGTTCGAATTCTCTGTCCTGGCAACTTCCAAACTCTTCCTGCCAGCTTAAAAGGCAAGCGGATATTAAAGTCACACCTGAGAGAGACGTTCTCTCCAGAAGTCATTCCACCCTCCAGCATGCAAGGGCAGTGAGTGGAGTGGGGAGAATACGGGACCCAGAGAAAATAAATAGGATTTTGAGTGGTTTGATAAGTCCAGCATCCCTTAGTGCTATTCAAATAGAATCAACGTGCTTTTCACAGAGCTGTGTTAGATAGAGTAAGGACAGATTTAAAGTGGAAAACTCTTCTTAAATCATGTACATATGGAGTGTCTTTTTTTGTGTCGAGATGCTAAATGAAAGAAACAGAATCTCCTATTATTTTTCTCCTTCTTACCCCTTCCCTCCTTAGAATTCATGAATTTGCTAAAATAATTTATAGTACTTCTTCATAGTCCAAAAAGAGGACTTCTGCAGAATCCCAAATATCATATGTAAGAGGGAATAAAAGTAGTAAAATAGACAAACATGTCTTTTCCAACCAGCGCCATAAATTCTTTTAAGAGGTGTCTGCTTTCTGTCCTCAATGTGCCAATCTTGGCCCATCCGCTTGTCATCTTGCGATTGTGCAAAACTTTTAAAAAAATCTTTATTTTAAAAATTCATCTCAACACTGAACTACTTCAGCTGCTATTTAAATTCCTTCCTCAAGATTAATGTCACCCTGAATTATGGAACATTCACAAAGACAAGTCCCCTAAATAATTCGTGATCTCCTCCTCCACTTTAGGCTGCTCTTGACTTCTTTTAATTTGCTGCCTTTCTTCTCTCGTACTCACAGTACACAGGCTTTTCTAATTTCTCCATATCAACTTACATGAAAGGAAGTTCAAGATCAGGAGCTGCATTATTTGAAAGACTATCTGAGGATGTGATGTTGTCTCTTTCAAATAAATTACGTGCAAATGCCGCTGCTGTGTAATGCAGAAGTAAAAGCCAGCATTTCTGCACAATGAAAGATGTTCTCTCACATTCTCTTGAGAGAGCTATGGCTAGTCTTCCACCTTCCCCTGAAACGTAGTCTTGTAACTAGGAAAGGTTCAAAATCAGATTGTCCTGCTACTTCCCTGGCAACTATGCAGGGACCGTCCCTGTCATTCCACTGCTATTTATCTAAAGCAGATCTTTAAATTAAGCAATCATTCAGAGATACTTTATTATTCTCTGAGTGTATTAGAGTTGACTTGATCTGTCATTTATTTTCTCAGGCAGAGGCAATGCTGGTATGCTATGCTAATTCATCTCTCTGGAGCTCAACAACAAGGTTGAGAAAAATGTAAGAACAAATAAAGAATCACATTATCCTTTCAGATTTGACTATGTGGTTTTTGAGTTCTCAACAATTGAGACAGTTGAAGACAAAGTAAAGTATGTCATAATAAGCATAATTTTAGTTCCATATCCCCACTAAGCAAATTGGACATCTTTTCAACAGTGGCAGTTTGACCCAAGTCATAACGGAATCAGAGATGTTTCAGAGCTAACAATTTTATTTCTCTTCTCTTATATGCCAAACAAAACTTTCTGTCTTTTCTATTTATTTTGTTCTTCCTGAAAATAGGTATTCCTATTGACATGTATTCACACACATAAATCACACATAAATATATACTTTTTGAGGTTTATGTAATAGAAGTAAATAAAATTATAAGTATATGTTAGCTTAATCATGAATTCATCTGAATGTTTAATTTTCAATGACAATTGGTACCTTTCTACTTTCAAGAATGATGCAAAATGAATAGAATTTGATGATCTTTCAATTATCATAGCAAGATTTCTAATCAGCAACCAAAGAGAGATGGCATTGATAAAACAAATTTAATATAATTTTTCCAGTCATGGACCTAGATACCTCCACTTTACCCATTCTTTAACAAAGTGCCCAGCTGGTTTCTGTGAGATTGTCCTCAACTTGCCTTAAAAATCTAGTGACCACCATAAGAAGAGGACAAGAATAAGAACAGCAAAAAATAGGAAAGATTCTTGGGTTCCTGGAATAAAAATGGGAAAACTCTGGGAATCAATTCTAAGTAAGCCAGACTGATCCCAGTAGGCACTGGTCTGGGAATCTGGTTGTAATCACTTATAGGCAGGCAATGGTTAAAAACAAGAGCCAAGACTCCTGTGTCTTCGCAATATACTAAGCTGTTCTGTCAGCAGTAGGTCCTGACTGGCTCTGTTCCAAACTCTCGGAAGTCCAGTGACTCAACTGCTTAAAGGTCAACAGTCCCCTAAATTCACAGTAGGCATGTTCTGGGCAACATGAAGGTCATCAGTCAGTCTTCAATTTTGTGAGCAACATGAAACGTAACTATCTCTGTTTTGGTTTGAAATGTGACAAATAAGCACTCCTGTACTCCCTGCAGCCTCCATGGCTAAACCCTTTCTCTATATTTTATTTTCTCACAATTACCTCTCTTTTCTATTCCTTTGATTAGATTTATTCCTATTAAATTTGAGATATAGGAATTAACTTTGACCAGCTTAGATGATCAGAATTCTGTTTTCATGAAACCCAGTGGAATTTGGCTAAACAATCTCACACCTTAGATCTTTCCTGTTTTATGGTGTGATGCATAGCTCTTTCTGTCAAACCTCTATTGCCCAATGTGATGCCTATTAGTTGATCAATTTCTAAATAAGATGACATATCCATTAAGTCCGTTACAAAGAGAAACCAATAGAACAAGGTAATCCCAAGAGGAAGTTAACTCTAGAGCAATCTCTGAAACAAGAAAGGCAAATTAGTCTTCCCAGTCTTCTTCTAGACCCAAGTCATCCAGACCCAATGACAAACATCCAAGCTCTTTGCCTATGCTTTTTTGCCTGAATTACACACAAGTTTGCAGTGATAGTGTTGTTCCAAATTCTGACATTCAAATAAGGCCATTCTGTTGGAAATAATAAAGTTCCACATAGTGTAATGCTAGAAATAAAAAGCTAATTTTTCCACAGTGTCCTTGCTTTAAAACATACTGGGGTTTTCAGTGTTAAAAACATGACAGCAGCATGGTTTTCCTTAATCATGAAAATCAGACAAAACACACAGGATAGCAAAATAAAAAATCATAAAACACAAATAGCCCCAAGAACTCTAGACTATGGGTCAGTATAACCTGAACACCAGAGAGCAGTTGGGCTGGAAGGGGTGAACATAGATGAGGAGTCGATAGAAAAGAAAAAAATGGGGTGTGTTGACGATTCTACAAATTGCAACTCAGAAATCAACAAATATTCACCCCCAAAATGAGGTGATCCTTTTCTGAACAGAAATGAAAGCAATCAAATCTGAAAATTCCCAGGGAAATTCGGAGACTTCCTAGCAGGCTTGAAACTGAGGACAAGTATGAAGAAAGCACAGGAAACCAAAAAAGGGATGACCGGAATTCAAACTCTGCTGAAGCAGACTTAGCCCACAAGTACCTCAGAAACACTCCAAAACACTCCCTTTTGGAAAGACAGAGACTCATTCTTTTCCTCTCCCTTCCTCTGCCCTAAAGTAAGAAAAAAAGAAAAGGAAAGGAAAAAACCTGCATATAGTTGCATCCAAAAGGAAACACTGCAGATTTCAGGGAGACAAAAGCTTCTAAACAGACAAGGATTTGTCTGAGATAGAGCTAGAAAGTCCTGAACAATAAACACATTTAAAGCTAACAATACTGTTTTGGAAGGAAAGGACCCTTAGAACTCTGTAGACAACACTGAGTCAGAGGTAGAAACATTTGTGAATTAGTCATAGCCCTAGAGACAGAGAAGTGATATATAAATAGGCCATATTTTTTTAAGTATTTTTTTTCTTTTCTTCTTTTTCTAAGTGAGAGGAGGGGAGATAGAGAGACAGACATCTACATGTGTACCTACTGGGGTCCATATGGCAACCCACATCTGGGGCAAATGCTCTGCCCATTTAGGGTCATGCTTGCAACTGAGCTATTTTTAGTGCCTGAGATGGAGGCTTCATGGAACCATCTTCAGTGCCAGGGGCTAATGCGCTCAAGTCAATTGAGTTATGGCAGTGAGAGGGGGAGAGAGAAGGGAGAGGGAGAGAGGTGAAAAAGCAGACGATTGCTTTTCCTGTATGCCCTGACTGGGAATTAAACCTGAGCCATCTACACGCTGGGCCAACATTCTACCACTGAGCCAGTTGGCCAGGGTCAGGGTGATACTTTTTTAATATATCATAGTAACAAACAAAGAAGAAACCCTTTTAGAGAAACTTTCCTCTAGCCATCCAAGAAAACTATGTAACTTATATATGGAAAATCAAAATAGATATCAAATAAAACCATATTGAGATATGTTAAGGATAAAGATAAAAGTGAATCAAATAGTTCCAACAGATAGTGAAAACATATTACAGATGTGGACACAAAAATGAAAATTGCAACATGGGATTTCAAAATGAGCTTTAAAAAATTGTAAAAACAATCAGAGCTGTAAAGAATCATACAAGTCAGAATTAGAACGGTTCAGAAAGGAGATGGCTAGGGTGATATGAATAAAACACGATGATATGGAAAAAAAGCTGAAAACTCAGAAATGGAAAGAAAAGAAAAATATATTTCAGAAATGAAGGTACATTAAGAGGAATAAAGAAGCAAATAGAGACCATGGAAGACAGTAAAAGACAGTGAGACTACAAGGAAAAAGACTGAAATTAACAAAGCAGAAATTATAAAAATAAAAGGATGGAAGGATTCTACCAAAGAATTGTAATAACATGTTTTAAGAAGAATTAACATAAATTCCCACAGAAGAAGACCCCCCAAAGTGAAAGACAAGAAATATATAAAACTATATTTGGACAATCTTCACCAAAATAAAAGATTAGAATCTACAAATTAAAAGGGCTATTACCTGAAAAATTCAATTGAGAACTATCAACAGTGAAACATTTCCAATGAAACAACTGTACTTTTTAAAGGAAGAAATATAATTTTATGCATTCAAGAAAAAATTTAAAAAACTAAGTCAGACTTTGAAGCACATTTTGTGCCAGAAGACAATGAACAACCTTGTAAAGATACTCCAGATATAAAATATGAGCCAAAGATTTTATGTTCAACCAACTATGCTTCAAGTGTGAAGGCCATCGAAAAAGTTATAAACATTCAAGAACTCAGAGATTACTTTTCCCAAGAGTCTTTTGGAGAAAGCTACTAAAGAATGAGCATCAGAAAACCAAGACTTGTCCTAAGGTTTGATAGAGACTCACTATAAAGATAAAAGAACATGCAAAATATATATGCTTTGACAGTATAGGACAATACAACTCACAAACAGGGAAAGAAGATAGAAAATAGAATAAGTTACTTATCGTCCCACAGACATTTACTGGGATAAAAAAAGACACCTATATTTAGACACTGGAGGAGAGGGAAGAAAAGGGGAAAAGGTTATAACTAACCAGTATTGCTTAAAGAAGTGTAGAGTTAGGCATGATCTTAAAAAAAAGAACCTTCAGATATTATATACATATTAAATACCAAAGATGACAAAGAAAATACATCATATAGTACATGACTTTCTAGTTACAATAAATATATAATAAGCTGGTATGTCTGAGCTCAGATCATAAAGAAATTTACTAAAAAAAATACAGAACGACAAATAAAGTGAATCATCTCTCTGCTGTATATGAGACATACCTGAATCAAAATGGCAGAAACATTACACAATTTAAAAAAATAAGTACATGTATGCCAGGCAAATTTAAGTCATTAGGAAGCAGAAGTTGAAATTTTAATATGAAACCAGATAGAATGTTTTCTTTTTTAAAGAAAAACTTAACAGGTTTTTTTTTGAAGGTCAAAAAAGATACTGAAATAACCATAGACTGCAATCTGTAGAAAAAGAACTTTCGTAAGGTAGAAACTGCTGGAAATGCAGAAAGAAACCAACAGAAACATACCAATAATATGACAACTTAACATACCTCTCTCAGACCTAGACCCTTAGGGAGGCCAAAATTAATGAGGTTCTGTATATCAATATAAGCCCTATAACAAATAATGTAGACCCAAATAGATCTATTTAATTCTGAAACATTTATTTTAATTTGCCTTCTTTTCAAGTACACAAATTTAAGTATATTAATGTTATAAAGATATAGTTTGCAGCATATATAAAAAGAGATCCAAATATAAAATCAACAAAATACTCTATAATCATACATTTGATTTGGAAATGTCAATGTAAATTTAACTTTTTTCTCAATCTCTTAAAATACCGATTTTCACCTGGCCTGTGGTAGTGCACTAAATAAAGTGTTGACATGGAATTCTTAGGTTGCTGGTTCAAAACCCCGGGCTTGCCTGGTCAAGGCATATACGACAATAAACAACTAAAGTGAATAACCATAAGCTGATACTTCTCACTCCCTCTCCATTCATGCTCTCTCTCCCCTCTCGCTCCTCTCTTTGTAAAATCAAGTAAAATCTTTATATATATTCTAGCTGTATCCACTGAACAGAAACAATTTCAATCTAATCTGAATGAGCACACCTAATGATCAGTTGTGATCTCTAAATAGAATTCTCCACTAAATGGAATGAAAAACCTTTGAAGAATGTACGTTTTCAGCTGTGAGGCAGGAAATGTAGAAAATTGAGCTGGGACTGTTTGTTACTCTAGAAAACAAGGAAGGAGAGGAAGCTGTCAGAGGCTGATGGGAGTCATGTCAAAAGGACACCAGAGTCAGCTAGAAGACGTTCCCACTAGCCATGGATGGGACAGTAGGAACATTAAAAATAAATGACCCATTTAATTAAAATGTACTAAATATGCAAAAAGAGAGGTGAAAAAAGAGAAACAAAATGAAAACCACTACACACCATTGACAGTTGCTAGGATACCAAATCACTGCTCTTTGAAAACTGGCATTTTAAAGGAAAACAAGCATTTTTCTTAATTTTCTGTATAATATATATTTCAGGGTATCTAAAGAGTCCCAGTACTGGAAAGTTTTTAATACAGATTCTGATATAATAAATTCAAACAGAAAGAATTTAAAAAATCAATATTTTGTTACCCCTCATACAATAACTGATTCAGGCAATGGTCATCACCAGATGGTATAACCATTAGATGAACTAGGGATAGAAAACAATAAAATTTTCTATCTATACTGTCACCTAAATCCACTCATCAATTTTAACGTCATTAAAAGTGAACCATCCAGGCATTCTGATATGATGCAATGTGATAGCATTTTAAACAAGCTAGAAAATCAAGAACAATTTTGAAATATCTTTTTTAAAAAAGAGAAAAAAAAAGCTAAATCTAAATTTAATCAAGCCTTTAGATCTAACTTTAGTCTACAGGAAACTCAGGGAGTAGAAGAAAAAGTTACACATCTCAAGCCAAATCCAGAATTTAAGAACCTAATTTATTCAGTAAGTACATGGCAAAGGGACAGAGGAGGAGGGGAACTCTCCCTGATGACAGGACGCTCACAAGGCTCTGTGGGCTGGAGCAGCCCAAAGCAATGAAAGAAAACTTGTCTGAATCTTCAGTAGAACGCTAACTGAAAAAGTAACGGTTTTAGACAGTCGACGGAATTTGAGTAAGGGCTAGGTATTAGATGAGACTAATAATTATTGCTAATTTGTGGATATGTGAAAAAAATAATTTTCCCTCTTTCCTCCCCTTCTCCTCACCCTCTCCCTCCCTTCCTCTCTCTCTCCCTCCTCTCTCTCACACACACACTCTCTCTTTCTCTCTCTCTTTCTCTCACTCCCTCTTTCTCTCTCTTTCTTTGTCTCTCTCTCTCTTTCCTAGAAAAGCTTACTAAACTATTTAAGGGTAAAATGACATGATGTGTGTGGAGGGTTTGCTTTAAAACTCTCCAGAATAAAAAAGGGGGGGGGGAGAAGATTGGGAAGGAGAAGATAAATGAAAGAAGTTTTTTTGTGCATAGAAATCTTTATAATAAATAGGGGCTTTTTCAAATCCATTGCCTTTGAAAGGACATGGGGACATGGAAACAATAGGGAAAGAGAAAGCATCAGCATATATCTTGGTGACATAGTACACATCATCATTTTTGTTTTACTTGATTTTACTCTAGAGCTAAAATCATTATATTGAAATGCATCATCATATCCTACAATGTTGGAATGGCATAATGCCCCAAAAAGGTAATATTTTACTCAAATTTTGTAGTTAGGATATGTATTAGCTCTATCCTAGAGCTGGTGTAGGATAACATAAGACAAGATCCTGTAACTGAAAAGCAGCTTCAGCTGCCTGCCGCAAGGAAAGCCATTTGTGAGACCAGTGCTGGTGCAAAAGGGAAGGTGTGTACTCAGGTGCCAGGACCTGGGAGAATGCTGGACTCCTGGCTCAAGACGATCTCATCTTCCTGCTCAAGTCTGCAGTTTTTATAAGGATAGGCAAGGGAGGCTTTTTCTCCTATCCAATTATCTTGCTGGCTTTTGGTGCGCTCGGGCCCTATCCATTCATTTTTCTAGCCTTTGCCACACCCAATGCAAACACCTCCCAACCCATGCACCGTCCTGGCCTGTAGGGGAGACATCTGGCACTCCCTGGCTGTCTATGGTAACAATGTTATATTATATGTGAGCAGATGGCACTTGGTCTAAATCTCTCTCTCTCTCTTCCCTATTTCCCTCCCTCTCTTTCATGTCTAAAGGTTGGAGTATTGGTTACTAGATGTCTAGAGGAGTTTCATCTTTGTCACCAGTAAAACAAAGTTAGCTTTTAAAATTATACTACGATGAAGAAAATGTATAGAATAGTCATGGTTTCAAAATGCTTACTGTACTTGGTTTAATTCTTTAAATATACATGAAACACATAGTCTCATTATTCATCATTTAACTAGATAACAGTAGAGACCCACACTGATGTTAAAAAAGAAAGAATGGGAGCCCTGGCCAGAGAGCTTGGTTAATTAGAGCATTGTCCTAATACACAAAGGTAGCAAGTTTGATCCCCGGTCAGGGCACACACAGGAACAGATTGATGTTTCTGTCTGTCTCTCTCTTCCTTCCTCTCTCTCTCAAATCAATAAACAAATTTTAAGAAGAAGAAAAAAGAATGGGAAAGAATCACCACTGAACCTTGTTCTCCACAGGTTCTAGTCACCACAACCAAAATTACTATGTAGTAATCTGAGTTAATGATTAAAAGAGTCAAAATAATCAGTTCATTTTCTGGCACAAAGAAATAATCCCTTTTAGAGGAAGCAAAGTAGCCAAATTATAGAACTAAAAAGCCCTAAGACACAAAAGTCACATAACTACAAATGGTAGGCAGGTGTCTAAGGCAGAGCTTCCCAAATGTGCATAAGCATCCCTGTGAGAGTCAGTAAACTTCTGCCTATCTTTCCAGGGCACCAATTTTACTTAAAATTTAATAGAAAAATAACACTGATACAAAATGGGTATGTAACAGAATAGAATGCATTTTTTTTTTTTTTTACAAAGACAGAGAGAGAGTCAGAGAGAGGGATAGATTAGGACAGACAGACAGGAACAGAGAGAGATGACAAGCATCAATCATCAGGGTTTTTTTGAGACACATTAGTTGTTCATTGATTGCTTTCTCATATGTGCCTTGACTGTGGGCCTTCAGCAGACCAAGTAACCCCCTGCTCAAGCCAGCGACCTTGGGTCCAAGCTGGTGAGCTTTTTGCTCAAGCCAGATGAGCCCATGCTCAAGCTGGCAACCTCGGGGTCTGGAACCTAAGTCCTCTGCATCCCAGTCCGACGCTCTATCCACTGCATCACTGTCTGGTCAGGCATAAAATGCAAAATATTTTTTAAATAAAAGAATGCTTCAAGAGAATGTACTTAGATCGCATATAGCTGGCTCCCCAGGTAATAACACGTTCACCTGTTGTCAGCCCAGTTCATGTGGAAAGGTTTAAAAGGTATCAGCCTAAGGAAAAGGTTGGAGGGATAAAACTGACCCTTCTCTTTGAAGATCTAGAAACACTCTTTCCTGGCACTCACAATGATCAGATCCCAAAAAACTGACTCTCCCAACTAAAAGGCATAGGGGACTGAGAACAATACCAAAATGCCCATTATTAATTGTCACTGCAAAGTACAACTTTTAGAAAGCTCAGAAATCCACTTGTGGATAAAACCAGCACACATGGCCTCAAGATGCTATGCATGCACCAAACGTTCATTGCAAATCTCTCTATTGATTTTGTGTGATAAATCACTTTCAAGGGGAACAGAAAATTGTAAAATCCATATCATCAGCACATTTTCTCCATGTAAACAGGCGAGGTATAGGAGTCAAAATGTTGTGTGACGAACATGCAATCAAAACAAAGATGAAGAGAATTTTTAACAGCATCAGGGATGCCATTGGATTTGGTTTGCCAGAAGGAACAATAGTCAAAGTCTGTTGGCTCCATCCTAAAAATAGCCCCGCCATTGAGACAGAGAATATGGGCAGCAGGTGGTTAGCATTTGGACAGCCCTACCAACATGCACCTCCTGTTCACCTTCCCTGTCCTTCCATGACCAAACAACCCCTTATTTTTTTTTTTTAAGTGAGAGAAGGTGACATAGAGAGACAGACTCCTGCATGTACTCTGACCAGGATCCACCCAGTAATCCCCGTCTGGAGCAGATGCTTGGACCAACTGAGCTGTCCTCAGCACCTAGAGCCAAGCTTGGACCAATCAAGCCACTGGCTGCAAGAGGGGAAGAGAGAAAGAAGGGGGAGAGGGACAGGGAGAGAAGCAGATGGTTGCTTCTCATGTGTACCCTTACCGGGTATCAAACCTGGGAAGCTCACATGCCAGGCCGATGCTCTATCCACTGAACCAACCAGCCAGGGCATGTTCTAATCAACACATTCTTTCTTTTTTCTCTGCTGATACTTTGGATGGATTGCTGTCAAGTTTTGCTGGCCATCCTGTCTCCTTCACATGACCTTACTTAGCTATTATCTGACCTATGAAGTAATCATTTTTATTCATCTTCTTCTTTTGTTCAGCACATACTAATGGGCCAAACACCTATTCATCATGAGAGATGAATGGTGAGCAGTCAGACAGAGTTTTGGGTTTCATGTGGCTGAAGGACTAGTGAGTCATGATGAGGGTGAACTACGTTCCTCATTTTGAGGGGCAGACAACTCACTTGAAGAATAATGACTAAATCCTAGAGTTCTTGAAACCCTCTACAATGTGCAGAACAATTTCTGATGAGACCACGTCTTCATGACCACATCATGGCAGGACAGAACAGAAATGGAACACGTTCTTCAGTATTCCCAGGCACTAGCATGCCCCCCCAAAAAAAGCAAATCCACAATTCACTCTCTTATATTAACAGGCTACTTGATATAAGTGCATGGAAATGAGTTCATTAAATGCCACATTGCAACAACTTCCAAATTAAAATAGGAGATAATTAACATAGTGCTAACAAGCCTTTAGCTTTCCTCACTCATTTATTCTGCAAACTCTAATCAACCTCACTTCACCACATGTAAAGCACAATGTGCAATGTTGTGGCAAATGAAATAATAAATAGCAAATGGTCATTGTTTTGAATTTCCCAGAGGTGAGTACACATCCTCAGTTCTACCAAACTCTCTGGCACTTCTCTTAGTTCAGATTCCAGCTCCACCATTTATTGGACATGTTAGAATCAGGCAAATTAGTTTAATCTGTTTTCTCAATAATAAAATGGGAATAATAGTTCATTAGAATTTGTTGAGGATCAACTGTAGTGATTCATATAAAGCTCTTACCTTAATGTCTGGCATATGGTAAGTAATCAACAGAAGTTACCTGTCAGGACTGATGGTGATGGTGGGACTAGTAGTAATTTGCACATCCAACTTAGTGGCTAACAGTATAACTGGAGTTGTCCTTGTTGTTGTTTTAATAGCACCTAGTTATCTATAAGCCAAATGAGTTAAAAATTACCCAAAGATAATAATTCTATGTATGCTATAGTTATTGATAATTAAAATACCCCATAGCTTAAAGAGAAATTATATTTAATTCTCGTCCCTGCCAAAATGAAATGAGTAAATATTTTCTCCTGAAGAAAATTATTTTTATCTCTTCTCAAAGGTTCAGCTTTCAAAAAAAAATACATGGGGTAGCCTGACCAGGCAGTGGCACAGTGGATAGAGCATCAGGCTGGGATGTAGAGGACCCAGGTTTGAAAACCTGAGGTCCCTGGCTTGAGCATGGGCTCATCTGGCTTGGGCACAGGCTCACCAGCTTGAGCGCCGGGTCGTTGGCTTGAGTGTGGGATCATGACATGACCTCATGGTCGCTGGCTTGAGTCCAGGGTTGCTGGCTTGAGCAGGAAGTCACTCATTCTTCTGCAGCCCCTCAATAGAGGAACATGTGAGAAAGCAATCAATGAACAACTAAGTAGACTAGAGAGCAACAGCAAAGAGTTGGTGCTTCTCGTCTCTCTCCTTTCCTGTCTGTCTGTCCCTACCTGTCCCTCTCCCTGTCTCTCTCTCTGTCTCTATCATACACACACAAAAATAATACACTAGGTAGAAGATGCAAACTAAATAAAACAAGGAAACTGAATATGAAAAAGAAATGACTTGCAGTAGTGTCAGACTCCATTATGACATTTTAAATGAGCAAATGATGGAGAGTGAAGAGTTCAAGTTCATATCTAGCCTACATCTGGCTCACACTGAGCAGAGAAATATAAGACTCAGCCATTTTTGAAATAATTCCTTCCTCACTCTCTTTCTAGCTCTCCAAATTTAAAAGCAAATTTTACCTCTTCCAGTTTATTATTGTCTGGTTTTAGGAACCCTTTGCGCTACCCTGCTTAGTTACAAACATTGGTGATGCAGTTGGAAAGCTTAGCTGTGACTACCTGAGCTGTACATTAAAGGAAATAATCTTATTTATTTCTAAAGAAGATAGTATGGGTTTAAAGGCACTGACTCTCACATAAAGCAGGATTAGAGGGTGGAGAATAAAAATAAAATGCTTACAACTTGCAACCACCTGTACCTGGTCTTACCTTCCTCCCTGTACTCGGAAGTTACCCCAGTCTTATGGGGGAATTCCAGACAGTTCTCTTTCCTCAAGCAATTATGCACCATCATAGAATATTATAATGCTATATTTATCCTCGTAACTCTTTTTCTGATGTGTTAAATTGGGGTGAAATATGTTATTGGTGTGAGATATAATAAGTTTAAATACATTGAGAAAATTGTACTTGTTCAGAAACCCTGTGAGTCTCTCCTGATATCTACCGCAATGCAAAAGAATTAGGTCCTGCCTTGTATGACCTGCAGCTCCCCTCTAGACCCCACAACTTGGCTGCTTCTCTTTCATGGATTTAAAGAAAGCAAATGCAACTGCCCCAATCTCCATCAAACAAGCACTGCATTAAAAAAAGATATATAGTGCCTGACCTGTGGTGGCACAGTGGATAAAGCGTTGACCTGGGAACACTGAGGTCACCAGTTTAAAACCCTGCACTGGTCTGGTCAAGGCACATATGGGAGTTGATGCTTCCAGCTCCTCCCCCCTTTCTCTCTTTCTCTTTCTCTCTCTCTCTCTCTCTCTCTCTCTCTCTCTCTCTCTCACTCTGTGTCTCCTCTCTAAAATGAATAAATAAAAAGAAAAAAAAATAAAAAGGTTCTTTAAAAATATATATATAGTAAAATATGCATAACATAAAATTTACCTTGTTAAGCATTTTAAGTGCACAGTTTAGTAGCATTAAGTACATTTATATTGTTATGTCGCTGTCATCAGCATCCATTTCCAGACCTTTTCATCACCCCAAGTTGAAACTCTGTGCCCACTAAGTAATTCCCCATTCCCCTTACCCCAAGGCTCTGAGAACTTCTATTTTCTGTTTCTATGAATTTGACTGTTTCAGTTACCTCATGCAAGGAGAAGCATACAATGTCTGTACTTTCGGGGCTGGCGTGTTTCACTTAGCATGTCTTCAAGGTTCATCCATGTTGTAGCATGTGTGAGAATTTCACCTGTGCTAAAGGCTGAATAATAACCCACTCTACATATATACAGAATTTTGTTTATTCATCCATCCATTGAAGGACATTTGAACTGTTTCCATGTTTTGGGTATTGTGAATAATGTTGCTTTAAGATGTGTGTGAAACTAATTGTTCAAGTCTTTGCTACCAATTATTTGGTGTATACAGTCATCCCTCAGCATATTGTGGCTTGCTTTTCACGGTCTCACTGTATCACAGATTTTAAAATTGTATATATCTAATTTTGCATCACGGATTTTTCGCTATACCACGAGATTTTGCGGTATATAGGTATTTTTATATATTATTTTAATTATTTTTGCAGTAAAATAAGCAAAATAAGTATAGAAAAGGTTAATAACGGTGTGGGAAAGGTTTATGAGTGTGTGTGTGGGGGGGTGTTCCTAAAGCCTTAAAATATATATAAATAATAAATATAAGGTCACTACTTTATGGATTTTCGCCTATCGCAGGGGGTTCTGGAACCTAACCCCCGCAATAGACAAAGGACCACTGTATACCCAAAAGTAGAATTGTAAATAATATGGAAATTCTGTTTAATATTTTTAGGTACTCCTGTACTATTTCCATAGCAGTTTCACATTTTATATTCCCACCAGCAATGCACAAGTATTCTAATTTCTCCACATCCTTACCAAGACTTGTTTCCTGTTTTGTTTTATAATAATCCTAAAGAAGTATCTTGATGCTTTTGTTTTGTTTTGTTTTTTTAGAAATTAAATTTAATGGGATGACATTGGTCAATAAGAGTACATAGTTTTCAGGTAAACATCTCTATAGCTTTGAACTGTTGATTGCATTTTGTGCCCATCATCTAAAGCCAAATCATTTTTCATCACTGTATATTTGTCCCTATTTATGTGGTTTCGATTTGCATTTCCCTAATGTTTAGTGCCAATGAGCATCATTTCATTGCTTATAAGCCATTTGTATATCATTTTTAGGGAAATGTCTATTTAAGTCTTTGGTCATTTTTAAATTAGATTGTTTGCTTTTTGTTGTTGAGTTTTAGGAGTTCTCTATATGCTCTGAATATTAACCCTTTATGAGATGAATGATATACAAATATATTCTCCCATTATGTACCTTACACACTGCTAATAGTATCCTTTAATACACAAAAGTTTTTTATATTTTTTTCTTTTGTTACTTGTGCTTTGGTGTCATGTCCAAGAATCATTGTCAAATCTAGTGCTGTAAAGTTTTTCCCTATGTTTTCTTCTAAGAGTCATGTAGTTTTAGCTCTTTACATTTAGGTTTTTTGACCCAATTGTTTTTAATTTATTTTTTAAATTTATTAGGTTGATATGGTTCATCAAACAATACAGGTTTCAAGTGTACAACTCAATATAATACCATTGTCCCAGTAGAGCCCTAGCTCTACATCAATCAGGCATCCCCAACTCAACTTCCCCATGCAGTGGGGCACTCCTGCTTACCAGCAGGGCTGCTGGCCTCTTCGAGACTACTCTTGAGGTGGCTTTGAGGATTCTACTTATCAGTGCTGAGGTCAACTGCCACCAGAGGAAAGAGGAGCGACATACAAGTTAGTTGCAAGAATCACACAGGCAGTTTATTACTCACAAATTCTATGGTGTGCCTGGGTACAGTTTAATGGAGCCCCATCGGCGTGCTCATCTTGGCTGTCCTTGGTCAGGGTGGTGTGGAGACCGTCCATGTTCAACTTTGGAGTATGGACAACTAACTGCAGCTGGGTTCCCTTGGTTTAAGTATCCTTTCTGGCATACGCTTTCTAACAGGTGTTAATCTACAGGACTATCACATCAAGCCATTTTTTAGGAGTTCCTCACAGGGAGATCTTTTTATCTATATATAATTTCACACATATATTAACTGGACCCTGCGCAGAGGGAATAATCTTGCCTGTCACATCTCTACACACTAAGTTAGCTCTCACCCAGAGGGTATAGTCTTATTTATTTGCCTTAATGGATTTTAATATTGTATCCTAACTTATTTTTATATATCTTCCAAATTATTTATATTTCTATATACTTAATTACTGTAACATTATATAACTGTAACAACCATATACACACCTTATCATCTATTTTGCATTAAGTGTTGTACATGATTGTAAAGCTGTCTGACTCTTGCAGGTTCACATTTGAACCAGACAGACGGTAATGAAATTGCAGAGCCAAAAACTGGTGGTCCACTTTCCTTTATTCTAGACTCGCACTCAACAAGCGAGTAAAAACTCACAGTGGGAAAACACTTCCCTTTCCATTCAGGCCTCCCAAAGCCACTGACTCATCCAAGTTTTCCTAGAATCAAAGGCTCCCACCTCTTTACCTCCATTTTGGCTGCCTCCTCTCCTCCACATGGCCTCTCTCTCCCCTGGAACAACGTGGTCTCTCTAAAATGGCCTTCTAGCTCCTCCTTTTAAAACTTTTCAGTGTGAAAACCCTCCCCCAACACACATTAGCATAACCAAGTTCTTTCCCAAGCAAGAAGGGCAATTAGCTGTATCATGTGAGAGCAATGGCCATCTTTAACAGAGTGAGCAAAAAATAACTTATCTGCCTGACATGATGTAAGGTAAGGGTCTAACTTCAATCTTTTGCATATGGATATTTGGTTTTCCCAAAACCATTTGTGGAAAAGACTCTTTTCTCCCAATGAATGATCTTGCCACCTTTGTGGAAAATGAAAATCATTTGACTTTATATGGATTTATATTTGGGTTCTTGTAAAGCCAGTAGCCAGGGCCACTATCACAGCAGCCTGACCCGTGCAGGTTCACATTAGATTCGAACAGTCGGTTATGAAACACAGGAGCCACAAACTGGTGAGCCATCAGCTTTAATTCTAGCTTGCACCCAGCAGGCAAGCAAAAACACACACTGGGCTCCAAAACCCACACATTCAGTGCTCACAAAGCTACTGACTTATCCGAGTTTCCTAGAATCAAAGGTTTCTAGCTCACCAGACTTATTCACCTCTGTTCCCTATCTCCTCCAGCACAAACTCTTAACAAACTGGCTTTTCCCTCAGCATTCAGCTATGTTGACTGCTTCTCCTGGCCTCCATGTGTCCTTAATCTGCTCTCCTCCCTAAACTAATCCCAGGAACCGAGAGATCAAGCTACTGGTCTCTCCCACTTTATATCGTAGAATCAAAACCTTTAATCCAATTATACAAACAAGGAAGTCTCTGTATAATGGGATTCCTCAGGAGAGTGCACCACCCTACATCATCCAATCAGTCAAGGGTGTGGAGAAGAATTTACTCTTAAAACCAAGCCTTAGGCCATAACGACCCAGCCTGCTTACAATTACAGCCTTTCCCCCACACCCATCCCAAGCATAAGGGCAAATAATATCACCTGGGTGATGGGCTTCCATGTAGGCAGCGCCATCTTTAACAGAGTGAGCATATTATATTTTATCTGCCCAACAGTTCTTCATTCTATTTTGTTGGTTATGTTTGTCTTTATGACCAATTGTTTTGATTACTGCCAACGTAAGAAATTTCCAAACCTTTTTAAAAAATGTATGAGTTTATTTTAGCCAAACTGTTGACAATTGCCAGGAAGCAGAGTCTCAATGGATTGAGAAAGTGCTCTGGAAAATGGCAGTTTCACCACTTATTTTTTTTTATTATTAAATGAATGAATTTTATTTTTTTTACAGCAGTTTTAGGTTTATAGAAAATTGAGTTGATAGTACAGAATCAGCCCTTTGGTCCAATATTATCCAAGTTTTCATATAGATTATATGATTATCTACCTGGATTTGAAAAAGGCATTTGAAAAATATTTATTTTTGTTTAAAACACTCAACAATATAAAAATAATTTTAAAAAATTATTCTTTCTTTAATTTGATTACACTGGGACTTATTATTTTATACATCAGAATCAAAGGGGAAGATGTAAGGGGGTTACATGAAATTTATTGGTGAAAGAATAGAGAGGCAGGAGAAAGCAAAGCGGGGAAATCTCTGGGATTTGATAAAAAGTAAAACTGTATATACTTAAACTTCTTTTACATAGGCAGGTATAAAATAATTAATGGTTAATTAACATGATAATAACAACAATGAGGAGGTTTGTTGGTTCCTGCCAGGGTGGGATGCCTGCCCTGAGGGAAGCAAGGAAAGATTACTTGCTTGTTATCAGATACATTATTGTAGATGCAGAAAACAACAGACAGGCTAGATAACCAGAGCATTGACCTTTGTTAGAGAAAACTACCTCCCTAGGACATGAACTGCTTTTAGTCAGAAATTTTCATGTAAGACCATCTGTGTGGTTACTTTAGGTCTCTAAATTTGCAAAGCAGGTTTTCCCTGATCTTGTCAGATTCCGTATGTGGCCCCTTTTTTGTTCATATTACTGTAGAATTATAGTAAGTTTTAAAATGAAAAAGTGTGAGTCCTCATACTATGTTCCTTCTTTCCCAAAATTGTGTTCACTATTCAAGATCTTTTGAGATTCCATAGAAACTTAAGAATTTATTTTCTTTTTATTTTTGAAAACACATATATTATTGAGATTGTGATAAGGATTGCAGTGAATCAATAGATTGTTTTAGGTAGTTTTAATATTTTAATACTGTCTTTCATCTCTGAATGTGGGATGACGTTCCACTTATGTATGTCTCCTCTAATCTCTTTCAACATACATAATTTTAGCCAAATGTTTCTACATGAATACTGCCCTTCTGACTAAGCAGGTCTCAGCTACAGCTTAACAGGCTTCTCAGGCTCCTGCAAGTACTTTCTCTTCTTTCCCAATGACTTGATTTCCATGGGGCATCTCACCCTAGAAAGCAAGTGCGGACACTAGAGGTCAACTCTGTGTGCTGGAAGCATTATTTGGCTCTACAGTTCTGGCCTCAGCCTCCTTATTTCTTTGTTTTCCACAATTCCTCTAGAAATGAGGCTGATACAAAACTGGGGCCTTCTCTCTCGGCAAGTGGCTAGTTATAAGGTGGTTGTAAATCCAGTAGTCAAGGCCACCATCACAGCCGCCTGGCCAATGCAGGTTCATATTAGATTCGGATAGTCGGTAATGAAACAATGGAGCCAAGAACTGGTGAGCCATCAGCTTTAACTCTAGCTTGCACATGGCAGGCAAGCAAAAACACACACTGGACTCCAAAACCCACTCATTCAGTGCTCACAAAGCTACTGACTTATCTGAGTTTTCTAGAATCAAAGGTTTCTAGCTCACCAGACTTATTCACCTCTGTTTCCCATCTCCTTCTCTCTGCACAAACTGCACAAACTGGCTTCTTTCTCAGCACTCCGCCATCATGGCTGCTTCTTCTCTCCTCCACGTGGCCTTAATCTGCAATCCTCTCTAATGCTAACCTCAGGAATCGAGAGAGAGCAAGCTCCCAGCCTGCCCCACGTTATAGCGTAGATTCAAAACCTTTAATCCAATCTACAAACAAGGAAGTCTCTGATACAAAGTCACTTATCTGAGACATATTGGGAGGATTCCTCATGAGAGTGCACCACCCTACATCATCCAATCAGTCAAGGGTATAGGGAAAAGCTTACTCTTAAAACTTGCACATGGGCAGCACCATCTTTAACAAGCTGACCATAATATATTTCATCTGCCCAACAATCCACCCCTATGCTCACTTTACTACCCACAATCTACACCACCGGCATCCCTGTACAAGGAAATTAGGTACATTACACAAATTACAAATACATGACAAATCATACAATTTCAACAATTACAAAGGTACATTTAACCAGTCTCTGAGCACTTTTCCAAAAGCGCAAAATGTCCTCGGCTTTCTCTCTTGCCGTTTGAAAGGCTTCCTGGGGCAGGGGAAGGGCTTCCAGCAAAGCCACCCCCTACCCCCATCAGGTTATCTCACATTGCCCAAAATCTGTAACTCCATCCAGCAAGGGAACCAGTGCTCACTCCGGTCATAGTCCAGGAAATCAGTCCACACACATGGGGTGTTAGCCTCCCCCCTCATTCCTGCTGTCCTGGCAGCTCATACATTGTCCCAAAGAGAAGCATGAGGCAATGGCAGTCAGCATTTCCATCTCTCCTCTGGGGAGCATGATGGCATCCATCCCTATGTCCCAAAATCGCAGACCTACCAGCAGCTTAGCAGGCACTCCCTGCCGTTCCAGCTGGGCTCTCAAATTCTGGAGACTTTGGACTGCAACTTCAGCCCGATTCTCCTCATCCTCCAAAGAGGAACTGAAAACATCAGCTCCCACCACCAGGCTTGAGCCCTGGACCACTGCCATCTTCTGCTCTGCCAGCCTTGCAGCCCCAGATCTGGCCTCAGCCTTGACCTCCCACTGCTGCTGGCTCTCCACAACATTCAGGGCAATCTGCAACTCATGAGCCTGTGATTCCTTCTCTGGCGGCTGCTCCATTTCCAGGTGAATCTCACAAACCTGGTTGGCCTCCTCCTCCAGCACTTCCTCCAGCTCCAGGGTCAGCATCTGTTTCTTCCAGGTTTCCTCCAGCTCCTTCTACTGCTTGGTTTGCAGGTCCTGGGCAGTCTCTTCTATAGAGCTCTCAGTTTCCTCACACATGGCTGTAAAAGTCAGCCAGCCTATGGCCTCCTCCCAAAAAACAGCTATGGGAAACCATAACAGCAACCAAACCTCTACCATGCACCTCAGGGGTGCCGGCTCCATACCAATCTGTATCGAATCCTGCCACAGACTACACCAAATATAAAGCCGGTAGTCGAGGCCACCATCACAGCCACCTGGCCAATGCAGGTTCATATTAGATTCGGATAGTCGGTAATGAAACAATGGAGCCAAGAACTGGTGAGCCATCAGCTTTAATTCTAGCTTGCACGTAGCGGGCAAGCAAAAACACACTGTTTGAGAACACTTCCCTTTCCATTCAGGGCTCCCAAAGCCACTGACTTATCCGAGTTTCCTAGAATCAAAGATTTCTAACCTCACCAGCCTTGTTCACCTCTGTTCCCCATCTCCTTCTCTCTGCACAAACTGGCTTCTCCTTCAGCACTCTGCCATCTTGGCTGCTTCTCCTTTCCTCCATGTGGCCTTTCTCTGCTCTCCTTTCTAATGCTAATCTCAGGAACCAAGAGAGGGCAAGCTCCCAGTCTGCCCCATTTTATAGTGTAGAAATCAAAACTTTTAATCCAATATACAAACAAGGAGGTCTCTGATACAAAGTCACTTATCTGAGGCATAATGGGATTCCTCATGAGAGTACACCACCCGTGTTGGGCAGATAAAATGTATTGTGCTCACTTTGTTGAAGATGGTGCTGCCCACATGGAAGCCCATCGTCCAGGTGATGATATTAGTTGCCCTTCCTGCTTGGGAATGGGCATGATTATGTTAATATGTGTGTGTGGGGGGGGGGCTTTCTTGCCAAAAGGTTTTAAAAGAAAGAGAGATCACGTTGTTCCAGGAGAAGTGTGATTGCGTTCTAGGGGGAGGCCAGAGAGCAGAGAGGAGAGCAGATTAAGGCCACATGGAGGCCAGGAGAAGCAACCAAGGTGGCAGAGTGCTGAGAGAGAAGCCAGTTTGGCAATTTGTGTAGAGAGAAGGAGATGGGAAACAGAGGTGAATGAGTCCGTTGAGCTAGAAACCTTTGATTCTAGGAAACTCGGATGGGTCAGTGGCTTTGTGAGCACTGAATGAGTGGGTTTTGGAGCCCAGTGTATGTTTTTGCTTGCCCGCCGGGTGCAGGCTAGGATAAGGGCTGATGGCTCACCAGTTTTTAGTTCCATTGTTTCATTACCATCTGTTTGAATCATATGGGAACCTGTATGAGCCAGGCGGCTGTGATGGTGGCTTTGGGCACTGGCTTTACAACCCGCATCATGCAACAGTCAATGGTGTGGGCAAAAGCTTAGTTTTAAAACTAAGCCGTAGGCTATAATAACTTTGCCAGCTTACAGTCTTTCTCCTACACCCAATGCAAACTATAAGCGAGCAAGCATATATATCATATTTACAAACTTATTTGACCAACAACATCCTAATTCCCAGAGCCTGTGAATGTTATTTTATTTGAAAATAATAGGAGGGGTCTTTGCTGATGGAATTAAGAACCTCAAGATGAGAACATTGTGGACTATCTGGGACTCTAAATCCTATGGCGAGTGTCCTCATAAGAAACACACAGGGAAGCCTGACCTGTGGTGGCGCAGTGGATAAAGTGTCGACCTGGGAACACTGAGGTCGCCAGTTCAAAACCCTGCACTGGTCTGGTCAAGGCACATATGGGAGTTGATGCTTCCAGCTCCTCCCCCCTTCTCTCTCTCTCTCTTTCTCTCTCTCTCTCACTCTGTGTCTCCTCTCTAAAATGAATAAAATAAAATAAAATAAACATTTTTTAAAAAAAGAAACACACAGGGAAGAGACACAGAAAGGAAAGGAGAAAGCTAGCGAAGACAAAGGCAGAAATTGGAGTGAGTGGACACAAATGAAAAAGGCTGGAGGAAGCAAGGAATGAAATCTCACCTGGATCCTTTAATGGGAGCACAGCCCAGCCAACACCCTGATTTTGGAGTCTGGCCTCTAAGACCAAGAGAATACATGTAATTTGCATCAAGCTACAAGGTTGGTGGTAATTTGTTACAGCAGATACGGGAAACTTTATACCTGGGTTCCGTTGTAGCAAAATAAGGAAAGAATATAATTAGTACCTACCTCATAGAGTTGTTGTGATTAAATGAAACAATTTATGGAAAGCTCGGAGCAGAGGGCTTAACATAACATGCTCTCCATCAAATGCTGGCAATTATTATTCACTGCTGTGGAAAACCTGATTTGCATTACAAATGGATGGACCAGGCAACACTTTACCTTAATCATACAGTAGTCAGAGGTTCAAGAGATTAATTGTTTTTGCATAACACATCTCAGGTATTTTGTTTTGTTTTTTATGCAGAAACTACAGTCACTTTCTTGTCCACCAATGCCCATGAATACAAGGAAAGAGCATCACATCATCTATTCCAAAGAACAAATTCTAAGCTCCTGTGGGTCTCTGTGTTGGAGGTGGGGAGAAAAAGGCTACATGTGTGGTTAACACATGAAACAGTCTTTGTGCACATTTTTCTGGCGGGTCCATAGCTTTCATCAGGTTTTCAGAGATGGACTGTGACCCAAAAGACGTTAAAAATCGAATACATGAAATGACACTGACAACCTTGAATGAACAAATTAAGATCAGGCTCAAAATATAAACCAGGCAAGTATCATATTCAGCTGGAGGGTCCCCTGTGGCTCAAAAAGTCATTGCTGGATCTTTGCCCATGACCTAATTCCAGCAGTAAGAGATGAGTCAGGATTTGGGTGAGGGATTTGTGTAGTAACAGAAAGTGGATATTAAACACAGCCAACAAAAAGACCTAACAATAAATTCTTTTTAAATTGGAAAAGTTCAACACTTGATGAAACTTCTTTGTAAAACCCTAAGGTCAATTGCAAGAATAGTAATAAACAGCTGTCCCTGTGACCTTTCTCACTCATCAGCAGAGAAACTAAATAGAAAAAAATTATAAACTTTGTCTTTATTTAAAAGGTAATTATTGAGTAAGTACTATATGTTGTAGGCTGACCTGTGTCAACCCAAAATTTATATTTTGAAGCTCTAACCCTTTAACAATGTAACTATATATAGACATAACGCCTTTAATAAAGCAGTTAAAGTTGAATAAAGTCATAAAGGTAGGGCTCTAGTCCAATAGGACTAGAAAGAGACCCCAGACATGTGCATACACAGAGGAAAAGCCATGTGAGGACGCAGTGATAAGGTTACCATCTTCAAGCCAGGAAAGAGGCCTCGAAGGAAACTAAATGTGTTGACACCTTGATTTGGGGCTTCTAGCCTCCAGAACTGAGAAGTAAGTTTCCATTGTTTAAGCCCCACCCTCTTCAAATCTGTGGTATTTTGCTATGGCAGTCCTAGCTGAAGAATACATTATACAGCAATATCTATGTCAGGTGCTGGAGTTACAGAACTGATGAAGACATGGCTTCTCCCTAAGAAAGCCACATTGGCTTGAAGTAACACTGTAGGACCCTGCCAGAAACAGAACCCAACCCTTGGCCTCCCAAAGTTACCTGACTAGGTAACCTTGAACTAGGGTATCAAGTAACTTGAACTTGCCTGGACTGGCTGCTGAGCTTGTACATATTCATTAAACCAGAACTAGACTAATGTTGACTTTCCTTAAGACCTCTTGTGTCCTGCTTTGTTCTGCTCTGCTCTATTTTCAGGGAGACATCAAGTCTTATTCTTTTTTTTTTTTTTAACAGGGACAGAGAGAAAGTCAGAGAGAGAAATAGATAGGGACAGACAGGAATGGAGAGAGATGAGAAGCATCAATCATCAGTTTTTCATTGCAACACCTTAGTTGTTCATTAATTGCTTTCTCATATGTGCCCTGACCATGGGCCTTCAGCAGATCGAGTAACCCCTTGCTGGAGCCAGCGACCTTGGGTCCAAGCTGGCGAGCTTTTGCTCAAGCCAGATGAGTCCAATGTCAAGCTGGCAACCTTGGGGTCTTGAACCTGGGTCCTCCGCATCCCAGTTCGACGCTCTATTCACTGCGCCACTGCCTGGTCAGGCAAGTCTTACTCTTTTTAAGAGAAAGAATAATTCTTGGCTTTTGCCAACTACTATTGATATCACAATCTCATCAAACCCCAAACAGTTCATTCTCAGAACTATTCACCCATTGAGTCTGGCATGATTTACTACATTCATAGTTAAGAAATTTGAGAGGAGGGAATTATGTAAAATGCTTAGATTAGAAGTAGATGTGAGATTATTGTTCAGAAAGCCTATCAGAGCATTCAAGCATTTTGAGATTATTATACTAACTTTTGCATAAGACGGTGCTCCAGGGTAGCATTTCTATAATCACTGGTTTGGAGGCAGTACATTTGCTTTTTTATAGGAAATATTAATCTGTTTTCCCCATTAGTTTTGAATTTCCCTTGCTACTGGACACAGTGATGGTCTGCTGGTCAACTTGACTCAGAATTTTCAGGCTACACCTTTACAGCTCATTATTTCTGTTCCCTGTTTATTTGATTTGTGGCAGGAGGTAAGAAAGAAGGTGGAAATATTTTTTACCACTACTCTTTTTTGTCCTCTACCAAAAGGAAATGATATAGCTTCATAACCTCAGTCTCACAAAAAAAATTTCAAGGAAGTAGCTATACTATGAAATATTTTATAAGTGTTACATTGCACTTTAGTATCCCAAAATGCAACTTGACATGTCTACTTTTTCTCCCTTAAAAACCAATTGAGCCTGACCAGGCGGTGGCGCAGTGAATAGAGCGTAGGACTGGGATGCGGACGACCCAGGTTCGAGACCCTGAGGTCGCCAGCTTGAGCGCAGGCTCATCTGGCTTGAGTGAAATCTCACCAGCTTGGACCCAAGGTCACTGGTTCAAACAAGGGGTTGCTCAGTCTGCTGAAGGCCCGTGGTCAAGGCACATGTGAGAAAGCAATCGATGAACAAACTAAGGTGTTACAACAAAAAACTGATGATTGATACTTCTCATCTCTCTCCGTTCCTGTCTGTCCCTATCTATCCCTCTCTCTGACTCTCTCTCTCTCTCTCTGTCCCTGTAAAATATAAATAAATAAATAAAAACCAATTCACCATTTTCCATATGCTGATTACACTTAACAGGTAATGAAATTTACAATTAAAAACTCAGACCCTGAATTATCTTACTTGGAAATAAGATAAGAACAATTTGCTGACCTTCCTGAGAGGGATTGCTATTAAACTGAAGAATAAGTTCAAGAGAATCTACTCCTGTGGGAAACTTTAAAAGCCTACAAATTATCATGTATGTCAGAGATTGTGCTGCAATCCTGTTCGGGGTCAAAGGCGCATCCTTCTCAAAACCACCCTATCGTTTTGATCACAGATCTTCATTAAATAAGGTTCCTGAATTTTACCCAAGAGTTTAACATCTGTTTTTTAGACAAGCTTTTAAACCTGCCCACATTTCAATGATCTGACCTGAACTCAAAGGAAGAATTATTTTATCTAGACACTGTGTTGTGTGAGTAGTCTCTCGAGTATTCTAAAAAGTTGCTTAATTTTTTTAATGCCTCGGACTGTTGACCTTGGCTTTGAGGATAATGTTGAAAGGGGCTTTTCATGACTATACTAACTCAAGCAAATCTTAGATTTATTGGCAATTAATTCATAAGTGAATCTAATCGGGAGAAGTGTTCGTATTCATAAAATAGCACTCCAGGAGGAAAATGGCAGAAATTGCAGACATCGAGATATTAGTGTAAAGATGCAGTGCTTGTCAAGCACAATGTGGCTCAGTCTGAGCAGATAGCGTCGTGCCATTTTCTAAGTGATGGTGCAGAAGGTGTGATGACTGACTGTTCTGGCTTGTGGTTCACTCTGGAGTTTCCACCCACAATCTGCAGCTGAAATGGGGCCACGCTGCCTCCACAGCATACAAGTCAGCCTCTCCTGGGGCTTGCTTTTGTCTTCCAAGTAGCATTTCCTACAGGTACAATTAGTGTTATTAGTAGCATAGCCATGGCTCTTCCTGTAGATTCCTTCTGTCCACAGAATACTGGGAAACTTATGTTAACTCCTGACTTTAAATGCATTCCCTGGTTTTCAGATATCCTTTGGATATGTATTCCTGTAGATATTCTTGAACTCTCACTATAAGATCTTCCTTCAGATCTCATTTCTCCTTCTCTCTATATGTTCTTTGAGATAAGTAAATCTGTGTATCTCCTAAGCTCCTTCCAACTTTTCTTTTTTTTGAAGTTTTAGAAAGAGAGAGAAAGAGAAAACCTTGATTTATTGTTCCACTTATCTATGCATTCATTGGTTGATTCTTGTATGTGCCCTGACTGGGGATTGAACCCACAACCTTGGCATGTCAAGATGTGCTCTAATCACAAGATGTGCTCTGAGCCACCAAGCTAAGGCTCCTTTCAACTTTCTAAAAAATGTTCTCTTCCATGTTTCTGACATGCAATATGCTTTTGTCTTATAACGCATTGTGTATAATTTATCCCAAAAATATGAAAAATTGTCCCTGAGCTCTCAGAAACCTCTGCTCAGTCAGCCTGTTGGTTGCTTTTTCACCAGCCCATGGTTCTATTCTAGCAGGGCACTTGTGAGAGGTTATGTACTAAAACATTTCCTTCTTTAATTTGATGAAATTACAATACCAAAACTTGGGGGTAGGGGAGGGTCCAAAAGATTCATAGTTACTCAGAGTTCCGATTTATATTCTTGTATATTCAAAAGGTCAAAATTGTTCCATATTCTATGTTTTACAAAGGATATACCTGGCTGTTGGACACAAAAGGAGATCTTTTGTCATCAAATGCATAAGTTAAGATAAAGTCACCACTACTCAGGCATTTTCTAACTTTTCTTTTAAGAAAATAGAATTTTTTTAAATCTAAATCCAAAATCTAGAGTCTCAGGCAAAGGTCAGGACGATTTTCTCTCTTTATCCCCCAGGAAGCCTTCTCTGTTACCACCACACCACCCGCCAGAATCACCATGGGCAACCTCTTATTCCCTTCAGTCTTGTACCTCAATGACTTGATTTTTATTTCTCCATCCCTTGACTTACCCAAGGGCTTTACCAAGATTCCCTTAGCATTAAAGTGATTTTACTCCTGTTTCAGCCTCTCTATCTGAATTAGAATCATGTCTTTCAACGAGAATTTATAGCCATTTTTAATTTCCATCTATTCATTTGAACTCAGTAAAGCACTTGACACAATTTTACCTCCCCAAATTGCACTTATCTGGCAAATTAATTTTAAGCATTAATATGATGTGATATAAAAAGCAAGTTCTAAGACTCAGAGGCATAAATACAAACCCTTTCGCAATCTCTTGGTTGAATAATCCTAGACAAGCCATTTACTTTCCAGGGTCCCAATTGCAAATATGAATGAATGCCCAGTATGTCGGTAGCTCAGATTAAGAGGTAAAATAATGATTGTAAAAGTACCCAGTTTAGTGTGAGTAGATACTCTAATTTCTTTTCCTTCTATCAGAGAATAATTGCTTATCTAACCCCAAGAAGAAGAGGCTTATTTATACAAACCTCCTTCTGTATCTGTTTGAGAAAATCGAATTGTTTTTGGCAAATAACCCTTAATGTAAAAGTTCTATTCTGATACATGATCATATGTGTCATGAACTATATTCACAATACTTAACTTCCAGTGTCAGGACGTAGTTTTAGAAAAAGATTGTTTGGAGTAGGACACATATCAGTTTGAAGGATTTATGGTAATATTTCAGCCAGGAGTTGTTTCCTTCCTTCCTTCCTTCCTTCCTTCCTTCCTTCCTTCCTTCCTTCCTTCCTTCCTTCCTTCCTTCTTTCTTTCTTTCTTTCTTTCCATTTTGTTTTGGAGGGTAGGTTGTGTAATGTAAGCCAGCCTTCTAAAATGACTAGTACTAGCAAGACCAGGGAAAAAGAAGAAATGCCAAAGCAATTACATTTATGGTAAATCCAGAAGAGGAAAATATGCACTAGATAGAAAAAAAATCTCTATGGGCATAATTTCAAAGAAAAGCAGTAGTTGGTCTCTGTCAGCAGTATTGGGTACCACTAGCTTGGAGCAAGTAGAGATGAATGGACCTGTTCAGGCAAGCATGGTGTGATGGCCATGAGGCAGAACCTTAAAAAGGGAAATGTCCTATAAGAATAATGAAAGCATCTTTAGTGCTTTGTATATATATATAATTTTTAAATTGAATTTATTGGGATGCCGTTAGTTCGCAATACCATACAGGTTTCAAGCATACAGCTCAATATAACACCATCTGCACACCACATTGTGCACCTTCTGACCCAAGCAAAGTTTCTTTCTATCCCCATTTTTCCCCCTTTGCTAACTTCCACCTTGCCTCACCCCCTTTCCCTCTGGCTATTGCCACTCTGTTGTCTGAGTGTATATGTTACGTATATGTGCTTTTTGGCTAATTCCTTCACCTTCTTTCATCCAGTCCCCTCACCTTCCCCTTTGATAACTGTCCATCTGACCATGCATCTGTTTCTATTTTGTTCATCAGTTTATTGTGTTCATTATATGCTACATATAAATGGGGTCATATGGTATTTATTTTCTTCTGACTAGCTTTTTTCACTTAGCACAATAATCTCCATATGTACTGTTTTTAATTTCTACAAGTACTTCAATTTTTTTTTTGAGTCTCAAATGAATTAGGGTAGGACTTAAATATAATTCTCAACTTAAGTCTCCCCATCCCAAAAATGTCATTTCTTTCTAGTTCTGCCTTTCCCCTGTATCTGGCTTTCCTATCACCATGAAGCTTCTTGAAAGAGAAGCTTCCATTTGTTGACTCTAACCTTCACCTCCTAAGTTTCCTCAATCTACTTGGCATCTGTCTTCTGCCTTCACTGACCATACCATAGCAACTGCCCTTGAAGAGGCCACTAGTGACTTCCTAGTTGCCAGCTCCTCCAACTTGACCACTCTATGGAATTTGACACTTGACCCTGCCCTCTTCAACACACACACACACACACACACACACACACACACACACACTTCTTGGAACTCTTCTCTCTGTCTTCTTTCTGATTGTTCTCTTACTTTCCCTTTCTTTCTCTTAGCTCCTTTCTTTGCCCATTTCCCAAAGAAAGCTTTCCCCAAATTTTCATTATCAATCCTAGTCAGGTTCTTTGCGTGTATGATTGCATATCTTTCTTTGACTTCAGTTATTACTCATATGTGGTCACATCAGTTGGGGTCCCATCCAAAGACAGAAGTCACATCAGTAATTTGAACAAAGAAATTTTACAGAAAACTGTTAACTAGGAGAAGGATTTAAAAAGACTCTCAAGAGTATAGAAGTAGCAACTTCAGAAAGCTGGAACCACAGGTAAGGCTGAGGGAATGTGAGCAAAGCAGGAGCTTAGAGACTCAGAAGAGCCCTTCCTCCCTCCCAGCACCAAGGCAATAGTCAAGCCTCATTTGACGCAGAGTGGCTGCTATAAACATGTGTCCTGTGGAAAAACAACACACACGCAAAAGAGGGAAAGACCCTGCCCCCTCAGAGTGTCCCTCTAGAACCCTCTATGTGAAATCTAAAGTTGTAGCTATTGGCAAAAAATAAATGTCTACAAAGTCCATCTTGAGTATCACAAAGCAAGGCAAAGAGGAATAGGTTTGGAGTTAAGAGGCAATATGTTAACAATCAGCACAACAGATAATTTCTAAATCTGTATTTCTTACCTTGACCTCTTTTCAAAAATTCAGACTTCTATATGTCTGTATATAGATGTCATAAAAATATCTCAAATTCAGCATGTCTTCTTCATTATCTACATGTAAAAAGTTGTCAAGACCTGTAAATGCTCTCTGAAAAATGCATCTGGGATACATGTCTTCCTTTGAACATATACATTCTTTGGCTATTTTCTAACACTATCACTATAATACTCCAGAGTCTCATTTTCAGTGAGAGCGAGTGCCCGTGCTTAGAGCTGCATAGCTCTCCACCCAGCTTTCCCATTAACACCAGAATGTATTGTCTAAAATGAGTTTTTCCTCCCAATAATTCTAATACTTCCCTTTGCCAGCAGAACAAGGTCTATAATCCCTATTTTTTTTTTTTTTTTTTTTTTTAATTTTGCACTTTTTTGTTATTATTTGTTCAAGATAAAGGTACAAAGATATATCTGCATGTACTTTAATTTTTGTGTTTAGGTCAATGTTATCAGTTTTATATTGTGATGTTTATATCTGTTTTTTTTTTTATATATATATATATATATATATTTTATTATTATTAATTCTAATGGGGTGACATCCATAAATCAGGGTACATATGTACAATGAAAACATCTCCAGGTTATCTTATCATTCAATTGTGTTGCATACCCATCACCAGAAGTCAAATTGTCCTCTGTCACCTACAATCTGGTTTTCCCTGCGTCCCTCCCCTCCTCCCTATCCCATTCTTCCCTCCCTCCCCCCATCCCATAACCACCACTCTCTTGTCCATGTCTCATACCCTCACTTTCATGTCCCACCTATGTATGTAATCGTGCTGTTCTCAGTTTTTCTTTTTTTCTGATTTACTTATTTCACTCCGTATAATGTTATCAAGGTACATCCATTTTGTTATAAATGATCCGATGTCATCGTTTCTTATGGCTGAGTAGTATTCCATAGTATATATGTACCATAGCTTTTTAATCCACTCGTCTTCTGATGGACACTTGGGCTGGTTCCAGATCTTCGCTATTGTGAACAATGCTGCCACGAACATGGGGGCGCATTTCTTCTTTTCGAACAGTGCTATGGTGTTCTTAGGGTATATTCCTAAAAGTGGGATAGCTGGGTCAAAAGGCAGTTCGATTTTTAATTTTCTGAGGAATCTCCAAACTGTTTTCCACAGTGGCTGCACCAGTCTGCATTCCCACCAGCAGTGCAGAAGGGTTCCCTTTTCTCCACATCCTCGCCAGCACTTATTCTGTGTTGTTTTGCTGATAAGTGCCATTCTGACTGGTGTGAGGTGATATCTCATTGTGGTTTTAATTTGCATTTCTCTAATGATTAGTGATGTTGAGCATTTTTTCATATGCCTATTGGCCATCTGTATGTCCTCTTTGGAGAAATTTCTATTCATTTCTTTTGCCCATTTTTTGATTGGGTTGTTTGTCTTCCTGGTGTTGCTTTTTATAAGTTCTTTATAAATTTTAGTTATTAACCCCTTATCAGATGTGCTGTCAAATATGTTCTCCCATTGTGTGGTTTGTCTTTTTATTCTGTTCCTATTGTCTTTAGCTGTGCAAAAACTTTTTAGTTTGATATAGTCCCATTTGTTTATCTTGCCTTTTATTTCAGTTGCCCATGAAGATAAATCGGCAAATATACCGCTGCTACAGATGTCGGAGAGCTTGCTGCCTATGTTTTCTTCTAAGATGTTTATGGTTTCACGGCTTACATTTAAGTCTTTTATCCATTTTGAGTTTATTTTTGTGAATGGTGTAAGTTGATGGTCTAGTTTCATTTTTTTGCAGGTAGATGTCCAATTTTCCCAACACCATTTGTTAAAGAGGCTGTCTTTACTCCATTGTATGTTCTTTCCTCCTTTGTCAAATATCAGTTGTCCATAAAGCTGTGGGTTTATTTCTGGGTTCTCTGTTCTGTTCCATTGATCTATGTGCCTGTTCTTATGCCAGTACCAGGCTGTCTTGAGTATAATGGCCTTGTAGTAAACCTTGATATCCGGAAGAGTGATACCTCCTGCTTTATTTTTTCTTTTTAAGATTGCTGAGGCTATTCGTGTTCTTTTTTGGTTCCATATAAATTTTTGGAATATGTGTTCTATATCTTTGAAGTATGTCATTGGTATTTTAATTGGTATTGCATTGAATTTATAAATTGCTTTGGGTAATATAGACATTTTAATGATGTTTATTCTTCCTAGCCATGAGCACGGTATATGCTTCCACTTGTTTGTATCTTCCTTGATTTCTTTTATCAATGTTCTATAATTTTCTGAGTACAAGTCCTTAACCTCCTTGGTTAAATTTACTCCTAGGTACTTTATTTTTTTGGCTGCAATAGTGAAGGGGATTGTTTCCTTAATTTCTTTTGCTGATATTTCATTGTTGGTGTATAGAAATGCCTCTGATTTCTGAGTATTAATTTTATATCCTGCCACCTTGCTGAATTCATTTATCAGGTCCAGTAGTTTTTTGACTGAGACTTTAGGGTTTTCAATATACAATATCATATCATCTGCAAATAATGACAGTTTTACTTCTTCTTTTCCAATTTGGATGCCTTTTATTTCTTCTTCTTGTCTGATTGCTGTAGCTAGGACTTCCAGAACTATGTTGAATAAGAGTGGTGAAAGTGGGCAACCCTGCCTGGTTCCTGATCTTAAGGGGATTGCTTTTAATCTTTGTCCATTTAGTATGATGTTTGCTGTCGGTTTATCATAGATGGCCTTTATCATGTTAAGGAATGATCCCTGTATTCCCACTTTACTAAGAGTTTTGAGCATGAATGGGTGCTGGATTTTATCAAATGCCTTTTCTGCATCTATTGAAATTATCATGTGATTTTTGTCCTTCCTTTTGTTTATGTGGTGAATCACATTGATTGATTTGCGAATATTGAACCAGCCTTGCCTCTCCAGAATAAATCCCACTTGATCGTGGTGTATGATTTTTTTCATATATTGCTGGATCCGGTTGGCTAATATTTTGTTGAGAATTTTTGCGTCTAAATTCATCAGGGATATAGGCCTATAATTTTCTTTCTTTGTGTTGTCTTTGCCCGGTTTTGGGATCAGAATTATGCTCGCCTCATAAAAGGAGTTTGGAATTCTTCCTTCCTCTTGAATTTTTTGAAATAGCTTCAGGAGAATAGGAGTTAGTTCTTCTTTGAATTTTTGATAGAATTCACTTGTGAAGCCATCAGGCCCAGGACTTTTCTTTTTTGGGAGTTTTTTGATAACTGTTTCGATCTCATTTGCTGTAATTGGTCTGTTTAGGTGTTCTGATTCTTCCAGATTGATTTTTGGAAGGTTATATGATTCAAGAAATTTGTCCATTTCACCAAGATTGTCTAATTTTTTGGCATATAGTTCTTCATAGTATTTTCTTACAATGCTTTGTATTTCTGTTGTGTCAGTTGTTATTTCTCCACTGTCCTTTCTAATTTTATTTATTTGAGTCCTCTCTCTTTTTTTCTTGGTGAGTCTAGTTAAAGGTTCATCAATCTTGTTTACCTTTTCAAAGAACCAGCTTCTGGTTTCATTGATCCTCTGTATTGTTTCCTTAGCCTCTATGTCATTTATTTCTGCTCTGACCTTTATTATTTCCTTCCTTCTACTTGTCTTGGGTTTTATTTGTTGTTGTTTTTCTAGTTCTTTTAGATGCAGGGTCAAGTTGCTTATTTGAGCTTTTTCTAGCTTCTTATGATATGCCTGTAGTGCAATAAACTTCCCTCTCAGAACTGCTTTTGCTGTGTCCCATAAATTTTGAGTTGATGTATGCTCATTATCATTTGTTTCTAGAAACTTTTTTATTTCTTCTTTGATCTCATTGTTAATCCATTCATTATTTAATAACAAGCTATTTAGTTTCCAAGTGTTTGAGTATTTTTCAGTTTTTCTTTTGTGGTTAATTTCTAGTTTCATGGCATTGTGATCAGAGAAAATGCTTGATATGATTTCAATCTTCTTAAATTTATTGAGACCATTTTTGTGTCCTAACATGTGGTCTATCCTAGAAAACGTACCATGAGCGCTTGAGAAGAATGTATATTCTACTGCTTTAGGGTGAAAAGTTCTGAAGATATCTATTAAATCAAGTTGATCTAGTGTCTCCTTTAAGTCTGCTGTTTCTTTATCAATTTTCTTTCTTGAGGATCTATCCAGTGTTGTTAGAGGGGTATTGAAATCCCCTACTATGATAGTATTGCTGTTAATCTCGCCCTTTATATCCATCAAAGTCTGCTTTATGTATGTCGGGGCTCCTATATTTGGTGCATAGATATTTACAATAGTTATATCTTCCTGTTGAATTGTTCCCTTTATCATTATGTAGTGTCCTCTTTTATCTCTTACTACAGCCTTTGTTTTAAAGTCCATTTTGTCTGATATAAGTATTGCTACCCCTGCTTTTTTTTCATTTCCATTTGCATGAAATATTTTTTTCCATCCTTTTACCTTCAGTCTATGAACATCTTTTATTTTAAGGTGTGTCTCTTGTAGACAGCATATGTATGGGTCCTGTTTCTTTATCCATGCAGCTACCCTATGTCTTTTGATTGGATCATTTAATCCATTTACATTTAAGGTTATTATTGATATGTAGTTGTTTATTGCCATTTTATTCTTTAAAGCTGTATTCTTCTTTTGCTCTATTCTTTCCTCCCTTTAAACTGTTCACAAGAGGCCCCTTAGTATCTCTTGCAGAATTGGTTTGGTTTTTATGAATTCCTTGAGGCTTTCTTTTTCTGGGAAGCTCTTTATTTCTCCTTCAATTTTAAACGTTAGCCTTGCTGGATAAAGTAGTCTTGGTTGTAGGTTCTTGTTCTGCATTACTTTGATTATTTCTTGCCATTCCCTTCTGGCCTCAAGTGTTTCTGTTGAGAAGTCCGATGTCATCCTTATGGGGGCTCCTTTGTAGGTGATAGTCTTTTTTTCTCTAGCAGCTTTTAAAATTTTTTCTTTATCCATTAGCTTTGGTATTTTAACTATGATGTGTCTTGGTGTAGATTTTTTTGGGTTTCTCCTTAATGGAGTTCTGTGTGCTTCTTGAATGTGTGGAGTGTTTCCCAGCCTTAATTTAGGAAAGTTTTCTGCTATAATTTGATTGAACAAAGTTTCCATTTCCTGTCCTCTCTCCTCTTCTTCAGGCACCCCTATGATGCGAATGTTGTTTCTCTTCATGTTGTCACAAAGCTCCCTTAGAGTTTCCTCACATTTTTTTAAGTCTCTTTTCCTTTTTCTTCTCTGCTTCTGTGCCTTTGTTTATTGTGTCCTCTAACTCGCTTATTCGATCCTCAGCGTCATCCATCCTGCTTTTAATTCCTTCCATTGTGGTCTTCAGTTCTGATACTGTATTTGTCATTTCTGTCTGATTCTTTTTTATTATTTCAATTTCATTTTTTATACTTGTTATCTCTTTATTTAGGTGTTCATAATGACTATCCATTGTTGCTCTAATTTCTTTGAACATCCTAACTATCATTATTCTAAATTCTGCTTCTGGTAATTTGTTTATATCTGGTTCATTCAGGTCCTTCTCTGGGGATTTCTCTTGATTCATTTGGTTTGCATTCCTCTGCCTGCCCATTTTTTCTGTGTATAAGCAAGTTGTGGCCACTGGAGTCCAGTAGGTGTTGCCTTTGTGTTCTCTAGGTGTGGTCTATCTGCAGGCCCCCCACCCCCTCTGCCGGCGCCTAGGGTGGTTGGGTATGAGCGTTGCCAGCGCCGGCCCACTGTGGCTTTTGCTGTGATTTCTGCCTCTCCTCCGTGGGAGGGGCTGTCACTGAAGCCACAAGATTAGCACCAAGGGTAGAGGTGAGCACCTTTCCTCAGCTGCGGACCCAGCCTATTTCCGGACTTCCGCCCAGAACCAGCAGTCGGAGCCTGCTCGCTACAGTTCCGCGGGTTAGGCGGGGCTTTTGACGTGCTCTCAGCTGTAAGCTTTTGCCCGTCAAGAGCTTTAGCCCCGCCCTCGAGGCCAGGGCCCTTTGCGCAGGGTCGGAAACCAAGATTTATTGGGGCGGGCGTGTTTGCTGGCTTCCGCCGAGCTGCGTACTTCCGCTCGTCCCGGACTCTACCCCGCCCCCGCGTTCGGAGCCCGCTCGTGCACGTATTAACGCTATCCGGGGTTTCTCCGGCCGGATGGGGATAGCAGCGTGGGCTCAGCTGCGAGCCTCCGCCTGTCTCGGGGTCCACCCCGTTCCCGCGCTCGGAGCCCGCTCGCGCACGTATACTGGCCAACCGCGGTTTCTCCGGCGCGCGGCGGGGGGGGCGGGGGCGGACTTGTAGCGTCAGCTCAGCCACGAGCCCCTGCCCGTCCCTGGTCCTAGCCCGGTCCCCGCGGTCAGGGCCAGCTTGCGCAGGGCCTGCCTGTTCCTGGCCTCCCGCTTTGTCCCCGTAAGTGGGATTAAAGGCGGGCCGCAGCTTCCGGACCGCTCTCGCGCTTACCCTCCGACCCTCTGGGCTAGACCGATCTCCCACCGGCTTGGCCTCTGCCCACGCCGACAGAACCGCCTTTCAGCGTCCTGCCGCCCCAAACCCTTAAGCAGCCCTCAGCAGAGTAGGAAGGGACCTAATACTCCACACTGTAGGCCTGGGAGCTCCCTCACTTGTTTCACAGCTCAAAACTGTCCAAACGCCTCTTCTTGGCTCTGGGACTGCAGGCTGGGGCTTGGTTCCTGGGACCCAGGTCCCTCCCTCTCCGCCAAAATCTCCTCCCGCCACACGGGTCTCTCCGGGCTGCCGTTTGCTCCGGGGAGCTGGGCAGCCCTCTTCGCGTTTTCGCTATTCCTACCAGTCTCAATGTGGCTTCTTCTGTGTTCCTTGGTTGAAGAGTCCACTTAGTTTTGTTCAAAGTTGGTTTATCCAGGTGATGGTTCTTAAAATTGAGTTGTAATCCACTTTGGTTCTGGGAGTTGGAAGTTGGTACGTCCGCCTACTCCGTCGCCATCTTGCTCCCCTCTATAATCCCTATTTTAATACCTCAGACCCTTCACAAAATGACACTAATCTATCTCCCAATATATATATAATAATTTATATATATATAATCTTATTTAATCCTCACATCAAATTTTTCAGGCAATTATTATTATGTTCATTTATTTTATCATTTTGTATTATGTATTATTATTATTTTTTTCATTTTACAAAAGAGGTAACTGAAGCAAAAGAAATCACCTGTCTAACTTGCATAAAATTAAATAACTAGTAAAATAACTAGTAAATGGTAAAATCAAACTCTAAATCTGGGCAGCCTAATTCTAGAGTTGATGTTCTTCTATATATTATTTTTTTTTCTAAAAATAAGTAAACATAGAATAAATTTAACCTATAAGGCAAAATACATGTACACTGAAAACTAGAAAACATTATAGATAAAAATCTTAAGAGAGCTAACTAAATAAAAAAGCATGCCAGATTTATAGATTTGAAGACAATTTTGTTAACACTACACTAAAATACTGTCAGTTCTACTCAAAAACATCTACAGATTCAATGCAATTGCTATCAAAACTCAAATAGAATTTTTTTTTTCAGCAAAACAAAAACCTCATTCTAAAACTCATATGTACTCTGAAGGAACCCTGATAGCCAAAACAATTTTGAAAAAGAAGAACAAAATCAAGGGACTCACATTTCCTGATTTCAAAACTTAACACAAAGCTACAGTAATCAAAAATAGTGTGCACATATGATTAAGTAATCCCATTTCTGGGTATTTAATCAAAGAAAGTGAAATCACTCTCTTAAGACATCTGAACCTACCCCCCATGTTCACTGCAACATTATTTACAGTAGCCAAGACAATGGAAACAACCCAAGTGCCCATCAATGGATGGAAGGATAAAGGAGATATATATATATAAACAATAGAATACTATTAAGTCACAGAAAATAAGAAAGTCCTTTCTTTTGAGAAATATGGATAGACCTTATGGGTATTATGCTAAGTGAAACAAGTTAGACAGAGAAAGACAAATACCCTTTGCTCTCATTTATATGTGGAATCTAAAAATGCTAAATTCATAGAAATAAAGAGCAGAACGGTGGTTGCCAGGACTGGGTGGCAAGGATAATAAGGGAATGTTGATCAAAGGATGTAAACTTCCAGCTACAAGATGAATAAGTTCTAGGGATGTAATGTACAACATGGTGATTATAATTAACAATACTGTACTATATCCTAAAGAGTTTTTTTTGTTTGTTTGTTTGTTTGTTGTTGTTTTTTTACAGGGACAGAGAGAGAGTCAGAGAGAGGGATAGATAGGGACAGACAGACAGGAATGGAGAGAGGTGAGAGGCATCAATCATTAGTTTTTTGTTGCCGTTGCAACACCTTAGTTGTTCATTGATTGCTTTCTCACATGTGCCTTGACCACAGCCTTCAGCAGACCGAGCAAACCCTTGCTGGAGCCAGCAACCTTGGGTCCAAGCTGATGAGCTTTTGCTCAATCAGATGGGCCCATGCTCAAGCTGGCGAGCTCGGGGTCTTGAACCTGCGTCTTCCGCATCCCAGTCCAACGCTCTATCCACTGCGCCACCGCCTGGTCAGGCTTTAAAAGTTTTTTTATGGTAAATCTGAAATGTTATCACCATAAAAAAGTAATTATATAATTATAAGGGATTGGAGGTGTTAACTAACCTTATTGTGATAACCATTTCACAATATATATGTATATCAAATCATCAGTTTGTGCACCTATAGTTTATATATGTTATAATCTCTGAATAAAGCTGGGGAAAAGTATAGTACATGCACAAGGACAGACATGTAGACCAATGAAATAGAATAAAGACCCCCAAAATTAATTCCTCACTGTTGTGGTCAATTATTTTTTGACAGAATGTCAATATGACTAAATAGGGAAAGGGAAAATGGTTCAAAAATGGTGCTGGGAAAATTCTGATGTCCACTGTTTATGGGGTGAATTATGTACCCCAGAATTCATAGGCTAAAGTGCTAATCCCTAGTACCTCAGAATGTAACCTTATTTGGAAAACGGGTTCTTGTAGATATAATTAATTAAGATGAAGTTATACTGGAGTACAAACCCTATAAAGACTGGTGTCTTTTTAAAAAGGAAATTTAGACACAGATATATATTTTTTCAAGGGGATGATTATGTGAACATGAAGAAATCAGTGATACATCTACAAGCCAAATAAAGCCATAGATTGCCACAAACCACCAGAAGCTAGGAGAAAGGCATGGAATATATTCCCCCTCATTATTCTGACAGAAGGAATTAACCCTGACAACACTTTGACCTCAGAACTCTAGACTCCAGAACTGTGAGACAATAAATTTTTGTTGTTTATGTACCTCTGTTAATGGTACATCGACCTTGGACTCAAGCCAGTGACCATGGGGTCATGTCTATGACCCCACACTCAAGCCCGTGACCCCACATTCAAGCTGGTGAGCCATGCTCAAGCCAGTTGAGCCCGCACTCAAGCCAGTGACCTCGGGATTTTGAACCTGGGTCCTCTGCGTCCCAGTCTCATGCTCTCTCCACTGTGTCACTGCCTGGTCAGGGAATAACTGCATTTCTGATAAGAAATTAATATTCAGAATGTATTAACAGCTCCTATAGTTGAACGACAGCATAAAGCAAACATCCAAATTCAAAAATGGGCAAAAAACTTGAATAAAAATTTTCCCATGGAAGACATCTAAATGCCTGGTAAACACATGAAAAGGTGTCCAACATCATTAGTCATTAGAAAAATGTAAATCAAAACCATGAGATACCACTTTACACCCCACAGCATGGCTATTATCAAAAACAGAAAACAGCAAGTGTTGATAAGGATGTGAACAAATTAGAATCAATGTACAATGCTGGTCAGAATGCAAAATGGTATGTATGGCCTCTATGGAAAACAGTATGGTGGTTCCTCAAAAGATAAACATAGAATTAGCATGTCACCCAGCAATTTCACTCCAAGGTGTATAACCAAAAGAACTGAAAACAAGTTGTATACCAATGTCTACAGTGTCATGGTTCACAATAGCCAAAATGTGCAAGCCACCCAAGTATCCACCAATAGATGAATGGAAAGACCAAATGTGATAGATATAGAATTAGATATAGAGAGATAGGGATATTCGATACAATGGAATATTATTCAGCCTTAAAAAGGAATAAAGTTCTGATACATGTTACAATGATTTACAAACCTTAAAGCATTACATTAAGTGAAATAAGTATGATACAAGAGGACAAAAATGTATGGCCCGCTTATTAGAGGTATCTAGAACAGGCAAATTTATAGAGTTGGCAGAATAGAGGTTACTAGGAGTGAGGAAAATGAGCAAGTTATTGCTTAATGCTTATAGAGTTGCTATTCTGGGTAATGAAAACATCTTGAAAATAGTGGTGATGGTTATACAAAATTTTGAATGTATTTAATGTGATTGAATTTTACACTTAAAAATAGTTAAAATGGCAAAATTTATATTAAGTATATTTTACTACAATTTTTTTAAAGGCCATGAGGGGCTGCTAAAGGTGTATAAGACTGGAGAGGAAAGGGGTGGGACATTCATGCAGGGCTAGAATCAACAGTCGGCTAATTGATTGGGGGGGGGATATGGATGACCTAGGGTGACATCCAATTTGCCAGACTAAGATCCTGGGTGGCTGCTTATGACATTATCAAGATTAACAGGTGATCCAAACTGAAAAATAGGTTATAAATCACAGCTTGTTCAGTTGTGGTCTCTTTGAATTTGAAAAGCTTTATGGAACATTTCATAGTTTAATAGAAATGTGATCTATAACATTACCCCATTTACCAATACAGTTGATTCAGCTGAAAAAAAAATGAATAGACAAATAAATAGTTAACATTTGCTGCCCACCTAAAGTATACCAGACACTGTGCAAGCACTTTGCAAATATCAGTTTAATCTTCACAGCTACCCTCTTAAGGCATGACTGTCCTCATTTTACAAACCTTATGCTGAGCCATACCAAGTATGAGACATTCCCTAAAAAATGCCTTGCACAGTCAAATCTCCATGTGTATGTACATTTCAGACCCCAAAGGCTACAATATTGTCCTGTCATTTTACTCTCTAGAGCAGTGGTTCTTAACCTTTTTTGAGGTACCGAACCCACCAGTTTCATATGTGCATTCACCAAACCCTTCTTTAGTGATAAATAAAATATGATTTTTTTTCCAAATTCAAGACATAAGTATATGTTTTTTAACTGGTGCACAAAATGAGCTGTGCATGAACATCACCTTGCTCAAAGAACAAAACCAACCAAGTGCATGAACTCACAACAAATTACGGTGTTACTTTATTCTGGCCTTCGCAGCAGAGGCTTCTCCGAACCCCTGAGACCGACTCATCGAAGCCCTAGGGTTCGATAGAACCCAGGTTAAGAACCACTGCTCCAGAGTCAATCCTATCTGTCCTCCAGAGGCCCCTCCAAAGTTACCAGTTCTACAAAGGGTCCAAAGTGTCTTGCTCAGAATGGATTATTTCGCCTTCAGTTCTCACTTAGCGTTTAGTAATCTAATAAAATGCCTTCAAAGTGATGTCTCCCCCACTAAGACTGTAGGCTCCTTGAAAGAAGTTGTTTTTCCTTTGTCTTTGAATCTCCATCAGTACATCTCAAAGTGCCTTTAATTTAGAAGCACTCCTTAGATGTTGACTTTTTATAAACGAATAAATGGAGCTTTGAAAAGAAGTGCATGGCTGAGATTACAGGGAAACTCATTTGTGTCTGGTGAGCGGACCCAAGACCTACTTCATCTCCATTCTGGTCTGTGTCCCTACTACACTGGTGTCTTCTACCTTTCTTGATCTGCACATCGATTTGCAGTCTAAAATCAACTGCAGACTATGAAAAGGGAAGCATCTTGGTTCCTTTTGCAGCATTCAAAATTCATGGCCAGAAATATTGGGAATCTCAAACCTTTCTTCCACTCTCAATGTCTTCCCTGAACCAAAATTTACATAAAGGAGGGGACCAATTCTTTATTTCTCACTGTATACCCAGTACCTAGCAGAGTGCCTAGGACATAGTAAATACTAAATAAATATTTGTTGAATGATCATGAACCCACTACTTCTGAGTGAAAATCCCCCAAGGCTATTGGAGAATTAGCAAACAGTGTTCCCTCATTTCTTAAACTGAAGCTTTTCCCTCTAACAACCAATTGAATTACCTAGCACATACCTACTAGCTACCTTGATATTTATATCACACTCCCTTCCTCTCTTTTTGCTTTTTGACTTTTCCATTGATTGAAGAGAAAGAGGAAAAGGGAAAGGGAGGGAGGGAGAGAGAAAGAGAGAGAAAGAGAGAGAGAGAGAGAGAGAGAGAGAAACATCAACTCCTTGGTTCACTTAGTTGTTTCATTTAATTGTGTACTCATTGCTCCCTTCTTGTATGTGCCCTGACCAGAGGTCGAACCTGCAACCTCTGGAGTGCTGGATAGACACTTGATCCACTGAGCCATCCAGCCACAGCACACTCCCTTTCTTGTCCTACTTTTAGAAAACCTCCTGTGTCGGGGAGAAGAAAAGAAAAGCGATGGTCAGTGTTGGGCAGATAAAATATGGTATGCTCACTTTGTTAAAGATGGCGCTGCCCACATGGAAGCCCGTCACCCAGGTGATATTATTTGCCCTTATGCTTGGGATGGGTGTGGGGAAAAGGCTGTAATGTAAGCAGGCCAGGTTGTTATGGCCTAAGGCTTGGCTTTAAGAGTAAGCTCTTCTCCACACCCTTGACTGATTGGATGATCTAGGGTGGTGATGTAGGGAGGAATCCCATTATGCCTCAGATGGGTGGCTTTGTATCAGAGACTTCATTGTTTGTATAATTGGATTAAAGGTTTTGAGTCTATGCTATAAAGTGGGAGAGACCAGTAGTAGCTTGATCTCTCTCTCTTGGTTCCTGGGTTCCGGAGATTAGTATCAGAGAGGAGAGCAGATTAAGGCCATGTGCAGGAGAAGCAGTCAAGATGGCAGAGTGCTGAGGAAGAAGCCAGTTTGTTAAGAGTTTGTGCAGGAGGAGATGGGCAACAGAGGTGAATAAGTCTGGTGAGCTAGAAACCTTTGATTCTAGGAAACTTGGATAAGTCAGTAGCTTTGTGAGCACTGAATGTGTGGGTTTTGGAGCCCAGTGTGTGTTTTTGCTTGCCCGCCGGGTGCAAGCTAGAATTAAAGCTGATGGCTCACCAGTTTGTGGCTCCTGTGTTTCATTACTGACTGTTCGAATCCAATGCGAACCTGCATGGGTTGGGCTGCTGTGATGGTGGCCTTGACTACTGGCTTTACAGTCAGGCAGAGCCTGACTTCTCTTGCATACCTAAAAAATCTACTCTCCGCCAGACCTTTCCCTAATCCGCCCCCATAAGGGGATTTTCTCGGTAATCCTGTCACACGTCCTGATTCCTTTGCCCCATTTTTTCCCTCTCCCGTCCCCTTCCCAGTGAAGCACTACCTTTACTTGCTAATAATGTTCAGTGTCTCTCAGGATTTCTTGACACAATTTTAACGATGTCACCCCCTGAAGCTGGGCATCAAAGAACTGAGACTGAACTGATCTACCCTGTCACAGTCCTGGTCAGCTCTGCGTCCTGGACTTGGAGTGTGTGTCTGCCTGTCAACTGTTCCGCCTTCAGCCACGGATACCAAACCATGTTGATAAAATAGAAATGATTTCTAGAATTTTCTGGTCTATTTTTTTTTAACTGTGTTCAGATGAATAAACACGTATTAGAACGAATGCTATTGGCATTTCCTCCCCCTGCTTGCTTATTCCGATGGAGGTGCGTTTGTAAGCAGGAGGGAAGGATGTGGCCGTGGGCTGTAGTGTTGGGAATGAAAAGGGGAGGGCGGGAAGCGAGGGGGCGGTCAGGTCTCCGAGGCTGCACCCTGCACTGAACCCCCAGCATTTCCTTCCTGGAACCGCTCTTTTCTGAAATTGACATACATATAGATGATTATGCCTTTGACACTCGAAATTTGGCTTCCAGAGAGGTTTATCCCACTGTCTCCGCAGATGCCGTGTGAGTGAGGATTTAGAAAATTCAAGAGTTTAGTAAACGGGCCATCTCCACGCCTGCCAGAGCCCTGGGCGCTCGCAGCATTTAGAAACAGAACAAGGCCCTCTGATTGGCTTTGGTGCAGGTCCACGGGCGGATTTGGCGGGTTTGCCTGTCAGCGTCCTTGGCCTGTGTCTGTCCCTTCTTCCCCACATCCTCCTTCTCAAAGAGCAGAGCCCCTCCAGTGAGTGGGCACTGTGCCAGCTGACGAAGGGGAACAAGCTCCCATCAACCTAGGGGCAGCTGCCTTTTTCCAAAATGTAATTCAGAGCTCCTGGATGCAAGCAGAAGGAGGCACGCTGCCCCGAAGCTGTCTCTGGCCTAAATTATAGTAATACTGGTTCTACTAACAAGAAGAGTGTCTGTGACTTAAACGACCTAAGAAGGAAAAGACAGCCCAGCCCCGAGCCCTGTGAGGCAGCTAGCAGGTTAAAGATAGCTTTAGAAAACCACACCCTGCACTCAGATAAGGAGATCAAATGAGCTTGACAGAATGTGCCAGGCTCAAGACAGTGATAGCAAAATCATCAAACCTAACCTTCTGGGGGTTTCTATTTCACACAGCAAGGCATTGCTTTTACAAAAGGCACATTTTAAGGCTGGCTCCACAAATTTTACAAAAATGTTCCTTCCCAGGACTTGTTTGAAGAAGGTGGAGAAAAGGTAAAAGATCTGAACACCAACCAAGTTCATTCCCTGCCTTCCAGGGTTTCCCAGGCTACTAAGTGGAGGAATGTGATTAGTTTGCTAGGGGTAGGAGGCAAGCATTTCCGCTAATTCAGTGTTCAAATTTGAGGTCTGTGCATTGCAGGAAAATGTGCAAAAATACTTGGATGTATTTACTTACACTCGTTTTTGCAAATGGTTCCATAGCTTTTCTTGGATTCTCAGAGAGGTCCGTAGGCCAAACTAGGTTAAGAACTATTGCTCTTTACCCTATATTATTTCCTAAATTATTTCACATTCCCTGTCATCAGGGACTCCTGAAAGTAGGGGTCCAATGGCGCAAGATGAACCCAAGCTATGGCTAAGTTTCCAGAATAAGAAGCTGGTACCTACCACATTGACTCCTTTCTGAATGGCATCATATCAACCTCTACTTCTAAAGTAGGTGAAGTGTGAAATGACCCTCCCCACCACCACCTCCTCCCAGCATCATTATTCCTTTCATGGTACCCAGTCTATTTTCCCACAACCTTTTTTGTGCTTCATTGCCCCCTCCTCTTCCAATAACAATAGGCTCAGGTCAGGTATCTTCTGTCATGGACAAACTCCCTAACCCTTACTCATTCTGGGCAAAAGAACCATTTCTAAAATGATCAGCTGAGTACGTCCTGTCCTTGTTCCTATACTTAATGGTACCTAAGGAATTATTATAAGCCAGGACCATACAAAGGTATCAAAAGGATTAAGATAATTGAGTTTATACACCTAAGTAAGACACTATAAACAATATCCAACTCTACTACAGGATGTGTTTCTGATGCTACCACATCAGAAAAATTGGTGATATCTTCAGGCAGGAAGATTTGACAAAGGGGCATGCCTATGTCCACACTTTCTGTTGCTGTTTTTGCTATTGATACTTCTCATCGTCCACTCTTTCCCCACCACTAACAATTCAGTTCCTTACATCAGTGTTAATGTAAGAATTGTAAAGAATCATCAGTCTTTATTTTAATTCTGAAAATTTTCAGTTCAGTCTTGACATAGAAAATCTTTATCCGGCATAGGATTGTACCAACAGCGTGGTCTTTTCTATTTTGCTAATACTTTAGGGTGACATTTTTAATTTATCAGCCAGATATAGGTATAGACCAAGACCGTCCCAGACAAACTGGAGTGCCAGGGCTACCATGTCCTGCCCAGACCATGCAGTGTGTACTCTCTTTTATCCCACACTTTACCTGCACCACCTGCCTCATTGTGGATCTCTCCCCCAGCTAAGGTGGAAATGGTAGAAGACGCTGTTGAGCAAGAAGATAATAAATTCCATGTTAAAAACTACCTGAAGAAGAAAACCCTCCCAATTTAGAAAAGTTATGAGCTTCACGCTGCTCCTTACGTTGCATATCACACGTTCTTTGACTGCAGTCAGCCACAGTTTTGCTGTTCAACCACCTCATGTTCTGGTACATGTTGACCAGACCATCTTATTTTTACTTCTCTGCTTTCTCCATAAATTGCACTGAAATTTAAGGCATTCTTCAATAACTGTGAAATGACACGCAAAAAGGTCAACAACTGAATCTATACCAGAATTGTCAGGAGCTAGAGGTAAAATAAAAAATGGCCTCAGGCTCATTCTTCCTTATTTCCACCAGATTCGAAACGTGGCAGCCAATCTCTGTGTGGACAGCAAGCATGGAGCCATGGGGACCGATCTAAGGCTGGACATCTGTGTCAAAGATGGTTCTGAAAGGACATGGTCTCACGAACAGGTATGTCAGCTTCCAGAAGTCATGAGACATGGGAGGTAGGAGCAGACATGGAGAGATGAGTGGGAACAACTCTCTAGATAGGACATATGGGACCTGGGGGAAAGGCTTGGTTCTGTAGTTACGTGAATCACTTAACTTCTTCGTTTCTGTTCCTTCTCAGAGAAGTTGTGAGGTGTCAGTTGAGGTGATGTATAAAAACGTTTTTTTAAATCATAGAAAGGATGGTAGAAATGTTCACTGACCCTAGTCTTGTATTTCCTTTCCCAGAATGATAGTTTTCTTTTTTTTTTTTAAAGGACTTTTTTTTTTTTTAATTTTTTTTTTTATTTTATTCATTTTAGAGAGGAGACACAGAGTGAGAGAGAGAGAGAAAGAGAGAGAAAGGGGGTAGGAGCTGGAAGCTCAACTCCCATATGTGCCTTGACCAGACCAGTGCAGGGTTTTGAACTGGCGACCTCAGTGTTCCCAGAATGATAGTTTTCAAACCGTAAAAAGCCTGTAGAATGCTATGGAACTCTTTCAGCTACATTGCATGGTTTTAATGAAAGACTCTTTGTTATTCCATAAATTCATGTGACTTTAATCCTATTTTCCCCCTCTGGCTGTATATCGGAGAAGGTAGTTTACATATACCTCTTGTTGTTGTAGTAATCTGTAATCTCACACATGAAAGATAACTGAGGCAATAACACTTCAAGATGAGCTTCATGGGATACTTTAAGACTATTCATTGCTTTTGATTGAGAAAACATTTCAGTGCTACTCAGTTTATGAAGTGAGAGGTGATTCCTGACCCACTTTGAAATCTGACAGTCCTTGTCAGGGGCTTTCCTCACACTGTGTCACCTGTAAAAGATAAAAGATAGTGGGTAGAATTGTGTCTGCCACTTTTTAGTGTTGTAATCTTTAATTATAAAATATTTCAAGTAGGAAACGATAAAAATATTGTAGCAAACATTTATATGCTCATCACAGAGATTTAACAAGTATCTACAGCTATTTTCATATTTTTTAAAAGAATAAAATTTACAAATATTTCAAGTTCAGGAGAGTATGACCTCCCTGTCTCCATGTGCTTTCTGTTTCCCAGAATTGTCCATATGAAAATCAAGAAAGCAGACAAGCAAGTTCCAGTAAAGTATTCGTTGTATTCTGTTCTATTCCGTTCTGTTCCATTTTGTTCTGTTCTGTTCTATTTGCAATACTCCTTGAGTGTCTATCTTTTTGCTAGTAATGACCCACCATGCCTAGCCTAGGATCTTACAGAGTGCTCAAGTACGCTGAGATTCAGCATAGTGGCACTGCCCTCACCCACTGGCCCTTCCTGCCCCACCTCTGCCCTGCAATAAAGTGCAGAGCAGCGTCATTCAGGAAAGCATCAGTGGACCAAGTCAATAGCACAGTTCAGAATTAATTCAGTCACTGAACCAACAATGCCCCCCACTCCAATCCAGTAATCTGATCCTTTTACTCTTATTCCACAAGCTCATGATGTTCTAGAAGGATCCTAGGCCTTGCAGTAAGGTCAACCTAGATTTCAACCAGTTTAACCTGTATGTCTGTGTGACGTTATTAAATCTTTCTAGGCCATAGTTCTACTATCTTTAAACTGGGACAACAGTCCATCTCACAAACAGGGTGATTATGAGAATAAGTCACATCTGTGATAGAACAGCATCATACACATGTAGTAGGTACAGAATAAATATATTTTCCCTTCTACTTCTTCACAGTTTCTCCCCCCAGAGCGCTTTATACTGATACCAAATTAGAAATCTCTCTCAGGTTCAAGGCAACTGTCACATACCAGATACTAGTTATCTTTCTCTCAAATACATCCTGCAGCATGTGGACACCTATCAGGTGGGTTTCAAAGAAGACTGCAGCTCCAGGATTCACTGAGAGCAGTGAAATGTCAGGAAAAGAAGACTCGCCTTCTCCTTTCTCTGTCCCTTTCTACATGCACCACAGGGATGCTACCAGGGCTGAGCGATGTAGTGTTGGCCTATGGCCTCCGAGAAGCAATTCTGACTTCAGCCTGAGAGCAAGACAGAAGGCTCCAGAAGCTTATCAGTGAGACCGCATCTGGAAAAGAAAAGAAAAAGGAATGTGCCATAAGGAAAACCTTTGTCTGAAGGGCGAAATTCTTCTCTGCCACCTCTATTCAGCTCAGCCAGGAAACACTGCGAGGCAGCTGGTTGATAGGATGCACGCATACCTGAATACCCAAATCAGGATTAATACTTCTCTCCCCTGAAGTGTTCTAGAATGAAATATGCTGTGGACTTAAGGTTTTACTGGCCCGCTGAAAATACATAAAATATATAAAACCAACTGTTTGGCATACACTTTAAAAATAGTTTCATTTCCCTCTCCCCTCAGGCAAAACTGTCAACATCTATGGCACGTAATTTAAGAAAGAGTCGGCAGAGGGCAGCACTAGACAAGCAGATGTAAGAGAAACTGAGGAGACCAGTTAATAAATCTTTAAAAAGATTTCCAGTCTCTAGAGAATGCAAATGGAGCTGCAGGAAGATTAAACAAGGTCGACAGGAGGTGAAAAATAAATCATATTTGAAATATGTATCACACTATACTGACTTGAAGGTGAAAACATTGCAAGCTGCTTTGTTTTCTAGTAATTAACTGTAATCTTTATTCAATATAATACTCAATGATTTATAAGAATTAGGTCTCATTCTTTCATATTTAAATTAAAATCCCTGAATGAGAAAAGAAGTATATCAGGACAGGAAAATTATAGGTATTCTTTTGAATTCAAAAGCATTCAGAGAACACAAAAGGGACACTTATTAGAGTTGAAATAATCTTTTTTTTTTAAATAGCAAAATTAAAACAAATGAATAAACACAACAGTTACATGGGAACTAAAGGAAAGCTTATTGAAGCACTTTATTTTTTAAGTTGAGGGAAAAATATTTATAACCACTCTTTCTAAACAGTGAAGACAAGTTCCAAGTTTATTCTCCAACACAGACACAAATAAATCATGACAATTGGATAAATAGTAATTAGCAAAACACTGCAGAAAGGTATATGAAATATAAGCTCTCCCATTTAAGAGCACAATCATTACTATATAAGAACTTAGAAAACTGCTGAGTAAATTTGTTGTAGGAGAAATGCTTAATGAAGGGAGAGAAACTACCAGTTAGAATAGCAGTTCTGAAGTGTTCTTTTATGTTGTCAATCTTTTTAAAAATTATTTATTATTTTTCAGTTATAATTGACATATAATATCAGGTGTATACGCCAGTGATTGGACTTGATATAACTTATTAAATGATTAGTGCCCTAAATCTCATACCCACCTGACACCCTGCACCCTGCATAGTTATTAGAATATTATTGACTGTATTCCCTATGCTGAACTTTACATCCCCCTGACTGGTCTGTAACTATCAATGTGTACTGCTTCATACCTTCACCTCTTTCACCCAATGCCCCCCGCCCATCTGGCAACCATCAGACTATTCTCTTTGTCTATGAATCTGTTTCTGTTCTGAGTGTTCATTTATTTTGTTTCTTGGACTCAATTGCTGATAGATAAGAAACGGCCTTTTGTTGCAGAGCACCAGTGATGACTAATCTGGCTTCCATGAAGGAAGCAAACGTCTTTGATTCATTTTTCAGGGCCATCTACTTTGCTGTTTGATATCACTGTAGCATTGTATGCTGGCTTTCAGTTTCCTTTAAGGAGTATGAAATAAAACTAAAATTAGACTTAATAAGACTGTAGGTCTGGAAAGGATATTCCCCCAGCTGCCATTAGATTATGAGTTCCTGGGAGAGGGGGGTGGGGGAAAGGAGATGGGGTGGGTTGAAGGGAAGGGAAGGGGAGGGGAGCCAGCTTGGCTGTTTTGCCAGGCAGCAAGCAGGCTCTGATGAAATTGGGGGGAGGAAGCACTGACTGCAGCAGAGCAGTCCTTGGTCCTGCTGAGAAAGCAGACAGATGTTCCCTTCCAAAGACCTGGAAAGGAAATGTGCAAGCAGAGATGGAAGCAGGTCACTGCATGTGGTGAAAGGACAGATTCTGGGACATAGCCTCACTATCCAGACAAAGCACATTGATGGGTATAAACTGCCAGAAGGAACGTGCACTCTCTTAGAGAGCCACCAACCACATAATGATGAATTAAAACATCACCACCCACAGAGAGAAAAAAATTTTTAATCTGCCCAAATCAGGCAGCAAGATTAGGACACTAAGCATATTTGCAGTACCAAGTCTAGTGAGCTTGCTCATATAACGCAGTACGCAGACTCAAGCAATATTACACATTCTGCATTAATGTTAAAAGACTCATGAGTTGTGTATCATTCTGAATCTATATTCAAAAGTATAACTTAAAGAATAAAGTAGAGAGATTAACATCAATTTACTCTAAAACTGAAAGATGGGAGGTTGAAAAAAACCCAGGAGTTATGTTTCAGGAAATCTAAATTCTTCTGTCTTTTCAGAACAGCCCAAGGGTAGGAGACAAACTGTGAATGTCACAAAAACATCACCCAGTGCAAACAGTGACAATGCTTTCATTATGTCCACTAGTTTCCACCTTGAGAAGAGTGCACATTGTAAAGTGTGCCTAATGAAGGAAACACTCAATGCCTGATTAATTTGACATGACCATTAGGATAAGATAAATGGCAATAGAACGCATTTCAAAAACAGGAGAAAAAAAATTTAGCTAATGGTAGAGGCAGCAGAGAAAAACAACTGATATCATCTGCAACTATATCACACATGCTGAAGGAAAATAATCACCAGGTAAGAATAATAATAATACATACATACATATATACATAAAATACTGAAGACCACATGCTAACAATCAGTCTACAAATCTAAAAATGGTTGTTGCACTATAATAATAACAACCTATAAACAAGAAAAAGAAGATACCTGAGGATGCTCTGAGATAGAATTGTAATAATGCATATGAATAAATCTGTCCAAGAGACAATCTGCATAAGTTTGCCCTAACATAGGTATACTTTGGGGCCAAACAGGTCCATTTTTTAAAAAGTAAGACAAGTAAAATATAAGAAAGTAGCAAGTAAAAAAAAACTGTCTGTAAAGCCATTGGACCTCTGCAGGCCTGATTTTCCCCAACTGTATAATGCGAGTATGCTAGGTAATGACGACAGTCCCTTGGGACTCTGGTCTTCTAGGAGTATAGCAGGTCCTCAAATCATGACGTTTTGTTCCACATGGTTTCATTATAACGTTAATGAGTTGCCATGGAAACTTAACTCTTACTTATATCAATTAGCCAATGGTACAATTGGTTTTGTAATATGTTGTTTTGCTCAAATCCACAGAACCTATTGATGTTGAATGAGGACTGACTGTATCAAAGCCAAAAGGAGAGACAGAGACATAGAGGCAAAAAGACAGCAGTAGAGAGGGAAACGGGTAAACCAATAAAAGCCACTGGTTCCTGCATTGTTTGGTCAGCTTGTGAAACCAAGGAAATCTGATATGTAAACAAAATATTTAATCAATGCTAAGAATCAATGAAGTTGGAAGTTCAACAAATAATAATATGGTTGATATTGTTGAAATGGGACACAAACAGAACAAATAATTTTGAGGGAGCATTCATTTTGAAAGCTTTCTGTTAATATAACGAGTGCAAGTTCTTATTTGTTAGAACTTTTATTGAACATTTATTATGTGTTATGAGTTATTCTGGGTGCTGAAAACACAAAGATAAAAAAATAATATGATTTCTGCTATGAAAGATCTCATGTCTAGTGAGAGGGACAGAAACATAAATGAACAACATAATGAAACAAGGTAAGAGGTGGCAAGGAGTGGAGGGTGCAAAGAGGGAGGCTGCTGGGACAAGTGGCCCGCTGAACTTCAGCTTATAGAACTAACGAGTATTCACTAGGTTGGCTGGTGAATGCTGTCCTTCCAGCGAAAGGGACTCTTCATGAACAAAGTCACAGAAGGGGAAATATAGCCTGGTTAGGGAAAGAGACTGTGAACATTTTATTGTTGCTTAGACATAAACTAAAGGGAAGAGATGCAGCTGGAAATACAATGGCAAAGGCTAGATTGTGGAGAGTGCTTTACATGTTAAAGAGGTTGAACTTTATCCTCTAAAGGTTATACAGAAATACTGTGGGATTTTAGGAGAGGTGACTTGGCCAGATAGGCGTTTTAACCAGACTTCTTTGGAGGCCAAGGAAGACAGAAAGAAAGGAATTTAAAAAGGAATGTGGGGCCTGACCAGGCAGTGGCGCAGTGGATAGAGTGTTGGACTGGGATGCAGAAGACCCAGGTTCGAGACCCCGAGGTCACCAGCTTGAGCGTGGGCTCATCTGGTTTGAGCAAAAGCTCGCCAGCTTGGACCCAAGGTCGCTGGCTCCAGCAAGGGGTTGCTCAGTCTGCTGAAGGCCCACAGTCAAGGCACATGTGAGAAAGCAATCAATGAAAAACTATGGTGTTACAATGGCAACAAAAAACTAATGATTGATGCTTCTCACCTCTCTTCGTTCCTGTCTGTCTGTCCCTATCTATCCCTCTCTCTGGCTCTCTCTCTGTGTTCCTGTAAAAAAAAAAAAAAAAAAAAAAAAAAAGGAAGGTGGGAAGACAATTGATTTAGGAGGTCGTTTTAGTAGTCCAGACAAGAAATATTGAGTGCTGTGGAAATAGAGCTAGAAAGAAAGAGATACTTCCAGAAATGCTTAAAAGACAAAGAAATGGCCAGACTTGGTAATTGATTAGATCCCTGGTCGGCAAACTGCGGCTCGCGAGCCACATGCAGCTCTTTGGCTCTTTGGCCCGGTGAGTGTGGCTCTTCCACAAAATACCACGTGCGGGCACTACCTCAATAAGGAATATACCTACCTATATAATGTATTTTTAAAAATTGGCTCTCATAAGAAATTTCAATCGTTGAACTGTTGATATTAGGCTCTATTGACTAATGAGTTTGCCGACCACTGGATTAGATGAAGATGGTGAGGGAGAAAATAGAGTAAAAGATGAAAGACTCCCAGGTTGACAGGTTGAATGATCTGACCACCAAATCAAATAAAATATAAAAGTAGAAACAGACTAAAAGGGAAGAAAACAAATTAAATCTAGGATGTGTTGAATTTGAGGTATCTATGGGACATACAGTTGAAAAATTCAACATGGCATTGGACATAACACAGGTGATGAGTTATCAGCACATTGTCAAGAGTTGGATTGAGCATGTTCAAGACCAACCAGAGAAGGAGCGAGGGCAGAGGATACAAGGGTGAACCATGATAAAGAGGGACATGGGCAAGATAGAGTTACAGGATAACAGGGGCTCAGAATTTCAAAAGCCAAAGAAGTAATGAGTTCTGAGTTGAAGGAAGTGATCTAAATCAGATGCTTAACAGACCCTTTTCCTTGAGAAGTCATCCTCCTGCTCAGAATTTGAATGAATCTCAACCTGTCTCAGTCCACCATCGTATTTAAATTAACACAATAAAAAAAGAAAAACTCAAGGAAAAGGGAACGCACAATTCCTTTTTATGAATCAATTTTAAATGACTAATCTGAAGTTCCCTGTCCTTCTATTCAAAACATTCTCTTTGTCCTGTCTTCCAGGGAAACAAAAGACAGTCGCTCACCATTACTCAATCAGCTACCATCTGTTTTGTTTAGATCGTTTCTCTCTGATTTTCTTCAGATCACTTACCTCAGTTCTTTCAAGTTTTCTGCAGTCTCCCCACCAGTGATCTGTTTTGGGTTGCCATCCCCAGAATTTTGCCAGATTCTATTCTCTTTCATGGGTAGGACTTAAACACTGAAATATACTGAGGGCCAGGTCAGTAGAGGCGCTAAGTGGATTATCTATGTATCACTTGCATTGGGCTTGTTTTTATAGCAACAGAGACTCCTTGACACCTCTTTATTTTGCAATTCACAGTTTGGCTTTACACAGCTGGACCTGCCTTCAAGTCCCAGAGTAAGAATTATATAACCTTAATGAAATTTTAGAATTGGAAGAAATTATAGGGCTTATCTAGTTTATTTTCCCACGTAAGGATTTTTCCTACTGCTCCCCTCCAATGGTTGTCCAGGTCAAATTCAAGAAAATACCCTTTCCATACAGGAATGTGATGGGTTTTCTAAAATTGAATACATTGTACAATTAATTTAGTGTATTATAAGCAGCATTTTTAAATAATAGAATGCGATGGGTAGGATAGAATGTATTAGGATAGGATAAAGTTGGATGGCATATTAGAGTTTATTCCAGTGATGGGCAACCTTTTGAGCTTGGTGTATCAAAATTCGCCAAAAAACCAAGCATAACCCAGGTGGTGTGTCACTTTGAGAAAAACGGCCTAACCGGAAGTCCCAGAACTAGACGCTCTGTGCCAGAGTTCTGTTGTTTTGGCCTACAGACCTCAGGCACAGAGTGTCTACACTACAGCAAATGCTTTATCCTTGGCTGCTGCACCTGGCCATGCAGGAGCTGAGGATGAAACGTCCTTCTCGGCATGCGGCCCCATACTTCTGTGGTATGCGGCCACATGCGGCCGCGTTTCATCCAAAATGGCTACACGTGTCAGTGCTGACACGCGTGTCATAGGTTCGCCATCATGAGTCTATTCAATGCAGTAAGGATAAATATCAGTTCCTGAAACTTATTTTAGTTTGGGGAGGGAAAGAGTGTGTGTGTGTGTGTGTGTGTGTGTGTGTGTGTGTGTGTGTGTACTGTACTTCTTACTGTGAGGTGCGGTTCAAAGCATTGCCCTGCAGAATTACTCTTACCAACTCCAGGAAAATTATTTGCCTCTTCTTTACTTCATCAAGCTTTGCTTTCATTTAAATCAAATTTTTGAGGTTGCTAGCTTCAATCCAGCTCAACTACTGATCTTTTTTTCAATTGATCTGATCATTTAGGCAAACTGTATAGCCTTTTACCCAGCAGCATTTTGTCAAAGTGAAGAATGCAAAGAGCTTCATGAAGTAGATCCCTCTTCCCTCTGATCTCTATACCATGCTCTGTTATTTTTCTAGTACCTAAGTGGAAGCCTCTTGTTTTCATTTCCTGGCACCCTGGGCCAAAGGTACAGCTGTCACATCTTTGGCACATTATAACACATGCCTTTTTTGACACCTCAATTATGCCAAGACATATTTCTTTCTTGTAAGTCACAAAACAGATCTAAATTGCCCCCAACTCCCACCCCCACTCCCGAATCTCTCCAAATTAAACTCACTGCAGCTTTTCTGTTATTGTCGCTTTGTTAGCTTTTTACTTTGGGATGGAGAGAAGATATTCGACCTGGTGAGCCGCTGCATACCCGGAAGTTCTGCTTCGATGCAATCTCGCATAACAGCCCGGTCACGCTCTATGACTGTCATGGCATGAAGGGGAACCAGCTCTGGGGATACCGGAAGGTAAGAGTCAGCTCACTGCGGGCATTTTCAAGCTGCCGGGCTAAAGTTTTTATAACTCAAAGTTTTCTTTTAAAACACACCATTTGATGGAAAGTGTTACCCAGACATGTGTATACGTATTGGACTCACCCACGTGGAGACCACCAGCACAGATCAGGGAAAAGATAGAGAGTGCAGGAAGCAGCATGCCTTTGGCTTTGGTTGTTATCCAGTGATGATCAAAAATGGCTTGAATGAGAACACTAGCACTACAGGGAAGGGATGAGTCATAACCCAGACAATTCTCAAATGGAGGAACCACAAATCCAGTAAACACATGAACATATATATACTTTTTTAGAACCTCAATTCTCACACAGAGACAGAGGGATTAAGACATCTATTTATTTATTATATATCTCAGGCTTATTTGCTTGGTAACTATATGGATTAAGACAAATACATTTATATTCATATGACATTACATAGGATAAATAATTATACATTCATGTAGATGTAATTATTGCAACCCTTATATATAACAGAAAGTGACTCATTTATAATTTGGTGAAAGTTCTGCGTAAGTATATAGCAAAAGAGAACTTATTTGGAGAATTTAAAAGTTTGAAAGTTTAAAAAATGATAAAGTTAACATTTAATGATAAGAAAAATAGCTCAAAAACAAAAGTGAAATCACATTTTATTGAATTGATAAAATAAAGAGCAATTAAATCTTATTTAATAATATTTTTTATTATAAACACTATACAGTTTTTAAAAATTCTTTGATTTTTAAGGGAGGACATAACTCCCAATTAACAAAAGCTTCATAAGCTCCCTTCTGCCCCTCAACTTTACACAACCACCAGAGGCCTTCACGGTCAGCTAGATGACCTCTGTAGGCTTTTACACTCTGGCAGAACTCAGCCTTACCCCAGACTATAAAAAAAATGTCATACTCACCATTTTAATCCTGAACTTCGGCTATCCTGTGGCTGAGGTAATGTCAGAATACCCTAAAATTACAGAAAGTAACAGGGAAAAATCTGCAGAGAATCAATATGAGGTGATGATTGTTTTGATACCTATTCCCTCATGTAATAAGTTCTCTAGTGCCTAAAATTACACTCACAACATTATACCCTCCCTAATATCTGGCAGATTATGGTTATGTGTCCAAAAAATATAAAATATCAGTTGTTACATCCCTCTGCAAAACAATTCAAAATCAAAAGAGCTAATAAGAGTATGGCATCAGAGATAATATGGGGGAATTATTACAAGAGGAGAGCCTCACTGTGTTCTTCATAAAACGTACCATAAATGATTAATCTTGTCAAACCCTTTTGCTGTTCTATACAATCCAGTCTGTGTGTAGTACTATAAGGAAGTTTTTTGATTTGGATTGTTTTGTTTTTTTATGAGTATAGTCTGACCTTCAAGAAGTTACTTCTGGACACATCAATGAAATAGCTGATTTACCATATGCCTAGTATGCTGGTGGTCCCTCATAAACAGCACACTTCTCATTATTTAACATTTATACCACATGAGACAGAACATTCAATAACGTGCAATGAGGCCCAGAAAATAACGGTTGTTTTCATTAGCGAGCTTACAAAAGCTCACAGATGGATCAGACCAACTAATACATGTGCACACAGAGCTCCTGAGGAGATAAAAAACAGCTGCAGTGATTTCAAGAGGTAACTTACAGCTTTAACACTTTAAACCTTATCCGGCTCCCCAGGGACACGGTAAGGGAACCACTAGATGCAATTGTACCGTGGCTCTTTTCTCAGATATTCTTGTAGCTGTTTGCCTGTGTTACTTAGCAAAAAGGTTACACTCACTGTGCATTTTTTATAACAAGCAAGGATTTATACATAATCAGAAATATGCCAAAGGCTCAAAATGGAAAGCTTCCGAAATATCTCATCTTAGTGGATGACTCAGGCCTAGTCAAATGTACCTGTTTTAGAAAATTCGTCTTGTCTATTTCAAGGCCTATTCCTAAGACATTCGAAGAGACACCACAAAGAAGTCTCTGGCATCCTACCTTGTGTGTTTAGATTCTCTGCTTGGCCCTGGGGGCTTCTAGACAGTTTAGCAATATTTTGAGTCAGCCTTGGAGCTGCCCCTTTCTTATTAGCATTTTCATGAATAAGCAGGATCCCAAAGACCCTACTAATGGCCTAAAGGACCTGAGTGGGTGATATCTAAGTTCCTAAGGTCACCATTACCTCCAACTGTTAAGGAGGCTAGTGCTTTACGTACCTCCCCTCAAACCCCACAACCACCGACGTACTGCCAGGAATAATTCACAGAGGAAGAAACGTATCCTAGCAGATTTGTGGCAGAGCCAACATTTGAGCACAGGTGCATCTGGCTTCAGAGTCTCTACTCTTTACCCTGACACACTCTTAAGAAATCAGATCAGTTATGGGACAGTTGTATTCAGCACCACAGATAGCAGCCAACCCCATTCCAAGCTACGTGGAGACTTCTTGGAGAGAGAAGGTGGCCAGAAGGTGCCTTGCTTAAGTAGGTGAAAGTTGTTGTCAGGCACTACTCTGACCTGTCAGCCATCGGCTCTCAGCTGTTGTTGTTTATTCAGAAAGATTTTTTTCTAGCGTTACTGAGATGTAATTGACATAAAACATTGTATGTGTTTAAGGTATACAACCTAGTAATTTGAAATGTATACATCTTGCAAAATGATCACCACAATAAGTTGAGTTTACACACCCATCACCTCACATAGTTACAAATTTGTTTTTCTTATGATGAGAACTGAAAGATCTACTCTCTTAGCAATGTTAAAGTAGCAGTACAGTACTATTAACTATAATCGTCATGCTGTAGGTTACATCCCCAGAACTTATTCATCTTATAACTGGGGTTTGTGCGTTTGGACCACCTTTACCCATTCCCCCTCCATATTTCAGTTCTTTTTAGACGTGGATCATTGCTGCCACACCCCCCAAAAAGAAGGGGATCCCTATACTATGGTCTGGTAACTAGGTTCAGTTGCATAATTGTGTCTCACAATAGCAAGTTCCCAGGATGAGGAACCCCATTCTTGGTTTTCATTTACCACCAGGGGGACCCCTGTGATAAGAACAAGGATTTGTTGAAGTGACCTCAGCAAAAATATTTCAATCATCAACCAATAGCCAAAACAAGAAACCGTCTTTCCTCTTCTTCAACCCCTAAATCGAATTGGTCACTAAGACTTGTCAATCTCCTCCCTTGACCAATATTCTGGAAAATCCATCCTATTTTTGCCATTTCTACAGCCTCTGCCCTAGTTGCAGTCCTTCATATCTTACCCCTGGGTTATTGCTAGAGTGTCACCCTGTTGCCTGTCCTTTCCCCTCTGACCCCTCTTCTCTCCTGAAATCAGAGGGAGTTTTTCAAACATCTAGTCATTTCATTCTTATAATTTACAACTTTACCTGTCTTACCATTGAACAGAAAATAAAGTGCTTTCACCTCCCAGGTCTTATCCTGACCCTTCACAATCTGGTAAATGTAATGGTTTCTTGTCAGGCCTAACCCATCCTGATTCACCCTAAATCTGTAGTGTGATTTTGAATATGTTATTTTGCATCTGATTTTCAACTTCCTCATCAACATAATGGGAAGATAATTGAGATAAACCATGTAAAATTTCTAACACAGTTTCTGACATGATTAAATTTACATCTGTGTGTTTGATAAATGCACCTTTTCCACTGAAAATAGTGGTGAGGTATATATAGGCTAACATACTGTATCACTACAGCAATCTAGCTTAAGTAATGTTTACTCTGGTTACACCCCCTGCAAATTCAGAGCTACCACCCATGACCTTTCCTTTATAGGTAAATATTTGTATTGGGTTTCCCTGGATTCTTACCCTGACATGGGAGTTTGAGTACAAGTGGCTATTTTGTAGATGGCCCCCAAAAACCTTGGTAAGAAGCGGGAAAGCAAAATGGGGAAAGTGTGAGAATCCATAAAGAGTACATTTAGCAAGGAACTGTCACTGTGGACAACAAGAGCTCAAGTCTACTGAAGATTTCTGGTAATGGTATAAAACAGTCATTGGTGAGCAAGGCAGTTGGGGTATTTATACACCATTCCTTTTGGTCTTTGGTCAGGATTGCTCCTGGGGTCAGGGTAGTTTATTCTCTGATATCTCTGGACTACTGCTCTGATAGACAAAATTATTCTTAAAACCAAAGAAAACCCTTAGGAAGACAGATACAGTGGCGAACTACTGGAAGTTGAGCCAGCACTCACTGAAATGGTGAGGCCTGAAGAACCATGGGCCAGGTACAGATACGACATGGGAATCTGGTTGCTCCACAATCCTTATCAACATTTGGCATTGCCAATTTCTTTTTCAGAGCCTCTTTTCATTCTGTGGTTGTAGAGTGATATAACTTGTTCGTTAGCTATTTTGGATATCGTCTTTGTGAAGGACATGCACCTTTTGATTATTTTAACTTTGGTTGTCTGGCTTATTATTGCATATTTTGGGGAGGATAGATACATATATCCATACATATATGGATACATATATACATGCATACAAGTTATTTGTTGTATGTATATATTGCAAATATCCTATTCTGATCTGTGTCTGCCCTTTTCTTTCTTGTGGTATGTCTTGATGAAGAGCTATTCATCATGATCAGTATTTTTTGCGTCCTATTTAGGAAATCTTTGCCCACACCAAAATCATGAAGACAGACTTCTAAATTGTCTTTTGAAGTTTTATTGTTTAATCTTCTACATTTGGGTATATAATTCCATAAAATATTTTTATGTGTATAATGTAAGAGGGACTTGATTCTTTTTTCATATTTATATCTAATTGATCAATCATCATTTATTAAAAAGACCATTTTTCCCTCACTACACCTAAGTGACACCTTTGTCATAAGTCAAGGGTCTTTATATACATGGGTTTGTTTATGAATCCTCAAGTTTTTACCATCACACTAAATAATCTTAACCATATAAAAAATAAATTAATAGTAGTAAACTAACTTAATGTAATAAGAGGTACAGGTATATCAAAAAGCCCACAACAGCCATCACTCTTAGTGGTGAAATGTTAAAACTTTCCTCCAGACTCTGAGGATGAAATAAGATCTCTTCTGGCCCTAGCTGGTTGGTTCAGTGGTAGAGCATCACATGGTGTATGGATGTCCCAGGTTTGATTCCCAGTCAGGGCACATAGGAGAAGTGCCCAACTGCTTATCCACCCCTCCTCCTCTCGCTTCTTTCTCTCTCTCTCTCTCTCCTTCTCCTCTCTCTCTTTCCCTCCTGCAGTCATGGCTCAATTGGAGCACATTAACCCCGGGCACTGAGGATGGCTCCGTGGCCTCCACCTCAGCCACTAAGAAGAGCTTGGTTGCTGAGCAACAAAGCAATGCCCCAGATGGGCAGAGCATCACCCCCTAGTGAGCTTGCCAGGTGGATCCCAGTCTGGGTGCATGTGGGAGTGTGTCTCTGCCTACCCTTCCCTCACTAAATAATATATATATGTCTTCTATCATCACTTTTGTTTATCATTGTACAGAATAGCCCACCTAGAGCCATCAGGCAAGATAAAAAAAGTTAAAATGTATAAGAGTTAGAGTCTTACCCAGCAGTGGCACAGTGGATAGAGCATCAGACTGGGATACGGAGGACCCAGGTTAGAGGCCCCGAGGTTGCCAGCTTGAATGCAGGCTCATCTGGTTTGAACAAAGCTCACCAACTTGAACCCAAGGTTGCTGGCTTGAGCAAGAGGTTACTTAATCTGCTGTAGCCCCATGGTCAAGGAACATATGAGAAAGTAATCAATGAACAACTCAGGTGTCACAACAAAAAACTGATGATTGATGCTTCTCATCTCTCTCCGTTCCTGTCTGTATGTTCCTATCTATCCCTGTCTCTGACTCTTTATATCTCTGTTAAAAAAAAAAAAGTGTATAAGAGTTGGAAAGGAAGACAATCAAATACTATTCACGGGTAAATAAGTATATAAAAATTCAAAAGAGTATGCATTTAAACTATTAAAATTAATAAGTGCATTTAGCATAGTCTTGCATACAAGATAAATATAAGAAAATCAATTGTCTACATACTAGCAATGAAAAAAAAATGAAATTCAAAAATGACTCCATTTGCTCACCATGAAAAACATCAAATAACTAGGAATAAACCTCACAAACATACGTGTAAGACCTTTACACAGAAAACTGTAAAATGTCACTCAGTGAAATTTTTTAAAATATAGAGCAATCTATCAAGGATAGTAAGACATCATTGTGAAAATATCAGTTCCCACATGGGGGGGGCATTGCTTTTAATGCAAAAATCTCAGCAGGTTTTTTTTTTTTAATTTTATTTTTATTTTATTCATTTTAGAGATGAGACACAGAGTGTGTGTGTGTGTGTGTGTGTGTGTGTGTGTGTGTGAGAGAGAGAGAGAGAGAGAGAGAGAGAGAGAGAGAGAGAGAGAGAGAGAAAGAGGGGAGGAGCTGGAAGCATCAACTCCCATATGTGCCTTGACCAGACCAGTGCAGGGTTTTGAACTGGCGACCTCAGTGTTCCCAGGTCGACGCTTTATCCACTGCGCCACCACAGGTCAGGCCCTCAGCAGGTTTATTTGTAGAAATTAATCAACTGATTCTGAAATTTATATGGAAACGAAAGGGCCAAGATTAGCCAAGAAAATGTTCAGGAAGAAAAAGAACAAATATCAAACACTATAAAGTCACTAGGTATTAAGACATGTAAAAGTACATTTCTTAAGGCAATATGCCATCAGCAAAAGGCCTGTGACGGAGACTTGTGTGTTGGTATTTTTGCAAAGCTCCAAAAAATGTGCTAGTGGGCAGTCAGATGGAGAAACATTTCTAGCTCTAATTTTTACCTACTTTGTTTACCCTACTCCTGCTTTAGTTGGAGTTGGCCCTTCCAATTGTATTCCTGTACCATTTTGTTCCATTCTGTGTGCCTGAAAAGTTTTATTATGCCTAGTCAGTCTCCCCTTATAGACGGTAAATACATAAGGGCTGAAACTTTTTCTTAGATTTCTGTATGGCCTGCCTAATATCTAATGTGCCGAAGTTCTTAAAGAAACATTCTTTCAATGACTTAATGAACCACTGGGTTCAATTATTGAAATAATACCTTCCTCCATGACCCCAAGCTGTGCTAGATAAAATTTAACACATCTCTTTGTCTCAGAACCACATACACAGCCTCCCCAAGGACGTGAAGTGAAAAAATTAAATTATTTTTCCAGTGTATGTGCTGCCAAAGTAAGCACAAATTAGTTTTCTTAGTTGATCTCTGGGGTGTTCTTATAGTTTAACTTCCATTAAAAAAAAAGGGCTTTAAAATAACATCAAACAAGAAATACAGATAAGAAGGTAACTTTCAGGCTAGGTTGATAACAGTGCAGCAGTCACATTGGCTTAAAAATTGAGTGGGTGGAATTTTTGGCATGTGCCTGCAGTTGACTATTTATTGTAGCTTATGATATAGGCCAGGGCTTTGGCCTCTTTGCTCATAAAATCCTGCTGGGCCACCAATATACCAGATGGAGGGCCACAAGGTTGTTATTTTTAAATCATTCTGGTTAGCTATTGATTCAGGACCAAAAAATAAGTTTAATTAAAAGGCATGTGGCCCTGGCCTGTTGGCTCAATGGATAGAGTATCAGTCTGGGGTGCAGACATCCTGGGTTCAATTCTAGGCCAGGGCACACAGGAGAAGTAACCATATGCTTCTCTCCACCCCCCCCCTCTCCCTTCTCACTCTCTTCCCCTCCTGCAGCCAGTAGCTCAATTGGTTTGAGTCGGCCCTGGGCACTAAGGATGGTTTGGTTGATTGTAACATTGGCCCCAGCCAGAGGTTGCTGGATGAACTTCAGTCAGCGTGCATGTGGGAGTCTGTCTTTCTATCTCCCCTCCTCTCACTTAAAAAAATAAAAAATAGGTCCTAGCCAGTTGGCTCAGTGATAGAGCACTGGCCCAGCATGTGGATGTCCCGGGTTTGATTCCTAGACAGGGCATACAGGAGAAGTGACCACCTGCTTTTCCACCTTTGCCCCTCTCCCTTCTCTCTATCTCTCTCTTCCCCTCCTACAGCTAAGGCTCCATTGGAGCAAGTTGGCCCAGGCGCTGAGGATGGCTCCATGGCCTCCACCTCTGGTGCTAGTATGGCTCCAGTTGCAACAGAGCAATGGCCCCAGATGGGCAGAGTATCATCTCCTAGTAGGTTTGCCGGGTGGATCCCAGTTGGGCGCATACAGGAATCTGTCTCTCTGCCTCTCTGCTTCTCACTTAAGAAGAAGAAGAAGAAGAAAATAAGTAAACATTTTAAAAGATATGTAATTCAACTTTGGTTCTGATATATGAAATCCTACTAAAAAATCCTGGACTTGTGGTTATACTGAGGCAGTCACATTTCCCCAGGTTAGCCCACTCATTCCTGGATAGTCCCAACTATTAGAAAGCTGTTCCAAAGCCTTGAGTATGACACAGATTAAATTTAACCCATCTTGCCCAAGCCAGATTTTAAATATTTAAACAATGCTTGCTTGAGCTTTAACTCTTTCTTTCTGTTTAAGTGGTCCAATTTCTGCTCTTCATATAACTTAATTTGGGTCTATCTCAATCAACCTCCCAGACACTCACTGCTAATGTACTCCCAATAGTCCTAGAGAGTGATGATACCCAGAAAGGTACTCATTATTCTAGGTGTGTTTTAACCAAAAATAGTAGAACGAGTTTCTGGCACTTTTTGTTATGAGCAATATATTTCTGTTAAATTAGCTTGAGTCAATTGATTTTCTGCCTTAACTTTACATACTTGGTTTCCTAATGAGCTTTTAGTATAAAAATATCCCAGTCTTTTTTCTTGTTTTTGCTACACAGACACATCTCTGCTATATTGCACCTGTATAGTTCATCTTTTATACTTGTGTAGTTATCCATTTGTTTATATTAAATTCTGTCTCATAAGATTTACCCCCAGCTGAGTTTTTATTCTTTGATCCAACTTATGAGCATTTGAACTAATTTAGTTTCCATCACAGTGTGCATTCATGTCCTCATCTGAGTTGTTCATACCACACAAGGTCAAGAACTGAGAGACCTCTAGCATTAGTAGAGGTGACATTGGCCCATTAATGAGCATAATTTAGATGAAATTACTCAACCAGATATAAATTCACTTAATAGTAGTATTTTATAGCCCACATTCCTCCAGCTTACCTCAATAGAAAAATAAAGATAAACTTCTCAGACATCTTACAGAAAACCATATGCACGCTGTCTACATCATACCCATATTTGCAATAGGAGACTTCAGTCATTGTACCCTAAGAAATTACAATTTCAATTCAAATTGGTGATTCAACTACCTTGTCCAAGAAGAAAGGGAATAACTCCCAAGAAGGAAATGTATTCACCCTGGCACTGAAGCTACCTTTTCAATTAATAGTATTTAGCTTCTCATTTCATTTCCACCTGTATGTCTAATCTAGCTGAAGTCACTTTGTTGTCACGACCTTTGAATTTATGTCATCTCTGAGTAACTAAGCAATATTCCTACTGATTCCCATTTTACCTAAATGATTACCTACCATTCCTTGGTCACTCAGAAGAAAAAAAGGCTTCATCACAGACTGTCTCAGCCTCTAACATAAGGATAAAAGCTTCCTGAATGGAATACCCGCCAAGGTCTAGACCAGGAGTGCTCAATACATTGATCGCAAAGGAAGTGTGGGTAGATCTCATGACATTAAAAAGACATTTGTCTTTTGATTGGCATACAGGGTAGCCAATCTGACGTCTAAACTTTTGACACCCTACGCATGCGCGTTAAACTGCGCTAACTTGTTCAGTTACATTGCTGCGTAGTTAGCCTTCAATTTATTTAAACTAAATACAACAAAGGGTATAAAAATGAGTGCTTAGCTGGTCCGAGTAAGAAGCCTAAAACCTACAACTTTCATACAGAACGGGAGGGTATTTTTTTTACTATGTCATATTCTAAGTGCGTTTGCCTCATCTGTCTGTGTGCCATTGCTATTCCAAAGCAGGGAAATGTGGAGCGGCTTTTTCGAACTGTTCATAAAAACTATGACATTGACTTTCCTCTGAAAAGAGAGCTGAGAAAGAGAAAGGTAACAGAAAAATACACAATATTAAATAGTAATAATAGTAACTTAAATAATGATAATATAGAAGAAATAAATTTATGTTTTGCATTTTTATTGTAGGTAGATCATTTTGACTTGGTCATCTTATAAGTAGCTCGCAAGCTGAAAAAGTGTGGACACCCCTGGTCTAGACTGATAAATAAAAGAATCTTAGTAATTAAAACTCTAAAAAATTAAATTAATTTGCTAATTGGAACAATTTCTCCCTCCTGAGCAAGTGTGGGGCTGGAGCAGGATGTCTAGTTGGCTCAGGCAAGAAGAGAAATGAAGTAACTCAAGGTCAGGAACCTAAAAAAAGTGAGATTTCAGTTCTGGCTCTATGTGGCTACTAACTCTGGAATCTTGGGAAACTTTCTTACTATGTGCTTCTGTTTGTTCATTTAAAACTGATGATAATAATAGTTTCTACTTTAGAAGACTATTGTAATAATCAAATAAAATTTAAATGCACCTGGGACATGGTACTTAATAAGAGTTCAATTAATGTTAGCAATTGCTATTCCACGTCCTCGACAAAATATCTTCTGATTGATTTCAGGTTGCCAAGTTTACATACAGGAAATAAATGGGCTAATGAGTCATATTTCTATATTGTACATGTCTGTACTATTTTAGCTATAACTAAATATCAGGATGTAAATTCCATGAGACTAGAAGTTTTTCTTTGCTTTCTTTCATACAGAGCCTAAAACACTGCTTGGCACATAGTAGGCACTTAATTAGTGTTTGATGAATGAATTAAAAAAATGAACCTAGCTCCCATTTGCCCACATTCACTATCTTTTCAGATTGCTTAGGTGCTTTAAGTAGATAAAATGAGGAAATCTGGGGAGAACACTTAGCACTGCCAGACATAGACACATAGTTGCTACATAGCAGCTACCATGATGTTCATATGACTCCTGGAAAGTTTCCTAAGGGGAGATAAAAAGCTATAGACACATGAAAACAAGCTATAGAACAAATGGGTGTTCTCTACTCTGAGAACTTTTGGTCTTGTGGGGAACCAGATCAAAATAATTAAATAAAGTGCCCAGGACAATATGAGCACACAAAACACTAGGTTCAACCCAGGTCAGAGAAGTCAGCAAGGCTTCTCCAACAAGCAAACTCTTCAGTGGAGACCTAGAAGATGAGTAGAAATTGGATAAAGGGAGAAAAGAACAGAGAAAAAGATCCCCAATACACAGATCAGTTTGTACAAAGGCCCTGAGGTAGGCAAGATTTTGGTTTTATTGGAAGAACAGAGAGAAGCCAGTTGAAAGTTATGAGTGTGAGGGAGAATTGGAACTATAAGGCCAGACATCTGGCCAGGAGCAGGACCATATAAGACCTTATAGGCCATGCTAAGAATTTAGCTAAGAAACCAAGAAATCTTTGAATGGCCTAAAAGGCAGATATATAATAGAATAGATTTTTTTTTTTTAATGATTCTGGCTTCTTTGAAGAGAATTGAGGATACACTCCTGCCCACCACTTGCCTGTAGCCCAGAAAAGCCAGTGAGAGAAGAGGAGGTGCTGGAGGTCTTCCGTGGCTGGCACTGCCTCAACGCAAACACCCATGGGCTCTGTCAGGACATTAGGACACATTATTTCTGACGGGTCAAATTAGCCACTGATACGAGACCAATTTTCTCCTCCAGGAAGGAATTCTACCTGTCAGAGAAAAAAATGGATAAAGATAGACAATAAGACTGGTTTGTCTTTGTTATGCCTATCAAGGGGTTGTTTGCATTCCCCCAGATGCCAACAGTAAAAATAGGCAGACAAAACCTACCTAATTTGTCTTTCTTCCAGAACTTACAGGATAGTCATATATCAACCTTGTCCTTTTCCACAACACAGGGATGTGGGAGGGCAGATATTTTTATCTCTTATCTTAACCCACTTTCCTCCTGTTCACCCTGTCATTTTGCAGAGAGAGAACCTAAATCCCTGACAATTTAAGCGACCATCAGAGATTATTGTCAGAGATAAAGTTAGGATTAAAAACTAGTCTCATAATTCCAGACTGTTGTTATCCCATGTTTATATTAGACACAGCAGGCATTAGACCTGGAGAGTCCTCTCTCACAGAAGCATTCTCTTTCTGGGCATGGCACACAGAAATGAACAGTCAATAGGAGGAGTAATTGCCACCTTATTTAAATTTACATAGAGGAGCTATTCCGAGGTCCAGTCTATATCCAGCTGTTTACTGGGCATCTAAACCTGGATGTTCCAGAAATGCCTCCAACTCATTACACCTCAAACAGAAATCATGATTATCCTCACCCCCAATCCTGTTCCTTTTTCATTTTTTACCTCAACATTGCTTTTCCTTTAGTCATCAATTTCATCCCCCTGCCTGATCCCACACATTCCATTAATCAAACAGCCGGATGTATTACGGCTCAGATATCTCTCACATCATACCCTGGATCACCTCCAATTCATTCCCCATGGCTCCTGCTTTTGCCTAAGCTTAAGTCCAGATGATCACAGTCACTGCCAACAATTCTCTTGGCTACAGTCCAGTGCCTTCCTTCCCCCCTCCACTCTCCTCTGTGCCATGAGCACGATCCACCCAAAATAGATCCTATGGCTGTACTGTTTTAAATACTTCAATGACCACACCTCAACACCTTCATGAAAACCAAGCCTTAGCATTCTTCCCCTGTCTCTTCATGATACCTCTTCATGACATCATGGACTGGAACTCTCCACCTTGCTCCTTGTGCTCCAGCTATAGCAAATGACCTGCCGGTCCCCATCCCATGCTCGAGCCCTCCATTACCTCTGACATCATCTCCTCCCACTCCTCTTCACTTGGGCCTCCTCGCTGTTCCCCTAATCCATCATGGTGCATTCCTGCTTAGGACTTCTGCACTGGCTGCTCCCTCTATCTGAAACTCTCTTCCCCCAGATATTTACATGGCTGATTCCTTCACCTTCTTCAAGACTACCCAAATGTTACCTTCTCCATGAGGTTTACCCTTGCCACCTTATTTAAATTTACACACTGGTTATCTATTCTACCTATTACTCTCATCACTTATTGTCAGTGCCCTAATGCCCCCACCCTGACCCCTCCCTCTAACATGTAAGTTCTGGAAGGCAGGGAATTTTGTGTGCGTGGCTTACTAAGTTCATTGATATATTCTAACCACCTAAAACAGTGCCTGATAAATAGTAGGTGCCAAATAAATTTTTATTAAATAAACTAAATTCATAGATGTACATGTTAATCCACATATCTCTTTACACATATTCTTCTCTATGTCTGAAATACCCTAATTCTGTCTGTTTCCCTTCATCTACAATCTTATTGATATTTTTTTTACTTCAAACATTTCTTGTTTACCTATTGGTTTCTCCAACTTCTTAGGTCAGGTGAATGCATCTTATGTTAATCTTCCTATGCCTAACTCCTAAAACATACCAGAAAATAAAAGGCACTTAATAAATTATTGTTGAACTTCACTGACCTAAATAACGTTGTATTTCAAGAAAAGGGCCTACATGCATAGATCATATACAAACTGACCCAACTATTCGGAAGAGCTCATTCTCGAGCCACCAAGACCTCTGTTTATAAGTCCTTTCACTTAGCCCTGAAGGTACTGACCTATCAAGTTGGATAACTGGTTTGAGGCAGGTGCTAATTTTTGCAAATTCTATTTTGCCAGAGTTTCAGAAAATGTAATTTGGTCTTGAATAGCTAATCTAAGACCATATGGTTAGTGCATTCTGATTTCTCGAATTGGGGAATGCTCCCTTTCTGAAAATAAATTGTGAAGGGGGAGTGGAGTCACTATGACTTAGTTATTTACTATATGTTGGACATTGTGCCAGCAATTTTGCATGTACTAACTCGTCATCACAACAAACTGGTGAAGCAGATATTATGTCTATATTTTATGATGAGGAAGCTCAGTTTCAAATAATTCAATAACTGTTTAAAGTCACCTGACAAATCTGGGAAATGTCTGGAATTTGATCCAGATTCCCCATGGAATAAAATCCCAGCCCTTCACTCAGCACTAAGTTGCCTCCTCTCCCACAGTGTGAAAGTTTTAGTCTCAGATCCATCTTCCTATACATTAGGAAATCACCCACCGGTTTTATTGTCTTTGTGGTGTTTGGTTCTTTTATTACTCTGAACACAGCATGGACTGTTTCCTACAACATACTCATTCTTTCAAAGTTCAGACCCTGCAAAGTGTGGAATCTAATAAAATTTAATGCTGGCCCGCAAATGCCACAAAGTGTAACAGAGAGGCCAATCAAATTGCAGGCCCGCTTGGTAGAGGTGCCCCTTGCAAATGAGCTACCTGAAAAATCCCACCCATGCCTCATATAACGTGGACTAACTGGCCCATTATGGACACTTCAGCTGACCTGATTTGATTGTGAAGGGCAGGTCTGTAAACCTGGATATGAACTTTTTCATTTCCTACTCAAGGATTTCTAATTTCTTAGGCAAAAGCAAAACAAATCAAAACAAACAAAAACAAATCAAAACAAGCCAGAGAAGGTGGGAGAAAAGGAGAGGTATTTTCATTCATTTTGTTATGCCTTCCCTCGGGATTGAACAAAGAACAGTCCGGTTACAAGAGCCCTAAAAGGAGGATTGTTCTGAATAATACTTGAGAAATCACTCAGAAGTCTATTGCAAAGAAAAACTGTATTCAGTTCAGTTACAGCCATGACCAAGGAGACGAAGGGTGCAGGAGTAAAGCGATGTCATAGAACAAGAGACTGTATTCACCAATGATTACTCAATCCACTGACTTAACTCCAGTCGGGCAAAGCAGCAGTAAAGACACTTACTAACTGAAAAGCTTAGCTAGGTATAAACACATAGATGACAATTATGTAGCCCCCAAGGTCAAAAGTGGAAAATACATGCTCTGGGGAGGACTGAAAATGCTTCCAGAAGCTTCTAGGCTACTCCAAGGACAAGGGTGAGCAGAACTTAGTCTATAAACAGAAAACAATCAATCTGTTGATCCACTGCATATGTTGAGAGTCTATAGTCTGATGTCCCATTATTTGTCTCTGTCATGAGTGACCTTTGGAATAAAATATGTATTCAACTTTATGGTTGGGAGAGAGCTTAGGGATTTATCTTATCCACCCCCTCATTTTACTGATGAAACTTCTCACACATAGATAGATTTACAGAATCCAGCTTTTCAACTTTTTGGATGACATGAAATCCAATAACAGAGAACACATTGTGGATTTTGCAGGGTAGTGCTGAATTTGCATATCTTGCCTGGTCGGCCCCAGGAGTATACCTGTACTTGTCAGAGCATGTGTTTTCATTTGAGATTTGAAGAAGGATGATCACTCTAAGGCTCAGAAAATAAGGTCAGAAAAAATAAAATGTTTAGCCCTGGCCAATTGGCTCAGTGGTAGAGCATTGGCCTGGTATGTAGAAGTCCTGGGTTAGATTCCCAGCCAGGGCACACAGAAAAAGTACCCATCTGCTTCACCACCCTTCACCTTCTCCTTTCTCTCTATCTCTCTCTTCCCCTCCTGCAGCCAAGGCTCTATTGGAGCAAAGTTGGCCTGGGTGCTAAGGATGGCTCCATGGCCTCTGCCTCAGGAGCTAGAATAGCTCCAGTTGCAACAGAGCAATGCCCTAGATGAGCAGAGCATCACCCCCTGGTGGGCATGCCAGGTGGATCCTGATTGGGCGCATGTGGAGTCTCTCTCTGCCTCCCTACTTCTCACTTCAGAAAAATACAAAATAAAAATGTTCAGAAAATCTGGTTTGGCTTGCACATCCACGTTGGGGTATACACACTGGAGAAGGGAATAGAACAGAAACACATTCTACCCCTTTTCTTGTTTGTTTTAATTTTTTAAGCTTTCTTGGAAACGTACTTTGAGGGATAAAGTGCAAACATATGTAGGTCCCCACTTAAGCCAGTGATGAAGGTAAAAAAATAGGAAGAAATACAGATAGTTAAGGGGGGAAAGAAGTACTTGTACCTAGAACAGGGTGAATTAGAATTTACTGTGTCCATAGAAATCATTTTCATAAATTTTAACAACGTGAGAAGGCTCTGCGAAAAATGGATCTCAATACATTAGGCCCCTGCAGCTAATCTGGTAGGGGACGGAGCATCAGATGCTGAGAAAGATGAGAGCAAGGGGGTGAAGAAGACGGCTGTCCAAGGAGCCTGCACAGCAAGAATGGGCCCCAAGAGAGAGGGGTGTGGGGTGAGCGGCAGGGCACTCGACCTTCCTCCTGGAATCTGCCCCCTCCCACCAGAGTAGGAGAGAGTTCCTCAGAGTTTCTGTCAAGTCAGACAGCAGTGAGTGAAACAGGGGGCGGAGATAATGGGAAGGAAGCCTCCGGAACCCTCTTTGTGTAAGGAAAGTAAACTCGACAATGAATTCAGGAAATGTGAAGGACAGAAGTGGGAGCCTTTGTATCAGGCAGATACCTTTGTTTACCGTGAAAATAGAAACATGAAGATGAAAATTACAGGCAGCTGCCTTTCTCCTTTCTCATTCTCCCTCCCTTCACAGTGCACCTCACTATGCAAACATCCGGGCCCTAAAAGGACGTTAAATATTAGTAGAGTCTTGACATCCAGGAAAAACCCAGAAATGTTTGCACAGGGTGTCCAAGAAACTCAAACTCTACAAGCATTGTAAGTCCCCAGTTAAAAAAATAATAATCAGAACCACTAAACATTTCCTAAGGTAAATAATACAACATTATTGGACACTAAAATTGAAGCAGTGACTTGGGCAAGTTTTTACATGTTATTGGCACTTTTCTTTTTAGCATAGACATTGGAAGAGACGTGAGTTTTTTTACTAGTTAAGAAAGGACCTTTTTCTCAGCAGCAACTTCCTCCTTTCTACTCGCACAATAAAAAGGGGTGTGAGTTAATAAAACCTATTCAGATACTGAGCTTGCTTGCCACTGACACTTTGTGCTTTCTCTTTCATTCACAGAGCTGTTATCTTTGTCATGTACTTAACGATTTTTCCTTTTTTTTTTTTAAGTGAACACTGCCTCCTCTATGTTAGAGAAAGCAATAAGAATTGCACCCCAGGAATGGCAAATAAAAAGGGGGTTGAGGAGAAACTGAAGTGCAAGTGCTAACAAATTTGAGTTTGTACATTGAGATTTTGCCTGCGTGTCACTTATCCCCTTCCCCATATTCATCTTCCAATTAGGGCAACTGAGTACCTGGCTCATTTGGTTCCTGTCTCTTTTGTATCTCCCCACCCTGTTAGAGACTCAGTTCAAGGGTAAGAAAAATTATGACTCTTCTGATCGTGTGTGGGTGTGGGTGTTGTTGCTGTTTATAGAAAATAAATGATCATTTTTGTATACACAACTCTCCCCAAATAACTAGATTATTAACTATCTGACAATCAACGTTATATACGTACTATCTTCAAAACCCAAGCAAAGAGCAAAATGCCAACCCCAAAGTATAAAATGATGGATTACTTTTTAAAAATATTTTTGAATGAATGCTTTGTTTCTGACTGAACCTGCTTGGAGGACCTACCTAGTGCCAGTGGATCCCAGGAAATTGTGTTCCATGTGACAGCTCTACCTGCTATTGTTTGAGTTGGGACAGAGTCGATTTTCTACACTATGGGTATAGACTGAAATATAAACAGAAATATTTTGCTTCCTCTGTATATTTTGGGTTCTGACCATTCACCATATATTATGTCAGTCGTTTCTTTCTGATCCCTCCAGGACAGGACATTATTCCATCCCGTGAGCAACAGCTGCATGGATTGCAACCCCGCAGAGAAGAAGATTTTCATGGCCAGATGTGATCCTCTCTCTGAGACTCAGCAGTGGATTTTTGAACATATTAATATGACTGTTTTAGAAAAATTTAACCACCGTGCCAGCTCCTAGAAAGAAAGAAAGAAAGAAAGAAAGAAAGAAAGAAAGAAAGAAAGAAAGAAAGAAAGAAAGAAAGAAAGAAAGAATCATGACCTACAGATTCTAAAAACTAAACTTTCGCCAGCATCTGGGTCGAAGGAGTCAGGAATAACATTTCCTAGATCTAGGAAGCCTGGTTTAAAGATCTGTAAATGCCACATCGAAGTAGGTTGTCCTGGAGAACTTCCTGCATCTAAAGAACTTGGCTGAAAGCCTCACCAGCTGCTTCTGAGAACTTGGGACTAGCAGTTCCCTTGCTGGCCAAGGGCGAAGATTATTTAGGGACTTTTCGAAACAACTGCTAAGTTAATGAATCTTAACATTTCTCAGGTCAAATCCTGCAGTAGTGAGTAGCTATGAATGGATCCTATGGTTTGGGTGGGAGGGGGGTGGACAAGTGCATGACTGCTCTGACAACCTGGAGATGCCGCAGGTGTAGAACTAGCCACGCTGAAGGGGTGAGCTGTACTTCTGGGTGCCATTCTCTGACTAAGAATAGGTTGAGCAGGTATAAAACCCTTAAAAGTGCTGCAGATGATTTTAGAGTGCTCATGCCATTCTGTTTTCTTGTTTGTTTGTTTTTTAAATGAAGGTGTGCTATCTAATGTAAGACTTCAATTACATCATGAAATTGACTTGTAGTTTCCATTCTTGCATTGGCCATTTTCCTTTTAGAGCAGAAATAACTTATTGTTCATAAAAGTTCATGCTCCACCAATCAGCTGAAGTTCTAATTCAGTGCCCCTGTATGAATCCAGTTTAAAAAACAAAAACAGAACACTATGCTACCATGTTACTACTCCAAAGAGAAAGATTTCACAGAATCAGCAAAACTATGTAAGGTGTAGCAGAGGGGTTTCCTTAAGAAATCTATTTTTACTTTTCTATTATTTTTAAGATTTTAAAAGTCTGATGTTTATCCAGTCATAATTTTTATTAAGGAAGGGAATGGAGTGAGGTTGATGTAATTTGTTTAAGGAGATTCTTAGACTCAAATAAATCTACACTCCAAGTGATGTCTGAAAATGTCTCTGTTCACTTCAATTCTTTTTGATTAGTCTTTGCGACATAAAAGTGGTTTTATTTGTTTGGTTTTAGTTTTTTTTTGTTTTTTTTTTTGTTTTTTTGCTTTGCCTGGAAGTGCACAGGAAGAATTTTCATTAATAAAGTGCTCTGACACCACTTTGTAAATGGGATAGTATATCAGGGGTGAAGAAGGAATGATTAAAAACTAAATGGAACATTTAATCCTTAAAAGATTTTTCTTTTTTTTTTAACTTTTCAATAATATGAAGAGAGGAGAAGAATATAGAATATATAGGGGTGAAGATGGGTCTTTAGAGGAAAAAATCATGTTTATTATACATTTCCTAAGTTTTTTCAAGTAGAGAGACACTTTTATTTTGCTTTCATTGTTTTAATTTGGTTTTGTTGTTAACAAAAATGCATACATCATCTTGGATATAGAAGCACTGAATTTTACAGTTGGGAAGACTATTAGTCCAATTCCTTTGTCTTTGCAGATCAATAACAAAAGCCCAGAGAGGGTTGTCCTAGTTCCTAGCAGGACAGGTGGCCCTTCGGACTTCACAGCATGGCTTTTTCTCTTGTTCTGTGTTGCTCACTTCGTTACCCAAGGTAGTCCTGATTCTTACTCTGATTTAACTCACAATTTTCAGTCACTAGATAAAATGCTTATGCCTCCCTGGGGATGCCTCCAAAAGTAGTATTCACGTTCAGAAGCTTTAATATATGAAACCTCTTCTTGTAAATGTTCATGGCGTTGTTCTCTTTTCCAAACCTAATCAAAATGTCCCATTACACTGCCCGGCTAATAGTTGGAGAACAGCATTTTGTTATCTTTTCTGACTTTTTAAGCATTCTTTTGAAGAACTCTTCTTAAACTGACAGTTTAAGATTTTTTTGAGTAGGTCAAGAGATCTTGAAGCTTTCAAGATGCACAGTAGAGGAAATCAATAGTGAGAAGTTAACCTGTATGGTGAGCAATTCCAGAGAGTGAACGGAGCTTTATCTCAAGTGTTCAGAGAGCAATCTGGGTTTAGAATGAGATGAGCCTAAAAAAAAAATCACATTATGTCACTAAACAGTTGACTGCTATTTCCATTTCCATCTCAGAGCCAACACTGGGTTCTGTACCCTGGAAGACCGTATGTTAGGATGCTCCAACACGGGAAGCTAGCCATCGCATGTTTGGCACTGTCCTGTGAGAAAGCCTGGAGACTGCACCATTAGTGTAAGCCCCAGGATCAGCAAAGATAGGTTTCCTGATTTCAGAGAGGCTGTCTCTTGGATCTAATCTCACGTTTGAGTCAAAAGATGTAATATAAAACCATGAAATTTAAAAAACAACTTAAGAAAAGCTTGAGACAGTCAAAGTCTAAATTAAAACTTCGAACTGCCAAGAAATTGTTAAATGTTTGCAAATGGGGACCATCCCAATACAACAAAATAATCTACTTCTAAGCAGAAGGGCAAGGCACTACCAGTAGCAGATATCAAGAGGCATTCCCCATCCCACCAAAGGTTGGGACTCCACTTGCTTGAAACATCACTATTTCCACTCTGAAAAGTAGGAAATGGCATATGTTGGTATATTTATTTGACAAAGAGGACTGAATGATTTTGAAAATAACATGATTTATGTGTGGAGCGGTAGAATATTGACCATCCCTTTAATCAGAATAGAAGGAAAAATATCATAAAGTTAATCTGGCCAAAAGAATTGCTACTTCTCTATAAGAAGAGCTGGTTTTGTCAGAAGTTAAAAACTAGTTAATTTTAAAAATCCTTTTTGCCTGACCAGGCGGTGGCGCAGTGGATGAAGCATCAAACTGGGACACAGAAGATCCGGGTTTGAAACCCCAAGGTCGCCAGCTTGAGCGCGGGCTCATCTGATTTGAGCAAGGCTCACCGGCTTGAGCCCAAGGTTGCTGGCTTGAGCAAGGGGTCACTCGGTCTGCTGTAGCCCCCCAGTCAAGGCACATATGAGAAAGCAATCAATGAACAACTAAGGTGCCCAAATGATGCTTCTCATCTCTCTCCCTTCCTGTCTGTCTGTCCCTATCTGTCCCTCTTTCTGTCTTTCTCTGTCTCTGTCACACACACACACACACACACACACACACACACACACACATAAAAAAATAAAAGAAATATAAAATTCTTCTTATATATTTACAGAGAAAAATCTGTGCTGAAAAACAGTTGCACACTGATTGTGGGGTTTACACTTTGTTCCAAGGCAGGATTAGCACCATGGCAATAACGATGTATTGGCATCTATGTCTACTGCTTTTTAGTTAAAAATATTAATATGATCACATGACTGTTTTTAAATGTAGTCATTACATCAGATGCCTCAGTGAATAATGTAAGTTACAGGATTATTTTGTGAATTGATAGCATTGAACTTTATATAATAAATGCATAGCACAGAATGAAAATGGATTTAGTCAATGGAAGAGAATATTGGCCCAATCTGTTCTTGTTGTTGCAAAACATAAAACCAATGCCAACAATTGCTATAATTTCCTTTAGGGGCAATTATATGTTTTTCCTTTTTAAATAAAAACAGCAAAAAAGTAAATAAAAGGCATATCGATGGCAACTTTGTACTTCTTGCACATGAAAAACTTCTGTTTCAATCTTTTTATCACTATCTCCTTAAAGATAGCAAAAAGGAATCTTTTATTAGAAAAACTAGCACTATAAAGTTTATGTCAGGCCAATCAAAAGAGCTGATGACACTTCAATTGCAAAGCCAATGGTCCATTCATGGAAGGCCACACCCAGCACTACATGACATTCCTTAGGACATCACACACCTCAGGACCAGAACAGAGTTGATGGCAAGACTTTGACACTCCTCCAGCTTTTGACTCCCCATCTAAAGTGTTACAGAACCTTTCCCCACTTCCCCTGGCCTTCAAGTGCTGCCAGGTTATAATATTCAGAATTTAGAACCATCTTAATAATATGTGATTATTGTGAATCTTGATTTATCCCTGACTTACCATGTAGGAAGGCTGTAATATGCTTTCCTGAACAGGTGCTGGGGATAAGAAAGTAAGGCATAGAAATAAGGCATTTTATACCTCCTAGGAAGGAAGGCCTCAAACGAAAATTATTTTAACTGATTCCCTATGATCTTGGGAGTAAATATAAATGGCGAGAGGTAAATTGTAACTCTAGGCATGGGTGCACATAATCCTCTCCATTCAGCTCGCCGCCAAGTTCTACACTTGCCGTCATAACTCTCAAATGACACCACTAACTGTAATTACTCTCCATGTGAATGAAACTGGGGCGAGATCGCTGAAGCGTGACAAGTGGCCAGTCTTCCCCACACGGCCGACATTGGAGGATTGCTCTTTGATTTATGTCTGTAGCCTTTGCTAACAGAACTGGGAGCTGTTTGCAACTCTATTTGGTCAACTTGACATTGGCCTGCAGCTTTTATTCACAGTTACTCATCTTTCTACTTGATGCATCAGGCTGGTGTGTCTGGTACAGTGGCTCTCAGCAGGCAGCAGCTCAGGCCGATGTTTGGCACTTCACTTCAGAGAACCCTGGGAGCATTTCTTGTGTCCCTCCTGCCTATAGTTGCCCCCTGCAGCTTACCCCACAACAGCCTCCCATGGTTTCCACCATCTGCCACTCTCCACGTGTGCTCAGCCCAATAGTGATGTAACTGACCTCAGTACAGACAGGCTGGCTACATTTAAGAATCTTATGGTAGATGATTTTATTCTGACATTTTACTCATCCAGGGGAGGGCTGTTATAACTCAGTGACATAGGTCCTGGTTTACCTGCTCTCCTGTGTCATTATTAATAGCACCCTTTTTTACTCTTAAAAGTGTCCTAGTTTGGATAGCAAATGATACAGTAGCTCTATCTATAATACATCAGCCTGTTTACTTCATGGTTCCTCTGGGGAAAGTTAAAATAAACTTTATTTATTAATGCCTATAGTCTACAAGAAATCAGCTAGTGTCATTCCCCCACCCCCACCCCAAACAGGACCAGATGAAACCAATTATATTTGAAGGTTGTCTATTATATTCACATATTTCTTTACATGGAACCCTTTCGATAAGAGTTCTTATACCCCTCTATGTCTTCTTGCTGTTTTAAGACAATTACAATTTAAATGTTCTTTTAATGTTTAAAAAAATTCTTTGAAATCAACTAAGTAATTTTATACTTTTGCAAGCTAAAAATATTAGGTCCTCATTATTGGCCATATTATTAATTCACAATATTATGGTAAGGGATATAGATAGATAGACAGACACTCTGACATTGATAACGCAACTATGAAGGAACTGGAGGACTCAGAGTCAAGGGGTTTGCCAGGTCAAGGTCATACCACAAGTTAATAGCAGAGCTAGGACTAGAATTCAGGCTTCTTTTTTTTATTCTTAGTTCTCAGCCCCTTCAACTCTCTGTGGTACTCCATACCTCAGTAGAGGGTCTATAGTCCACAGCAAAACCAAATATGAGATGTATCCAGTGACTTCAAAATAGTTCAATCATTCCTTGGTAAACTATGTGCTTAACCTCTTAATCATGTTTGTTCTTCTCTGTACCTGCGTGTTTTTGTTGTTTATTTTTCTGCAAGCTTATTAAAGTGAGAAAACCAAACTGAACTCAGGATTAGTCCTTCTTAATGAGATTTCCAGGGTACTCTGAAGAAAAGAAGTGATCAACTAAAGCCATTTACATAGTTCTGGATGATAAATCCTAAAGCAAATACTTTGTACTTTTTGATTATTAATGGATTCAGCCCTCAGGGGGGAAAAAACAGCCACCTAGCAAAGAGTTTGCTCTTACTTTGCAGTAAGTTTCCAAATTGACCTCCTTCTTATTTGAGACTCTAAATCAGTTCTATCGAACCCTAGGGATTCGATGAGTCGGTCTCAGGGGTTCGGAGAAGCCTCTGCTGTGAAGGCCAGAATAAAGTAATACCGTAATTTGTTGTGCATTCATGCACTTTGTTGGTTTTGTTCTTTGAGCAAGGTGATGTTCATGCACGGCTCATTTTGTGCACCAGTAAAACAACATATACCTATGTCTTGAATTTGGAAAAAGAAATCATATTTTATTTATCACTAAAGAAGGGTTCAGTGAATGCGCATATGAAACTGGTGGGTTCGGTACCTCAAAAAAGGTTAAGAACCACTGCTCTAAATGCATCAATGTGACCTCTCTGTGCCAGTGGCTGGCTTCTGGGGGCACTTGCTAAACATGTGGTTTAGCCTTACCCCAAATCTATTAAATCTGAATTTCTTGATAAGGCTGCTAGATACAGGTAATTCTACAATTAAAGTGCTAATAAATTGCTTTGTGCTCTACTCTGAATGTCTTCCCACTAGTAAATGCAAGTTGATTCTCTGGTATAGTCGTCTTGCTCATGTATATGGACTGCAAATGTCTGAAGGAATGGTCAATTGTAATTCAAAGCTAAACTTACATTGAGAGAAGCATACCTAAGAGCATTGTATTTCAAAAGTCCTCTAGCTTTTATTAAGCCAGTAGTTGTCAAATATTAGAATTTAAGCACCTGGAGGGATAGTTACAGCACATACAGTTAAAATTCTGGACCAACCCTCCCCACTTTCAGATTTATTCAAACTGAGAGGAAGCCCAAAATTGACATTTCTAACAAGTTTCTAGGAGATGCTGATCCTGAGGTGTGGGATACACACTTTGGCTTAGATTAATAGCCTCATCATTTTGACAATACCTTTGTAGAGATGGTCTTGTTAGTACTGAACGTGTTTAGAAACCATTTATTATATTTAAAAGGTATCTTGGAAATGATAAAGCCCCAACTCACTCAAAATTCCACAGAGTGTAACTCAGTTCAATAAATACCTATGACCAGAAGAAAGTTCCTCTTCTAAACCTCTTTAAGTAAGGATCATAGAGCTAGAAGACCAAGACAAGCAGTATAATGGTATCATAGTAAATATCTTTTTAGTCACTGGCATTTCTAAATGGAAGTATAATGAATAGGTCAAGACCCCTACCATTAAGTGCCTGGCATCGAACATCATATTAAAATTTTAACTATTATTGTTCCTTTCTCTGAGCTGTTAGTGAACTTTATACTACTGTCGAATAATACTAAAAATCAAAGGAAGGCACAGTATGGTTAAATAATTTACATAACATCATTTTTTAGTATCTCAGCTTTCCTAGCTTTATCTTGAGTCCTATCTTGAGAAAAGAAACATTACTTTTTGGTGACAAATACCTGGCCAACCTCATTTCAAACACATTGTGCAAATACAACAGAGATATGGTTCTTCTCATATTTGAAAAATGCTGCAAGTTTAATTAAAAGTCTTTTCAGTGGAAGAACATCTCACTATGTTCAACTCAGTTCAGTAACTTCATTAGAAACAGTCACAGAAAGTAAAGAAAAGCTCAGTATTTCTACTATATTGGAATGGTGGTTCTTTCAGATTTATAACCTTCTTTTCATTGAAAATAAACCCTACCTGACCTGTGGTGGCACAGTGAATAAAGCATGGACCTGGAACACTAAGGTCACCAGTTCAAAACCCTAGGCTTGCCTGGTCAAGGCACATGTGGGAGTTGATGCTTCCTGCTCCTCCCCCCTTCTCTCTCTCTCTCTCTTTCTCACTCTCTCTCTCCTGTCTCTACAAAATTAATAAATAAAAATATATTAGAAAATAAAATCAATTCTAAGATTTTTTAAGGTTACTTTTCCTTCATCCTCTGTGTTCAAAAATAAAACTTAATTGAAAATATTTTTTCCACTTTATTTAAATTTTACCTTCTCAGGCACACAGAGTAAATCCTTAAAATTGCATTTTTTTCCAAATATTTTTCTGGGTTTTGGTGTGTGTGTGTGTGTGTGTGTGTGTGTGTGTGTGTGTGTGCAGTAAGGATACATGAAAGAGAATGTATGTGGAAAGCATTTTGCTCTCTACTGATGCTGCTTTTCAGATTTCCATCACCCTCTAAAAGATTTGTGGAGGAGTTTATAATGTGGTCATGTGTCATTAATCCAAGCCACATGTGTTCAGGTTTTGTGGAGAAAAGGTAAAATAGAAAAATAGATGCAAAAGCTCCTCGTAAGGCCAAAACCTAGGCAGTGCATCTCAAATCAAAAGGATAAATTTCTATCATCAGGACATTTGATTCTTGTTAAAACTAGTCAGAACCAAGGAAATTCTTAAAAGACCCTCCCCTCTCCCAGTAGAGAAGGGATTTAAGGAGGTGGAGACCTGGCAGGGGGGTTGAGGTTGAGAGAGGGAAGAGGAACAGTCACACTTTATTATCCCTAAGATAAATTTTTTTCATGTCTCAAAGGAAGCAGCAGGGAACTCTTGCAGAGACTGAGATGCCAAAGGAATAATCTCACAAAGAAAATGTTACACTTGAAGCGAGGTACCACTTCTCATTAATATCTACCCGCTAGCAAATGGGGAGGGTCAGACACATACAGGCACATTCACATCCTCCCAACCCACTGTCGGTCAGGCGACAGGATTTATAAAGAAGAGGAACACAAACAAGTATTAAATAACTAGGCAGAGTCACTGAAATGTTTAAAATAAAACAATCTCTAGGGCAATCATCTGGATAATAAAATACCTCTGCTTGAAAAAGGACATGGAATCAAGGTTTTTTTATTGTGAATGACAGGAAAGTCTTACCTGGTGGAGAGCTAATGACCTTATTTCTACATTCCTCAGACATCAGTTGGCTGCCAGAACACTGCCTGAGGGGTCCAGGCAGTGATGGTATAAAATGACCAGGGAGGTGGATTGCAGGACAAAATGAGCTGCAGCCACGGTGGCAGCTTCTTAGCATGTTGCTGAATGTCTCTACCGGGGAGGATGGTATACCCCGCACTCTGTGCTACCTGAGCTGAGCCTCTGGCCAAGATGTTGTGATTTTAGCAAGGCTTCTGGAGAAATGAGTCTTCACCTCTTGTTTCCTTTTTCATTTTTCCCTATTTCCATCAGTTCTGAGTAAACACCCTCCAAAAAAGAAGTTAGAATATATCAGATCAGTGTAACCCCTTTGGTGACTGGAGGAAGTCATCTTTCTCTCTGGGGTAAAGAGAGATGTTAGAAAGCAAAATTCCCAATCCTCCTTGACATCATCCTGCATGTCTCTTCTAAACTAAGAAAACCTGTTTCAGGCAATGTCAGCAGGTTGGTCATTTACTCTAACTCTCTAAATTTAATTCAGTAAATGTTTGTTGAGTACCCTTAAGAGTACTCAACAAAGAGGCTTCACATTAGACCAAAAAGTACAAATAGTTAAAGAAAAAAATTCTATTTAGTTGTAAAAAAAAATTATACTCTTGCCCTAGTTTCAGCCCTTCTCTTCCATTTGAAACTGACTAAACTATTTTTTTAAATTAAGTTTCTTGAGGTAACAGTGGCTAATAAGATTATATAAGTTTCAAGTGTATGATTCTATAATACATCATCTGTATATTTCATTGTGTGCTCACCACCCAGTCTAGTCTCCTTCTGTCACCATAGTTACCCTTTTACTCTCTTCAACCTCCGCCACCATACTCCCTAGTAACCTCAACTCCCCCACCATACTCTCTAGTAACCATCATATAGTTGTCTGTGTCTATGAGTTCCTTTTGTTTGTTTTATCTGTTCATTAGTTGCTTTCAGTGTTATATTTCACATATGAGTAAAATCACATGGTTTTGTCCTTTTCTGACTTATTTCACTTAGCATGATACTCTCACAATCTGTGTTGTTGCAAATGACAATATTTCATCATTTCTTATGGCTGAGTACTATTCCATCGAGTATATATACCGCATCTTCTTTATCCAGTCATCTATTGAAGGATACTTAGGTTGTTCTATGTCTTGGCCACAATGAATAATGATGCAATGAACAAACAAGTACATATACCTTTAAAATTAATATTTTCAAATGTTGGGGCTAGATACCCAGAAGAGGGATTGCTGAGTCATATGGTAGCTCTATTCTTAGTTTTTTTGAGGAAACACCATACTGGTTCTCATAGTGGATACACAAATTTATGTTCTCACTAGCAGTCTATGAGAATTCCTTTCCCTCCACATCCTCACTATTACTTCCTGTCTTGTTGATAATGTGGATTTGATTTGCGTTTCCCTTATAATAAACTTGAACATCTTTTCATATATCTGTCAGTAAAACTGGTGAAATCTTTAACTGGGCAAGTCTTCCTCAAGGGATTGTGGTAGTGATGAAACATGATAATGAACAAAATATTGCCATATAACTTGCAAACAAAATGTAAATGAAATGTGTTTGCATTTAATGAAAATCTGTTGTCTTGCTGCTTACAATTTAGCAAAGTGATACTTAGACAGGATGACCATATAATTTCTTGTACAAACCAGATAATTTTTTTAGAATAAAATGAGCTGTTATTAATAATTATGGAGGAAAAACAGATAAAAACCAGGACTGGGGAAACTGGGTCATATAGCCAATCTCTTCTTAAAGACACAAACAAGAGTCCTAGGTAAGACAAAATATCAAGACAACCCACATAGTTAACATTTAGGAGCTGTGTTGAAGAGAAAAAATGTCTTATATGTCCTCTTAGGTTGAGTTTAGGGGTCCTGCAAATTAAACTGATGAAAGACAGATTAGCAAGAGGAAAAAAAATAGATTTAATTATTTACTTATGCACAGTAGTTCACAAAGAAAACAACTCAAAGAAACAGAATTTGGGGCTAATATAACATCTGAATAGGGGATGGGTAGGAGTAGAGGGGCACTTCTGGGAAAACAAATGACTTCTTAGAAGGGGAGCAGGGAAGAAAGAGCTCTTATGAAAAAACAAGTTGTTTTAGAAATGTAAGTGGGCCTTCAGGAGGATAAGTGGGAGATATAATAATTTGTGACAATGTCTGTTTGGGTGTGGTGCCAACGTCTGTCTCTAAAGAAAGAAGATGAAAATTCTTCGAGGAGTGGAGATTTATGACCATTAAGTTCTTTTGGGAGGCTCTGCTTTTAGGCAGTTAAAGGATTTCAGGAACGCAAATGCCTTAGCTCAAAATAATGCTTATGCCAAAGTGTCACATTTTGGGGAGACATATCCTGATTCTCTTTGGGGTTCACAAGGTAGATTTGGGTTTCTGTACTGAGATTCTCTCATTGGGAAGTTCCTTGAAGTCATCTAGGCTATGTGGTTCTATTTGCTATTTTTAACTTTAAGAATAAAGCTCTATCTAAAATAAAGTCGTTCGTGTTCTATTACTGTTAGATTATACTACCGAGGCTATTTATTGCTTGAAAATGGCCCTAAATTCTTTATTTATCAAATCAGGGTATCAAAATAACTTCATAATAATCAGCTTAATTTAGACAATATGAGTAAAAATCTTAGAAAGTGCTTTAAAAAGGAGATAGAGTCTTCTATTTTGATGTGCAATTGTAGACACTTAATTAAAAAGGAAAGTAGAACTTACAAAACAATTGAATTCTTAAATACCTCCCACAATATTAAACTTGCTGTTTTGTAGTTTGCTTTTTGTAGATTGCCAATATAATTGTGTTTTCTTGACGAATGAGGGTTTTGGACGGAGGATGCTGTCAGGGAATTCAATAATAAAACAAAATAGTGAAGAAGACATTAAGTTTTTATTGCTAATTTACTTCCTTGGTTTTGCAATGCACCAGGGCTAATTCCTCTATCAGAGTGTGGTAATAATGCCAACAGACTTACCTGATAAATGTGCCCCATCTTTAGAATGTGGGATGAGCTGTGTTTGTTCAATTTTACTGCATCCTGAGACAAATGAAATTGGGAAAAGGCTGCTATGAAATGGGGCTATTTTCTACAGGGTTTTTTTTTTATTTTTCTGGCAGGCTAGATTGCAGCCCCAGCAAAAACAAGAAGACAATAAATCATCAGGTTTATAACCAAACAAACAAATAAAAAAAAAACAAGCAAATATAAGGCTTCTAAATTCTATTCCAGCATAGAGATGTGGAGACCAAAATCAGTTTATCTAAAATACACATATATTAGATGCTTAAAATGTTTGTTGATAAGATGGGTGGCAAGAAGAATGCCTGCTTCCCTGCAATGCTCTCGCTATTTCTCAAAACTCAACCTTGAAAATGGAGAGCAGGAATAAAGAGAGAACAAGAGAGACTGAGAAAGAGAGAGACAAGAAATATAAAAAGAAGCCCACACTCTAAAGCATAAAAAATATACCGATTGATATGGTGAGTTGTTTTATAATTGCTTCTCCAGGAAAAAAAAAAAACAAGGCACAATCGAAACAAACCCCATTAAGCAGCGGGCAGGAAAAAAGTCTCTATAGAAGAGCGCAAATCCCTGTCTATGCTGAACCTCTAACAATCTGAACTGCTTTATCTTTCCTTTGTGTAGTTCCCCCATTGGAAGCATCATGGATCATAGAGAAACTACCTCCCTGATGATGTTTTTTAACTCCCTTCTAAATATATATCGTAATGATATTCACCAGGGACTGTCAGTAGTTAGAGAAAGGAATTTCAGGGAAAAAAGATGCAATACAAGGTGATAAGTATACAGATTATATATGCTGTTTCCATTTATTGTTGGAAGTGGCAAATATAGATAGATTATACAGTCATGTGCCATATAATGACATTTTGCTCAACAACAGACCACATACCAGTATGTGATGGTAGTCCCATTAAGATTATAACGGAGCTGAAACTTTTTATTGCCTAATGACATGGTAGCCTTCCAAAGGTTGTAGGACAAATGCATTACTCACGTATTTGTGGTGATGCTGGTGTAAATAAACCTGTTGTACTGCCCATGGTATAAAAGTACAGCACATACAATTATGTACAGTACATACTTGATAAAGATGATAAACCACTATGTAGCTGCTTTATGTATTTACTATTCAGCATGTTTTTTTCTAACTTATATTTTTACTTTCATTCACAGTTGTAGTAGTTTCAAGTGTACAACCCAGTGATTAGACTTTTATATAACTCACGAAATGATTGCCCCAATAAGTCTGATACACATCTGACATCATATGTAGTTATTACAATATTATTGACTCTATTGCCTATGCTGTACTTTACATCCCTGGGACTGCTTTTATAACTGACAATTTGTTCTTACTGCCTTCACCTTTTTCACCCATACTCCCAACCCTTCTCCCATCTAGCAAACATCAATTTTTTTGTACCTATGAGTTTGTTTCTGTTTTTGTTTGTTTATTTAATGTACATTTAGATTCCACATGTAAGTGAAATCATGTGGTATTTGACTTATTTCACTTATCATAGTACCCTCTAGGTCTATCTGTGTTGACAAAAAAGGCAAAATTTCTTTCTTTTTTATAGCATACACGCACACAGTAGATATCTGATACATCTTTATTACCATTCATTTATATTTTCTTAAGTGAGAGGTGGGAAGATAGAGAGACAGACTCCCACATGTACCCCAACGGGATCCACCCAGCAACCCCCGTCTGGGGCTGATGCTCCAATCAACTGAACTATCCTCAACTCCCCGGGCTAATGCTCAAACCAATTGAGCCACTGGCTCTGAGAGGGGAAAAGAGAGAGAAAGTGAAGTGAGAAGGGAAGAGAAGCAGATGGTCACTTCTCAGGTGTGCCCTGACTGGGGATTGAATCTGGAATATCCACATGCCAGAACAATGTTTTTTTTAATTTAATTTAATTTAATTTTTTATCCATTTATCTATTGATGGAAATTAAGGTTGCTTCCATATCTTAGTTATTGTAAATAATCCTGCAGTGAACATAGGGATTCATATATCTTTCCAAATTAGTGTTTTATATTTCTTCAGATAAATACCCAACAGTGGAATTTCTGGGTCACATGGTAGTTCTATTTTTAATTGTTTTAGGGACCTCATTACTGCTTCCCATTGTGTGTGCACTAATGTACAATGTACCAGCAAGAGTGCACGAAGGTTCCCTTTTCTCCACATCCTCTCCAACCCTTGTCTTGTTGATAATACCCATTCCCGCAGGTATGATGAGGTGGTGTCTCATGGTTTTGATTTGCATTTCTCTGATGATTAGTAATGTTGAGATCTTTTTATGCATCTTTTGGCCATCACTATACAGTACTTTTTATCATTGTTTTGCAGATGTCTTCAAACTTTTTATAAAAACGGCCCACTTTTGCAATGCTGGTCTACTTCGTCCCTACCGCCCACTAACGGGAGTTCCAGCTTTTATGGTGGGCCAATTGCAGTGCTGTTTGGTTGCTCCACTACTGCCCATCATGAAAGCTGGAATGCCTACTAGTGGGAGGTACCGACCAGGTTGACCAGCACTATAAAAGTGGGCCGTTTTTATAAAAAGTTTGAAGACGTCTGTTTAGAGTATACTCTTTGTACTTAAAAGAAGTTTGTTATAAAAAAAGTATACAGTGTTTCACCAGCAGCAGCCTCATACCATACACCTTGTGTTTACTACAACTCCTGACCAGATCACTTTCTCTTGGGCTTGATTAAATCTCATGTTATTTTTATACAGACAGGGAATGAACCTGGAACAGGTCTGCCTCGGGCCGTCAGTAGTATGTGGTTTCCTGACTCTGTGTAGGAAAGATTCACAACGCAAGTCCAGGTGATTTTGAGAATATGATTATTAAGCTGGGAACAGTGCAATAAAGGAAGGGTTTAGCATAGAAGCAGAAGGAGAAAGCCTAGTCAGAACTGCCTTGGTTCTTTTGAAAGTTAGAGAAATAGGAGAGCTTGGAGGCAGGTTCAGGAGTAAGCCCGAGACAAGCTGCTGCTGCCCACTGCTCCCTGCTTGCGAGTCTCCCAGGAACTCTTGGAATAAAAAAGGATGGGTGTGTTCTAGAGCGGTGCTTTTCAACTTCCGGTTCATGGACAGGTGCTGGTCCGCCAGAAATTTCATACCAGTCCCCAAAAGAGTTTATTACCGTGATGTTTTATAAAGAGGGCAAGCTGGCCACTGGTTCTTTGTCTTGAGGCATTTTATCCTTCTTTAGGCTCTAGGAATCCTAGGGGAGATATCAGGAGAGGGTCTTACAAAATATTCATTAGTTTTTCAGGTGTGTTCTTCAATATGCTGATTTATTAATATGTGTATAAAGAAGTATCAGGGTTGCCTGACCAGGCAGTGGTGCAGTGGATAGAGCGTCGGACTGGGATGCGGAAGACCCAGGTTCCAGACCCTGAGGTTGCCAGTTTGAGCACGGGCCCATCTGGCTTGAGCAAAAGCTCGCCAGCCTGGACCCAAGGTCGCCGGTTCCAGCAAGGGGCTGCTCGGTCTGCTGAAGGCCCATGGTCAAGGCACATATGAGAAAGCAATCAATGAACAACTAAGGTGTCGCAACAGCAACGAAAAACTAATGATTGATGCTTCTTACCTTTCTCCGTTCCTGTTTGTCTGTCTCTATCTCTGACTTTCTCTCTGTCCCTGTAAAAAAAAAAAAAAAAAAAGAAGTACCAGGTTATTTTCTGGTTAGTTTTTGTTTGTTTGTTTGTTTGTTTTTTAGAATTTATTAAAGAGGGACAGGGACTGAGGGCAGTCTGCCCCAGGATGGCCAGGAAGGTATAAACCATTTGTTTCTAAGTGGCCTTGGTTCGGGAAGAAAAGACCTTGTGATTTGTTACCTGGCTGTAAATTGCCCAAATTGTTTGACCTTGTTTATTTGATCTCAGTTTCCCTTATTCCTTATTCCATTTGTTAAGGAATTTCCCTAGTTTCTTACTATCCTGCATCACAGTAACATGCTATATAGGCTTTTAGCTTATTAGGAGCAACAGGCTATATAAACCACACAGCTTAGTGTGTGTAATAGTCTATATTATCCGGATTTATACAAGTACACTCTGTGATGTTCACACAATGATGAAATCACCTAATGACGTATATGTCAGAAGGCATCTCAGTAATTAAATGATCCATGACTGGCTTGAATCCCTTGAGGGAGCTATTAATTTTATTGGCTTAGACCTTAATAAAGTCAAAGCAGAAAGGTTCCATTGTGTAATAGTATTCGGCCACTTCCCCGTTACTGGAATGAGTACTAACCCTTTCTCGGGAGCCCTGGGGAACCAGGAGCTCCCGGAGAGGATCAAACAGTGGAAACCATGTAAGTATATTGTAAGCAAGAATCTGTCACTTGAAAGCTTTCCGGAGTAGTGACATTGATTTCTAAAACTAATTAAGCAATGAGAAATGCATGAAACTGAGGAAGGAGGCAAGGCCAAGACAAATATTGGGCTATAACACAACCAGCAAAGGCTTTAGAAATAACTGAGGATTTACTGACTGTTCTTGACTTACAAAGTTTACACTATTTTGCTTATACTGCTGAATCACACAAATGGAAAATAATCAAAAGTAATGAATGTGGTGATTACTTTCCTAATAGTCATCATTTTAACTGGATGTGAAATAATATCTTAAAGTTCTTTAAGGCACATTGTATTTGACCGACTACTTATTCTTCAAAATCACTACAAGAGGAACCAGGTTTAACATACATGGAGCAAAGCAGTTTTTGTTTTTGTTTTTTAATTCCTAAGGCCACCAAACCTAATTTTATGGAAGTTAAAACTGTGTAAAGCCACCAGCCAGAGCCATTCATATGCAGGTTCGCATTAGATTCGGACAGTTGGTAATGAAACAACGGAGCCAAGAACTGGTGAGCCATCAGTTTTAATTTTAGCTTGTACCCGGCAGGCAAGTAAAAACACACACTGGGCTCCAAAGCCCACTCATTCAATGCTCACAAAGCTACTGATTTACCTGAGTTTTCTAGCATCAAAGGTTTCTAGCTCACCAGACTTATTCACCTCTGTTCCCCATCTCCTTCTCCAGCACAAATTCTGCACAAACTGGCTTCTCCCTCCACACTCCACCATCTTGGCTGCTTCTCCTGGCCTCCTTTCTCTGCTTTCCTTTCTAATACTAACCTCAGGAACCGAGAAAGCAAGCTCCCAGTCTGCCCCACTTTATAGCGTAGATTCAAAACCTTTAATCCAATCTACAAACAAGGAAGTCTCTGATACAAAGTCACTTATCTGAGACATATTGGGAGGATTCCTCATGAGAGTGCACCACCCTACATAATCCAGTCAGTCAAGGGTATGGGGAAAAGCTTACTCTTAAAACTTGCACGTGGGCAGCGCCATCTTTAACAAAGTGAGCATAATATATTTTATCTGCCCAACAATCCACCCCTATGCTCACTTTACTACCCACAATCTATACCACTAGCATCCCTGTACAAGGAAATTAGGCACATTACACAAATTACAGCAACAGCACAAATCATACAGTTTCAACAATTACAAAGGCACACTTCACCAGTCTCTGAGCACTTTGCCAAAAGTGCAAAATGTCCTCAGCCTTCTTTCTTGTCCTTTGAAAGGCTTCCCAGGGCAGGGGGAGGGCCTCTATCAAAGCCGCCCCCCACCCCCATCAAGGTATTTCACATTGTTCAAAATTCATAAGTCCATTCAACAAAGGAGCCAGTACTCACTCGGTCATAGTCCAGGAAATCAGTCCACACACATGGGGCCTTAGCCTCCCCCCTCATTCCTGCCATCATGGCAGGTCTCACACTGTCCTAAAGAGAAGCATGTGGCAATGGCAGTCAGCATTTCCATCTCTCCTCTGGGGAGCATGATGGCATCCACCCCTATGTCCCAAAATTGCAGACCTACCAGTGTTGTAGTAGAAGCTCCTTGCTGTTGGGCTCTCACCTTCTGGAGACTGTGGATTGCAACTCCAGCTTGATTCTCCTCATCCTCCAAAGAGAAACTGAAAACACCAGCTCCTGCTGCTGGGCTCAAGCTCCAGGCCACCGTTGCCTTCTGCTCAGCAGGCCTTGCAGCTCCAACCCCAGGCTTAGCCCCGGCCCTGGCCTCAGGCCCAGCCTCATGCCACTGCTAGCTCTCCACAACATCCAGGGCAATCTCCAACTCATGAACCTGTGATTCCTTCTCCAGCCTCTGCTCTATTTCCAGGCAAATCTCGCAAACCTGGTCGGCCTCCTCCTCCAGCGCTTCCTCCAGCTCTAGGGTCAGCATCTCTTTCTCCCCCATTTCCTCCACCTCCTTCCACTGCTCAGTTTGCAGGTCCCGGGCAGCCTCTTCCATAGAACTCTCAGTTTCCTCACACATAGCTGTAAAAGTCAGCCATACTACAGTCCCCAGAAGGACAGCCATTGAGAACCATAACAGCAGCCAGTCCTCTACCATGCACCTCAAGGGTGCAGGCTCCATACCGATCTGTATCAAATCCTGCCACAGACTACACCAAATGTAAAGCTAGCAGCCAGGGCCATTCATATGCAGGTTTGCATTAGATTCAGACAGTCGGTAATGAAACAACAGAGCCAAGAACTGGTGAGCCATCAGTTTTAATTCTAGCTTGCACCCAGAAGGCAAGTAAAAACACACTGGGCTCCAAAACCCACTCATTCAGTGCTCACAAAGCTACTGACGAATCCAAGATTCCTAGCATCAAAGGTTTCTAGCTCACCAGGCTTATTCACCTCTGTTCTCCATTTCCTTCTCCAGCACAAACTCTGCACAAACTGGCTTCTCCCTCAGCACTCCACCATCTTGGCTGCTTCTCCTGGCCTCCTCCATGTGGCCTTTCTCTGCTCTCCTTTCTACTACTAACCTCAGGAACTGAGAGAGCAAGCTACCAGTCTGCCCACTTTAAAGCATAGATTCAAAACCTTTAATCCAATCTACAAACAAGTAAGTCGCTGATACAAAGACACTTGACTGAGACATACTGGGAGGATTCCTCATGAGAGTGCACCACCCTACATCATCCAGTCAGTCAATGGTGTGGGGAAAAGCTTACTCTTGCACGTGGGCAGTGCCATCTTTAACAAAGTGAACATAATATTTTTCATCTGCCCAACAATCTGTGTTACTAATTAGCTGCATAACCATGGATAAATGGCCTGTTATCTACAATTTATAATATCCATTTATATATTGTACTGTACTCTAAAGTTCCTTATTAAAAAAATTCTGTGTTTTTTTATAATAAAAATAAAGTTAAAAATCTGATCATGGTAAGCTATAAGAACTTAATCTGGAGAACATAGGATGTATTTTCCTCCTTTTGAAGAGTTGAGATAGGGCAATCATTGGCAATGTTACACTGAACAAGGTACATGTAAAAGCCAGTAGCCAAGGCCACCATCACAGCCACCTGGTCCATGCAGGTTCGCATTAGATTCAGAAAGTCAGTAATGAAACAACAGAGCCAAGAACTGGTGAGCCATCAGCTTTAATCCTAGCTTGCACCCAGCAGGCAAGCAAAAACACACACTGGGCTCCAAAACCCACTCATTTAGTGCTCACAAAGCTACTGACTTATCCGAGTTTCCTAGAATCAAAAGTTTTCTAGCTCACCAGACTTATTCACCTCTGTTTCTCATCTCCTTCTCTCTACACCAGTGGTTCTTAATCTGGGTTCTATCAAACCCTAGGGGTTTGATGAATTGGTCTCAGGGATTCAGAGTAGCCTCTGCTGCGAAGGCCAGAGTAAAGTAATTCCGTAATTTGTTGTGAGTTCATGCACTTTGTTGGTTTTGTTCTTTGAGCAAGGTGATGTTCATGCACGGCTCATTTTGTGCACCAGTAAAAAAACATATACCTATGTCTCGAATTTGGAAAAAAAATATATCATATTTTATTTATCACTAAAGAAGGGTTCGGTAATTGCGCATATAAAACTGGTGGGTTTGGTACCTCAAAAAAGGTTAAGAACCACTGCTCTACACACTCTGCACAAAACTGGCTTCTTCCTCAGCCTTCCACCATCTTGGCTGCCTCCACTCCTCCATGTGGCCTTAATCTGCTCTCCTTTCTAATACTAACCTCAGGAACTGAGAGAGAGCAAGTTCCCGGTCTGTCCCACTTTATAGTGTAGAAATCCAAACCCTTAATCCAATCTACAAACAAGGAAATCTCATACAAAGTCACTTATCTGAGGTATAATGGGAGGATTCCTCATGAGAGTGCACCACCCTACATCATCCATTCAGTCAAGCATGTGGGGCAAAGTTTACTCTTAAAACTTGCACGTGGGCAGCATCATCTTTAACAAAGTGAGCATAATATATTTTATCTGCCCAACAGTACATTTATCTATTCACCATACATAAATGAGATGATGAATGATAGGGCGCTCTTGGATATTATAAGTGACTGACAATGTAGTAATTCTATCAGCTATTGATTGATTGATTCATTCATCCATCAAACAGTTATTGAGTGACTGAATGGTAGATGCTGCTCATACAAGTTCTCCAAAACCTATAATAATGCTTCATGGGAAAGCTTTCCCCTAGGAAGCTGTTTAAATAATTGAATTCATAGAGAGGTTAGTCAAAGACTCTGTAAATCTTACCAGCAGGCTGGAAATCTGCTTATCAGATTACAAAACCATAGCCAGATGTAATGTCTAAAGGAGAACTATTCTTAACAGTAATCTTACTGTCCTTGACTATTGTTTTTTAGCAGATGACTGGAGATTTGTCAAAGAATGAGAGATTGAGTACTATGAACTTTTTAACTTTTATAGCTTAAAAATATCTGGTTATCTTCAGTATAGGGATGAAACTAGGAATTACAAATCCTTGGGAGTGAAAAAATATATCCTTTTTCCCCCTAAATATTGCCCTCTGCCCAGCCAGCTGATAAAGTACTTTGAAATCCTGACAAGGGAGCATGGGAAAGGCAGCAGTTCTCAGCTCCTTTTTGGGTCTATTCACATATCACTTTCCATTTATTAATAACATATAAAGCTCCAAAGTTCCTAAAATTCTTATTGAGTTAACTGAATCTGAATTGTTTTCCTAAAATAATATCATTCTCACTCACTGTATTCTGAGATGCTTTCTGAAAGCATGAGAAAGGGATATAAGTAGTTAGTACTGTACTGAGAATTAAGGATGATGCTAATTCTGACTCTGGGAAAACATTGGACCTGAAAGCTAACCATCACTGTCACAACAGCACAAACAATGGAGACAAGATGCCTTAGGGAGCTCCTCATGAATTTAGTCACTGACCCTTTTTTCTTTTACTTCTTAGGACCTCTGAGGTCTAATGGTAGAGTAGGGAGATAGAGATAGGCAGTTTTTTTCCTCCCAAGAAATTCCTAAGAAAACTATGCACAGCCTACTGAAAAATGTGAGGCCAGTCATTCTGTTTCTATAAGGTGATAAAAAAGCAACTCAGGTGTTGGGAAGATAAAATATAATATGCTCACTTTGTTAACGATGGCGCTGCCCACATGGAAGCCCGTCACCCAGGTGATATTATTTGCCCTTATGCTTGGGTGTGGGGGAAAGGCTGTAATGTAAGCAGGCCGGGTCATTATAGCCTGTAAAGCCAGTAGTCGCAGCCACCATCACAGCAACCCGACCCGTGCAGATTCGCATTGGATTCGAACAGTCGGTAATGAAATGGCAGAGCCAAGAACTGGTGAGCCATCAGCTTTAATTCTAGCTTGCACCCGGCGGGCAAGCAAAAACACACACTGGGCTCCAAAACCCACACATTCAGTGCTCACAAAGTTACTGACTTATCTGAGATTCCTAGAATCAAAGGTTTCTAGTTCACCAGACTTATTCACCTCTGTTTCCCATCTCCTCCTGCACAAACTCTTCCTCAGGACTCTGCCATCTTGGCTACTTCTCCTCCACATGGCCTTAATCTGCTCTCCTCTCTAATACCTCAGGAACCAAGACCCAAGAGAGAGAGAGCTCAAGCTACTGGTCTCTCCCACTTTATACCATAGATTCAAAACCTTTAATCCAATTATACAAACAAGGAAGTCTCTGTATAATGGGATTCCTCAGGAGAGTGCACCATCCTACATCATCCAATTAGTCAAGGGTGTGGGGAAAAGCTTACTCTTAAAGCCAAGCCTTAGGTCATAACAACCTGGCCTGCTTACATTACAGCCTTTCCCCCACACCCATCCCAAGCATTAGGGCAAATAATATCACCTGGGTGACGGGCTTCCATGTGGGCAGCGCCATCTTTAACAAAGTGAGCATATTATATTTTATCTGCCCAACATAGCCTAAGTCTTAGTTTTAAGAGTAAGCTTTTCCCCACACACCTTGACTGATTGGATGATGTGGGGTGGTGCGCTCTCCTGAGGAATCCCATTATGCCTCAGATGGGTGACTTTGTATCAGAGACTTTCTTGTTTGTATATTGGGTTAAGGGTTTGGATTTCTACACTATAAAGTGGGAGAGACCAGTAGCATGCTCTCTCAGTTCCTGGGATTAGTATCAGAGAGGAGACCAGATGAAGGCCATGTGGAGGCCAGGAGAAGCAGCCAAGATGGCGGAATGCTGAGGAAGAAGCCAGTTTGTGCAGTTTGTGCAGAGAGGAGGAGATGGGAAACAGGTGAATAAGACTGGTGAGCTAGAAACCTTTGATTCTAGGAAACTCGAATAAGTCAGTAGCTTTGTGAGCACTGAATGTGTGGGTTTTGGAGGCCAGTGTGTGTTTTTGCTTGCCCGCTGGGTGCAAGCTAGAATTAAAGCTGATGGCTCACCAGTTCTTGGCTCCGTTGCTTCATTACCGACTGTCCAAATCAAATGCGAACCTGCATTGACCAGGCAGCTGTGATGGTGGCCCTGGCTACTGGCTTTACAACAGGGAAGGATAAAGTTCAGTGTATTCAGGCAAACACTCTTCATAAAGCCAGATACAAACTTTTAATTATCAAACGTTAACTAAGTAGGTGGCAATCACTCTACCAACACTAAGCAGGCTTCCATTTTTCATTCACTATTTAAATTTTCTTTTTAAAGGGACATGAGACAAGCACAAGCTCACTGATATTTGCCAACTTGGCAGGTAATGTGCCAGCTATACCAGCCATTAGACAGGGAAGACTATTATCCCGATTGCCAATTTTTACCAATCCAATAAGCAAATAGCCTAGGCCCAATCCATATAGGCAATTAAATGGTGCAGTACCTGATAAACAAAGCTAAGGGTACTTCTGGATAACAAGACAGCTGCAAAAATTAACATTAGATCCCAGAGGAGATAGGCATTTTAGGACCACAGATGCTATCTCCAGGGAAAGAGATACCTGTTACAAAAGAGGAATGGTTATTGAAAGAGCAATCAGCCACTGCAGATACATTTAAGCATTCTACAATCAATTTTGAGATAAGTAACATTGCCTCAAGTTGAGCACAATAAGAACTAAAAACGATAATGCTACATTATCACTTGAGATGCACAGCCTAAAGCAAAGTGCTGCACCAAATACAAATTCCATCTGAATTTTGTATCAAAGCCTTGCAATTAACTTCCCATTATCAGAAGCAAACGCGCTATAAAAGGGATATTGAAGAAGAATATTGGCCCATGCAATAGTGGAATTTAATAAGTTAGACCCTGTGTCTTCTAAAATCCTTATAACATCTTTTTTGCAACCACTTGTAAAAGCCTTGCCAGAAGCAGAAAAAATCCAAATGCTAATCATACTTTCAATTGGGCTAAAACTGAAGGAAGATAAGAGGAGAGCACAAATCTGCCTCAGAGAGCAAAGAGACTGACATATGAAAAGAAAATGATTAAAGAGTTCTAGAATGCTTGGCTCTGCTGAGTAGCAACCAAGAGGAGACGTGATTGTCATTGAAAGTGTCCACCGAGTGTAAACAATCAGCGTCATCCCTAAGCTGAACAGAAAGACTAAATTCGGGTGAAATTCAGGAAAGAGAAATTTAAATGCAATGTTTGTGATGAAAAGAGCTGGCACTTAAGAGAATCATCTCCCCAGGGGTAACCGCAAGACATCTTCTCCGGAGGTTTTCAAATGTCAGGCTTCACCGCGAATTGATTTTTCTAGTTCTTTGGATGGGAAAAACCCCTCGTGAAAGAGAATTCTAATTTTGGGAGAAAATAATTGTCTAAAACTCCCATCAGAGAAGAAAAAGTCTGTGGTGGTAATTAACACAGGGAGCTAGTTTTGGAGGAAGTGAGGTAAAGGCAGAATGCACAGGACAGGGACAGATCATTGTAAGCCGAGAAAAGGTAGGAAACACTACCCTGATTAGACTCTTCAGAAAGACAATAAAGGACTTCTTTTAGCAACAAACTTATGCACTGCTTATGTATTGAGAGCGACAGCATAGACATCTTTCATTTGTCAACATGACTTGATTTTTCCTAGCAGTGGCCTCAACAGTTGGTGGCAACCTACCACATTAACCCTTTGTGTCCTTAAGCTAAGAAGGTATTCCCTAAACACCACAGTATGCTAGTCTTGGCAATATTTCCTATTTTAAATAACAAGTGTCATGTCTCAGAATACAAGCTTGGCATCAAGCAGACTCAGTTTCAAATTTCACCTCTGATATTTACTGTGTGACCATTAGCCAATTAAGGTAACTTTTCAATGACCTCCCCACCTCCGTTGAAGATGAGGTAATCATATCTACCTCTAGCAACCAGTATTCTTGGTTTTAAGAATTACACTGGAAAACATGAGCAGAAAAGGAATTTATTGTAGGGTATTAGAGGGCTTGGAGAATCAACAGTAGAACCAGGTGATAAAATGGATGGGAATTAAGGGAGTTGCACCAAGCCATTGACAAGGTTATGCCACAGAAATTGCCCTGTTAGGATGTTGCTACCTGAGTTACTGCTGCTAGACCATACACAGCTAGACTCTGCCAACGTTGGACACTGGATGCTGCCTCCATTTCCTCTGGGCTTAGCCATTGTTAGGTGAATTGTAAAAGATACCTTTCTCTCAAGGTTTGAATTGCCATGTATGTAGTTGAAAGGCTACGGAAGCACCTTGCCAGATGTTATATCCTATCAGGCACCATAATTAAATCCTCAATAGGCCTCCCAATAAAGCCAGCTGCTTCTGAATGATGCGGGACATGTAACGTTCAACAAATAATCGCACATGAACCCATTACCTTTGTTAATTTACTATAAAGTGGGCCCTTGGTCAGGGCAAACTGTATGGGATACAATGTATAAGGTCTTCAGTAAATCCATGATTATTACCAAGCCACTCAGCAGCCAAACCTGATCCATTGATCACAACATGTGCATTCTCCTTCCCACACTTCACAGATAGCAAATAGGTGCTACTCAGAGCTCCTCCCACCAGAAGGATTTACCTCTTCAGCCCTCGGATCACACTGAGAAGGGCTAGAGTTGCACAGCCCTCCATTTACTTCTACATAGTTCATGCCGTCTGGGCTCCAAAACATTAAGTCAAGCTCAGAACACTTCCTCCTTATTATAGAAGTCATAGAGAACCCTCATGAGGCCAAATGTATTTGTTCCAGGGTAAAAGGGGGTTTAGGACCTTGTCAGAGTGAAATGGGATAATTAGTTGAAGCAGTTAGTCCTGATTCTGACATAGAATAAATTACCCTAAAATCCAAGTCATTACTGTGGCCAAGTACATTCTCAGGTAAGAGCCAATATATTTGGACCAGGATATAAAATTAAATACAGGTTTTTCTTGAGTCTACATACTTAATAAATAAGAGTATTTGATAAATGAGTTAATTGGATACATACTTAGCCTCCTATTAGCATTAAAGTTATGCATTTAAGCCCAATTAATGGAAACACACACACAGTCATTCTTTAATGAATTACCCGAGAAAAAATAATACAAGCCTATGATACTAAAAAGAGCGAGAAGATTCTAAGCACTTCTATATACAAATAGTTTCTACATAGATTCTTTTTGTAGAAAAATTCACTAGTCTAGTCCAATCCGCTCCCAGGATTCTGTTTCTTCTCAGAAGTCACTATCTTTCATCCAAATGTATCCACTTGGCAGATGCAAAGTAGGGCATTGAGAAAGGAAGCTGTCAACAGAGGCCGCTGTCTTGAAAAGTCAGATTGGAAGTCTCATCTGTAAAGTCTTCACTCTCTGACAGTGTCATCACGCTGACCAAATCTCTACATCTTCATCATCAGATCATCTTTTCCCAAACATTAAAATAATCACCAGAGGAAAAAATGAGCACAGGAGACATCTGGAGAAACTCAGAAAGCCAAACGAAGACTGCTTGTTACACTTCCTCCACATGATTTCTTCTAGATTGAAGTTTTGGAGTGTTTTTTATAGCGCAAATGTTATTTAATCACAATTTTCCCTTCAACAATCCAGTTTTAAAATAACTGAATATTTAATTAATTCTCCAGAGGACCCTAAACTATGCAGTTTCTGAATTGATTAAAGAGTAGAAATGTGGCAGTTTCTCTATAGCTCTAACCTTACTGAATTCAAACAAAATGCCCCCAAATGTTCATAGTTAGGATACACAATCTAAAGGATGTTTCAAGATAGACTTGAATGTTCATTACATCGGGAGAATCATGGACAAAGACTTCTGGATAGCTGCCATCCTGTTTTGCACAACTAAGCTATCCCTGAATTTAAAATGAGGGGACTAATTGTAACCTGTAATTTTATGAAAATATGTCACTGTGCATTTTTTAAGTGGTAGTCCACTGTAAAATTTTAAAGTTCCATGGTGGATATTTTTAATGGGTATTTCCTTGATTTCACATGATAAATTAGAAATTCTACAGCAAAATAAGAAAAATGGTATCCTGGCAACTGAACCATTTGACAAACTATTCATAAGAGCAATATCTTGGCTGAAATAGTGGGCAGCTCAAACCTGACAGGTTATTAAACCTGAATGACAAGAATTAGGGTACTTCAGGACAATCATGGGAACATTTCACATATTATAAGATAACAAAATAGCCTCAATCAGATCTAAGTTCTGCTACTTACAAAACAACCTCTGTTTCAGTGTACCTTAATGGTGATGGGAATGGCAATATGAGGAGGGAAGTAGGAAGAAGGATGTTCTCCCTGGTGAAATGAAGGAACTAGTTGTCTCTGCATACACCTTAATTAAAACAGGACAGGGGTGAGAGAGTCAGTGATTACACCCAGGTCAGCAGCTGCAACTGATAGGTCATAGTGAGGTTACATTGGGACCTTCAACATCTAGGTGGTCAGACAAACATTCAAGTGCCCATAGTAATTTAAATACAGTATCCACAATCTACTTAAATAATAAACAAAGTATCTTCCTAAAATTAACATTTTTATATAAATGTTTAAATATGCATTTTCTCATTTGAAATAGTGAACTTTTTATTTTATTTTTTTAGACTTTATTTATTAATTTTTAGAGATAAGAGAGAAAGAGGTAGGAGGAACAGAAAGCATCAACTCATCGTAGTTGCTTCCCGTATGTGCCTTGACCAGGCAAACCCAGGGTTTTGAACTGGCGGCCTCAGCTCAATGCTTTATCCACTGTACCACCACAGGTCAGGTGACTTCTTATTCTAAAGAAAAATAAAATAAAGGTAGATCAGAGTCTTTCATTGTACAACAGAACATTCCAGATTTACTCATACTCAAAACTTACTCATTCCAAATGACATCAACCCCCAGGAAAGTTTTGTTTCAAATTTCTCAGAAGAATAAAACTAATTTGGCCCAGTCATTGTCTGGATCCTCCTGATTGATGGGAATGGTTAGCAGCCAGTGGGGCAGCAGTCGGTGGACTGAGTCTGTTCAGACGGTGAGGTCCCGGCAGCCAAGCAGGTCGCCAAAAAAATTAATTACCCAGCACATAAAACAAAAGAGAATCTCCAAAAGACGGGATCCAAGGTGATAGGACCAGAATAACAAAAACAGGTGTGTCAAGTTCAGGGGCCAAATGTGAGAATTTTAAACAAGGAAAGTAGCCAGGAATAATGGGAAGGCACAGATGGTGCAGCACAGTTTAAAACTAGCCAAAGTGAATTCTTCACAATGGTGACGGGGTACTGGGTGCTGCATAAATGAGGTGAAGGTGCAACCCAGACTGGGTGATGTAAAAGCTCATTAAATAAATTGCCTGTTAGCATGCACTGAGTAGCATCAGTGAGAGAATTAATATGCTGCAAAAACACCTGGTCATTTTGTTTATTCCCAGAATGCCACTTAGGAATTCAAGGTCAGGTTTACATTTGCACTTTTCCTCCCTAAAGCAGATGGGAGGGCAAGATCTTCAGCATCAGTCTGGAACACAGCTTGTTCAGAAGCCCTGCTGTCATGCTTAAGCCAGCCCACTCTTTCAGGGGAGGCCAGCTGAGCAGGCATTTGTCATGCAAAGAGTGGAGGGAGGCAGAACAAGATCCACAAAAGGAACACTAAGAGCACAAAATCAGGCCATGTGGCCATAACCATGAGGTGCAGGGAAACAATGGCAGCACCTGGGAGAAAGTGAGTCATTGTGAATACAGGGGCTGTTTGTCACCAGAGGAGGAATAAAAGAACAGCAGGTTTTGCAAACAGTAAGCACAGCCAACCAAGCCCAGACCATATTCCAGATGGACTCTGGAAGGAACATCATCAGGCACACTCACATTCACACACATAACAGCTTCAGCTCTTCTCACAGATATAGCAGAGAGAGAATCAAGGAGGAAGAGCACCACTTCAGAATTATGCTTTATAGCCGCACATAAATCTTCTCCGTTTTAATACCATTTTCTCTCTTTCTTAAAAATGTTTAAGTATAGATCAGCTATTATCAAGAAATTACAACAGAATTTTCAAATTTCTAAAAATTTTTATTTATTGAATTTTGAAAGAGAGGAAAGGAGAAAGAAACATTGATGTGTTGTTCCTCTTATTTCTGCATTCATTTGTTGTTTCTTGTATGTGCCCCGACTGGGGATCAAACCACAACCTTGGCTTATCGGGACGATGCTCAACCAACTAAGCTACCTCACCAGGGTGGATTTTCAAATTATGATTCTACATTTCTAAGACTACTAACTAGATAGATAAATAATGAACAAAAGGCTTTTTCTACTTTGCATTCATTCATCCAATCAATATTTACCAAACATGCAGCATAAGCCAACACTCTTCAGGCCTCTGGAAGTACAGTGATGAGCCATGCAGATATGGTTCCTGCCTTCTTGGAACTAACCACTGATAGAGAAGTCAGATATCAATCAAAGGATCTCTTTCTTAGTTTTATAACCACAAATAGGATAACTGATATAAAGTAAAACCACTATATGCTTATGGGAGCACATATTGAAGAACCTGGTCTCATCTAAAGACTCAGGAAAGGTTTTCTCAAAGAAATGACATTTTATCTGAGTGCCAAAAGGTGAGAACTAGTGTTTTGGGGATCTGCCAGTTTAGGCATGATTTAAATAATTTTTGTTTGTTTGTTTAGTGAGAGTAGGGGAGATACAGAGAGAAACTCCTGCCTGTACCTTGACCAGGATCTACCAGGTAAACCTCCTTTTGGGGCTGATGCTTTGCTCATTTGGGGCCATGCTCATAACTGAGCTATTTTTAGTGCCTGAGGCAGAGGCTGTAAAGAGCTGTCCTCAGCACCCAGGGCCAGTGAGCTCAAATCAATCAAGCCATGGCTACGAGAGGAGGAGAGAGAGTGTGTGTGTGAGAGAGAAAGAAAGGGTAGGTGAGAGAAAGAAAGGATGAGGGAGAGAAAGAAGAAAATAGTCACTTCTTTGTGTACTCTGACCGGGAATCAAACCCAGGACTTCCACATGCTGAGTCAATGCTGTACCATTGAGTCAACCATCCAGAGCTAAATGGTTTTCAAGATAAGGTGATGAAAGTATCAAGACCCTAAGAGAGAGAAACCAGTCAGAAGAGTTTTACTGTTCCTTTGTACTCTCTCAATCAAAAATTATATTACTCCCAGTGCTTCTAGCTCTCTATCTGAAGGTGAGATTCTTCCAACATTTTTAAGATTCTGGATATCACTGCAAATGCCTGCACTTCTGCAATGCTGATGGGCTATTGTACAAAGGGAAGAATGGAAAAGGCATTTTAATTATTTTTATTGACTTCTCTAATAAAAAGCTAGCAAGTATAATCTTTAAAATAAAACAAGAACATAAACAAAAGAATGTCTTCGAGCAAGATGTTCTTTATTACATCTGCTCTTCTGGGGAAGGGAATCACAGATTTTGGTATAACTTGCTAAGAGCAATAGACAGTGAACATTTTGCAGTCCATCTGTTTTTCATAAGAAGACATTTTTTTTACAGCAGAGAATGAAGGCCTTCAGGTCTTTAAAAGGGTTATTTTGAGACATTTCCCCTGAAGAAATGAATTATTGGTGTAGGAGGCTAGAATGAGGAATGGAGAAGAATAGCCAAGCAACAAGAAATTACACACAAAGACATGGGATAGAGGATCATGATGCATAGAAGGAACTGACGACATCACTGCAGCAGGGGCAGCAGGACTAAAATGGTAAGTGGTAGAAGTGAGACTGAAAAAGATGTCAGGTGCCATAGGGCTTTAAAGACCATGTTAATGGTTTTGATCCTTTTCACTAAAGTAATAGAAAGCTATTGAAGAATATTTAGCAGGGAAGTAATAACAATAGATGTATGTTTTTAAAAGATCACATTTTCTGCAACTTGGAGAAGTGATTAGAGAGGAACAGAGGTATTATAGAGGAACAGTTATGGGGCTTCAGTAATAGCCTAGGAAGGCAATAATGATAACTTAGATTTAAGACAGTGATGGGCAATCTTTGGAGCTTGGTGTGTCAAAATTCACCAAAAGAAACAAGCATAACTCAGGTGGTGTGTCACTTCAAGAAAAACAGCCTAACCAGAAGTCCCAGAACTAGATGCTCTGTGCCAGAGTTCTGTTGTTTTAGCCTACAGACCTCCGGCACAGAGTACCTACACCACAGCAAATGTTTTATCCTCGGCTACTGCACCTGGCCGTGCAGGAGCCGAGGATGAAACGTCCTTCTCGGCATGCACCCCATACTTCTCTGGTATGCGACCGTACATGGCTGCATGTCATCGAAAATGGCTATGCATGTCAGTGCTGACAGGCGTGTCATAGGTTCGCCATCACAGATTTAGGATGACAGCAGTAGAGGTGGAAGAAAATAGACATGAAATTAACAGAATTTAATCATAAATTGAATAACAGATAATAAAAAGACGGAGGAGTCAAGGATGAGTTTTTCAACTTAAGCTTCATTCTATAAACAATCTATAGTGATATATTTACCAAGAGAGAAATAATCCTAGTATGAGTATGCTTGGTGGGGTGTTGTCCTTGTTGTTGTTTGTGGCGGTTGTATTTAGGTTAGAAATGTTAAATCTGAGGTACTTAGGACATATTAGGTATATAAATTAGAAAGTTGCATATTTATCCCACAAGTGAGATTTGTGGGATAATGATATTGAATTGGAATATTGGTGATGAAGACATAGAAATGGTTGAGGTTATCTCAGGAGAGAATGTGGGAAGGAAACAAAAAAGATAGAAAAGAGGAAAATCAGAAGAGTGGCTTCACAGAGGACTAAAATAAGCCTGCTGGATTAGTGACATGAAGGTTAGTTTTGATGGTAAAAAGAGTCATCTCTGCAAAAGAGCAGAAACAAGTTCAAAGTATTTTGATTAATGAGTGCATAGAGTAAGTGCAGACACCAAATATTTCAAGAAGTTGTCTATTAAGGGAAGATTAGTTCAGGAGAGAAAAATGAAGCGAGGCTAGGTCCATAAAAAATATAAATGGATGACACTTGAACATACCTCAGTGCTGAACAGAGGGATTCATTAAAGAAGAAAAGGTTGAAGATACAAAGGGCAGAATGGATTACAGAAAACGATTTTTCTGAATCAGCAAAAGATGTGATCTTGACCACATGCATAATGACTGACCTTAGAGAGGAGGAAATAGAGAAAGAGGTTGAAAACATTCCTTCTGATGGCTTCTATTTTCTTTGTAAAGGACAAGGCTATGCCCAGGGTGGGAGAAAAAAATAGTTGAGGAACTGGAAGTCTGAGAAGAATCATGTTTTGATATAGACCTTGCAAGAAATAGGTAAACAAGTTAATCAAAGTAGCATTGATGGATTTCCAGATATTTTTGAGAGACCAAATGAAGTTGTTCAATCATAAATTTGTTATGGTTTATATCTGCCCCATTTTACTAACTATTTTTCAACTACCAGGGAAGAGAAATAGAGAAAATGGGCAACCAGTGTTGAAGTTTTCTCTGATGAGTATTACAAAGACAAAAGTACAAGGTACTTTGGAATCTTATGAAGAGATATGTTGAAATGATGACTCATAGAATCTAAGTTAGGTATGGAAGAAAGTAAAGATAAAATAAACTGATGAGCAGAGAGAAGCCAGAGTTGTCAATAGAGTCAATGCCCTCATGAGTTTGAAGTATGATTATGCTGCAAGTAATTAAACAAGAAGTCTGGAAAGATAACAGGTTTTAATCCAAGTGGATGTTAGATTTGTGGTGCAGAAGAGAAGTGTTGGGTGTTCGTGGAGTAGGTAGAAATGAAGTGAAGGAGAAAGCCATTGGAGAAAGGAAGTCGAAAAATGGCGACCAAAATATTGAGTGGGTCATGTATTTATATGTAATAGTAAAAACTGGGGTGAGAAGATCATTTTAGACCAACAGAGAACTCATTAATAAATGAGTAGAGAGTGACGGGAGGTTAGAACATTGAGAAGGTCTTAAGAGAGGCTAGCAGAGCCAAAAGACGTGTCTCAATGAAGCATGATTTTTAACAAGACTGTGGAAATTACGCAAAACTAGGAAAGAAATGCAAGAAAGACACCAATCCTGTCTCTAATCAGAGGTACATGGGTATGAAAAAGTGAGCAACCTCCTCTTTCCCCCAAGGGACCCATCCCCAAGGCAACACCAAAGTCTTAACTTTCATCTCTTCAGGCCATCTTCCCTAGTTCTTCTACATCTATCATTTTTCTAATCAAAGCCTCTGAAATGACATAATCATCTCTTCAAAAATATAAAGTCAGTTTAATGTTTGAAAGATTACATTTTTGTTTAATCAGTTCAACACTAAGCTAGTTTGTTTGTTTGTTTGTTTGTTTGTTTATTGACAGAGAGAGGGACCTAGCAAAATAATCTCAGAAGCAAATTTAGATAACATTCTACTCTTTTGAAAAGTCTAGATCTGAGTTTAACTTATAAAGTAAGACCTTCAAGGTAAATTCATCAGAGACTCAAATTCACAAACTCTTCAGGAAGTATATTTGGATGTGATTCTCAATATGTCTATAATAGCATATTTTCACACTTGCACAGCTCCACATTTACAAGGTCTTAATCATAATGAGTCATAATAAACTCTTCTTTGGTAAGTGGAATTAGCATTCCCACATGAACTTGAGACACTAAAATATTAATAGTCTCCTAAGGCTTTTGGTTTTTACTGTGATGCCTGCAATACTTTCATAAAAGTTTAAGATCATTAAAGTAAAATGTAGAGTCAAAATAAAAATGTTTTTAAAAGCCATCCCTTCTACTCTGATTTCAGTTTTCTCCAAGATAAGGAAAAAACTAACAAAAAAAGTCATTATGAGATAAAAGGCTTTTTTTGAGGTAAATCTTGAGGTAAATCTTGAGGCAATGAACTTAAGTAATATTTTTTAAAATGTTATTGCATCTTACTGAAAAAAAGAAACTCTAAATATGTTGTTTTTACTATGTGGCATTTATCGCTAATCAGTATGACTTCCTTGATAGTCTGTGTTGTCATTAAACTAATACTAGTCAATGAAAAGTGAAAAATTCAAACTGTGAGATTGTCCCCAAAAGACAGTTTTATTAGTTTTTGCCTAATTGTCTTTATTGGGGAAAATAGTGAAAAAAAATATTCATGAGAAACTTTGGTTACAAAGAAGACATCTCTATGCAAAATGCTGCAGAGTTTGTTACTGAGAAGATGGGGAGTGGGTGGAGGGGGATATGGAAGGACTCGGGTATCTAACTAGGTTACAATCAAGGGTGAAAAGAAAAAGGAGCCAAGGAATAAAAGGCCATGAAAGGAGATTTCCAGAAGAGATATAAATTATTTACCACTTTAAAATGGATTTCAGCTTGTGAAAGGGTGAAAAGAAATAAAATAGGTAAAGATGAACAAGCACTATATTCACCAAAGAAAATTAATCAAAACTTGTTTGCTTCAAAAGAAATCACTTCGCAACTGCTCAGAGAGAAATAACATGAGGTGAGAACATTTGAAGAGGTCAAATTAAAAAGAAAAAAGAAAAGAAGAAAAGAATCCTAGGTATGCAGTGGATGGAACTTTTCAAGAGGAGAAAGACTAGCCCTGGTCAGGTAGCCCAGTGGGTTGTAGAGTCCTTCCGATATGCCAGGGTTGCAGGTTCCATTCAGGTAGGGTACATGCAAGTAGTAACCAGTAGCATAAATAAGTAGAACAACAACAGATTGATGTTTCTCTGTCTCTCATTCTCTCTCTCCAAAATCAATTTTAAAAAATTAAGCAGAAAAGAAAGGCAGAAGGGTGTCGATTATAGAATAGAAATGAGAATATCAGATAAAATGAAAAGGTAGAATTTGAGGAGCCCACCTGGGAAAGAATAGGGGGAGTTTATAGGAAATCTAGGAGTTGTAACAATATCATACAATCATGGAGAAAGCAAAACAACAAGTAAGAAGATTTTAAACAAATAGTACATATATGTAGATATATGGTAAGAGAATACTACAAAGATCAAGATACACTTGTTAAACTAATTTTTAAAAAATCATAACACCAACTCTGAAAAGATAAAGTGTAAGATTCCTGGCATAGGGCTCATCTCAGTGGTTATATCAGTGTGCTAGGGCTGTCCTAATAAAGGACCACAAACCAAGTGGCTTAAATAACAAAAATGTCTTATTTTGTGGTTGTAGAGGCTAGAAGTATGAGATGCAGGTGTCAGCAGGGTTGGTTTCTTCTGAGGGCCGTAAGGAAACCATCTGGTCCAGGCTTCTCTCCTACACTTGCAGATGGATGAACATCTTCTCTCTGTGTCTCATCTTATGGAGTTCTCCTTGTGTGTTTCTGTCTACGTTTCCTCCTTTTATAAGGACACCAGTCATATTGCAGTAAGGGACAACCTTATTCCAAGATGACATTATCTGATCTTAACTGATTTCATCTGTAATGACCTTGTGTCCTAATAAGGTCACATTCTGAGGTACTGGGAATTAGAACTTCAACACATGAATTTTAGGAGAACACAGTTTACCCCATAACAGTGGTCAACAGAGTTGCCAGCTGAATGCCAAGCAGCAGTGGGATTTGTGTGCAATCCAGATGTCAACTTGGGTCTCCTGATCCTTGAAACTTAAATCTAATTATATTAAATACTCATTTTTGCCCAGAGGATATTCAGCCCATCTGCTATACATCAGTAGTTCCTCTAGGGACTTCTATTGTCATGGCCAACTCTGGTTTCTGGTTCCTGCTCTCATGCATTCTCCATCCTGTACTGCAATGACCTGGAAGTACAAACTTATTGCCTTGATATCCACCAACATAGTATAAAATAAGAACCCCACTCATTAAGTATTTGTGAGGGTAATGGATGTTACTAAAGATCCAAAGGTCACCTGACCAGGTGGTGATGCAGTAGATAAAGAGTCAGACTGGGATGCGGAGGACCCAGGTTCAAACCCTGAGGTCACTGGCCTGAGCACGGGCTCAGCAGCTTAAGTGTGGGATCCCTGGCTTGAGTGTGGGATCATGGACGTGACCCCAAGGTTGCTGGCTTGAAGCCAGGGTCACTGGTTTGAGCAAAGGATCACTAGCTCTGCTGTAGCCCACCAGTCAAGGCACATATGAGAAAGCAATCAACGAACAACTAAGGTGCCACAATGAAAAGTTGATGCTTCTCATCTCTTTCCCTTCCTGTCTGTCCCTATCTGTTCATCTCTCCAACTCTCTCTTTCTCTGTAAAATATATATGTGTATATATATATATATACATATATATGTGTGTATATATATATACACACATATATATGTGTGTGTATATATATATATATATCTCCATCCTAAGGTCATTGATGATGAGAGAGGCAAGATGTACAGAAAGCACACAGTGAAGAACTTAACATTGCTCCTTAACCTCCTGCTAGGAAGAGTTCTTTCAACTAGTTTGACACAACATTTCTGCTCCAAGGTTGCTTCCTCCTGATGTCTGGCAAATCTTCAAGCATGTGGGGAGCAGAGACTCTCTCTTCTTCAGGACTGGTTTCTGCACTCCTCCCTGAGGTGGAGTGAGTTCCCTGCAGAAGAAGGAGTCTCTGCTCCCCACTTGGTCACAGTTGTCACCTAGACCCCAGAGTAGGGCCAGTGGAGTCCCTGGGTTGCGGTGGCCCTTCTGTGATTACTGCTCTCTCAGCTTCCCTTTGGAGCCTCTTTCTCTATAAGACTCATCACTGGGTGGGTCCCTATATCAAATGAACACACACTGGGCGGTCCCCTCCATTCTTTTCCTGAGGACACAGGGCAAAATACCTTTACTTCACTTCATGCATATAAACTTCTTACAGCGCAGCCTATGAGTTTAGACTTGTCCGAATCCCAGAATATATTCAAACAGGAACTTCTATTATATTTATGTATTAAATTTTCTGAAGGGAGTTTGGGCAATGAAAAGCAAGAAAATTCTTGTCAGGACTGGAAGAAATTGAAAATGTAACAGAAATTATATAATGCCATGAAGCTCTGTCCTTTCCCTGTGCCAGAAAGCAGGAGACCTAATAAAATATAATATAGAGATATAATATATAGAAAATTCTCAACAGAAAGCACAAAGCCAAAGATTTTCAAAGAACAAGGTAAATATTCCCAACTGCTAAGATATTCCTTAAGTACAAGTTATAAAAAAAAAACAAAGGTGAGATACTGAAATAAAATATCAAAAGACAACATCTAAGAGATAGTTCTGTCAGTAGAGTCAAGACTGTTAAGAGAAGAAAAGAAATCAAGCAAGATGAAAGACATTTTCTAAGCACATTTTAAGTATGCAAGAAGAGAATAAAGGGTAATAGGTTTAGGAACTAAAAATAGACTGAAGTTTAGCCAGAAGGAAAGAAAAAAATGATATCTAAAAGGAGCACTGCATAGAATTGTTTCCAAACAATGTATAAAAAGGACTAATTTCTTTTTTTTTTTACTTTTCAATTTCAGTTTGCATTCAATATTATTTTGTATTACTTTCAGGTGTGCAGCATAGTAGTTAGACAATCATATACTTTATAGAGAGTTACCCATGATATTTCTAGGACTCAACTGGCAGGGATATTATTGTATATATTTGCTGTACTGTACTTTACATCCCCATGATTATTTTGTAACTACCAATCTGTGCCTTCACCTTTCTCACCAAGTCCCCCAACCCTCCTCTCCTTGGGCAACCATCAGTCTATTCTCTATATCCATTATTCTGTTTCTGTTTTATTTGTTCTCATTGTTCTTTAGATTCCACATGTAAGTGAAATCATACGGTATTTGTATCCAAGTGTCTATCAATAGATGAGTGGATAAAAAATGCTGTGGTACATATATACAATGGAATATTATTCAGCCATAAAAATGAATGGAATCTGCCCTGACCGGTTGGCTCAGCAGTACAACATCGACCTGGTGTGCAGATGTCCTGGGTTCACTTCCCAGTCAGGGCGCACAGGAGAAGCACCAATCTGCTTTTCCACCACCCCTCTTTCCTTTCTCTCTATCTCTCTCTTCCCCTCCCATAGCCAAGGCTCCACTGGAGCAAAGTTAGGATGGCTCCATGACCTCTGCCTTTGGTGGAAGAAGAAGAAGGAGGAGAAGGAGGAGGAGGAGGAGGAGGAGGAGGAGGAGGAGAAGAAGAAGAAGAAGAAGAAGAAGAAGAAGAAGAAGAAGAAGAAGAAGAAGAAGAAGAAGAAGAAGAAGAAGAAGAATGGAATCTTACTATTTACAACAGCATAGATGAATCTAGAAGATGATATCCTGGAAAGGACGAATTCTAAGGGAGCGGTGGGCATCTCGTGATGCACTGCCCAGATCCGCTGCAACCAGTGAAGCAACCTCAGCTGCTGGGAGTACTGTGGGCCTTCAGCTGGCACCTCCTTCAGAGACCACCTCAGCTGGAGAGAGACTTACCCAAGGTGACACTCCTTCCCAGGACAACCCAAAGCCCATAGCCAGCAATGGGTCAAAGCAGGGGTGGAAAGGCCCAGCCACCTTGACATACTGAGGACAATCATGAAGGGTCATTCTAGTTCCAAAGTGCCCCATGGACTTGCATGAGGCTATTGTTAGATAAGCATTACAGCTTGACATCTTCATCTACCCTATTCTGCTTCCTCCTCTCCCCTTTTATGAGTTGATACTAAAAGCATCTCTTGATTAATATCCTGCCCTCAAAAATCCATCTCAGAGTCTGCTTTCCTGGGAACTCAACTTGTAAAGGAAGGTGATTCATTTATGTGAATAGGCATATATGAACTTATATGCCTATTTATATGAATTCATTTGCTTATTCAAATGAATTTATAAGAGACCTTCAAACTGAGGGGTGTTTTAGTCCCTTTGGGCTGCTATAACAAAATACCATAAACTGAGTGGCTTATAGACAACAGAAATTTATTCTTTATAGTTCTGGATGCTGTAAAATTCATAAGCAGGGCTCAAATTCAATGTCTGGTGAGGACCAGCTTCCTCATAGTGTCTTCTCACTGTAACTTCACATGGTGAAAGAGGCCATAGTGTCTTCTCACTGTAACTTCACATGGTGAAAGAGGCCATAGTGTCTTCTCACTGTAACTTCACATGGAGAAAGAGGCCAGGGAGCTCTCTCAGGCCCTTCTATAAGGGCACTAATTCATTCATCAGGGCCCTGCCTTCATGACCTGATTACCTACCAAAGACCCCATCTCAAAGTATCATCACATTGGAGATTGGGTTTCAACACAAGAAATTTGGGGGAACATGAACACTCAATCTGTAGCAAGTGGTACAAATAAGATGCAAAGCAGTGGAAGGAATCTATGTTTATATCCTCATGGCTTTGTTCTCTGAAACTTTAAGGATTATCTGAGAAAATTTGGTTTTTAGTGTCATATGCAAGAAAAATCAATAGTTTGAAGAAACAAGTATATTGTACATAAAATGTTAGAGAGAAGAAAGATAATTAGCACCTAAGGCCACTAACACTGTTAATAAATTTCTTATATAAATCATATTATAAAGCCTGGTGTGTGTGGCAGAAAGATGGCGGACAAGGCACAATGTTCTTTCATTAGGAGAGGGAGCATAATTGCCTACTGACTTAAGAGAAATAAAGAAGCAGGATAAGGGAGGGGCTGTGTTATATGCCAGTAGGGTATAGTAAGCCGATGAGCAGTTCTGTCAAGGGAACAAAGATGAAAGATGAAGGGTAAGTCCTGGTGAAATTTAGGTCCACAGTTTTAGTTAATGTTTAAGTCCTACAAAGAGGAAGGATATCCTATGTCAGTCTGGAGGCAATATAAGATTTAGTAGAAGAACTTTGGTTTGTAGACCCTCTTAAAGAAAAGGCAGGTAACTTATAATTATAAAACAGTTTTAGACTGAAGAAGCAATTTCTGGGGCCCACTTTCTCTCCCATGGTTGGTTCTGACTACCATTTAAAATATGTGTTGTATCGCCTGACCTGCGGTGGCACAGCGGGTAAAAGCTCCGACCTGGAACGCTAACGTCACCGATTCAAAACCCTGGGCTTGCCTGGTCAAGGCACATATGGGAGTTGATTCTTCCTGCTCCTCCCCCCTTCTCTCTCTCTCTCTCTCTCTCCTCTCTCTAAAAAAAAAAAAAATGAATAAAATCTAAAAAAATAAAATTTAAAATATGTGTTGTATCAATGGCAAGTTAAATTCAGACCTTTAAAACACGCTGTCATTCTATATTAATTACCATGAAAAATAATAAGAGATTTTAAAACTGCAGGTTAATGACCGCATTAACATAAAAACTGTCTCTCCATTTGTGCATTTAGGTATCCAATTATCTTTGGATAATGGGATTTTGAAGGATATTTTATATACTTTTATACTGGTTGAATGTTCTATGATATCATAGAAACTCATATAATATTTAATACTTAGTAAAAAATGAAATCAAAGAAGAACAGACCAAAATATCAGTCTTGGGGTAAAGACTGTCTTATATAATATAAACTATTATGTTAAGTGAAATAAGCCAGGCAGAGAAAGAAAAATATCATATGACCTCACTCATTTGAGGAATCCAAGGAACAATGTGAACCAAGGAATGGAATTAAACCTGACGGGAATAGGGGAGGGAGCTGTTGGGAGGGGAATAAGAGATATGTTGAGGAGAATATGGGGGAGGGGGGATGCAATCAGGGCAACATTAGAATCTATGTAAACACAATAAATTAAATAAAAAAGAAAGCAAATAATAATAATATAAACACAAAAGCCTCTAAGTGTGAAGAGAAGAATTTGTCAAAAATGGTGACATAAAGGAATAAAAGTTAAGAAAATTGTAACATTTTTAAAAAAGGAAAAAATTCAATTTAATTCAGTTATTGAGAAGTTGAAACTGTGGAGAGACACTTCTCCATATATTTCTTGCTTTCCTTCATGGCCGCAGCCTTCTGAGTGAAGGACAGGTGTGAATAACAAATAGCCTAGAAGCCACACCAGTGTGATCATCTGGAGGGATTCAGAGTGGAAACATCCCCAGGATGTTTGCTTTTCCACCCAGAGATATTTGCTTACTTTCCAGGAATAATGAATTTCTCTCCTCCTAGAAGGGAAAATGAGACGTTGTCCCAGCAACTTTATTTAGCTCAGAGTTTCCTGGTTCGGGATTCTTCTCTTGTGATGTTCTCTTACCGCACAGGTAACATCTGACCCTCATGACATCACCATCCGGGGACTGAGATATAGGAACTGATACGTAATGCTGCTTTGGTTCCTGTGTTTGCTATAATAAATGACTCAGATGCCTTGTATCCTCTGTCAGTATAACTTGTGTTTTTCAAGAAAAATAAAAGCTTAGAGTTCGGGACTTAGCAGAAACAAAGTATAAATTGTGTTGTTTCATTTAGTGATGGAAAATAAATGTAAATATTTTGAATTTAATAACCCTATGATAATCAAATGTAAGTCTTTAAAGTTCAAAATTCTATGCAGACATAAGGAGACAGGTTCATTAACACATAATTATAATCTTAAATCAAACAGGATAGACATTGTAGCATCACAGCCTTCAGATGTGATACAGCCCTTACTGGGTTTCTGTTCAAGAACTAGCAGTCAAATTTGTTGTTTACATGCAGAAGTAGAAATTACATATATACATGTCTGTATTATATTTATGATCATTGTGTTTTCTTCAACCTTCCTGTCTTCTTTCATCAACTGTGGTTTATTTTATTTTGTCCCCACCATTTCTACCGGTGCTTGCTTACTCTCTCTTCACTATGTGTGATTGTTGACTCAATATTCTTGGGGTTTTTTTAATTGAATTTTATGAGGTGACACTGGTTAACATAATTATACAGGTTTCAGGTACCCAATTCTACAACACATAGCTGTACACTGTAGTGTGTGTTACCTGAATATTTTTAGCACCTTTCCTAACTCTGAGTTTTAAGATGCTCTGGATGCTTTATTTTACTATGAGATGAAGTTTCAGTTTTGTCCTGTTTCTAAGCAGGGAAAATAACAGCCAATGGTCACCAATGACTGGTAGAAGAAGGGGCTGTCTGCTCTATCATATAGTGACCCCTCTTGATTATTCTAAGATGACTTAACTTCAAAAACTATCTGAACCTTTAGAATTTCTCTCAAGTACCCCCAAGAGATAGGGGCAGATATTGAGAACTTGAATTAAATGTCAAGAATAGCTCTCCTGACAGTGCTTTCAAAGTGTTCCAGATACTCTAGCAGCAAAAGCAAACAGTTGGAATTCTCTTTACCTTCGTTATTTTTGGTCAAGCTGCTCCCTCTCAATTGCTAGTTTCTTCAAGTTGCAGTCGTATTGTTCATTATCTGAACAAACATTTTTGATTGCTTTATTCAAAAGGTCTGTATCAAAATATGCTATAGAGATGGTTCCTGGAAAATTGACTATTGTTGCTTAAATGCACATTTATCGAGAGCTCTAAAAAACTCACAGTAAGTTTCTACATTTACATGAGTAATTTGCATCACAATTATTGCACTTTCAATGCCTTTATTTTTTCCTTTTTATTATTAGTTTTCTTTTCACTGAATTCTTTAAAACCTCAGAACTCTCTCCTTGTCAGCAAAACTACTTGGGTGAAGTCTTTGGTAGCTCATATTGCATTGTTTCTAAGACTAAGGTGGGCACCTGTCCCTAGCTAGGATGTCTTCCATTAAGGAGTCTCATCCTGTCCACACTAAATATTGTTTTTAAAAAGGTTCCTTTGCTTGTTCTGCTATGTAGTTTAACTCTCTGCTGCATAGGACAGTAGAGAAAGGAAGAAAGGTTAGAGCAGAGGTGTCACTAACTTGATAGTATAGTTGACTCTTGAACAATAAAGCTGTGAACCGCATAGGTCACATATACACTGATTTTTTTTTCCAACGTTTTAGATTCTTTAGCTTCCTTTGTTGTAAGAATACCGTATATAATGCATATAATGTACAAACTATGTGCTAATAGACTGTTTATGTTATCAGCTAAGTCTTTAGATCATCAGTATGTTATTAGTAAAGTTTTTGGAGAATCAAAGATTATACGTGGATTTTCAACTTCAGCCCCGTGTTGTCCAATAGTCAACGGTATAAATGTTTGGAAGTAATATTATCAATATTAGTTTAATCCAGCAAACTTTATTTGAAATATCTGTAAGGTATTTTCCCTGCCAAGGAAGGAGGAAGGGAGCGTAGCCACCAAGTGTGGAATATTAAAGGCTTTATTTAGTACAAAGTGCTTCTCAGATGAGACTCACTGGCTTGGAAGATGGAGGCCAGGAATATTGCAGAGAGACTACGTGGAGCCAGATTTAAAGGGGTTCTAGTGGTCCTTTAGGGTCATCGAGCTAATATGATGTGGTGAAATCTCACTGGCTGACCAACGGTCGCTCTTCTTCCAAGGACTTCTGGGAAGTTTCTTTTGGTGCGCAAGAATGTAGGCGGTTCTAGTCAAAGTTCCCATGTGTGAGTTCCTCACATGACCTTCCCCCATTGCTGACTACCCTACATTCCAACCTTTTCTGTTAAATAGAATAGGGGCTCCGTTTATTCATCTGGCTACTTCCTGCTAATTAGGGGCATCGTGGGGAGGGGAGATTGGCAAGTGGTGGCTTTGAGGGGTGTCAGGAGGAAAATCAGTTTGGCCGTGAGTTGAGAAACTTCGTAGATGCGGTTCTGTAAGAATTTAAAAAAGAAACACATATGATTATACGCTGATAATTAGAAGATTTAGGATAGGGGCAGCCTAGGTGAAAATGGGTGGCTGCCATTAGGAGTTAAGCGGGTTATAGGCTGAGAGATTCTTGCTTAATTTTCCTTGCAGACAGTTGGGGAGATTAAAGCTTCTTTCATCAGGCCAGCCCTACTGAACAGCATTGCTCCCTGCTTCAGCTCACTCCGGTGGCAGGTTCCCGGTGGGAGGGACAGGAGCAACAGGAGGGGCTGCAAGCCCCATCCTTTTTCTGAACCGCAGATGAGTAGGGCCCAGTGGTTCTGATTGCCAGTGATCCTGCATGGGGGCAAGCTTGAGACGAGAAACATGATACCAAGTGTTTGCCCTAGGAGTTTAGCTGCAGTAGGAGTAGTCAGTATTACCGTATGGGGTCCCGTCCATCTGGGCTGTGGGGAGCCAGGCTGGAGCTCCCTCTGAAGCTCCCTCTGGTTGGAGGGGGACCATTGGGTGTGCTTCATCTGGACCCCTTATGGGAGGAAGGGTCCGGTCCACGTGTTCCCTGAAATGGTGAAGTAGAGACAGAAAGGGGAGGTAGGTGGCAAGAGGAGGGGGGTTGACAGGTAAGTTATGGGTGATTAGGAATGGTCTACCATAAACCAGCTCAAAGGGACTGAGTCCAGTGGGTTTCCGTGGGGTTGCCCTGATTCTGGTGAGTGCCAGGGGGAGGAGTTATGGCCAGGAGAGTCTGGTCTCGATGGAAAGTTTAGTTAGCTGACATTTCAGGATACCATTAGCCCTTTCCACCTTACCCGATGATTGAAGGCAGTAGGGTTTGTGGAGTTTCCAGGTAATGTTGAGAGAGGTGGCAACCTGCTGGACTATTTAGGCAGTGAAGGCCGGGCCATTGTCTGACTGGATGGTAGTCGGCAGTCCAAACTGCAGGATGATACATTCAATGAAAATAGAGGCCACTGTGTCTGCCGTCTTTCTAGAGGTGGGAAAGACTTCTATCCATCCTGAAAAGGTATCCACAAAAGTTAAGAGATAACGGAGTTTTTTATGAGGGGGCATAGGAGTGTAGTCAATTTGCCAATCTTGGCCTGGCATGTGCCCCCTCAGTTAATGAGTGGGGAAGCGGGGGCGGAGTCCCCCTTGTGTAGAGGCTTTGGAACATGGTACATGCTGCGTGTACCTTTTCGATAGTCTGCTGGAGGCCTGGGAAGAAAAAGAGTGATTGCAAGAACCGATAGAGAGCTTTTGGCCCTATGTGTAAGGAACAGTGGATATCAGAAAGGAGAGTTTCAGCCTATCCTTTTGGTAAGGCAATTCTATCTCCAAGAAATATCCATCCCTGGTTGCACATGTCTCCACCCTTTTTGAAAAGGGTCTGTTCTTCCCTTTTCAAAAGGAATGTAGGAAGGTTTCAAGGAGGTGGAGAGAAACATGAGAGAAGTGGGAGAGGCTCTCAGGGTGAGGTTTTGAGCTGTCGCGTCGGACCGAGCATTTCCTAAGGCCACAGGGTCTTGAGAGGTTTGATGGCCCTTACAATGTACCACAGCCACCTCAGCAGGAAGCTGTAATGCCTGCAAAAGTTTAGAAATGAGGGTAGCATTGATTATGGGGAAGCCCTTGGTAGTGAGGAAGCCCCTTTCCTTCCAGAGGGCAGAGTGGCTGTGGGTGATAAGAAAAGCATATTTAGAGTTAGTATATATAGTTACGCATTTTCCTTGGGCCAGGGGGAGTGCCCGCGTGAGAGCAATCAGCTCTGCTTTCTGGGAGGTGGTGCCCTCTGGCAGCTGTTGGGCTTCTAGGGTGGAGGAGGTGGGACCACCGCATAGGCCACCCATCGTCATTTGTCAGGTCCCTGTACAGAACTTCCATCCACAAAGAGTATTAGATCTGGATCTTTAAAAGGAGAATCTGATAATCCATCTCAAAGTCTGTTGAGAAAATCTACTAGTTCTGTACAAGAGTGGGTGGGTTCTGGAAGTGTCGTTGGAGCTGGCAGTAGAGTGGCTGGGTTGAGTCAGGGAGAGGGCAAAAGAATGATTGAAGGGTTGACAATATCTGGTGGAATAGCAGGTGTGATTGGGTTAGGGTGACCTGTAGTAGCAGGAGAGCCTTTAGTGGGGAGTGGTAGGAGTAGGTGAGTAGATGCTGTCAGCTGGATAGTGGCTCCGAGACGGTGTAGAATGTCTCGACCCAGAAGGGGTACAGGGCACGATGGTATGACTAAGAACAAGTGTGAAAAGCAGATTCTGTCCAGACTGCATGTCATGGGTAGTGTGCAAAGAGGAGAAGAAGGGATCCCATCAACCCTCATAACCAAGATCTGTGAGGGAACTAGAGGTCCAGAGTGTGATGGCAAAACAGAGAAGGCAGCCCCCATGTCCACAGAAATGAAATGGACTTACTCGCTACCTGTAGCTTCACCCATGGCTCAGAGAGAGTGAGGGGGGTCTCCGAGTCCGGGCCGTGTCAGCTCTCCATGAGGCCTAGGAATTCCAATGATGGGTTTACTTCGCTAGCTTGGCCTCCCATCTGAGCGGCCTGTCCTCCACGCTGAGAGGCCAAGGATGTGCCTGCTGTCCAGAGGGGGCAATCACTCCGCCAGTGACCGGGCTGCTTGCACTTAGGACAAGGCTTAGTGGGTGGCCTTGGGCAGGGGCACTGCCGGGACCAATGACCCTCCTTGCCACACTTAAAGCAAACTCCTGGTGGGAATCATTTTTGCGGCCCAGACTTAGGTCAAGCACCTCCTGTGCCTTGCCCCTGTTGCTCTGCTGGCCTTAGGGCTGCCACAAGAGCCTGGGTTTGGAGTGTTGCCTTCTGCTGCATGCAGGCCTGGCAAAAAAAAACCTCGTCCTGCTCCTCTCGACCATTAAAAACCTTAAATGCCATGTTCATCAGGTCTCGAATAGGGGTTTGCAGGCCCTCCTCTGCCTTCTTAAGTTTCTTCCGAATGTCCAGGTCTGATTGGGAAAGAAAGTGAGTAGCTAATACAGTGGCCCCAGCACTGGAAGTAGGGTATAAACGAGTATGGAGGACCATAGTGTCAGTGAGGTGATTTAAGAAGAGAGCCAGATTTTCCTCAGGTCCTTGAGTAATTTCCCTTAACTTGTCATAGTTAACAACCTTTTGTGCTGTATCCTGCATGCCAGCTATAAGACATTCAACCATTTAATCTGTCGTCCCCTACCTGTTTGTTCCACCAGGTAATTCCAGTTGGGGTCTGTGTCAGGGACCGCCTCTGGGCCCACCGGCATTTGAGCATTTGAGGCATGGACCTTATCTGCATGAGCCCATGCCACAGTCCAGATTAGGTCCTGTTCGTCGGGGGTGAGGGTAGAAGAAATAATAATACAGAGATCATGCCAAGTAAGATCATATGCCTGAGTGAGATATTGGAATTCCTTGGTATAGTTGGTAGGATTAGAAGAATAGGAGCCCAAACGCTTTTTGATTGCAGACAGATCAGAGAGGGACAAAGGCACATGAACCCAAACAACTCCTTCCGTCCTGGCCACCTCGCAAAGGGGGCATAGAAAGTTGGTTCCCTCTTATGGCCTGGAGTGGGATCGGGTGTGAGCGCTAATGGGAGGAGAGAGAGAGATCAGCATTTGCAGGCAGAACAGAAACAGAATCCAGAGAAGAGATGGGATGGGATGGGATCGAGGAAGTCGTGCAGGAGGGGAAGAGAGTTCCTCAGGGGAGTCGGCAAAGGAGGAAAGATCTGAAACGGAAAGTTTAGCTAAGGTTTCTCTGGCCAGAAGGATCTGCATTATAGAGCAGCCAGCACAGAGATTAGAATGAGAATGCAGATGAAGAAACTCCTGTATACAAGGAATCTCTGTCTATTTTTCAGCTTCTTGGCAATAGTTCCGTAAATCAGTAAGGGTGTTAAAATCGAAACTTCCTTCCTGAGGCCACCTGGTCTGGTTATCCAGTGGGTATTGTGTCCAGGCTATGCTGCAGAAGAAAATTAATTTCTTCTTTCTTAGGGAAGGATCAATGTTTGGGAGGTTTCGGATAAGGAACCTTAGGGGTGTTTTAGAGTCAGGTTTGGATCCCTTTGCCCCCATGGTCACCATCAGTCCTCGGAGTGGTCAGAGATAAGTATCGCCATCCCAAATTTTAAACTCTGGCCACGGACGGATAGGGAAAGTGGGTGTGCTTGGGACGTCTCCAGGACACACACGCACTCGGATGGAAAAGACTTCCCTGACACAGTTGCAGTTTCGGACAGGGAGTCTCGGCGGAAAGAACTGAAGGGATTGGAAGCAGGGGACTTACTGCACTGTGTGCCAGGGTGGAAGGTCAGAAGTCCTGGTTCTCTCTCGGAGGGGAAGGAGAGAGGAGCAATCCCTTGTGGACTTCTGACTCCTCCCAGGTTTTCAGCACCACAATATAAGGTATTTTCCCCACCGAGGAAGGAGAAAGGGAGAGTAGCCACCAAGTGTGGAATATTAAAGGCTTTATTTAGTACAGAGCGCTTCTCAGACGAGATTCACTGGCTCAGAAGATGGAGGCCAGAAATATTGCACAGAGAGACCACATGGAGCCAGATTTAAAGGGGTCCTAGTGGTCCTTTAGGGTCATCAAGCTAATATGATGTGGTGAAATCTCACTGGCTGACGGACGGTTGCTCTTTTCCCAAGGACTTCTGGGAAGTTTTTTTGATGTGCAAGAATGTGGGCTGTTCTAGTCAAAGTTCCCATGTCTGAGTTCCTCAAGTGACCGTCCCCCATTGCTGACCACCCTACAATATCTATTAAAATTAGGCTGAGATAGGTTTTTCTGTGGCACTGTTGGGCAAATGAGTTTGTAAAATTTGTATTTTTTGAGTTTGCTCACTTTTATTGTTAAAAATGGTGCTAAGCAGCACCAGGTATGTTGTCCGTGAAATTGCAAATTACTTTTCTATTTGGGAAAGGCCATTGTTATGCTAATATTTGTTGGAGGACAGGTTTTTGCACCAGAAAAGTTTTAAAAGGAAGAAGAAGGAGAAGGAAGAGAGAGAAGCCAAGATGGCAGGGAAAGAGAGAGAAGCCAGTTTTGCAGAGAAAGAAGCCATGTTGGCAGAGTGAATGCAGATAGGGAAGTGGAGGTGAGGGGCTTTGGTGAGGCCTTTGATTCTAGGAGAAACCAAAGAAGATTCTCCTAGTTGTGGAACCGGATAATGTGTGAATAGCTTTGTGAACTCTGACTGAATTAAGAGGGAAGTGTTTTCCCTGTTTGTTGCTCGTAGGCTGGTATGAAACTTTAATACAGGAATGGCCCACCCTATTTTGGCTCTACTGTTTCTTTACCATCTGTCTGAATCCAATGAGAACCTGCATGTGAATGGCCACGGTGGCGGCAACTACTGGCCATATAGGCACACCTTTATTTACCCAACCATAGTAATTCCTCCTTACCTGATGTACCACAGAGAGGAAAAAAGTGGGGGGAAACTTGTATTCTGGGGTGATATTCCAGGGTTGGTATTAGCAAAGTATTAGAAACCTGCACTAAGGTGTCAGTGCATCAGAACCCAGCTGAGAGCTTAATAGGGCCTTCAAAGTCATTTGGACTTGGCTTGGGTATCAGCACAAGATAGGCAATAGTGAACAGTGATGATAAAAATCAAAGTGCTTTTGTGAGGCCTGGGTTGGGAGGAGATCAGGTTGGGTCCTCTGTGGGAAACAGGCTGCAACCTGACAGAGTCCTTGAAGTTTAGATTTTTGGGGGACAGAGGTGTGAGGGGACTGCCAGTAAGCTGACAGGGCTCCTTGCTTCTCTCCCCCCCCCCCCCCGCACCTCACTTGCTTGATTAGGTTTCTAGAGGCTGTGGGAGACTGACTGTACCAGAGGTCCTCAAACTACGGCCCGCAGGCCAAATTGTGGCCACCTGAGGCCATTTATCTGGCCCCCCACCGCACTTTCGGAAGGGGCACCTCTTTCATTGGTGGTCAGTGTATAGAGTACTGTATGTGGTGACCCTCCAACGGTCTGAGGGACAGTGAACTGGCCCCCTGTGTAAAACGTTTGGGGACCCTGACAAAGATCCTTGCAGTTTAAGGCTTAAGTTGCTAAAGGTTAGGCTCTTCCCCCTACCTCCATGTTAGCTGTGAAGTTGATTGTTTCTACTCCTCCCATCCCCCACATCCCTCAAAGAGACTGGGGGCAGTTTTCTTTTTACCCTTTGTTTTGTGAAGTTAAGATGTTATGCATGGTGGGGGGGTTTCTGCACTTGGAAGAATTCTTGGTTTGCCTCAGAAATGTGACTTTGTATCAGAGATCTCCTTGTTTTGCAAATGACTTTGCTTTCTGCACTATAAATAAAGTGTTTTGGGGATGCAGGCTTACTCTTGCAAGCCATCATCAGCATGGCAACAAGACCTCCCGATCCCATCCTTTTTCTCTCTTGTGTTTATTTTCTAATCCTCCACCGTTCCCACTTGAGACCTGCACAATGATGAGTTGCTGCGCTGGCTTGCTACAGTCCTCAGGTAGAAAGTATATAGCAAATAATATACATGTGGGGATGTGAGGATAGCCAGTCTGGAGGTGGAGAAGTGAGGCTGAAATCGCTATCCTGCTTCATTGCCAACACTGTTCCTCTAACTTGTTTCTTCCCCTCTGTCTTCTCATCTTATATTTATTCCTCCAGTACACAATGACAGTGCGTTAGGATGCACAGAACACTGTACTAGAAACATGCAAATCAGTTAAGACAGTGATCTACCTTAGCAAGATAGGACAGTGACCCACCCTATTGCAAGAGATTATAGTCAAGGCCTATATTTCCTAGACTATGTGTAAAGAATCAAAACTGTTTCTATAATCTATATTTTCTAACATTTTGTTTCTGTAGTCAAAGGACTTTAGAAAATGCCTATAATATGCCACTGTTGGATAATCACAGTGCTTATTAACAAAGGAAAGGTACTGACATATTCTGCAATACAGAAAATTTGTAACTCATTATTTCATCAATTTGTTTGGCCTGTTTTGTTTCTCATAATAGTTTGTAATATTCTGAATGAGGGATATTCTTTGAACATACAAGATGAAGCAAGAGTAGGCTTATCATTGTTTGCATAAAAATAATATAATAATTAATAAATAATATAAAAATTAACTATTTTATGTACTTACAACTGTAAACCTACTTTTGCCCCACCCTGTATATAAGGCATTATTTAAAGTATTTGTCTAGTAAGAATAACATTTGGACTACCAATAGGCAGTTTCTATTGACTGCATTTTTTTAAAATTGTATTAAACTTATTGATGTGACATTGGTTAATAAGATTGTATAAGTTTTAAGTGTGCAATATTATATCACCAATATATTGCATTGTATTTGCCACCTAAAATCAAGTCTCCCTTCATCACTATAAATTTGACTTCCAGTTGACCTCCTTTTCTACCTCCCCCCATATCTTTTCCCCTCTGGTAACCTTTATATTATTGTCTACATTTACGAGGCATTTGTTTGTTTCTTTTATTTGTACATTTGTTGCTTTCTGTTTTGTATCCCACATATAAGTAAAATCATATGGTTTTTTTTCCATCTGGCTTATTTTGCTTAGCATGATACTCTCAAGATCCATCCATCTTGGCACAAATGACAGTATTTCACCTTCTTATGGCTGAGAAGTATTGCATTGTACCACGTCTTCTTCATATATCTATTGACTGCTTTTTATCCTGCGGGTTAAACTTGCCTTGCTGGTAGAAATCGTCACACACAGAGAGCTCTGAGTCAGATCTAATAAAAACAAGCCCTGATAATGGAGCTCTTTGGTGAGCTGCACAACAAGTCAAGTAGTGACAATCTCTGGGGATAAAACTTTTGGGGAGCTCCAAAGCTGCTCTTCCCCTCCAGTGTTTGTTGTGTTGCTGGTTCTCACAGCTACCATAGTTACAAAACTGTTGATTTGCAAGGTTACGGCAAACCTTGAAGAGGGAGGTAGGATTAGGACAAAGTTAAAATGTCACATAACTTGCTGTATTTTTTGAGATAATGCCATTTTTCTTGAATATATACTCCTTGGGTTCTTACAAGGTTTTAGTTAATTTCAAGAGTTCTGAAAAAGTTGATTTAACAGTTTTTTTTTTTTTACCAATGTTCATCTTACTTTTATAGATGAGCAGATTTTCAAAGATCATTACTCCACTATTCACTCCATGCATTATTTTTTATGCCACTGTGCCTTTATTTGTTTGTATTCCCTATGCTAGAAAGGTTTTTGTCCTCTGTTTACCCTGTTTTTAGATATTAAATGTCTCATCCTCAGTATTGACTTCACTGATCCCCTGATTTCCCCCCACCCCACCCTGGCACAATTATCTATGACTTGTTCATACATTTTATAGCAGTAATCACATAGCCCTATGCTTAGCTGTTTCAGAGCTCTGCGTCCGGTTATAAATGGTGTGTATTACTCACCCCCAGGGAGCACTGTTCATTGTAATCTTGAGTTACATAATAAAAGTTTGCATGGCCATATCTGGGTGCCTTGTGTCTATCTCCACCAGGTATCATGAAATACTTATGCTAGAAATTAGGGTTTGGTTCAAATCTGTTTGCCCAAGGTTAAGTCCAGAACTTCTCCAAAGTACATACTCGATAATTTTTAAAACGTAATATATTCTCCCTAGTCTTGTTATAGATCACAGACCAGTTCTTCCTCAGAAAAACTTATAATGTAGAATATCAACAAGAAAGCACAAGGACCAAACTAAATAGAGATCTATACTGCCATGGGTTAAGAACAAAATTCTTATTACTTTCACAACAGGGAAGAATGATTAGCAAATTCATGAATTGACCTTCTGTTTATTATGGGGTTTCTATTTAATTCATGCTTTAGGACTTAATTATACATGTTCCCATATGTCTTATTAAGAAATCCTTAGATTGCAAGAAATAAAAGCAGCCTAGAGATAGCTAAAATAAAAAGGAATTTTTAGAAGAAATCAGAGGTATTTCATGAAAATCAAGTATAATACTTGAGCAGGACCTCTCAAGAGACTGAAAGGCAAAACTATGAAGTCCATGAGTTAAAACTATGAGACTACTCTTTAATTCTTATTTCTTCTCTGCACATCAGCTTTATTTTTTTTCTTTCTCTTAAAGACCTACTTTCTCTGGGTCAGCATACCCAAGGTCACCACAGCCCTGGCCGCAAACGCTCTCTCTGTTAACTCTCATCAAAACTAACTCAATTTTCTGAGTCTTTGTTTCAAATTACCACAAGAGTGAATCTATTGGACAAGCTTTGATGAAGTATGAACAGCAGGGATATGGTGTACACAGGGGTCAGGATTACATGGCCCACTTACTACTAGCTTAGACAAAATGGGCAATGAGGACAGATGTTGGAGATCGAGAGTTTAACTGAATAGGCATCTATATTAGTCATTTAGGGTTGCCAAAATACAATGCTCCACAATGGATGGCTTAAAGAACAAAAATTTCTTTCTCACAGTACCAGAGACTAGAAGTCCAAGGTCAAGGTGCCAGCAGGGTGGTTTCAGCTAAGACCTCTTTTCATGGAGTATAGATGGCCACCTTGGAGAGAAATCTTTTACCTCTTCCTGTTCTTACAAGGATACCATTCATATTGGATTAGAGCCCCACCCTAATAATCACAGTTAACCTATTATTTCTTTAAAGACCTTATCTCTGAATGTAGGGGTGAGAGCTTCAACATATGAATTTTAGAGGGATACAATTCAGTCCACAACATTATCCCAAAAAGTATCTACTGTGCCATATAAAATGACTTCTGAGTTTAATTTTCAAGTATAATGCACACTGTTTTGCTTACTAATAGTCATTCATGGTCTAAAATTCTTAAAGACTTATTAAAGAATAATTAATAAATTAGTTTTTCATTTTCATGACCAATATGTGTATATGCATATATAGACTAACTGATATATTGAATTCTCAGTTATCAAAACTAATGAAGATGTACAGTAGATACTCATACTACCTGGAAACAAAAAGTATTATTGCAAATGTCTATTCTAGTAAATGTCCTACAGATAGAAACAGTACAATTCAGAGGAGCTACACACTTGTGATTGAGTAGAAAAAGGATGTTCTATTGGAGTCATATAGCTTTCGCCACTTTATTTTATCCAGTAAGGGAGAGGTTGCACAGCAGCAAGCATGAAACTGGCCTCAAATTAACAGAGGTAAGCAGACCTGGAGGGAAAAAAATAAGGGGACTTTTTTGCTGTATGCAGAAGTCAATTTAAATACATCAAATTCCTCAAGTGGTAACACGGAGGATTGTGATTAAGCTCTAATAAGAACCAAAACAGTCCCTTTCTAAACAAATGCTGCTTAATTCTGTCACTGAAAACTATTCTCCCGAAGTCATTCTGAAAGCAAAAGTTCTAATATCATCTCAGGAGTCTAGGGATTTGTTCTACTCCCAGCAAATATTTCTGAGCGATTTTGGTTCTCAGGAACCTAGTAATGTGGAAACATAGTTAAATCTTGACTCATGCAAAGACTGCCCTATGTAATGCTACCCTAATTCCACTGGGCACCTCTCAGCTGCCAAAACTGCAAAACAGGGGAAGGAAATTGACACTCACCCAGCAGTACAAACATTATCCCACCTACTCAGAACATTTTAATTTCACGTAAGATTACTAATACTCAGACAACTTCTTTAAAAATACAGAAAATAAGAACTAGACTAAAATCAACCATATTTGTCAATAAATTCATTATAAGTTTTATGCTATGAAACTATAGGGTATAAGCAATGTAGAATAATGATTATGAAGGACACTGGGATTTGAATGTTCAAACCCCAGCTCTATCACTCACTAGCTGTGTAACCTTAGACAAATCGCTTAATTTCTCTGTGCTTCAGTGTCCTTATTATAAAAACAAAGATAATAGCTTCTATTTCATAGCACTTTGGGGAGGATTAATAATAAATGTCAATGCTTAGAGAAGTGCATGGCACAGAGTCAGTACTATGTTTTGCTATAACTACCATTTCTATTCTTTCTATGTTAGCTACTATGGCAGGCAGATTCCAGTGATCCCCACTTTCTGGTATTCACACCTGTTGGGCAGATAAAATATATTATGCTCACTTTGTTAAAGATGGCGCTGCCCACATGGAAGTTCGTTGATATTAATGTGTGTTCTGGAACAGGCTGTGGGCAGGCCAGGTCGTCATAGCCTAAGGCTTAGTTTAAGAGTAAGCTCTTCCCCACACCCTTGACTGATTGGATGATGTAGGGTGGTGCACTCTCTTGAGGAATCCCATTATGCCTCAGATGGGTGGCTTTGTATCAGAGACTTTCTTTATGTATAATTGGATTAAAGGTTTGGATTTTCTAGGCTATAAACTGGGGCAGTCCAGGAGCTTGCTCTCTCTCTTGGTTCCTGAGTTCCTGAGGTTGGGATTAGAGAGTAGAGCAGAGTAAGGCCACATGGAGGCCAGGATAAGCAGCCAAGATGGCAGAGTGCTGAGGGAGAAGCCAGTTTGTTAAGAGTTTGTGCAGGAGGAGATGGGAAACAGAGGTGAATAAGTCTGGTGAGCTAGAAACCTTTGATTCTAGGAAACTCGGATAAGTCAGTAGCTTTGTGAGCACTGAATGTGTGGGTTTTGGAGCCCAGTGTGTGTTTTTGCTTGCCCGCCGGGTGCAAGCTAGAATTAAGGCTGATGGCTCACCAGTTTTTGGCTCCGGTGTTTCATTGCCATCTGTCCGAATCCAATGCGAACCTGCATGGGTCAGGCGGCTGTGATGGCGGCCTTGACTACTGGCTTTACAACACCCTTGTACAATCTCTTCCCCTTGAATGTCCATGGGACCTGTAAGTTGCTTCTAACTGATAAAAGTGCAGCAGAGGTGATAGATGCCACTCCTATGATTAGGTTATAGAAAACTGAGACCTCTGTCTTGCTAGCAGACTTTCTCTACTGCTACACTGGTTTGCATGTATTAATAAAATAAAAAATTAAATATTTTTTTTAAAAAGCAAACTGCCACATTAGAGAAGGCCCTGTGACAAGGAATTGAGGGCCACCTGAGCCAACAACCACTGAGAACTGAGATCCCCAGTCCAGCAACCCACAAGGAATTGAATTCCGCAACAACCATGTGAGCTTAGAAGTAAAACCTTTCCCCAGTGGAGCCTTCAGATGAGACCTCCAACCCTGCCTTACACCTTGCCTGCAACCTATAAAAGATACTGAAGCAAAGGCTCCATCTGAGCTGTGCCAATTCCTAAGCCCACAGAAACTGTGAGATAATAAATGTGTTTTAAGCCACTAAATTTTGTATCTATAGTAGTAGATAGCTAAATAATGCTTAATACGAAGTGACTGGGCAAATAAATATTTTTTCCCTCTCCCTCTTTAGCTATATATTTGTTAATGGGATTTTTACCTAAAAATTATTCTTTAAAGCATTGTCTGATGTATGAGGCACATGAAATCAGCCCAAACTTGGCCTATATCTCTTTTTGTAATCATTATTCTCTTGCTTTGATTCAGTTTCTTCAATAATACTAATCATTCTTTAGGAAGTACCTACATATGGCTTGCATGGGTGTGTGCTAAGCATCTTACCCATATTATCTCATTCAATATTCACAAAAACCCTGAAAGGTGAGTATTATTACCTTCACTTCACAGGTCAAGACATTGGGGTACTGAGAGGTTGAACTTCTTTTCCAGGGCCATAGCTCTAGGCTCTAAATTCTCTAAACAAAACAAAACAAAAAGCCACCCCTGTTAATGCTCCTAGCTGTTCTCAAGATAAATATTATTTGTATACAAATAGTGCACAAAGGTCATCAAGATGTTATTCCCTTTTTTTTTAACTCATTGTTTTCTTCTGGAAAATCCACATTCATCAGTGACCATCCAATCTGTCTTTCTCTGTGCATTGACACTGCAATCAAATAATGCTCGTGCCAAAGGGCAGCTACATCTAGTTGGTGTCCTAGGTTAGGGACATCTTCATATACAGCTATATCTGAAAAAAAAATCAGATGACAACTTGAATAGCTCCAGAGTCAGGCCAAATGTTATCATTACAGTATGCATAGAAGCCTCCAAAACATTTTTTTTTCTGTTTCAGTTATGGCTTAGAGAGAAACAGAGCAGAGATTTATGCCCACAAACATCAAGTTTAAAATTATGGTTCTTATGACGGTCATAACTTACCCTCAAGCACACAGGTAGTATTTTTAGTTGTTCGGTCATAGTAGGAATGTGGCAGGCTTAAATCTATGTGTGATATGTTCAGATTATAGCTAATACAAGATGTTAGATTTCCTTTATTGTAAGATTGTTTGTATTTATACACAAGTTGATTCACTTGAGTATGATTTTTGCACTTAAAGAAATGTGCATTTCAAATTTAAGGGGGTTAATAATAACTTGCAAATTTAAATTAAAGTGGTTAGAGCTTTAAATTGACAGTGTTTGAGCTCAGTGCTTAATGGCAGGTAATGGAAATAAGATCACCTCAGAAAGTTAAGGAGTCTCAAAAAATGACGGCTGTCTTGTTTATCAAGCAGAAGAGAAGTCTCAAGGTTAAAATAAGCCAGACAGGTTAACGTGTGTATAATATTTTATGTCCTAATGATCCAGATACATGCACACAAGTAATTTCTCTAAATGCATTCATGCATTTAGAGTCATTCTCGAAAAGCAGTATGAGTGAGTGTGAGCATTTACTCTTGAAAACTAGAATGGACTCGTATGTGCAGGCCTGAAAACAAATTCCGAAGAAGAAAGGAGGAACAGTATATAAGACAAAAGGAAGCAATATATAGTTAGTTAACCTCCGCCTTCTGTTTGGATTCCTCAGATACCAGTGGCTACTTTGGGAAAACTGTTGAGTCGTTTGGCTTCAGGAGATGATTCAATTATCCAGTCAGTCTTAGAAAACAAAGTAGAACAAGGCCTGATACACAGCATTTTGGGGCCTTTTACTCTTGCAGAAATGTAAATTTCTGTAACAACGTGAGTTTGGATAGAGAAATCCAAATTCTTCTCTGTCGGTAAATAGTACATATTTATATATGCAAAGATAACAAACAAGTTTCTTCTCCACCCTAACTCCCTCCCATCACACACGCAGCTCAGGGTTTTTATTTCTTCCCTCAAAATTTGAACTATTCGAAAACATTGAGCTCTGGAAGGCAACCAGGCATATAAGACCACAGAAGAGTGATAGAAAGGTTTGGAATAATTGTAAATGGACATGAAACATGGAGGGGCTTATGTAGAACTTAAAACTGGTATTTCAGTTGGTCTTTCCCTCAGCTTTGAATACTCTATTATAAAAATGCTGAGGTTTAGAAAATAACATTTGTTTAAAAGGAGTCCAAATTCTGACATTGGATCAAGACACTAAGCTAATCATATGTGCATGCCTGCTTTCCAAACGTTCATTAAATGAAAGATACCTTTTAAAGCAGTGGTTCTGAAAGGGTCGTTCCCTGGGCCAACAGCATCAGCATCAATGTATTAGAAAAAGCAAATCTCCCTAGCCTCTCCCAACATCTGTGTTTCAACAAGACATCCGGGTGATCCTGATGAAGACTAAAGAGTGAGAACCCCTGATTTAAAAAGAATAAATCCAGACCAGCCCTCAAACATAAGAAAGAGTACCATCAGCAGGGAAAAAAAAAAAATGAGACATTTCTAAGAAATAGAAAGCAGATTGGACGGGGCACTCAAAACAATATGCTAGAGAAAACTAGGTGGAAGCTGCTCAGGAAAGGGATTATCTTATCAAAGAAAAATCGTGGGGGGGAGTTCAGAGTTGGGAGGGTGGGTACCCATTGGTGGTTAACTAAACAGCTGCTTTGGAACATCTGGGCAGGACTGACCACTCTCCTGTGTCCCCGTGTTCCTCCTCTACCCCATTGGAGCCAAGTAGCTGGCAATGTGGCCTTTAACTGGCACAGCGGAGGTCTGGGGTTGTGCCAGCGAAACAGGACTGGCCCCCAGGCCGTTAGTGATAGGAAAGATAAGTGACTCCACACCAAGGACATGTGGCTGCCTCTCCCCGGCAACATATCACCTCTCCCCAACAATCATTATTGATAAAGCCAGGTGAAGCAAACAGGTATTCAAACAAGAAAGAGTTCTAGTCACTTGAAAACCAAGTGGGAAGCCGCGGTGGCCGTTGTGGGGCGCAATCTCGAGTGGCAGCTCGAAGTGTCAGGTTGATGTCAGTGTTGGCACCAGGCAGAGGTGGGGGCTGGGGTCGGAGGTTTCCTGGGGTCCAGTGGGGCGAAGGAGGGTGTGTGAGCAGGAGCCAGTCCGAGGCCCGCTCGCCGCCCACAGAATTGAGCCGCCAGACTGCTGCGGAGTGACTTACTGGGGACCTCCAAGTGCTCGCCATCCCCGAGGGTGTGCATCACTAGCTCCAACAGTGACTTCCTTAGACTGTTTGAGAGTCTGGTCTGTTTTGATTACGCGTTACCACTCAGTCTTCAATGTCAGAGCGGCCATCTTGTCTGCAGCAACTGTCTCCCAAAGCTCACCATTGTCCAACCTGCCGGGGCCCATTAGAATCCGTTCCAGACTTGGCCATGGAGAAAGTGGCTAATCCAGTATTTTCCCCCCCATAAATATGCCAATTCTGGTTGTGAAATGACTCTGCGACACACAGAAAAAGCAGAGCACGAAGAGCTGTGCGAGTTTCAGCCTTGCTCCTGTCCATGCCCTGGCGAGTCCTGTAAACGGCAAGGTTCTCTGGACGCTGTCATGCCTCACCTGAATCAGCTGCACAAGTCCATCACAACCCTCAGCGGGGCGGATATCGTTTTCCTTGCTCCGGACATCAGTCTTCCCGGGACCGTGGACTGGGTGATGATGCAATCCTGCTTCGGCCTTCACTTCGTATTAGTCGTGGAAAAACAGGAGAAATACAGCAGACACCAGCAGTTCTTCAATATCGTACAGCTGATGGGAACACGCAAAGAAGCAGAATATTTTGCTTATCAGTTAGAGCTAAATGGTCGCAAACGGGAGAAATACAGCAGACACCAGCAGTTCTTCAATATCGTGCAGCTGATAGGAACACGCAAGGAAGCAGAACATTGTGCTTATCGGTTGGAGCTAAATGGTCGCAAATGGCGGTTGACTTAGGAAGCCACTCCTCGATCTATGCACGAGGGAACTGCAACAGCCATTATGAATAATGACTGTCTGGTCTTTGACACCAGCATGGAGCAGCTTTTTGCGGAAAATGGCAATTTAGGCATCAATGTGACTATTTACATCTGCTGAAAGGGCAATCTAACGTTTTCTGGCCAGTGGTTTAAAATGTTGCATTCGATTTCACAGAGAATAGGCACCCTTCCACCTCCCAACCTGAAGCTTTTGGGAGGTGGAGCTAGTCACATGAAGGTAAATAAAAGGAAAGGGTGTAAAGTACAAGAAACAGTTGTATATAGTAACACTAATACATTTAAAATAAGTCAACAGGAAACCACTGGGAAGGGGGGGAATACACACACACACACACAAACACACAGCCAAGATGGGCATCTTTTGTATTAAAAAAGTAAGCTTAGTAAAATAATTCTGAATTTGTGTTTGTTGTAGATTGAGTGTACACTTGAAAAATAGTGGGTTTGAGGGTTTTTTGTTTGTTTTTGTATGCATACGTGTGTGTGTGTGTGTGTGTGTGTGTGTGTGTGTTTCTTTAACTGAAAGCTGCCATGTTGGACCACTGCTTTCCCCCTTTCTGAGTTAATACATAGTGCTTCTGCAGTGTATATTTGTGTGTGTGTGAGTGTGTATGTGTGTTTGCTAATATTTCTTAATTCTAGTTTTTTATTAAACAAATTTGATTTTCTTTTCTGCTATTCAGACTTTTCTCACTTTATTGTAACTTTTTAAAGTTAATGTCCTTTTCATATACATAATTGTTTATGGTACAGTTTATGCATGTATGTTCCATACGTATTTTTCCTCCCCATTAATCAATTCATTAGAAATACTCTAAATTCAGCTATTTTGTGAAGAAAAGAGTTCCAGAAAGGAAAGGCAATGTGGAAAGAATTATCAGAAGCTATTTAAAACAGCTAAAAGATGGTCGTTGGCCTGTCTCTCTCTCTCTCTCTTTTTTTCCCCTGGTTGAGTCATACCTTCAAACTCGTTCTTTGAAAGGTTAGGATATACTATTATAAAAATACTGAAAAAAATCAGGCTCTCTCCCCCCTAAATATCTTGGACAAACTAAATGTGTTTAAAATTTGTTATATTTCTTGGTTTTTCACAAGAAGGCATCATCTTACACAGTACTTCTAATTAAAAGCAAATCATTTGTTGTGGTTTTAAAGGCAATTTGAAAAAAAATGGCTTTGGTCTTTATATGTGTTATTATTCCCATTTAAAGAATAACTGGTAAATTAAAAGCTCTTTTGCTTATCTCTAATTTTAAGTAAATTCCAAGGTTATTTTTCTGTTCAATTTGTACGTTATAGCAGAAAGCTATGTGCTGTACTTTGGAATGTAGTGAGTTTTCTTCTAAAGCAAAGATAAGAAAGGGCGTGTGCCTCTGTTTGGACCACACTTTCTTTCCCCCTCCCTCTTGCTCACATTTTGATTCTCACAACTATTAGTAGAATGATTAGTTAAAATGTCTATTATTTATTTCCTCCTTAAAAAGCAAAACAAAAATGAGAATATTTCAGAGCCTAGTGGTTATGAGTGGGCTAAAGCAGCGAGACCTTCTAGGACCTATGTATGTACTAATTCTAGCTCTAATCCACTGGCCAGCTATGTGACCTTGAGCCCCCATTTTCTGGGGTGTAAAATGGGGTTAATTATGGTAGTTACCTCAAAGGGTTTGGGCCTGACCTGTGGTGGCGCAGTGGATAAAGTGTCCACCTGGAACACTGAGGTCGCCAGTTCAAAACCCTGCACTGGCCTGGTCAAGGCACATATGGGAGTTGATGCTTCCAGCTCCTCCCCCCTTTCTCTATTTCTCTCTCTCTCTCACTCTGTGTCTCCTCTCTAAAATGAATAAAATAAAAATAAAAAAAAGAAAAAAAAAGGGTTAATGGAGTACAGGTAAGTTACTTAGAACAGTGCTTTGCACATAATAATTACCCAACAAATATTAGCTGCTATTATTATGCTTTTAACTAGTACCATAAAGCTAACTGTTGCTTGTTATCCTGAGGCAGCTGGCAGGATTCTGAAATTAACTTCAAAATGACCAAAGATCATTTTATTTTGTGTGGCTTTTATGGGTTCCCTTATGTAGAAAGTAGGTTAAAATTACTTTGGACTTCCCCCTTATCCCACCACCACAACCACCACCAATTCTGGGTAATAGAGTTTACTTCTGTTACCCATTTTCAGTTGAGAAGACTGTCATCTCTCCCCTACATAAGTATTGTTTTTAATTGGCTATATGACATGCTTGTGTAACCATTTTTTTGTGGCAAAAGGAAACACAGGTCAACCACAAATGCATATCCAAGTCTATCTATACCTGTTAGCATGTGTGTTTAGAAAAGCAGTTCCTTCAAGACTAATCCTGGAACAGGATTTCAAACTACACAGGTCTACTTATATGTAGATGTTTTGCAATGAATATGTACAACACTATAAATGGTTTTTCTCTTATGATTTTAACATTTTCTTTTCTTTAACTTACTTTACTGTAAGAATACAGTATATAATTCATATCACATACAAAATATGTGTGAATCTACTGTTTGTTATCTATAAGGCTTCTTTCTGGTCAACAGTAGGCTATTAGTACTTATCCTGAGGGCATGGGTACCCCTAACCTCTGTGTTGATCAAGGGTCAACTGTATTGAATATTTTTGCAGAGGTATACATTTTGTTTTTAAAATATTAACTTTTTTTAATGTGCTATATATAGAGAGACTTTGAAAGTTAGACAATGAACACACAGTAGAGATCTGTAACTTACCCATCCAGAGATGACAGAATATTTTAATTTCTCTAGACCTTTATGTGTATTTGCATATGCTTACATATATTTAGTTTGAAATCATGTGATTTTGAATTATGTAATTATGGAACCTCCTCACATCCCCACACACATGATCACCTAAGCATTTCACCACTTTAATAATCTCGGAAAAACTACGTTCTGAGTAAATTTTGTGAGGATTGACTAAGTTTAGCCTGCTTACTGATGTTGGATATTATTTTTCTTTTCTTATTTCTTTTAAGTGAGAGTAGGGGAGCTAGAGACAGACTCCTGCATGTGCCTCTATTAGGATCCACCCAGCAATCCCTGTCTGGGCTGATGCTCGAACAAATCAAGCCACTGGTTGCAGGAGGGGAAGGGGAAGCAGGAGGGGGAGAGAAGCAGACGCTCGTTTCTCCTCTGTTCCCTGACACGAAATTGAACCCAGGATGTCCATATGCCTGGCTGATGCTCTATCCACTGAGCTACCAGCCAGGGCTGATGTTGGATATTTGTTTTGACCATTTTGTCCAGTTAAATATTTTTTGGCTATTTATAAATAACCTGCAAACATTTCTATGTTTTTTTTTATACTCTTGGGATTTTTTTTTAAGATCTTAATACTTTTATCATTGCTTTCTGGAGATTCCAGTGGACACAGTAACAGTGTGAAAGATTTTCTCTTTGGTCATAACCTCATATTTGCTCATTTATGCAAATTAATATAGTAAAATTTCTGTTTGGTAGCTAATAAGATTGACATTTTAGTATTTGTTAACTGTATTTCTTCTAAGTTGTCTTCATATTCTCAGCCTACAAGGATGATGAGATCTAGAGCCATATTTCATGGTCCATTTGAGATTTGATTTATGAGGTCTTTTATCTTTGTTATAATCAATATTCTGCTTTCTCCAAAAGAAAGAAAGAAAGAAAGAGAAAAGCAAAAAGAAACTCAACCCAACACCATGAGAGGAGCACCAAACTCAATAAGCAGAAAACCTAACAAAAATAAATTAATAGAGCAATCAGAAGAATTGTTCATGCTTTGGGAAGACCAATAAAATTAGTAAACTTTGACAAGAAAATAAAAGACACAAAATAAACAGCATTAGAAATTAGAATGTAGCATGTCTCTGATATAAACAGATCTATTTTTTTAATTAATAGAGAAGGTAAAGTAAAATGTTGCTTCAATAAATCTAAAAATCTAGATCACATGGATAATTTCTAAGGGAAAATAATGACTCAAAGTTAGGTAAAAAACTTAATATATCAAAAACCATTAAAAAAATTTAAAATATAAAATAAGAAACATTCCTAGTATACCAAGACTAGGATGTTTTTAAAGCAAATTTACCAAATAAAGAACACACTTCTATGCCACATAAATCAGTCTAGGGTGTAAAAAACATATGAAAAAGTTAGCAGCTAATTTTGACACCAAAGCTGGAAAACATAAATAAGTAAAAATATAGACCAATATCACTTAAAATACCATAAATAAAAATTATTAATAAGACATTAGCATTTAAAATCCACTACTCTGTGCATAAGTGAGGTTTATACAAAGAATATAAGGATGATTCACTGCACTAAAGGGGAATTTGAAAACAAAATCATTAAACTTGGAGCAAGAGGACTTGTGTTATACTCCTAGAACCTGAAGTTCATTTTTCATGTCTGAGCTGTGGTGATGTTAATTTTTAAAATCCCTTTCAGCCTGACCTGTGGTAGCGCAGTGGATAAAGCATCGACCTGAGAACACTGAGGTCGCCAGTTCAAAACCCTGTACTGGTCTGGTCAAGGCACATATGGGAGTTGATGCTTCCAGCTCCTCCCCCCTTTCTCTCTCTCTCTCTCTCTCTCTCTCTCTCTCTCTCTTTCTCTCTCTCTCTCTGTCTCCTCTGTAAAATGAATAAAATAAAAATTAAAAAAAAATTTTAAAAAATCCCTTTCAATTTGCCACTGGCTGGCTTGCTCAGTGGATAGAATATCAGCCCATCATGTGGACATCCCGGGTTCAATTCCGCTGGTCAGGGCACACATGAAAAGTAACCATCTGCTTTTCTTGCACTCCTTCTCCTCCTTATCTCCCTTTTCCCCTCCCGCAGCCAGTAGCTTGCCTGGTCCAAGTGTCAGCCCGGGGTGCTGAGGATAGCTCGGTTGGTCCCAGGGTGTCAGCCTCAGGTGCTAAAAATAGCTCAGTTGATTGGAATACCTGCCCCAGATAGGGGTTGCCAGGTCAATCCTGGTCAGGGCACATGTGGAAGGAAGTCTGTCTATCTATCTCCCCTCCTTTCACTTAAAAATAAAATTAAATAAAAATCCCTTTCAAGTGTAAAAACACATGTTGAAAAATAAGATGTTAGAGAATGGGAAAGACTTTTTTATAATGCTCTCATCAAGGATCATAAAGTTAAATATTTTAAATATACACTTATATAAAGATGGAAGTGTCTCCTGAGTTATATGTGTAGGCCACTCCTAACAATTTAGTGAAACACTAAGATTTTTGAAATAGAAGGAGAATAAAAATTAAATATTACAATATGCTGATACTCTCAAAGTAGCTATAAAAGGTAAATAGGGTGGACCTGTAAATTAATAAAAACTACTCAAGCATTTCATTCTCCAGACTGACTCTACAGAAAGCCAGGTGAATCTGAGAACCACTTAGGTCAAACACTGTATTTTCTAGACACAAAAAGAAATTTCTTCTTTCTGACACCTTCAAATGCTCTAATGCTTCCAAATTAGTACTCTGGAGTTGACCTCTATGAGACGTTGGCAATGCAGTATTCTCATGCAACTTTATAAAGCATCATGACATCATGTGACATCTATGAGATGGAATATTATGCATCTGATAAAAATAAAGTTTATAAAGAATAAAAAAATTATCTTTAGAGAGAATGCCTCTAAAATAACATTAAGTTTTAGGAAGCAGAATATAAAATTGTAAATATAGCATAATACCACTTTATTAAAAATAAACACATAATGTTCAATATATATAAGATATATAATAAATACAAGCTTTAGGTTTCATCAGCTTTTGAATATAGCTTCCCTTTTTCTGCCATCATGTTCTCATCATTCCTGAGAGTATCACTAACATAAGGCTGTTAAGTGTGAAGATTTTCACTAAACGTTGAGACTTACAAAAAGTAATCACTATAGCACATATGGGAAACTATCTAAAATTAGTTAGAATAAGAGAAGATTTTCCTATTGTGTATTGTCTAGTGTAAAACTACAAAATTAAAGTGTTGTGGTACTGCATCCATAATAGATGAATAGAATAAATATTATGTCTAAAAATAAAATCCAATTTCATTTTAAATCCATTATAAGAAGTTAGTATATGATTAGGAAAGCACTCCAAAACAACAGGGGAAGAACAGATTCTCTAGGATCAGCAAGACAATTGGAAAACTATTTTCTAAATTAAGTTAGATTTTCCACCCACGTTGCATTCCAAAATAAATTTAAAAGGGTTTTAAAGACTTATATAGAAAAAATTAAAACATCCAACATTAAGCATTAATAAAAGTGAACACTGAGAAAACCTTGGAGTAGGGGAAGAAATTTCTGAAACGTAAAAAGAAAAAAAAATGGAAACCTTAGGAAGAAACTAGCAAGTATACTTGCAAGAAGTAATGTAATGGGAAAATAAGACCAGAAAACAAAGATGTACTTAAAGTGCAGCTTATGGTAGTGTTATTTGTAAATCTAAAAATTTAAACTAATTTAAATATGCATCAATAGAATTTAGTGAAACTATAGTTCTTTTATATAATGTTACAATTAAAAATAATAGATGTTTATATTTCTTGATATGAAAAGATGTTCAGAAAATATTAGTAAGTGGAGGGAAAGGGAAATTATTACAAAACAGTATATATATATATATATTTTTACTGTTCAAACTGCAAGTAAAATGGAATCACTTGCTTCTTCACAAAGCTTCCTAACACCTACAGAACTATACCAGGTTTTTTAGCATGACATTCAAAGCTCTTTACATCAAACACTCTTTTTCTCACTGAAGAGAAGGTGCTTCATTCACACAAATCTATTATTCTGTCCCAAAAGGACTGTGTGCTGTCACATTTTCATGGAGCTCATGCTGTTCTCTCAACCTGGAAAATGAACTCATCTGTGTTTGCTTCTTCAGAAAATCCTTCACCTCACACTTCAAGTCTCTGCTCCAGTTTTTTGTTTTTTGTTGTTTTTTTTTTCTTACAGGGACAGGGAGAGAGTCAGAGAGAGGGATAGACAGACAGGAACGGAGAGAGATGAGAAGCATCAATCATTAGTTTTTCGTTGCCATTGTGACACCATAGTTGTTCATTGATTGCTTTCTCACATGTGCCTTGACCGAGGGCCCTCAGCAGACCGAGCCACCCCTTCCTGGAGCCAGTGACCTTGGGTCCAAGCTGATGAGCTTTTGCTCAAGCCAGATGGGCCCGCGTTCAAACTGGCGAGCTCGGGGTCTCGAACCTGGGTCTTTCGCATCCCAGTCCAATGCTCTATCCACTGCACCACCGCCTGGTCAGGCTCTTTGCTCCAGTTTTTACCTTCTGCTTCAAGCCCTTGGGCACTCAGTCCCTACATTCTCACAGCCCAGTGTCTGTACCTCTTTTCTACATCACAATTTTTAGCAGCTCTCCTTCACACACTGTTCTGAGGTTAAGATCATAACAGATGCTCCAATGACTGCTTATATACAATTCTTAGAAAATTTTAATTATTTTTTTAAAAATTTCAACACAATTTAAACATTAGATAAATCTATTGCTTCTGACATTTAAAAATGTTTATTGAATTTATTGGGGTGACATTGGTTAATAAAATGATATAGGTTTCATGTGTACAATTCCATAATGCATCATCTTTATATTGTATTGTGTGTTCACCACCCCAAGTCAAGTCTCTTTCTGTCTCCATTTATTCCCCTTTACCCTCTAGAACATGGCCTCCTCCTTCCACCTCACTTTTCTTCTTGTAATCACTATACTGTTGTCAGTGTATTTAAGGGTATTTTTTAGCTTTACCCTTTAGCTTTTTTCACCCAGCCCCTCCAACACCCCTCCCTTCTGACAGCAGTCAGTCCATTCTTTGTGTCTGAGTTTGTTTCTATTTTGCTTTTTAATTTATTTTGTTCATTGGATTCCATATGTAAGTGAATCCATATGGTATTTGTCTTTCTCTGACAGGCTTATTTCACTCAGCATAATGCTCTCCTGGTCTTTCCCTGCTGTTGCAAAAAGTTCTAGTTCCTTTTTTTTGTGGCTGCATAGTATTCTATTGTGTAAATGCCACAGCTTTTTTACCCACTCATCCACTGATGTGCACTTGGGCTGTCTCCAAATCATGACCAGTGTAAATTGTGCTGCAATGAACATAGAGGCACATATATTCTTTTGAATTAGTGTTTCAGGATTCTTAGATGATATTTCCAGAAGTGGGATTACTGGGTCAAAAGGTTGTTCCGTTTTTAATTTTTTGAGGAAACACCATTCTGTTTTCCAGAGTGGCTGCATCATTTTGCATTCCTACCATCAGTGCAGGAGGGTTCCCTTTTCTCCACATCCTTACCAACACTTGTTTTTTGTTGATTGTTTCTGGCATTTTTACGATCTTTACTACTTAAAGAAGAATTAATAGAAATAAAAATAATAATAAGCAAAAGTGCATTATAATTTCACCCCAAGACAAGCTTTACTAAGAATTTAGTATATTTACTCTTTTGCAATTTATATGCCTTTAATTGTTTTACAAAAGTGGCATCATAACAGGAAAATTTTCATCAGATTAGCAAAATTCTTCTCCCTAAATTTCTCATCAGAAAAATTTAGAACACTGTTTTACTTTCCATAATACTTCCTGTTTCTTTCCCCTGTACCAAGCATTTGTTTTTAATTTTATTTCACCCTTTCTATAAATTCTCTATTTGTCAGGTATTTTCATTATTAGGAGGCAATAATTCATGGTAATTCAGCTGGTCTGCCTGGGCCTGCCTTTCTGACTCAAGCCTCTCACACGTTGGGCCTCCTCTTTACTGGGCTTAAGTGGTATTAATTACATATTGATGAGGTACACACAAACATTGCACAATAACTATCTTTTAAGCAGTATCTTAAGATTTGCAGAAAGAGAAACTGGCTCATGACCAAATTCAGGCTCTTCTTGAGTTCTGTTTCCCACAGTCATTATCACAAGGATCTCTGGGTGTCAGTCTCTTGATCAATGACTAATTGGGTGAATCTCAGGAATTTTCAAATGGTGCTCTCTACAGTGTGTCTGTAAAGTCATGGTGCACTTTTGACCAGTCGACCTGTCAAAAGTGCACCATGACTTTATGGACACACTGTATATAGTGCTAAAACCATGAGAATATGCTCCAGGGCCTTTCAAGAGAAGGAAAGATAAAACATTATTTAATAAATAATTAATCAATAGAAAATCACAGTTCATTTCGGAAATTACTGAAAATGATGAGAAAATTAAATGCAATGTAATTATCTCTAATGCCTAGCTTATAGGAAAAACCAAATCCCTTATTTGTGAAGGAATAAAATTTAGGTACCTTCAAGCTTAGTCTCTAAATTGGTATCTTTAAAGTTTAAAATGCATCCTTCTGCTTCACTTTATCTCTATTACCTGCTCCTCCCCCGCCCCTCCGGTCTGTTTCAAAGTAGGCTTTTACACTAGTTCGGCCTCGTCTGGGTATTCAGTTTCTAAGCTCAATACAAATAACAAGACAGAAAATGCACTAGATTTAACTAGTGAGAGAATTTGAATTTGGGTCTCAATCTGTCACTCATTTTTGACCTTGAGCAAGTCACTTACTTCTCCAAAACTATTCTTTTGTGCAACCATTTATCAATCAATTTTGAGTGCTTACAGCCTACCTGCTACTAAACCAAATGCTACAATTAATATGTCCCGGCCCACCCTCCAAGAGCTTACATTGTGATAAAGGGAAGACAGAAGGACAAAGAACCACAGATATGTAAAACTCAGTGGGAATGAAAGAAAAGAAAAAGGCAGTCTGAACAGAGTATGACTACAGGATTGCCAAATTCCTTTCAAACTCCCAAAGTCTACAATTTCATGGAAAGTAAGTAGCCAGTTTTTTTCATGGTCCTAAATACTCTATAAGTCTTCTTAAATCACTGAAAAAAAGGGATAAACTTACAAATATATAATGTGGGTTAACCAGTACCTTCTCCAATACCCCCCTAAACCTGTTCTGAAACTTATCACAACCGAGGCAGAATCTGATCGCCAGTGTCTGGCACATGGGAGATACTCAATAAATAGTTGTTGAATTAATGCCTAGCAGACAGACTAGGCCACAACAGAGGGAACCTTCTAGCTTTTTTCTATTGGTATGGATTTGGCAAAAGCTAAGTCATAGCAAATGTGACATGGGAACAAGAGTGGAACATGAAAGGCACTCCTTGGGACATGAACGTGGGCAGTTACTCATTCTGCTGGGTTCCCAAAACTGATTTTCCAGAAAAATAAATAAGATGATGATGACGACTATGACACTACAGACTTGAGATAATTCCCAGTCCTCATAGACTTACAGATGAACGTTTTGACCTATAACAAAGAATTTCCCAAACATGAACATGTCTTTACATGAAGAAGGTATATCTCAGATCTCTAACTCAATACAATCATATATATTTATTTCAGCAAACCATTTACAGGTAGATGTGTGAGTTTCAGGAGTGTCTAGGAAGGAGTGATGACAGACCTTTCTGTGGTATGCATCAACCTAGTTCAGCTCGCCCAGCAACATTATGGGCTTCCAGATGTGGCATCCAGGCAAGAAAGCGTTCTGCAGACACAGCAGCTGCCTGCTGAGCAGATTCAGAGCACAGCTGCTGGGCTCAGAGCACAGCGGATAGGGAGAGCGCCACCAAAGCCAGCTGGGGCATCTGCTATTCTTGCTAATCGGTCTATCTTAAATACGGATGTAATTCAAGACCTAAAATAAAAACTAAAATGAATCCATACTTTCTGGAACCTTCTTCAAACATTCCAATGTTTCTTTTAATACAGCCAGACATCTTCTGAGGCTCAAAAGGAATTTCCTCTAAGCGGAGAAGTCTGAAGAGAGTTCTTCAAAGATCCTTGAGGGAAAATCGTTCTGATAGTAGAAAAAGAAGGTTCAACATGCCTCAGCAGTGACATAGATGAAAAAAATAAAAAAACACCTTAGACTGTCAAAGGAGAGGAAGTCACCTTACACAGTATATGAGAATACAGTAATCGAGTTAGAAATTTTGATCAAAACTCAAAGAACAGGAGTACTATTAAAGGCATAACCTTGGAAAGCAAGGACCCAAGAACACAAATACCTATACAGAATACACTATGTGTGTGCATATATATCTGCGCAGGAGTGACACTAACCAGCCAGAACAGATGTTTGCTATGCACAATTCCTGTGGCCTCACTGATGCTGTACCTGAGCTCTCATCCTTGTTATATGAGGATGTTTGAGCTGCCTAAACCCTAGGATTCGAGCAGTCCCATGTTTGGGTCCCTAAATTTCTCCTGCTTCTCCTGCCTCAGTGCCTTTGCACACACTGTTTTCTCCACCAAGGAAATCTCTGGCCAACACCTACATCTTCCTGCAAGAAGAGCTCTTGACCCTTCAAACTGAATTAGTTCCATCTCTGAAGTTCTTCCCTAGGAATCTACATTTACTCGTATATTCAGAATTTGGGGAGGGCAAGGTAAAAGCAGAAAGACATTACCAAAGAAGCAAAATTGCTCATCTTGATTTACTTATGCACAAAGAAGAAGCGGTGAGTGTCTCTTTAAATCCCCACTTCCAAATTCTGAGTCAAAATAATATCACAGTTGATAACATTCCCCAGGGAGTCACTAAAAGCTATTATAAGCTTCTGTTCATGTTTTTAGGGCCCCAAACAGTGCAGGTAAAAAATCTTAATCTGATGATTTTAGGCACAACAATGAAGGCTCATTGTTTTGGCAGGTCTAGGCCACAGCCCTGATAATAAGGGATATATTTTTCTTCAGATTAGGTTAGGCCATGTTGTCACTGAGAAAATAATTACAGTATGTCCTTGTGATGTGTAATTAGTTAATAAGGCGCCAGCAGACCCAGAGCCCTCCCAGGTGGTGAGACAGAACTAGAACTGGAGGAACTTTGGGAACCTGCCCTGCTCCCGAGGCCGATCCCCCTCCCAAAGCCTGTTATTGACACTGCAGGATTCAGCAAAGAGCCAGAGTTAAACACTCTCTTTCTGTGGACAGGAGCAGAGTTTACTCAGGGGCCACATGACGCAGGAGTGTGAACCATAGGTGGAACCATGTCAGGGATGGGGGAACGCCCATAAGGACTGGAACAGTTAGGGTTCTAGCAGAAAACAAATGGCATACTCATAACAGGGCGACTCAGGGAAATTTAATAAAGGATCTATTTGTAAAGGTGTGGGCAGGATGTAGAGAAACCACAAGAGATTAGTGCTGCCAACAGATAGCCAGTGTTACCACCCCTAAGCAAAAGGAGAGCCCAGAGACAGAAAGTGCTGAGTGGATAGAGCCACTTGACAAGAGCCTGGCACCTGTGGTAGGGGGACTCAGCCAGGGGGCAGTAACAAAGCAGGAGGGAGCTGATCTCTCTCCCTTCCCTTCCCCCCATCCCTTGCTAATGCTTTCCTTGGGCCAAAGGGTAAGGGACCCATTGGCAATATCCATGGTCAGTCTCTGTGTACACAAAGTAGAGTGGAGAAATGTAAAGAGGTTGAGAGTACAAACAGAAAGTGTCCAGAACACGGACGCTTACATTGTGAAAGCCTGTATCATATGGTTATTTCCTTCAAATGTACAAAGAAAATCCCAAACCACTTAGAACTTGAACCTTGCTGGTAGTTAAAAGCATTGGTAAGGGGAGACGGCAAGATGGCGACGGAGTAGGCGGACGTACCAACTTCCAACTCCCAGAACCAAAGTGGATTATAACTTAATTTTAAGAACCATCATCTGGATAAACCAACTTTGAACTAAACTAAGTGGACTCTTCAACCAAGGAACACTGAAGAAGCCACATTGAGACTAGTAGGAAAAGCGAAAACGCGAAGAGGGCTGCCCAGCTCCCCGGAGCAAACAGCAGCCCGGAGAGACCCGCGCGGCGGGAGGAGAGTTTGGCGGAGAGGGAGGGACCTGGGTCCCAGGAACAAAGCCCCAGACTGCAGTCCCAGAGTGAAACAAGTGAGGGTACTGTTTGTGAGAAAGAGACAGTTTTCTCAGACCCAAGGTTCTTCTTAAAGGGACAGCACAGAAAACCTCTCTCACAACCACTCACCCGGGTCTCCGGGGAACGGGGACAGAGGAGAGGACCAGAGCAGCAGAAAGAGAGTGTGGACTGAAGGCACAGGGAGAAACACTCTGAGGGACAGCCACCCTAACCCCTGGGCTAAGTCACTTCCCTAATCAAAAACGAACATTTCCCCTGGAATTTGCAATACCAGCAAAGGAAGACAGGACATCAGCCAAACAAGATCTCCCGCGGCACTTAGAGCAGAGCTGCTTAGAGGAAGGGAGCTCCTAGGACTACAGTAAGGAGTGTTAGGGTCTGAGCTGCAGTGCACCCACCCACACTGCTGAGGGTTTGCTGGAGAGACGATGGCGGCGGGACGCTGAAACGCGGTTCTGTTGGGGTGGAGGCCCAGCCAGTGTGACCTCGGTCTAGCCCAGCAGAGGCAGAGGGGACGCACAAAAGCAATCCAGCAGCTACAGGCCCGCCTGTAGCCCCACCTGTGGGGGAAAAGCGGGAGGCCAGGAACAGGCAGAGAGCTGCTCTGCGTCCCTGGACCCTGCACAAGCCGGCCGTTACCGCAGTGGCGGGGTTAGGACCAGGGACAGTGGAGGCTCACAGCTGAGTGCATGTCAGCAGCCCCGTCCAACCCGAGAAACTGTGGTGAGCAGGCTCTGACCGCGGGTGCTGGGCGGAAGCCTGGAAACAGGCAGGGTTCGCAGCTAAGCAAAGGGGCTCACCTCTACCCTTGGTACTGAGGCTTGTGGCTTGAGTGCAGTGCGCAAACCAACCTGTGGGGGCGAGGTGAAGCCCCAGGCAGGCTGAGGCTTGGAGAGCCGGGCACCAGAACACAGCCCCTCCTGCAGAGGAGAGGCAGAAATCACAGCAACAGCCGCAGTGGGCCGGAGCTGGCAACACCCATACTCAACCACCCTAGGCAGCGGCACCGGGGTTGGTGGGCCAGCAAACAGACCACACCTAGAGAACACAAAGGCAACACCCATTGGACTCCAGTGGCCACAACCTTCTTATACACAGACAAAATGGGCAGGCAGAGAAATGCAACCCAAATGAATCAAGAGAAACCCCCAGAAAAGGGCCTGAATGAACCAGATATAACCAAATTACCAATGCAGAATTTAAAATAATGATAGCTAAGATGTTCAAAGAAATTAGAGCAACAATGGATAGTCATTACGAACACCTAAATAAAGAGATAACAAGTATAAAAAAGGAAATTGAAATAATAAAAAAGAATCAAACAGAAATGACAAATACAGTATCAGAACTGAAGACCACAATGGAAGGAATTAAAAGCAGGATGAATCATGCTGAGGATCGAATCAGCGAATTAGAGGACACAATAAACAAAGGCAGAAGCAGAGACGAAACAGGAAAAGAGACTCAAAAAATGTGAGGAAATTCTAAGGGAGCTCTGTGACAACATGAAGAGAAATAACCTCTGCATCATAGGAATTCCTGAAGAAGAGGAGAGAGAACAAAAAATAGAAACTTTGTTCAAATCATAGCAGAAAACTTCCCTAAATTAAGGCTGGAAAACATTTCACACATTCAAGAAGCACACAGAATTTCATTAAAGAGAAACCCAAAGAAATCTACACCAAGACACATCATAGTTAAAAATACCAAAGCTAAGAGATAAAGAGAAAATTTTAAAAGCTGCTAGAGAAAAAAAGGCTTTCACCTACAAAGGAACCCCCATAAGGATCACATCCAACTTCTCAACAGAAACACTAGAGGCCAGAAGGGAATGGCAAGATATATTCAAAATAATGCAGAACAAGAACCTACAACCAAGACTACTCTATCCAGCAAGGCTATTGTTTAAAATTGAAGGAGAAATAAATAGCTTCCCAGACAAAAAAAGCCTCAAGGAATTAATTAAAACCAAACCAATTCTGCAAGAGATATTAAGGGGCCTGTTGTGAACAGTTCAAAGGGAGGAAAGAATAGAGCAAGAGAAGAATACAGCTTTAAAGAATAAAATGGCAATTAACAACTACATATCAATAATAACCTTAAATGTAAATGGATTAAATGATCCAATCAAAAGACATAGGGTAGCTGCATGGATAAAGAAACAGGACCCATACATATGCTGTCTACAAGAGACACACCTTAAAACAAAAGATGCACATAGACTGAAGGTAAAAGGATGAAAAAAAATTTTCATGCAAATGGCAATGAAAAAAAAGCCAGGGTAGCAATACTTATATAGGACAAAATGGACTTTAAAACAAAGGCTGTAGTAAGAGATAAAGAAGGACACTACAAAATGATAAAGGGAACAATTCAACAGGAAGATGTAACTATTATAAATATCTACGCACCAAATATAGGAGCCCCGACATACATAAAGCAGACTTTGATGAATATAAAGGGCGAGATTATCAGCAATACTATAATAGTAAGGGATTTCAATACCCCAATAACATCACTGGATAGATCCTCAAGAAAGAAAATTAATAAAAAAACAGCGGACTTAAAGGATACACTAGATCAACTTGATTTAATAGATATCTTCAGAACTTTTCACCCTAAAGCAATACAATATACATTCTTCTCAAGCGCTCATGGTACATTTTCTAGGATAGGCCACATGTTAGGACACAAAAATGGTCTCAACAAATTTAAGAAGACTGAAATCATATCAAGCATTTTCTCTGATCACAATGCCATGAAACTAGAAATTAACCACAAAAGAAAAACTGAAATATACTCAAACACTTGGAAACTAAATAGCATGTTATTAAATAATGAATGGATTAACAATGAGATCAAAGAAGAAATAAAAAAGTTTCTAGAAACGAATGATAATGACCATACATCAACTCAAAATTTATGAGACAAAGCAAAAGCAGTACTGAGAGGGAAGTTCATTGCACTACAGGCATATCATAAGAAGCTAAAAAAAGCTCAAATAAGCAACCTGACCCTGCATCTAAAAGAACTAGAAAAACAACAGCAAATAATACCCAGGACCAGTAGAAGGAAGGAAATAATAAAGATCAGAGCAGAAATAAATGACATAGAGGCTAAGGAAACAATACAGAGGAGCGATGAAACCAGGAGTTGGTTCTTTGAAAAGGTAAACAAGATTGATGAACCTTTAACTAGACTCACCAAGAAAAAAAGAGAGGACTCAAATAAATAAAATTAGAAATGAGAGTGGAGAAATAACAACTGTCACAACAGAAATACAAAGCATTGTAAGAAAATACTATGAAAAACTCTATGCCAAAAAGTTAGACAACCTAGGTGAATGGACAAATTTCTTGAATCATATCACCTTCCAAAAATCAATCTAGAAGAATCAACACACCTAAACAGACCAATTACAACACATGAGATCAAAACAGTTATCAAAAAACTCCCAAAAAAGAAAAGTCCTTGGCCTGAAGGCTTCACAAGTGAATTCTACCAAAAATTCAAAGAAGAACTAACTCCTATCCTCCTCAAGCTATTTCAAAAAAATTCAAGAGGAAGGAACACTTCCATACTCCTTTTATGAGACGAGCATAATTCTGATCCCAAAACCGGGCAAAGACAACACAAAGAAAGAAAATTATAGGCCAATATCCCTGATGAATTTAGACGCTAAAATTCTCAACAAAATATTAGCCAACCGGATCCAGCAATCTATGAAAAAATCATACACCACAATCAAGTGGGATTTATTCTGGAGAGGCAAGGCTGGTTCAATATTTGCAAATCAATCAATGTGATTCATCACATAAACAAAAGAAAGGACAAAAATCACATGATAATTTCAATAGATGCAGAAAATGCATTTGATAAAATCCAGCACCCATTCATGCTCAAAACTCTCAGTAAAGTGGAAATACAGGAAACATTCCTTAACATGATAAAGGCCATCTATGACAAACCCACAGCAAACATCATACTAAATGGACAAAAATTAAAAGCAATCCCCTTAAGATCAAGAACCAGACAGGGGTGTCCCCTTTCACCACTCTTATTCAACATAGTTCTGAAAGTCCCAGCTACAGCAATCAGATAATAAGAAGAAATAAAATGCATCCAAATTGGAAAAAAAAAGTAAAACTGTCATTATTTGCAGATGATATGATATTGTATATAGAAAACCCTAAAGTCTCAGTCAAAAAACTACTGGACCTTATAAATGAATTCAGCAAGGTTGCAGGATATAAAATTAATATTCAGAAATCAGAGGCATTTTTATATACCAACAATGAACTGTCAGCAAAAGAAATTAAGGAAACAATCCCCTTCACTATTGCAACCAAAAGAATAAAGTACCTAGGAGTAAATTTAACCAAGGAGGTTAAGGACTTGTACTCAGAAAATTATAAAACATTGATAAAAGAAATCAAGGAAGATACAAACAAGTGGAAGCATATACCGTGCTCATGGTTAGGAATAATAAACATCATTAAAATGTCTATATTACCCAAAGCAATTTATAAATTCAATGCAATACCAATTAAAATACCAATGACATACTTCAAAGATATAGAACTCATATTCCAAAAATTTATATGGAACCAGAAAAGAGCACGAATAGCCTCAGCAATCTTTTTTTTTTTTTTTTTTTGAAATTTTTTTCGAGAGCCAAATGTTTGTTGTTTTTTTTTTTAATTTTTTTCCTTTATTTTAGAGAGGAGACACAGAGTGAGAGAGAGAGAGAGAGAGAAAGGGGGGAGGAGCTAGAAGCATCAACTCCCATATGTGCCTTGACCAGACCAGTGCAGGGTTTTGAACTGGCGACCTCAGTGTTCCCAGGTCGACGCTTTATCCACTGCGCCACCACAGGCCAGGCTAGCCTCAGCAATCTTAAAAAGAAAAAATAAAGCAGGAGGTATCACTCTTCCAGATATCAAGGTTTACTACAAGGCCATTGTACTCAAGACAGTCTGGTACTGGCATAAGAACAGGCACATAAATCAATGGAACAAAACAGAGAACCCAGAAATAAACCCACGCCTTTATGGACAACTGATATTTGACAAAGGAGGAAAGAACATACATTGGAGTAAACACAGCCTCTTTAACAAATGGTGTTGGGAAAATTGGACATCTACCTGCAAAAAAATGAAACTAGACCATCAACTCACACCATTCACAAAAACAAACTCAAAATGGATAAAAGACTTAAATGTAAGCCGTGAAACCATAAGCATCTTAGAGGAAAACATAGGCAGCAAGCTCTCCAACATCTGTAGCAGCAATATATTTGCCAATTTATCTCCACAGGCAAATGAAATAAAAGGCAAGATAAACAAATGGGACTATATCAAACTAAAAAGTTTTTGCACAGCTAAAGACAATAAGAACAGAATAAAAAGACAAACCACACAATGGGAGAACATATACAACAATACATCTGATAAGGGGTTAATAACCAAAATTTATAAAGAATTCATAAAACTCAACACAGGAAGACAATCTAATCAAAATATGGGCAAACGAAATGAATAGAAATTTCTCCAAAGAGGACATACAGATGGCCAATAGGCATATGAAAAAATGCTCAACATCACTAATCATTAGAGAAATGCAAATTAAAACCACAATGAGATATCACCTCACACCAGTCAGAATGGCGCTCATCAGCAAAACAACACAGAACAAGTGCTGGCGAGGATGTGGAGAAAAGGGAACCCTTCTGCACTGCTGGTGGGAATGCAGACTGGTGCAGCCACTGTGGAAAACAGTATGGAGATTCCTCAAAAAATTAAAAATCGAACTACCTTTTGACCCAGCTATCCCACTTTTAGGAATATACCCTAAGAACACCATAATACTGTTCGAAAAGAAGAAATGCACCCCCATGTTTGTGGCAGCACTGTTCACAATAGCGAAGATCTAGAAACAGCCCAAGTGTCCGTCAGAGGACAAGTGGATTAAAAAACTTTGGTAAATATATATTATGGAATACTACTTAGCCATAAGAAATGATGACATTGGATCATTTACAACAAAATGGATGGACCTTGATAACATTATACGGAGTGAAATAAGTAAAACAGAAAAAAAAACTGAGAACAGCATGATTTCATACATAGGTGGGACATAAAAGTGAGACTATGAAACATGGACAAGAGAGTGGTGGTTACGGGGTGGGGGGAGGGAGGAGAGGGTGGGATGGAGGGAGGGGAGGGCACAGGGAAAACCAGATAGAAGGTGACAGAGGAGAACTTAACTTTGGGTGATGGGTATGCAACATAATTGAATGATAAGATAACCTGGAGATGTTTTCTTTGAACATATGTACTCTGATTTATTAATGTCACCCCATTAAAATTAATAAAAGAAATAAAAAGCATTGGTAAATTGTGTAAGTTAAAATCTTAGCTCTACAGAAGCAAGTGGCTTCACCTCACTTACACTTGGTTTACTCACCTATAAAACAGGCCCAATAATAGCACATATTGATAGAGTTGTTGAGATTTATTAAGGCAGTCAACATAATGAATGGTGTGCAGTAAGTGTTCAATAAATATTAATATTAATTTTCCAGCTTTGCTAATACTGTGTTTTGATAAATATTACCTATTTCATGTCATCTGATGTTTTCTGATTGAAGATTCTAAAGGGTGAAGGGGTCTAGGGGAAGAGTAAAGGAGTCTCCTCTTTCCCTTTCTCTTTGGCACCAAGAGAAAGAGGAGTCAGATTACTCAGTGTGCTAAGACATGGAGGCCATCATGTCAGACAAGAAGCCTAGAATGTCAGAGAGCCCAGAGAGGATATTTGCAAAGGAGGTGGTAAGGCCAAACTTGCTAATTGACCCATGTATGTTAATACATCTATCCACAAGAAAAGGTTGGGAAGCCCATACACTGCTGTAATATTTAAAGGAGGAAATAGACCAGAAAAACAATCTATGCCTTACACAGAGAAAAGAAACCTCCTTCAGCAATTCAGTGGTGGTCTTAAAATGTGTCTGAGAGTGCAAAGAAGATAGGATAACTCTGACAACAAAAGCTCATGGTCTGCAAAAACTTCTTTTATATACCTGGCCACAACTTAAGTGCATTGGCAGAAATGGATGCCATTCAAGTGTTCCCTATAGTTTGGAAGCACAGGCTTTTCTTCTGTGTATCCTATCATAAGTATAATCCTTACAGTTAAACTACCTGTTTTGACAACCTGACATAGCTAAATTGAAAACAGAGAATTAGTAGTAGCAAGTTAATAGAATTCTATGGATCTATAAGTCACCAAGTTCATCATCAGATAAGAAGAGAGATGCAGAGAAAGCAGAATACAAGTTCTGCCAGGGGAATTGGAATGAATTGGGATCAAGCAAAAGACTAACACCAAAGACATGCATAGCATAATCCCTGGGTTTAACATTTAGTCTTTGATTAACTTACCTGTTTTGATTTACAAAATTTGAGCAGACATTGATAGGTTGTGGACACCTCTTGTTTGGATGGTTGGTTTTAGAGTTCTGTTTTGTTAAATAACAGCTTCTTGAAATATAATTATACACCATATACCTCACCCATTTAAAGTGTACAATTTAGTGGGGGGGTTTAGTATATTTACACTTGTGTGCAACCATCAGCACAATCAATTTTAGAATATTTCATTACCTCAAAAAGTGCCCTTTAGATATTATTCCTTTGTCTCCTATCTTTTCCCCTTCCTCAGCCTAAGGAACCACTAAACTAGTTTCTCTATTACCTATTCAGGCCATTTCATATAAATAGAATGATATAAAATGAGATCTATTGTGACTGTCTTCTTTCACCTAGCATAATGTTTTCAAGGTTTATCTATGTATGGTCACATATGTCAGAGCTTCATTCCTTTCTGTGACACAATAATACTTTGTTGAAAGGATATACCACATTTTGTTTATCTTTTCATCAGTTAATGGGCATTTGTGTTATTTCCACACTTTGGCTAAGATGAATACTACTTCCATAAATATTCTTGTATAGGTTTTTGTATGGGCATACATTTTCATTTTTCTTGGGTAAATACCTGTGTAGTCCTTTGTATTATCTCTATGAGATGAATTTATCTTATTTATTTTATTCTCAAAAAACAACTGAGATAGGCAGGAATGGTATCACTATCTTTATTAAACTTATCAGGGAACAACACACAGGAAAGTGTATAACTTGCCCTAAGACACATCCAAGTGGTGATGCCAGGAATAGTATACCACGTATTTCAATCTCTTTCCTTCAGCATAAACAGTAACAATGCAAGACGTGTGTGCTATGAGTCAGATGGGTAACAAAAGTTAAATTGTAATGAGTGTTGTAAAGGGTGAGAGCAGATGAAAATAAAAGAGTATTAGGGACAAAGGAGGAAGACACAAGGAAGATTTCCTGGAGACAAAAAGGTAGCACTGGCTGGAGGTGGGTTTTATAGGACACATAAGAATTTGAGAGATTGACAGATTGAGAGAAGACACTGCTGGCCTAGGAAACAAGCAAAACCAGGGAACAATGAGTAGTTCCATTTGAGTGGGAAATATTCTTTATGTTTAGCTGACTAGTAATATGTTATGAGTTTTTGTTTGTTTGTTTTTTGTTTTGTGACAGAGAGAGGGACAGATAGACAGGGAGGGAAAGAGATGAGAAGCATCAATTCTTCACTGCAGCTCTTTAGTTGTTCATAGATTGCTTTCTCATATGTGCCTTGACTGGGGAGCTATAACAGAGTGAGTGACCCCTTGCTTAAATCAGCAACCTTGGACTCAAGCCAGCAACCATAGGGTCAAGTCTATGATTCCATGCTCAAGCCAGCAATCCCAAGCTCAAGCTAATGAGCCCACGCTCAAGCCAGCTGAGCCCATGCTCAAATTGGCAACCTTGAGGTTTTGAACTTGGGTCCTCTGCATCCCAGTTCAAAGCTTTATTCACTGTGCCACTGCCTGGCAAAGCAATATGTTATGAGTTTTAATACAGAAATTAGAATTTGGTCTATTTTCTGTCAGCAGTAGAGAAAAATTGACAGAAATTTTACTAAAGGACTTTTATAATCAATGTGGTGCTTTACTAATATTATTGTGGCAATACTATATAAAAACAAAACTAAAAAGATAGATAATGGGACTAGAAACACTAGTTAAAAGATTATCACAATAGCCCAAGTATAATGTAACAAATCTCTAAATCAAATATTCTTGACCCTGGCCGGTTGGCTCCGTGCATAGAGCATTGGCCTGGCCTGCAGTCATCCCAGATTCTATCTCAGGTCAGGGCACACATGAGAAGCTTCTCTTTCCTCCTTTTCTTCATTCTCTCTCTCTTCCCCTCTTAGAGCCAGTGGCTGGATTGGTTGGAGCAACGGCCCCAGGTGCTAAGGATATCTCAACTGGTCCAAATGTCACCCCTGATGCTAAAAATAGCTCAGTTGATTTGAGCTTCAGCCCCAGACGAAGGTTGCTGGGTGGATCCTGGTCGGCACATGTGGGAGTCTGTCTCTCTATCTCCTCTTCTCTCACTTAAAAAAAGATTATTAACCAGAGGATATTTTGCCCCCCAGACAACATCTGCAATGTCTGGGGATATATTTGGTTGTCACATAGTGTGAGTGCTTCAATTCTTCACTGGCCTAGGAAACATTGGGTAGAGACCAGAGATGCAGTAACTATCCTACAATGCATAGGAGAACATCTTACAACAAAGATTCTCCTGGCCTACATTGTCAATCATGCCACGGTTGAGAAAACTTGGTCTAAATTAAGGTAGTGGTAGTGACAATAAAAACAAAGGATGAATAATAGAATTATTGAAAGGAATACGTAATAGGGTTTGATGATTTATTGGATCTGGAGGTAAAAGATAAGGAGCAGGTGGTTTTTACTTTGCCTGATTGACAAAGTTATAATAGCAAAACCCCAAAATGTTAAAGAAATTGGTATTAGGAAAAAGAAAGAGTATAGTGAATATATGTTTTTATCTTTACGGTATCCCTTCCCCAACCCCACTCCAAGTGGTATTTTTCTGAGCTGCGTTTGACCAATCAGAATCCATTATAGATTTAGCCTTAGTGAATGGTTCTCTAGGTGGGCATGTGATCCAAGCAGATTAATCAGTTTTCTTGAATTCTACACATGTCACACATGAAGCTTGCCTGAAAATTAAGTTAAACAAAGGCAAGCAACACACACACACACACAGAGGGAAGGAGAGGGAGGGGGGGGATTTTAAGTGATCTCCTTTAAGCTCCTGGATTCAGCTATATCTGAAGTACAAGATTTAGATTTACCAATTATATTAAACCCATTCATTTTGTACTTTACTTAAGCTAGTTTGAGTTGGATTTCTATTGCTTTCAAATGAAAAATCTCCATTAATAAGAATGAGATTAGTTTTTCATATGTTGACAGATGGAAAATTTATTAAATAGATCTAATGGGGGAGCAGCTAGAATTTAGAGGACTAGGCTGTTAGGAGACATATTTTGTAATTTATATTTTAAGAGTGAAAGATGCCAGAATAGTTGCAATTTTTTTTCAATAGGCCAAAGATAAAAAGGAGACTTGGTATTTTTTTTTAATAATTTATAATAAGCCTGACTAGGCGGTGGCGCGGTGGATAGAGCATCGAACTGGGATGCGCGAGACCCAGGTTCGAGACCCCAAGGTTGCCAGCTTGAGCACGGGCCTATCTGGCTTGAGCAAAAGCTCGCCAGCTTGAACCCAAGGTCGCTGGCTCGAACAAGGGGTTACTCGGTCTGCTGAAGGCCCACGGTCAAGGCACATATGAAAAAGCAATCAATGAACAACTAAGGTATCGCAACAAAAAACTGATGATTGATGCTTCTCATCTCTCTCCATTCCTGTCTGTTTGTCCCTATCTATCCCTCTCTCTGACTCTCTTTCTGTCCCTGTAAAAATAATAATAATAATTTATAATAAAATAGAGGTATTATAAATTATTATTTAAGAAGTCTAAATTATTAACTTGTGATCACTCAGAAATAATGGTTTTCATAGAGATATTGGAAATAAATCACCTGTGAACTCTTTTGAACCATTTGTAGTTTTGCCACATACAGAACAGCTTTGAATTTGTTCAAGTCTGGCCTATTGATGTGTTGTCATTTGCTCTTAGATCTCTTTTGTCTGCTTCCCCTGCTCTGTTCTGGACCACTGTGGGTTGATTTCTGCCAAACACTTTGCCTGGCTTCTCTGCAAATCGGTTTCTGGTTAATTTGGCCAATAAGAGTCATTGGCAGGAGTTTAGAGTGTGGGAGGTGGGAATACGCTAGACTGAGTATGTCTCTCCTTTTGTGACTCTAACCAGTATTTCTGGCGGTGCTCGTGTCTCTTCCACTGATCCAGTTTCCCCAGGGCAGCCCTGCCCTGGTGTCCTCAGCTCCTGCAAGCGGACCTAGCTCCTGAGGAAACCACCTCCTCTTTCTGCCCCTTCAGCCCTGGAGGTGCTGGCAACTTCTTGCTATTGCTACTATCCTTCACTCTTTGCTATTTTGCTCTTCCAACACTTTTGTAAACAGTTCCCCATGTTAAATTGTTCCTATTAAACCACCTACTTCAGGTTCTCTGACTGTATTCTGACTGATTCATTTGGTTTGGCTCTTAGTCAGTTCAGGCTGTTGAACAAAAATACCATAGACTGTGTGGTTTAAACAACACATACTTGTATGTTATACTTCTGGAAGCTGGAGGTCTGAGATCAGAGTGCCAGCGAGGTCAGGTCCCTGGAGGGAGCCTTTTTTTGGTTGATGGACAGCCACCTTCTTGCTGTATCCTCACATGGTTGAGAGAAACATCGTCTCTCTTGTATTTTTTATTAAGGGCACTAGTCCCATTTATGAGAGCTCTACCCTCATGACCTATTTACCTCCCATATGTCCTACATCCAAATACTATTCCATTGGGGATTAAGGCATCAACATGTGCGTGAGGGTGGCACAAACATTCAGTCCATGCACTCAGTCTCCAATTTAAATCACCAGAACTGGGGTGATGGACAGAGGAACAAAAGGAGCCCGTTTACAATTTTTTGACCCTTCAATTAAATAAGGCATATAAACGATTGTGTCGATGATGACAGATATCAAAGTAAAAAATAAAGTTTACAAGGAGCATGTAATGTCAAGTCATAAAGAAAAAGCAAAATAAAACGTGTAAAATATCAATAGTATAGATGTAAGTTTCAAAGTTCAGAGGAAGGAGAGATTGATGTGAGCTGAACTCTAAAGGAAGGAAAGCCAAACAGTGGGAAGCAGAATCCCAGACAGCGTGCTGGCGGAGCAAAAGCTGGGAAGCAGGACTAGCACAGTACGTTCATGGAAGGGCTGACTGAAGGAGAGGCGTGTCTGAGTAAATCAGTTCAAATAACTATGAAAAGGTCAGATTGCAGCCACCTTCAATGGTAGGCAGAAAACTGTGAAGTCTGTGGGATCCATCCCAGAAAAATTGAACGGAGAGACCATGTCCTTTAGAAGAAAAAAGGCTATACCACCTTCTTCATCTAATCAATGCAATGCAGAATAAAGAGTCTGAGCTGGCTTCCATTCCCACTTCCTGACCCATTTTATCATCTTAACATTATCTCAAAGTTTAGGTCTTGGCTGCCTAATTGCAGAGGAGTTAATAATAAAGAAGATTCATCTAAAAATAAAAATTTTTGTTGTTTTTCAGATGCCTAAAAAGTTTTTAGATATTTATTAGACACTTAATCGTGTGCTAAGCCTAAAATAATGAGGTCAGTTTTATTTTTTCCCAATGATCAATGTAATCCTTCATGATAAACAAGAGTCAACATTGCATGAGAATAACGAGAGAGAGAAGGGTGTTTTTCCCAGCACCTCGTTCTGGAACATGCTAAATTGAGCAATAACTCTAACCATAAAAAAAAAAAAAAAAAAAAAAAAAAACCAGACTGGAAGAAATGAAGCAATACTTTAACATAGTCTATGAATTGTTTTTTAAAAGTGCAAATATACAGCAACCCAAGAAAGAAGGTGTCATTCAAAATTTGATGAGAATTCTCAAAATTTTTGAGAATGAAAAGGGAAAGAAACATCAATGCAAAGATTAAAAGTTATTTCAGAGTTTATAAGTGGGTCAGCTTGACAGGAGGCTGATGCAATAAAATTCTCCTTCCTATTTTATATGAAGGCGACTCTGTTTTGTCATGTGTATTGTAATTCACATTAGAAAAGCTAGTAATCATTCTGCTGTTACCTTCATCTTCATTGTGGGAAGAGCCTGCAGAAGCACTATCTTAGCTCTTACCAGTGCCAGGAATGAATTGCAGCCTAACAAACAAAAGACTTAATTATAGCCTTTGAATGAAAGCTGGAATAGTACACGTGGAACTGAAATCATATCCAAGACAAATTTTTTAAAGAGTGGGAGGATAGAATAAAAGTACTGAACGAGAATTGTAGCTTTGGGAAGAAAAATTAAATTTAACTTCCACTCTTCTAAAAATTGATATTGGTAAAGTTAGTTTGGCATTGTGGGTCTTTGAAATGATTTTCAGCTAATTTTGAGTCTGTTTTGTTCACTGCTCCCCAAGCAGTATTTCAGGGCTGATATTACAAAAGATGACAGTAGATATGGTCAGTATAACCTTAAGAAATAAAGACCTATATGACTTAAGCATAGTTATAAAAATGTGTACCTTCGTTGATGGCTTGAACTGGGGGCAAAAGGTGTTTAATAGAAAACACATAAAAATAAACCTCTTAACAGAGGCAATTCAAAACTTAGCCGTCACATAGGCATGCCATTTGGTACAATGAGCAGGCTAGGAACAAAGAAACATGAATTGAAGGCGCATTTTCAGCATTTTCAGTCTGGACCAGACATGGTGATGCAGGTCAGCTTAATTGCTGCTCTTCTACAAAGTGATGACACTGAACATTATCCTGAGTTCACCAAGATTCTCAGCTAACCCTTAATTGTTAAGTCATTGTAACAACTACTAATGTGTCATCCCAGCTATAATTGCTTTAGGCTTTTTTCAGCACCTGTTTTGTTTTACCATTAGTATTAAGAGATGTCATGCAAATGTAAAATAAAGCTGTTATTTCTGTTAACTGCATGTGTATTCCTTTGTTACAAAATATTTGAAACCCCCACTCACAAGACAAAGGGAACAAGCTTTTAATGCTGTACAGATGACAGCAACTCTTTGAGTTCTGAAGGTCAATATTGTAAAAACAAAATAAAAACAATAATAACAAAGAAACTCGGGTAGTCAATCCCCGAGCAATTTTATTAAAACCTTGAAAAGAGGAGAAAACAACATTTTTCACAGGGGTAATTTTCTGCTAGGGTAGAGAATTTACCTCAGTAGCCACTATACCCTCCATGCCTCCTATAAAGCCAGCTCCCCAACAACATTATTTCTGTGGCTAAACTTGCCCTCCATCAATATTTATGTGGCCAAACATGCTTCCAGGTCAGCCTCATGACCCATGAAAAGAATGGCACATAGCCATAGCGGCTAAGAAGTCTTAGAAAATGGAGCCACTGGAACTGAAACAAGCTGCTTTTCTGCCATGTCTCCTCACTCATCTCACCCCTTTGTACCTGGGGACAGCTTGTAAAAAGAAAGCCCTTGCTAATCACCTTATCCCAGTCCTGTGTTTTCTATACAAATAACAATGGTCCTTAACCACTGTTATTCTCAATTCTCATTCAGAGAATTTACAGAAATATTTTGATCTCTACTGATTGAAGTGGAGGTTTATGGGATCTAAGATTAGAGTCTCAGCTGTCAAAAGCCAAAATACAATTTGCCCAGAGTAACACATTGCCATCATAGCATTGAAAATACATATATGTATCAAGATGGAATGGGAAGATCAACACACATTTCACTTTTACTTTTCCTCTCTTGTCTGTCTCTGGAGAGACCAAAAAAAATGCCTTCACTAGGATTACTGGGTTAGTGAAGAGTCACAGACCTGCGGGGCTTGTGATGGTACTTCCGTGAGAATAACTGTACTTTAGCCAGACTGACCTGTAGGACCCGCAGACCTCCATCAACTCCATGCTGGTTTTCACCTCATGTTGATGTCCCAGAGCAGGTGAATAACTGATCACCCCCAGAGGGAAGCTTTGTCAGAACTACCCAGATGCTGCTCGGCCTCCTCAGTCCTGGAGCTGAAGTGATGATGTCTTAGGGCTGATGTTTGAATTCGTTCTTTAACCAGAAAGCACAGTGGATCAATAGGAGTTTTGAGAATCGGTACACAGAAAGATTTATCAACTCTAGTTCCTTTTTTCATCACCGGAGAAAAGCTTAGAAGCCACACTTTCTGCCATGAACAATCTAGAAAAGAAGTTAAAGTAATCTGCTTATCATGGAGATATTACATTAATGAAAAACATAAAGACCTGCAGTGGCTATTCAGGATCTAATTGCTTATATGAGTGAAAAAAAAAAAAAGAACAATATGGAATGATGTCAGTAGCTGAAATTATGGATACACAAGGACGACACATCTGGTAACTGGAAAGTCAATAAACTTGCTATCTTTAAAAAAAAAAATTACAACTTTCATACAAAAATAACCCCACTATGCTGAGAGGTCTCAAAGATTTTGTTCTAGTCTTACTGTAGTAAAAAAAAAAAGTAGTATAGCTTTTATGGAAAAATAAATTGACTCACAGGATATCAAAAGAATCAGAGAATTGTTAAAGATCACACAGCAAGGCCCTTCTTGACTTTCAGACCCCGAACACGCCACTCTACCACATTACTGCACAGTTTTTCAGAGGTCACTTTTACATGAGCATGTGTTTTCTTTTATTGCCAAAGAAAGAGAAGAAAAAGATTCCATTAGATATATAGGAGTAAGCTTAGGTCTTATAAAGAAAAAAAATACTTATTATTTGTTATAGTTGACTTAATGCCCTATGGTCTTATTTTCTTAAAGCTACAAGCCACTAAAATGTATTACTTTGCACCTTCTTGAAAGCCAGTTGAAAGTCAGCAGATGGTTTCTTTCACAACAGCCTTGATAGGCACTTTTTCTGATCTCTAACTCTGTGATAGATGAGGTATAATTTTTAACACAAAGGTTATATGGCCGACTGTGAGGATAGAAGAAAGAAACAGGTGTTGTGGGGGTGAGGTAAAGACATACAGGATCAAATTAGACTTGAAATAGCATTTCTATCTTTTTTCTTACTTGAATGCCAAGAAAGGGGCTTACTGCCTATGGAGAGGGGATTTTGAAGATGAAAATGCAAAGTTGGGGATTTCAGACTAAAACTATCTCTCCCTCCATCATAAAAAAATGCATATCTTTTATGGCTTTTGAAGAAGACTAAGGGCAAGACAGATGTTTGAGAAGGGCCAGTTAAGGATATGAATTGTTGTAATGAAATAGTGCAAGTGTGGCAATTTCTTTTACTTTCTGGAACAGCATGGAAGGAGATATATAATTGTATCTGTAGACTTAAAGGCACTCTAAAGATTTATGGCTTAAAATGGATGTAAAATATGAGTCTAGCAATGTCTACTTTTCTGCAGCTACTGCAGGGTTTGATTTGCAAATGCATTTGATTTGGAGAAATGACACTTTGCAATTTATCCACTGGCATAATAGATAATCCAACATTCATTTAGTGCTGTTCCCCATACTGCTAACAGAATGTATTATGACTTAGCAAAATTACCTGGCATTGGGAGCAGGGGGGCTAGGAAATTAGAGGTGAGAAAAGGTTATATTACAGAATGATGTCTTCTAGGATATAATCTTGTCTGAGGGTGATATGAAATAAGCAACTGGTTAAGGAAATCACAGACTATCTCCTATTTGGTTTTTTTTTTCTAGCTGAGTCCAGCAATACCTGACAGTTGGCATTGTCAGCACACACACATAACTATATTGCATTTCCCTTGGCTTTGTTCTCATTTTATTTAATATTCCTTTATAACTTTTTACTTAAAATACAGCATGGACATGTAGAAAGAAAACCATATGGTTGCCTAAATAATTCATATGCACCTGAAGGCATAAAAATTATGCTAGACAAAAACAAGTAGCAAAAGGGTGAACAAGAAGCTAAATTTAAATGTTATTTTAAAAAAACAGCCCCATGGAAAACTAAATGAAAATGAATAAAAAATGACATTGCTCTCTCAATGAGGGTGTATGTAACCTTGCTCTTTGGCCCACATCATGCTAATAGAACTAATTCATCAGGGATTGTCTTGAACTTGAATAGCTTTAGTGTGAAAGATTGTTAATGTTAAGGTTTTGACCTGTCAGCTCTGTACAAAGAGATTTCTAACTCTATTTACATGGTGTTCTTTTGTACCTTCTAGAATAATATCTGATCTCTGCCCGTGTTTCTTAGAAGCCTCTGTCGATCCATTTACAAAATGCAACAGCGTCATGTCTCCAGAATAACAGAGCTTCTAGTACTGAATAAAAGATAGTGACTATACTTTCTTTTTAAATTTTTTAATGCTTATTTTATTGACTTTAAAGAGAGATAGAGAGAGAGACAGAAACATCGATCGATCTGTTCCTGTATATGCCCTGACCAGGTATCGAATCAGCAACCTCTGTGCTTCTGGACAACGTTCTAACCAACTTAGCTATCCAGCCATTTTTTTAAAGATTTTTTTTTTATTGATTTGAGAGAGAGAGAGAGAGAGAAAGGTGGTGGGGAAAGAGTGGGAAGCATCAACTGGCTGTTGCTTCTCATTTGTGCCTTGATCAGACAAGCCCTGGGTTTTGAACCAGTGACCTCCAGATTCCGAGATGCTTTATCCACTGCACCACCACAGGTCAGGCTGCACTTTCTAAAGCTAATATATGTGTTTAGAACATAAATCTTACTTTGAGGGAGAAAAAAATGTGATAGCCTTAGATTTTATGATATTTTACAAAGCATTTAACCATTTTGTGTGTATTCCCATAGAGTGGAAATATTAGTTGTTTATTTTCCTATAGGTATTGAAGCATGTAGAGATAATAAAACATAATATACAATAACTGAAAAATCTCAAAAAAATTAAATGCAGAGATAGGAAAGGCAGCGAGATTACCTTTTTATTTATTAGTATGTATTACACTTCCCAATGTGTGTGTGTGTGTGTGTGTGTGTGTGTGTGTGTATTTCCTTTTATTTTATAGATGATAGATTAATGATTATAATAATGATTAACTATTATTTAATACTTACTGTGTGTCAGGCACTATGCTAGGTACTTTACAAGATTTATTCCTTTGAATTTTTCCCGGTAGTCCTATGAGTTATTCCCATTGATAGATGAGGGAACCTAGATAAGAAACTTGTTCAATGTAATACAGCTGGTAAGTGTTGGTGCTTGAGTCCAGCAACCTGAATCCTGACTATGGACCCTTAAACACTATGTTATTTTCTGGGTTTATCAAAGAAATTATCACTAGCCCTGTTATTATCAAGTAAAATTAAGTGTGTGTTCAGTCTTAGACCCTTACCAGTGAATCTACGGCACTGAAAGAACTTTGGTTTTAAGATGGTTTCACTTATCAAGCAGTTGTCTCAAAATACGAGTAATCAGCCTGACCAGGTGGTGGCACAGTGGATAGAGCGTCAGACTGGGATGCGGAAGACCCAGGTTCGAGACACCGAGCTCGCCAGCTTGAGCACGGGCCCATCTGGGTTGAGCAAAAGTTCGCCCGCTTGGACTCAAGGTCACTGGCTCCAGGAAGGGGTTGCTCCATCTGCTGAAGGCCCGCGGTCAAGGCATATGTGAGAAAGCAATCAATGAACAACTATGGTGTCACAACAGCAATGAGAAACTAATGATTGATGCTCCTCATCTCTCTCCATTCCTGCCTGCCTGTCCCTGTCTATCCCTCTCTCTGACTCTCTCTCTGTCCCTGTAAAAAAATAAATAAATAAAATAAATACGAGTAATCAAAGATTGTGGAATTATAGTTATCTGTACCACGATGATCTCCCAATCTTACTATATTATTTTTAATTCAACCAGCATTTATTGATCACCTACTATGTACCTGAATTTTAAAAATGGTAGGGAAAATAAAATAAAGGATAAATTAATCAGATGTTTTACCCAAGCAGAGATCCTTTTGCAAATTTTATTGATATTTATATGTTCACCTTCATTGAATAGGTAATTAATGATATTCATGACAAAATTATCTGGAATTCAGATCCACTAGACTTTCCCTCTGTCTTCAACCATTCTTCCTTCTTTTCAATGAAAGATGCTTCCAGACAATGAAAGGGGGGATCATTGGCAACTGATTAAAAGATCACATCCCTGTCTAGAATTTCCTTCCCCTGTGAGGGTTTAGGTTTGTTCCTTGATCACTTTCAGTTTGGGGAAGAAAGAATCAAGGAGATAACAGCTGCAGTTCCAGAATCATCTCCAACTGGCCACAGGGTAGAAGTTCAGTGGGACTTCAACTGCCCTTGTCTAAAGGAAGGAAGGAAGAAGGAGAGAGAGGGAAAAGGGGCAAAGGCAGAGAGAACAACAATGGCATAGAACAGCAGGATACTGCCCAGCTCTACAATATCTCTATGCTGGTCAGTGGCAAAGCTTTATCTTAATCCTCGCTAGCTCTCTCAAGGGCAAAAATGTTCTTCTTAGGGAGTCTTTGATTCGGATGAATAGTTGCTATTCTAAAGCAGAAAATGGAAATGCATTTATAAAAGAGGTGGTAGAAAAATAAAGGGGTATTATTTCTCCTAAAAAAAAAAAAAGCAGTAAAACACAGGAGGAAATCTGAAAATATAGTACTTTCTCTTATACACACATATAGACATATACACTCCAACAAGATCACATTAAAAACTACTTAAACTGTTCTCCAAAGTAGGACAATCTATGGATTTTGAGATTTCTTGCTGTTGTTATTTTGTTTGTTTGTTTTAATTTATATTGAATATATCAGGATGACATTGGTTTATAAAACTCTTTAAGTTTCAGGTGTACAATATTATAATACAGCATCTGTGAATTGCATTGTGTATTCACAACCACAAGCTGAGATTTCTAAATTGATATCCATTCACTACTTTGGGAAGGATTGAGGAAAGTAATAAATCCTCTTTGTCCTATTCCAATCTTGCTGATGGTGGAGGTTTGAGATGTATTTTGATTTTTCAGAATGTATTACTGACCAACTCCAAAGCAATAGGGCAGTCTTCTAAGAAAGGCACTTGTAAGCTTTTTGAAGAACTATTGAATCTTCTCTCTTGGAAATGGAATCTTTATACACATGCAGTTAGTCTAAAACACAAATCCCTCCTTAAAATGTTTGTGTAAGAGAAACAGTATTTCTAAAAGGAATCTTCTCAAACTTTTTGTATACTATAATATCATGCAAACTTGAAGCTGAAATTAAAAAAAGATCGTCAGAACAGTCGTAGCTTCTAAAATTCCTGAAGACATAATAAATCACCTACTAAATAACCATTAGGGTGCAAATTCTACCTTCATAAGAATAAAGTCTGCCATCCTTCACTATCTCACTCATACGTACTAGATGGGCTTCTTAGAGGATCAGAAATTTCTACTCTCTCTGTCATATAGGGTCCTTTAATGTTTGAAGACTGTTACATTTGCACAAGCCCTTAAACTCTTTCTGTTTTGCAGAGAAAAAAAAGGGATGTGGGCTCAGTTCCAGATTCAAAACTTGGCGCTGCCATTTGCCACTTTCATGGACCAGGATATACCATTCAATATCTCCAAGCCTCAGTTTCCTTAATGAAAAAGCAGACGAAATAACACCCATCCTGTATGGTTGTTAAATGGATTATATCAGTTTAATGCATGCAAAGTGCCTGACTTTGGAGGTCGTGAATTATTAATTGTGACTCACATAATTATCACTACTGTAGCTTTTGCCCCCCTCTGTCAATCCCAGGTGTTTTCCTCCTGACACTGTAGAGAAGAGATTCAAAAACAGTGTGTTACAGGTGTGCCAAATGACTACCATTTCCTGGGGGTTTCAAGGCCTTGGTGTGTGTGTGTGTGAAAGTATCACATTGGTTTTTATGCTCTCCCTATGGACTTCAGCAGGGCTTTAGAGTTTTAAAAATGTCCCTCTCCCTTGTCATATAAATATTCTCTCATTTATCAGTATTTAAACAGCAACTGTGGTTAGAAATGAAGGACTCTCTAAGAGAGACATGGTAGTTATTGACAGCGTTTTAGTCCCTGGGCCCTATGAGTGACCCAGTATGGCTTATTTTTTAATTAATTAATTTTTTTTTAAATCTACAGTACTTGTATCCTGCAAATATTATTTTCTGGGATTTCTCTGGTTAAAAAAAATAAGTAGGAAAACACCATGATAGAGTTTATTGGTAAGTACTTGGTTTGTGGTACTAGAATGAACTAAATATTATCCTCCAGAAGGCTAAGAAGAGTAGAATAAATTATATTCTTCATTTGTCTTAGATATGACACTTCTATGATTGCAGCTTAAAATGGCATTTGGGTTTGGGGAGAGCCCCATCAGACTGTTAACTAACATTGACCTTACAGTTGATAAAAACTTCTAGCAGAGATATAGATTTGTTTATTCATTCAAAAAATATTTTTGGTTTACTTACTCTCGGCAGTATTCTAACTACTGAGGACATAGCTTTCAACAAAATCAACAAGATTCCTTCCCTCATAAAATTAAAAAAATAAACTTGCAATAAAGTCAGCGGTATCTACAATAGAATTTGAATTTTAAAAATAAATACATAAAAGGACTCCCACGTTACTGCCCTGGTTCATTTCTGGTCAGGAGGATAAATATCAGAGTTCAAATGGAACAGGAATAAATTAGTTCAAAAAATAACCCCCTGATGTCTTTCCTATTCATTTAATATAAATAAATGCAAAAGAATGCTCCGCAGTGGCCTGGTATGGCTAGCCTTCTTCCCATTATTGTGTATTAGAATATGCACCTTTGAGCCCTCTGCCTCTCCAGTTACATCTTTTCTAAATTCAAATAAACTGACACAATTTGCAATACCTTTCACCTAGCAACTACTCAACTACTACTGGTGTGTGTGTGTGTGTGTGTGTGTGTGTGTGTGTATTTGTGACAGAGACAGAGAGAGGAACAGATAGGGACAGACAGCAAGGGAGAGAGATAAGAAGCATCAATTCTTCATTGTGGTTCCTTAGTTGTTCATTGATTGCTTTCTCATATGTGCCTTGACTGGGGGTTCTAGCAATGCAAGTGACCCCTTGTTCAAGCCAGCAACCTTGGGTGTAAGCCAGCAACCTTGGGCTTCAAGCCAGCAACCTTTGGGCTCAAGCCAGCAGTCATGGGGTCATGTCTATGATCCCGCACTCCAGCCAGCAACTCCGCATTCAAGCTGGTGAGCTCACACTCAAGCCAGATAAGCCCACACTCAAGCTGGTGACCTTGGTGTTTTAAACCTGGGTTCTCTGCATCCCAGTCCAACGGTCTACCCACTGTGCCACCAGCTGGTTAGGTTATATATATATTTTTAATAAAACAGAATCGAGACTGGTAACCTGTCTGTATTTCACTCTTGCTATGTCCAAGGATTGATTCTTGTGTACTCTTATATGTGGTCTTATGACAGAATAGGCTGGGTTGTGACACAGTGGCAAACTCCACAATCTCTATGACTTAAAGCACACATTTCTTACTTACTGCTTGCTAATGCTATATTTCTATTGCAGGTAGCAAGTAGGTGACTGCCTTTCATAAATCCTCAGGGGTCTTAACTGGCTGAACAGCTGCCCTTTTAAGGTTTTGTCAATCACGAAGCCAGAGAGAAATCAGATGTGGAAAAGGGGACACTGCCACTTAGAGATTCACTTTCTTTCCTCAGAGAAATGACTTGCCATGTCCAATTCCAAGGGCACGGGGAAGTACAGCCCTGCCATGTGTTGAGAAAGACAGCCTGGAATTAGTGAGCTACCATAATGATTATCACAGGAGCACTGTTTACTAATTATATTCTCCATTCCGAGCATAATATTACTTTCAGCTGTTCAGAATCTTACTTTGACATTTATGCTAACATGATCAATTGAACCACTTATAATTAATGCATTAATATTAGAATGTTTTAATCTGTCAGGTGTCATCATAAATCTTGAATATATTCTCTAATTAGACATTTTACTTTTTTAATGTTAAAGAAGTAAATCATTTCATGTTTTTGTAATAGAATGATATTGACATAAAATACTTAGGCCTCTGAGGATATGACTAAGTCCACATTGATGTGGGCATGGGTTGGAATTTTTCTCAACTGTTAAAATGACATTAATTAACTCTAATAAGGAATTATTCATCGATCTTTAGAATATTTCTCATATACATTCATAATTCATCTCATCCATATTTTTATGGGGAAAATATGAGACATTCATGGTTTTTCAATAACTTATATTTTCGGAATTTATTGATTGTGGATGGCTTGGGTTGGCCTGAATGTGACAGCGGCAGAACACTTTGGGAACTCTTCTGCCCAGTGTTTACATGGTCTTATTGAAGTCCTTATAAATTAAACCATTGTTTGGAACTCAGTTCGTGAAGAAGGATCTGGCGCCTATTAAGGCTTGTCTTTCTTTTAGAAAAATCCCATTGCAAATATCATTGCATTTTCTTTACACCATTCACCCTCAAAGAATCTGGTTTTGATCTTCTCTTTACATGGTTTTCTACAGACTTTCTGGTGTGTGCCCATTTTGTTTGTGTTGATGCTTTATTGCTTGCACCTTTGATAGAAGTGAATATTTTTCTTTATTTCTTTGTTCAGCACAGAAGATGGCACGGTGCATTTTCCTCTGTTACTTGAATAAATTTCTAACAGTCTTTCAGAATTCCCACATTGGGATGACAATGAAAGTAGTCAGTAATTGTCGATGAAAGCTTTGTAACTTCTGCATCGTATAACAAAATTGAATTGTGAAGAACAAAAGTCGGTCCCTTATCCTTCTTTGTAGTCTGAGAGGGCTTCCAGAAAGATCAGAGAAAGTCTGAGTATGTTATTCTGCCAATGTAGCACATACAATATAAGACAGGATCTAATTGGAATTAATAAGATAATTTGGCAAATTGAACCTTAAGATAACTAAAAAATATTACCTCTTACTAATAGATTTGGTATCTGTCTCTGAAACTGTAGGATGTTCAGATATTCCAGAACTGAGTTAGTTGAAGATTTACCCAAATTTGCATTCATTACAGCCGTAAAGTCTCCATAAATTACCCATTGTTTATTATATACTTTTTATAATATTTTTGAAGGCTAGAGCTATAAATACTTACTTGTTGGGAGCATAAACTAAATCTAATGGTTTGTTCAACTTTTACTTATTTAGTTATATTCTATTCCATTTGATTTGATGTAACTTACAAAGATAGTACATAAAGAAAACGATAATTGAGAAAATTTAGGATATAAGAAAAATATAAATGAGAAAAATAAAGGGATGACAGCCATTAAAACCAAGAATCCCACACACACAAAAACTTGATTTGGAGTCAGATCTCTGGTTCTGTATTTTTAAAGTTTGTATCAAAATTGCAAAAATAGCCTGACCAGGTTGTGGTGCAGTGGATAGAGCGTTGGACTGGGATACGGAGGACCCAGGTTCGAGACACTGCAAGGTTGCCAGCTTGAGCGCGGCTCACCTGGTTTGAGCAAAAGCTAACCAGCTTGAGTCCAAGGCCGCTGCCTCAAGCAAGGGGTTGCTCCGTCTGCTAAAGGCCCGCGGTCAAGGCACAGATGAGAAAGCAATCAATGAACAACTAAGGTGTCAAAACGAAACACTGATAATTGATGCTTCTCATCTCTCTCTGTTACTGTCTGTCTGTCCCTATCTATCCCTCTCTCTGACTCTCTCTCTGTCCCTGTAAAAAAAAAAAAAAAAATTTGCAAAAATAATGAAGTGCAGCAGTTGTATTGCTTTCTCTAAAAATTTTTCTTAGTAATATAATATTTAAGAGCCGAAGAGAGACAGAGAGAAGTTCACAATGTCATCAAGTTTTTTTAATCTTTTCTTTTGTGATTTGCAATATTTGTGTTTTGATGAAGAAATTCTTCCAAGGCCATAAAGATAACCTTTACATTTGCATCTGAAATTCTTAGAGTTTTGACTTTTATATAGCCCTTGATTCATCTGGGATTTATTTATTTATTTATTTATTTATCTATCTATCTATCTATCTATCTATCTCCTTTTCCAAGAGAGAAGAGTAGGGATAGACAGACTTTCACATGTGCCCCAACCGGGATCCACCTGGCAACCCCCATCTTAGCCCAATGTTCTGCCCATCTGGAGCCATGCTTGCAACCAAGCTATTTTTAGTGCCTGAGACAGAGGCTCAAGGAGATATCCTTAGCACCCAGAACTAATGCACTTAATCAATCAAGCTATGGCTGTGGGGGAGGAAGAGAGAGAGAGAGAGAGAGAGAGAAATAAATAAAAAGCTTCTCCTGAGTGCCCTGACTGGTCATCGAACCAGGGACATCCACATGCCAGGCTGACATTCTACCGCTAAGCCAACTGGCCAGGGCAGGTTTTATTTTTAATGTTGTCATTCTTTTTCTACATGAAAATATAAATTTTTCTTAGTCATTCTAGCTGAGGGAAAATGAGTGGGAAAGTGAACTTACTACTATGGACAAGATTGAGACAATTTAGTACCAGAGGCTGAATTTCTACCTCAGTGAAGCTTGGAGAACACAGGTGATGTAATCCTGGCAGAGACACAAACTACTTGGAAATACTCCCTTGACTCATAATTTGGGATATTAGCCTTTCCAGTTCCCTTGTACATAATAAATCTTCATCACATAGGGCTTCACTAATTCAGAATTGTTAGAATTCAGACAGGTATGCTACTGAAGTTTATTTTTAGACCAAGAACAAGGGCAGAGATTGCAAACAATCTTAGTAATATAATGGAGGATGTTCACAAGAAAATCTTAAAACTATCTTAAAGAACTGCCAAAACACTTCTCTATAATATTATGCTTAAACATATTTTAATGTCAGTTCATCTCTCAACAATGTCTACTGGGCAATTATATTATTACACATTGCTAGAAAGAAGTGAGAATTTTCAGACTAATTTGAAGTAGCTTTTTTTCCCCCCTGAAGAGTCCAATAACATGTTTTTAATAGAAACAACTACACTGTAATACTGCTTAATGAGTTTAATAAAACATAAAATAATGCTGTGGTAACACTATAGTTTCCAAGGCTAATTGTTAATTTTTTCTAATGTCCTGCTGGTAATCACTTTTAACATGTTTTACTGAAGGAATTCATTGTAAGGAAAACAATTAAGATGAAACAAAAATGTCAAAACTTGTCAAATCATCTAATTTAGTAATCATTGACCCATATTGCTTTTATTTATATTCTATGTGTTTTAATTATCTATCATGTAACACATTACCCCAAAACTTAACAGAGCAGCTTGAAACAACAAACACTTATTATCTCCCATGGTTTCTGAGATTTCAGACTCTGGGAGCAGCCTAGCTGGGTGGATCAGGCTCAGCTGTCATTTGAACAACAGTCATCTCAAGGCTCAAGTGGGGAATGGTCCTCTTCCAAGCTCACTTACATGGTTGCTGGCAGGCCTCAGTCACTTGCTCAGTTCTCATATTCTTGTCACATGGGCTTCTCCAGAGACTGCTTGAGTGTCCTCTCACATGACAGATTGCTTCCTCAGAGAAAGTGATTCAAGAGAAGAAGAGTGTGAGTGTGTAAGATGGAAACCATAGTCTTTATTACCTAATAACATACCATGACTTCAGCTGTGTTCCACAACTCACAACCCTGGTACCAAGTAGAAAGAGAACACATAGAGGGTAAACTAGGAGGTGGGGAACATTGGTGGCTTTCCTATCACAGTATGGCATTAAAAAAGAATATAGAAAAGGGAATAAAACACAATAAAGGGAGCAGGAGATATTCACTCAAATAGAAAGCTCAGAAATCTATCCACAGAAATATATATAAACATAGTATGTAAAAAAATTATAAAAGTTATGTATCTTTGATTATATTCCTGAATCTTCTATTTCAACCTATTTATTGATCTGTCTACTGTAGTATCATCACTATTCTGGTTTTGAGTAACATAATATTGTACTATTGTGATATAGGAAAAAAAATAGAAGGAAATGTTAATTCTTAACAATAACAAAATTACAATTTTTTCAAGCTGGCTTTTCATTCTATGCTGAAATAATTGCTTCTATATTCCTTTCCTTGCAAATTCATTCACTTCAGAGAAGTGGTTATCAATACTTTATGAAAAACAGAAAATAATTTTAACAACTTGGAAATGGAATGCAGGTTAGTAAGAATCAATGGGGAAATGATGAGTGGAAGAAATACACAATTTGTTCCTAAGGACAAGTTAGCAGCTAAACATTTGGGGAAACCTTAATATATTGGTTTGCTAACTTTATGTTTATGTCTGGCTTTTAAATTTTGTGGTTTTACTATTGCCATATGCATTCCACACAGAGTAGTATAGCATTAGTGGCATTCCTCATTCTTCTACCTACCATCTCCCTTTACCAGAGGTATTATCCACCATGTATTAATTGCTATGATAAACGACCCCAAACCTTAGGGGTGTAATGCAATATAGGTTAATTTCTTGCTCAAGTCCCAAATTCACTGTAAATACAATGGGAGAAAGAAGGGGGGAGCTATTCCACTCACTTCATCAGAGTGCCTCTTCCATCCCCTTAACCTCATTTTTCCCTGAATTCTGTACAAGGTTAAAGGAAAAGACAGAACTCGAAGTCTTGTGCAACATGGTATTTCGGGTCCAGGCCTGCAGGTGTACATAATTTCCACTGGCCAGAACTCAGTCACATGACCCCAATAAGAGACTCTGGAAAATGTAGTAAAGCTGTGTGTCCAGGAAGAAAAGAGCATAGAGTTTGGTGAACACACAGTATGTCTACACAGCATTCCTTTTAGTCTCCTTGGGGAATGGGAATGTGTGTGCTGATGAAATCACCTCCACCAAACTCTAGTATTTCAGCCCTTCAATGTATGTTTCTTGTATTTTATGCTTTGAGACAGTTATTTGAATTTATACAAATAAAAAGAAACTTTGCTGAATCTTTGTTGAAACTATGGAATAAGCTTTGAACTGGGTGGTAGATAAGAGGCGGATTACTTTGGAGCCCTTGTGAGTTATTGAGTGAGGTTGTGGGACTATTAAAACCAATTGTGCTCAAACTCTGGGTGATCAATAAATTCAAGTTATAGAAACTTGAGATTGCAAAGTTCCTCTTCTAACTCACTGATCCTGAAATATGAGAATGTATATTTAAAATGAGGGTACAGTTTTTAAAATGCCTACTTGGATGCTGGTATAAATTCTTATTCATAGCACCTTTTATCTGTGCAATCACCATTTTTAAAAACCTAGGAAGTAAAACAATCTTCATTTTAAAATCTCCTTTATAATACAATGATTTCAATAAACTGTCACTTGACCATGAAAAGACAGAAATGTAATGAAAACTCTGATTTCTAATGCTCAAATTTCAAAATTAGAGAAGCAAAATAAATCTAAAATCAAATTCAGTCTATTTGAACTAGTTTTTTCCTTGATTGCTTTCTTTTTTTTATTAAGCAGTGAATGACTCATGAAATCAGACATCATATATATATATATATATATATATATATATATATATATATATATATATATATATATTGCAATTATTTACTTAATTGCCCTATTTCTGGGCAAGACATAGTTCTTAGTCACTTGATACACTTCACAAGGACAATTGGTGGCTGAAATTTTATTTAATGCTGAATTAAGGAATTGAAATAAGTTATTTCCTCTTGATAAAATACCCAATTTAAGATCTTCTCAATACTTATCTTATGCAGTGGTCCTCAAAGTGTGCACCAGGGCGCACTGGTGCTCCCTAGAAGATTTCCAGGTGCACCCTATGGTATTCCAGAGAAATATGTGCCTGTTGGGGACCAAAAACCAACAGGGTTTTTGGAGTTTAGATTTTTGGGGGACAGAGGTGTGGGGAATTGGCTGAAAGCTGACAGTCTGCCCAACCCCCCATCTCACTTGCCTGATTAGGTTGCAAAAGGCTGTTAAGCTACGGTGCTGGATTGTTTACACTACTCCTCATGTTCCCCGGAAAGATTGGAGGCAAGTCTCTTCTATCCTTTGTTTGGTGTAAAGTTAAGATGATGTGTATGGTGGGGGTTTTGATTGATGATTAAACAGAAGGAATTGCCTCTTGAAGCCTTTTGGATTTCTATAAAAGAAGAATATGTGGCAATATCTAAAAATGCTTTGAACATTTTACTACAATTTTCAACATCTTATTTATGTGAATTAGGATTTTCTACCCTCAACACAATTAAGAGTAAAAAGAGGAATTCTTCAATGTATTCATGAGGAAATGAGAGTTTGCCTTTCAAATATATGCCCAAACATTGAAGAAATTGCTAAGACACATCAGGCTCATGTTTCTCATAAACACAAGAATAAAAAACAATACATTCATGCCAGGACCTGCCGAATTTAATAAATCTTACTAAGAATGTATCTATATATATAAAAAGATAACTTTTTTGTCATTTTTTTATTTTTAGCCCTCTTTTTTTTTTTTTTCTCTGCCTGGCTTATTTCACTCAACATAATAGGTTCCAAGTCCCTCCATATTGTTGCAAAAAGTAATATTTCTTTTTTTTTCATAGCCCCATAGTATTCCATTGTATATATGCACTACAGCTTTTTAATCCACTCGTCCACTGATGGACACTTGGGCTGTTTCCATATCTTCGCTATTGTGAACAATGCTGCCATAAACATGGGGGTGCATTTCTTTTTTTCAGTCGGTGATATGGTGTTCTTAGGGTATATTCCTATAAGTGGGATAGCTGGGTCAAAGGGCAGTCCATTTCTAACTTTTTGAGGAATCTCCATACTGTTTTCCACAGTGGCTGCACCAGTCTGCATTCCCACCAGTAGTGCAGGAGGGTTCCCCTTTCTCCACATCCTCGCCAGCACCTATCCTGTGCTATTTTGTTAATGAGCGCCATTCTGACTGGTGTGAGGTGGTATTTCATTGTGTTAACCACTCTTTTTTTATGAATTCTAAAAAGCATACCTCAAAAAATGTAATATAAAAATGTTTTTTAACGTCAGAATAAATTTAATTTTGTTGTATTTATTTTGTTTAATTACCATAAAAGCACGGTTGGACTTTATATTTCTTTCTTTAATATTTGACTTATTATATTTCTCAGAAATATGTATATAGTGTGCCTACAATTATTTGTAGGATTTTAAATGTGCCCCAACTTCAAAAGTTTGAGAACCACTGGCTTATATAATTGAAGATTTTCCTTAGATTGCATTGATGAAATTCTTACCTTCTGTTTTCCCAGGTTTGGTTAAAATAATAATAATTCTGATTTATTGTACAAATTTATCTGTATTTCACTTTTCCTTCTTTCTATGCTTCCAAATTGTTGACCCCAAAATATTTTGCTCTTCTTATACATTATTTATAATTTCATAGTTAGTTATGCTCCTTAACATTTCCTTTCTTCCTTCCTCCCTCCCTCCCTTCCTTCCTTCCTTCCTTTCTTCCTTCCTCCTTCCTTCCTTCCTCCTACCTTCCTTCCTTCTTCTTTCCTTCCTTCCTTCCTTTTTTCTTTTCTTCCTTCCTTCCTTCCATCCTTTCTTTTTTTTTATTTTAGTGAGAGAAAGGGAGGCAGAGAGACAGACTCCCGCATGCGCCCCACCAGAATCCACCCAGCAAACCCCCTACCAGGCGATGTTCTGCCCTTCTGGAGCCATTGCTCTATTGTTTGGCAACCAAGCTATTTTAGTGCCTGAGGAGAGGCCTTGGAGCCATCCTCAGCACCTGGGGCCAACTTGCTTGAACCATTTGAGCCATAGATGCAGGAACAGAAGGAAAGGGAAAGAAGGGGGGGGGGGAGATGGGTGGAGAAGCAGATGGGCACTTCTCCTGTTTTCCCTGACTGGGAATTGAACCCAGGACCTCCACATGCTGGGTTGATGCACTACTGCTGAGCAACTGACCAAGGCCTCTTTTTTTTTTTTTTAAACCTAAGGAATTAACTAGGGTAAAGAATGGCAGGATATCTCCTTGATTATGTCATAATGTGAGCCATTAATGCATAACACTAAATGAAAGATACTCAGAAAAAAAGTGATTTCACACAATTCCAATAGAAAAAAAAAGATATTCAGAAATACTTACAAAATTAACCCTGAAGTTTTTATTACAGGTAGTAGTTAGGAGAATGGTCAAGCAAAAGAAATACTTTCTGTTACCATTGACCATCCCATTCAGATTTTCTAGGTGGTAAACTTCTAAGAGCAAGACTTTGTCTCCTGAGCCTGGAACAATTAGTCACTCAATATTTATTGAATGAATACATCAATAAAAGTATATATGAATGGCGAGACTTATAATTGCATGTTTCAAATACAACCAGAAAACCTTTTATGTTGAGATATGAAAATTAGTGTATAGCACATAGGAAGAAAGCTGTAAAAATAGAAAGTATTCTAAAGAAAGAAGGCAAACTATAGAGTCTTATAGTTTTCCAGGGCCTAGTCCATCAGTTGATCTTTCTTCATCTGTGCTGATGGAAATTGTCTGCTTGTACTGAATACATCTCCTTATAATTAAAACAGTTTTGCTTTGGGAGTGCAATTTGCTACCTATTTCTTTTCTGATTAACAAAAGATTAGTTCCCCAAACAGGAAATGACTGATCACTTTTATAACTTTGTTAGACATTTCATTCTATTTAGAAAACTTTAGAAGAAAACAGGACTGTGTTAGATTTTCAACCATTTCCTTGAAAATTGTGTCAATAGAAAAAAATGCAAAGAAAGCATTTCTCTCATTTTTTGCATTGTGAGGGAACAAATTAAGTATGTTTGCAAAGTTACACACATTGCTTTAACTTCTTTTCTATAGCACATATAATGATAATTTAGTTCATATGTCTGCAGCTCATGTGTCTGTAATTCATATGTCTAAATATATTATTACTTGATTGTGAGGCCAGGAACAATGTCCTCAGTTTGTATCTCAGGTATAATGTCTGGCATATGATATACACATATATTTTTAAGCAAAAAGTAATTTGATAGCATAACACTGAAATTCATTCTTAATATTTTTTTAAAAAGCCATAAACCAAAAAATTCTCTTATTCTTGGATTTAATTCTGATATGAATTTGGTTGTTTATTGAAACACTATGTTCTAAACAGGCCCTGTTGTCTCGCTTTGTTGTGTCTTATCTTCCCATCAGATTAGAATAAATAAGGCTGTCCAATAAGCACAATTCTAAGGGTTTAGTTGGTAAACTGACACTCATTACATATTTAGTTGCTTGCTGAATCTTCAATAGTGCTTGTACAAGGTGTTATATGCCATTGAATATAGCAACTTTCAATGAACATATATGGAATGAATTAAAGGATAATATCAAATAGGAAAGTACTGACTTCTTTTTTATTTCCAGCCTACTTTTATGAAAATAGATATATGTGTAGTCTTAAAATCAGATAAAATGAAGTGAGGGGCTCTAAGCTGAACCATCCTCTGGAGTGTTTAGCCGCTAAGTCTTTCTGTGGCTCTCAAATCTACCCATTGATAGTCTGATTTCCTCTCTTTCCTATTGTCCCTAGGATTAGGGACAATCATTAATTTAGCTAGTTTCCACCCTGAAACAATCACACCAGCCATAAGGACTTGTTTCTATTCCTTTATCTCATTTCAGGCATTTGAGACGTTCTCCCTCCCACCTGCCTACTTGACAGGGCAACACCTATTTGTCTGTCAGTCTCCTCTTAAACACCACTTTCTTCAGGAGGCGTTTTTTGATCAACTAGGTTAGGTATCATTAGATGTCTCACCAGCACTGTATACTAGGTCTGAAGTATGTCTTACAATGCACATTGCATAACCGCATGTCTACTTTCCCTCTGGGCCTATAAATTTTGTGAAAGCAGAGGATGTTTCTTTCCTGTGCCCTGCTGTCTCTCTAGCACCCGTGTTCAGTTGGTAGCTACTTAATGGCATTGAACAAATGATTCATGTCTTCAGCTTGAAATAGTAGCTTTTATAGAGTAAAGGGAACCCTGGACTGGGAGCATGTAGAAATGGGTTCAGATTCTATTAAGAGCACAGTACATAGCCAGGCCAGTGACTTTGTCCTGGTTCCCCTCTCCCAACAACACAAGTAAAATAGCTTAACTTATCTGGCTCATATCATGGTTTATGAAGCTAAGAAACTTTTTTTTACACTATGATATGAGGAGAGGTACTTTGGTGCCCCTGAAGATCACTCTTATATTTATGCAGTATAGGTGCAAAGACCAACAATCAAACAAGAGTCTGTCACACAGGGCTGTGTAAGGACTGTCCTTGGATGTGCAGCTAGAACTGTCATAGTGTTAACAGGCCGGTCTGCAGCTTTGTCTCTTGGGGATGCACAGCCCAGTGATTGCTCCAGCTTACTGACCAGAGTGAGCCAAGGAGAACATCTGTCTGTGGCTTCCCGGGCAGTCCATACAAGGAAGAATCATTTCTATTATTTATGAACTGGAGCCATTATTCCTTGGCGCCAAAACAACTAAAATGTATATTTGTGGGTCTCTGTGATTCTCATTTCAAGTCTAATGAGGTCCGTCAAAATTGAGGCCAAATTTACCATTTATTATTTATAGTTTCTATCCAACTTCAAAAAGGATGAGGCAACTTAGAGTAACACGTGAAACAGGCTGTTTAATTCATATATTAAGAACAGAAAAGATCAGATACTCTTAAAGGGGCGGGGGGGAGACCAGTACACCAGGACATTTGATCACTGAAGCTACATATAACAAGGATTAGAATTCAAGCATGTGAAACGTGGGGTAAATGGGACATTTACTATCAGCCCTCAATCCTGAGTGTTTCATTCCTCTATTGTTTTCCTCCTTACCTTTATCTTGTAGATGTACAAATATTTCTTGTAAGATATCAAAAGGAAAAGAAAAGCAATTCATAATTCCTCACTAGTAGGACAATGCAGAAGGACTAGTATTTCTTCTTCGATGTCCTCCTTTCCAATTATTCATTTCTTGGTTCAATAACTAAAATCCATCCAATGGTTGAATCACATGATGGAATGAGTGTATGTAATGGAAACTCAGTCACATCTAATTTGGGATAATAACAAATCGCTCAGCTAATGTGTTTATGGTCATCAGTATTCAGGAAAGGGCTCATTCCAAAAGTCTGTGGCTCACAAGGAATGCTAATGTTCATCAATCAGCAATCGTTCTGTGAGATAGATCCTTCAGAGTCTTTGTAGATAGGATTTAGGCTGAAGATTTTTGTTTTCTTTTAAAAATACAGGAAAATAAATCTTGTAGGTTTTTTTTTACCCTAACCTAACTAATGTAATCTATCGATTCATTCTGCTTGTTTCTGGTTCTCAATTATTATTTGCCTGACTTCACCTTATCTTGCCTTTTTTAATTCTTGGCTTTAAAAAAATGAGAGATTTAAGAATAATAACCAGAAAGCCAGAAATAACCAAGGAACCACACCCTTCCTTCTGACAACACATAAATCATCACAGTCAGATCTCTAGCCTAAGAATTTCCTCAGAAGTAGATTCTACAATTTCCTCTGTATTTTTTATTTAAATGTCATAAAGTTCAGAGATTGTCTTTTCTTTGTCATGCATCAAGAAACCTTCATCCAAATTGTAAAATTACTGATCAGCTTTTGTTGTTACTTATCATTTCTGAGCAAAGAATTATGATCTCAAGAAACAGTAGATACCCCTTTATTTTATTAATTTGAGCTATTTGCAAACCAAAAAATTCTTGTCTTTAACAAAGTTTCATATATTAACTAACTTACTATGTTTTGCTCTGGAAACATTTCATGTCAGATTAGTGGGTTTCTACTGAAAATGGCGTATGTGTGTGTGAGTGTGTGTGTGTTCAGGGGGGTAGTGATGGGGTATTCATTGTTTAAAAAAATGTTAAAAATACATTAATCTATATATAGCACCTATTAAACATTCACTTTTTTGTAACTATATATGAACATAAATCACAAAACTAGATTATAAATCATAAACGTAGATAGTCTGTCAGGTAGCAAAATCTGTTATAGGTCATAGTCCCTGAGCATATAGAGAAGTTTGAACCTAAAACATTAAATACGTAAATATATATAACATATAGGTCAGTCATTTCTAAACTGCAGTAAACATAGGAATAAAAAGGATGATTAAGTAGAATATAAATATATTTTTATTTTGATAGCTATTTTAATATGTGTAGAAAAATTAATAGGCAATCCTATGATTAGACTGGTATCATTGTTTAGTACAAAGTGAAATTTAAGTTTATAAAAGTACATAATTTTAATAAAAATATTAAAGCAATAATATACATACTACTCTAAGTATCACTAAAAATGGTATAAATAGTACAAAGACAAAGTTTAGGATACACAAACATAGTTAATTCACTAGTATTGATATCACACCTACTATAGAATTTATTGTAAAACTGAAATCAAGGTATCAGAAATAAAGTGTGGTAATTTGGCTCATCAGCTACTATTTTAATTGATCACTAGGGAAATAACAAGGTTCTTAACATTTAATTCTTAGGCTTTTTCCATTTGATTACTCTATTCAGTGAATGAATATGTATTCAGTACTTGCTATGTATAAGGCTTCTGAAAGTAATTTCCAGGAATACAGAAACCTTTGGAAAACACGCCATTTAAAAAATAAAATAAAATAAAATAAAAACACACCATTTTCTTTCTTTTAAATTTTTTTATAATGTTTACTTTACAAAGTAATGTTTTCATTATTAATAATTTAGCTACTACAGAAAATTATTGAGAAGATTCCCAGCAATCTCACTATTCAAATAGAGATAAAAGTGCCCATCGGTTTTTTCCATATACTCTTTTAAAAATTAAAATATATGGTTTCTTTTAGTAAGAGAGTTACAACCAGAATGCATTTACTTTTGTATCATGTTCTCCCCCATTTAATATTCTGTTGTTTCCATTTTCCCATTTTACTAAATATTTTCTAAAACATGATTTGAAAAATCAAGTATACTATTTAACTGTACACCTACCAATAAAGATGCGTCTGAGTTCTTAATAAAACACTTCCTGGATATCCTACACAGGGCTCTTTTTAAATCACCAACTATATGCAAAGAATTCAGTGGAGGACTTGGACTCCTCTGGGGACAGTAGCTCTATTGAATTGGAAGAGCCTGGGTTCCTAAAAGGCCTGTACAGGGCAGAGTCCTTTCCCCACCTCTCAGCCAATGCACAGAGAGAAAGAGACTGTGACCAAGCCCCTGAAATTTTGGAGTTGTTTTTCATAGCAATCAGCCTACCCACATTTATTCATGTTCTTCCTCCAAGTTTTAAAAACTTCCAAACTCCGGTTCCTCCCTTGTTTTGTAGATCTTTTCTCTGGGCCTTATATTGACTGTTTCAGTTTGTTTAATTCCAGATGAAGTCATTTATCTAGTGGTCAACCAGTTGTGTGAATGTTTTAAGAAACCAGAGAATAGAAGGTGGGCACGTGATGGAAAAATTGCAAGGGACTCTGAATCATAGCAGGGAGAAGAGATGCAAAAGGGAACATCAGTGACAATAGTGGCCCTGACTTGTTAATAACTAAATCTGGGGACAGGGGAAAGGGGAAGAAATTATGGAAGATATTAAAGAAATTTCTTTTTAATGTTAATGGCTAAATCAGAAGCCTAAAAAGAATGGAGGATTTGGTGGAAAAAAAATTTTCACTCTGGAAATACTAACTTTGAACTCTCAATAGAACACCCATGTAAGAAATGCCCTGTGGTACAATGCTTAGAAAACAAGTCTACATTGGAAATTTAAGTGTGGCAATGATTAACGTAGTCAGACTGTTGTGAATGGGTCAATCCAGGCAAAGAATAAAAATGAAGGAAAAGAAAAAGAACTAGAAATGAATTCCAAATGATGCTCTTTTTAGATAATAGAATCAGCGAAACAGTGACAGAGACTAAAAGACAGGAAAAAAGCCAAGAGCCCAGAACAAAAAGATGAGAAAATTTCAATAACAATTCTAATGTGCTGTTTAACCCATCCATTATATTAAAATTTTTTATTTATAGTTTTTTTTATTTCTGGAAATTGGGTCTTTTCTCAATTTTACTTAGCTGTTCAGAGTTCTCTTTTCACATCTCAAAATGTAGTAACCATGATTATTTTATGTTGTGTCTGATAATTCTGATGGCTACATTTGTGTGTGTGTGTGTGTGTATAGCATATTTGGCAGTATATTGTTTATTCTGGCCCTCCTTCACGGGGCCTTGGGTGTTCAGTAATTTTCAACTGTGAGTGATTCATTTTATTAGGGATCACAGGAACAGAACATTTTCCAAAGTGTGAGGTGCAGAGGATTCTTTCAAAAAAGATTTCTATTCACTTTCCAGATGTGACATTATTGGTCTGGAACCATTTTTAACTAAATTCTTGGTTTGTGCCTGGCCAGGTAGCTTAGTTGGTTAGAGCATACTTCCTCTATGCCAAGGTTACAGGTTCAATTCCCAGTCAGTGTTCATACAAGAATTAACCTATGAATTCATGAGTGGATGAAACAACAAGTCAATATTTCTCTCTCTCCCTTCCTCTTTCTGTCTAAAAGCCAATCAATAAACATTTTTAATTATTGGTTTTTCATTTTTCTAGCCATTCAGCTTGTGTGAATTCTGGCTGCGAACCAGCATGAGGGCCAAATTATGATCATTAATTTTTTTAGATGGATTGTGTGTGGTATGTGTGGGAGTTTTCTCTTCAGAGGGTAAGGGGACTGAGTCAAATTTTATTCTCTCTTACCTTGAGGATGGAGCCCTTTAAGAGTTTTAAATTTTTAGATATTATTAGACTTCCCATTTGAGGGTGGGCGGCCCTGAATTTGTTTTCTGTTCCTAAATCCTTGAATTCAAAATATAAATGATCCTCAGGTTTGGCCAAAGTACTTAAGGCAAAAGCCAGCTTCAGGGTTCAGTGTACTTCCTTTACTCAGTCTTTTGACATTAGTAATCTTTTATTATTATTATTAATTGTTATTATTATTATTATTGATTTTAGAGAGATAGAGAGAGGAAAAAAAATGAGAGAGAGACGTAAATTTGCTGTTCCACTTAATTATGTATTCATTGGTTGATTCTTGTATGTGCCCTGACCTGGGATTGATCCCATAACCTTGGGGTATCAGGAGGATGCTCTAACCAACTGAGCTACCTAGTCAGGGTGCAAAAGAGGCTTTACTTCCAAATACAGGTTGTTCCATTTAAAAATATATTGTATGCATGATACCCTAAAACAAATTGTCAAATAATCACTTACATAAGTTTCCTAAAATAATGTGTGCTGCTAGGGCATTTTAAGTGTTTGTTCTATAGGTTGTTAATTTAACTACTTATATAGATATGAAGCAAAACAAAAAGCTCAATTATTTTGAGCCACAGAGAAGAATAATCAAAATATATCCATATTCTGACTAATTCTAACCTTCCACTGTCATAACCCTAGTCTATCCTACCGTGATAGCCCATGATGACTATTAAAATAGACTCCTAACTGCTCCTTTCTTTTATCCTTGTTCTTTTTCATACCAAACCCAGAAGCCAGAGGCTATGCTCCTACTTAGATATGTTAGGTTATGCACACTGTGCACATTGACTGCACAGTGCTGTCAATGGCTTCCCATCTCTCTCTAAATTAGAGCCATAGTCATTACTACACCCCAGTAATTATGTCACCCCTCACTTTATCAGCTATAGCTGTCCTTATGTCCTTGCTCTTCCTAAAACAAGCAGGAACATTCTTGCTTCAACCCTTTGTTCTTCTCCTTCTGCTTAGAGCCATCTCCTCTCAGAAATCCATTTGGCTTGTTTCCTCCTTTCTTCTGGTTTGCTCAAATATTGTCTACTTAATGAGACCTTCTCAGATTATTTAAAATTGACATCTTTCCTCACTTTCATCCGCATTCCATATCCTATGTCCCTACTTTATTTCATTCTATAGTATTTATCTCCTTTTATACTATCTAAAAATGAGTTAATCTTGGTAAACTCTTAGAACGATGGTTGGCACATCAGTGATTTATCTATTGATTCAGTAACAATAATTTACACACCTGGTTTACTTTCTGACTGTATGGGAGCAAGTTTCTGCTTTCAGTTCATTGCTGTATCCCATCGTATAGAACAATAGATAGCATATGGTACATGTTCAAAAATTATGTTGAATAAATAGAAATATCTATATACAATAAACAATCATAGAAAACAATTCAATTTGTTTAAATCATTTTACATAATTTGAGAAATAGAAGCCATCCCATAAGACCAAGTCCTCAATGACCCTTCTCCAAAAAGAAATGCAATTAAATTTCATATTTCAAAACTCTTTGCAATATACCAGAAGGGACATTTATCTAAATGGCAGTATTTTGAGCTTCTCTGATGATCAGCACTCTTAGCTCACATCTCCCTGGTGTAACTCTCCAAATAGTCATTTAACATAGAGCCACACATTCAAATAAAGAGAAAAAATGTACTTGCTTATTGTTCAGCTGTTAGAAAATAACTACGAAAAAGATTAAATCTCCAGGCATCAGCAAGATGTAGTATGATGTAGCTGGAAAATAAGAGGTTTGAAATGAGCTGTTATCTACTCCATGTTGAGCCTCTAATTCCTGGATCATTTAGGATAATCTCTCTGCAGATCTCTGTATAGTCCATACCTCGGTTACTTTATTTGTATGCAACTTTGCTCCTCTTCTTAAAAGTTTGAAAGGGCTTCTAGGCATAGTCCATTACTAAAAATTATCCAATCTTATTTATAACTAATCAGAAAACATTCAGATATGCAAAGCACTTCCTGGTTGTTCCCATTTTGTGCCTTCTAGGCTCTAGAGTTTGCCTTGGATGAGCAGGAGAATGACTCTCCTGCTTGGCTTCTTCCTTCTGTTCTATACAGCTTCACATCGCCCCAGAAATCCTGCTTATCCAGCTATATCCATTGTGGTCATGCCAGAGGTTCAGCAAAATGCATTGCCCAGAATCTCACATTCTTTAATAAGGGAACTTGATACTTTCTAGACAATCTAGCCTGTTTAGGTAATACTGATACTCTCTTAGAGCTTAACTTTGATGCAACAGGGGTGTAATGGAAAGAACCTATGTCAGTAGGAGGGACAGAGATCCCAACCTGTCACATGTAAAATGAGAGATTTAGCTAGCCTCTAGTAGAATTCTAATTTCCCTTCCAGTGCTAAAATTTCATGAAATTAAGGTATGAAATTCACTGAGAAAGACTCCAGTTCTCAGCAGAGTGTGGTTAAATGACATGTAAAAATCTTCATAACTGAAATTTGTCAAGGTATTACTATAAATCCTATTATAGTTTGTGAACGTAAACCCCTGCTTCAGTGAGCAGATCGGTAGTTTCAAAGAGCTCTCAGTTTGTTATCCAGGAATCATAGTACTCACTTTGGTCAGATCAAAGGGTGGGACAGTGTATCCTCTTTCCCAGCTACTAAATAAGGGCAAAACCACCTTCCCCTAAAATAATTCTGTAAAATATTTACATATTATTGTCTTTTAATATCTGTTAATTTGAAATTATTAAAGCATGGGGTAAAGAATTTCATAGCTGGGGTGGAGTGAGGGCAACTGTGTAGCAAGAAGGGAGCTTCAGTTTCTAAAATGTTTAGTTTTTAGTGACGGGAGAACCTGATATATTCTGGATTCATTATAAAATGTTATTTTCAGCAATGGACTATGCCTAGAAGTCTTTCACACATTTCAGAGGAAATAAACAGAATTGCACAGAAGTAAACTGAAGTATAGACTACAGAGAGATCTGCACAGAGATTATCCTAAATGATCTGGGGATTAGAGGTTGGACAGGCAATAGATATCTGGTAATTCCAAACCTTTTATTTTCCAACTGTCATACTACATCTTGCTGGTGCCTGGGACTTTCACCGTTTCTTTAGTTATTTTCTAACAGCTGAACAGTGAACACGCACATTTTCCTGTTTATATACATATGTATAATACATCTTCTATTACAGTGCTTCCCAAGCTTGCCTATCCTTAAAACATCGTGTGAACATGGGAAATATATTTTCATTCATTCACTCTGAAATATTGATCAGGCTGTGAAAATCTAGGAATACAATCTCAAATAAGAACATGGTCCTTGCCTTAAGAAACTTTGATGTGGAGAAAAGGGAACCCTCCTGCACTACTGGTGGGGATGCAGACTGGTGCAGCCACTGTGGAAAATAGTATGGAGATTCCTCAAAAAATTAAAAATCAAACTACCTTTTGACCCAGCTATCCCACTTATAGGAATATACCCTAAGAACACCATAGCACTGTTCGAAAAGAAGAAATGCGCCCCCATGTTCGTGGCAGCATTGTTCACAATAGCGAAGATCTGGAACCAGCCCAAGTGTCCGTCAGAAGACGAGTGGATTAAAAAGCTTTGGTACATATATACTATGGAATACTACTCAGCCATAAGAAACGATGACATCGGATCATTTATAACAAAATGGATGTACCTTGATAACATTATACGGAGTGAAATAAGTAAATCAGAAAAAAAGAAAAACTGAGAACAGCATGATTTCATACATAGGTGGGACATAAAAACGGGACTATGAGACATGGACAAGAGTGTGGTGGTTACAGGGTGGGGGGAGGGAGGAGAGGATGGGATGGGGGAGGGGAGGGGCACAGGGAAAACCAGATAGAAGGTGACAGAGGACAATTTGACTTTGAGTGATGGGTATGCAACATAATTGAATGATAAGATAACCTGGAGATGTTTTCTTTGAACATATGTACCCTGATTTATTGGTGTCACCCCATTAAAATTAATAAAAAAAAAAGAAACTTGGTCTAATGAGGGTGACAGGCCATTGAATAAACAATTACAAAGTAGATTGCTAGCCTGACCTGTGGTGGCGCAGTGGATAAAGTGTCGACCTGGGAACACTGAGGTCGCCAGTTCAAAACCCAGCACTGGTCTGGTAAGGCACATATGGGAGTTGATGCTTCTAGCTCCTCCCCCCTTTCTCTCTCTCTCTCTCTCTCTCTCACTCTGTGTCTCCTCTCTAAAATGAATAAATAAAAAAAATAAATAAAAATAAAGTAGATGGCTGTGGGCCAGGAGAGAGAATAGACAGGGTGCTGTGAGAGTGAGAAGTAGGGGCTCCTAAAAAGCAAAGGGTGGGGTCTGGAAAAAATCAGAGCTTTCTGAAAGAATTAATGCATAAGTGAAATCTGAAGCATTATCAGGAGTTTAGTAGGAGAGAGTTGGTGCTGAAACTAAGAGAAAGTTTCAGGTAAGGAAATAATCATGTCCCACTTAACGATGGGGATACGTTCTGAGAAATGTATCATTAGGTGATTTTGTCATTGTGGGAACATCATGGAGTCTACTCACACAAACCGAGACGATATAGCCCACCACGCACCTACACTAAATGGTATACCACCTTTGTATACAGCAGTGGTTCTTAAATTGGGTTCTATTGAACCCTAGGGGTTCGATGAGTTGGTCTCAGGGGTTCGGAGAAGCCTCTGCAGCGGAGGTAAAGACACACTTGTGTAAAGTCGTGATGACACGCCCCGCTTAGCTATCACTTGCTGCAGAGGATCACGTTACATTGCTTGGCCAACCAGTGCTGCGGGGAATTTAGTGCGCGCAATAGTCAATGGCTGTCGTAGTTGTATGTCATGTGGTTTCTTTCTTAATATTTTAATCCATACTAAATATGTCAAGCAAAAAAAGAAAGTGATCAGACGAATATGTACAACATGGATTCACATGTATCACGGAACGGGATGGGATTCAGCGTCCTATCTGCATGATATGCAATGCCAAGTTGAGCAACTCTAGTCTCGCACCGGCAAAACTAAATTTGGAAAAAGAATCATATTTTATTTATCACTAAAGAAGGGTTCGGTGAATGCGCATATGAAACTGGTGGGTTCGGTACCTCAAAAAAGGTTAAGAACCACTGGTATACAGTATAATGTCTGTTGTTGACCAAAATGTCATTATACCGTGCATGACTGTAACGTGCATGAAGGTCTGGAAATGCGAGAGCTTGACTTGTTCCAGAAATGGAGAGAAAGTCAACATAGCTGTAGTTTAAGTTGGAAAAGAGAAGGTAACTGACCAGCCATGAGGCTGTGGAGAAAAGCAGAGGCAAGCTCACAAAGGTCCTTGTAATGAATTGAGGAGTTTGAGTTTCATTTAAGAGCAATGGGAAGCTGCTGAAGAGGTTGCAAACAAGAGGGGTAAGAGATAAAATTTATTTCAATCACCTCTTAAACAAATGATTAAATCATAAAAGCATTTCTGAATTGTGGGAGTCTGAAAACAGTACCAACTTATGAAGAGGTAGTTTCTACAGTGTTAAATCGACAAGGGCTTTTAAATAACCATTTTTGCCTTCTAAACACTGTAGGAGACTATTTACCTCATTCCATGGAAGCCCTAGTGACAACAGTCTTTTATTTCAGATGAGTACAGTTCAGGAATTATCTGTCTCTTAAGCTTGTGATAGAAATAGTCACCCATGTCAGGAAAAAAATAACAAAACAAACAAACAAAAAACTACAAAGGCAGAATTTGACTTTGTTGTAGTTGACACAAGTACAGATTTAAAAGTCCCAACTATATATTAACATCACAGGACTATCTCACAATTTCACTGTAAGAATGGATGTTAAAAATCATTTGGTCCAACTCCTTTATTTTACATATAAAGACAGTATACAGAGTAGTATATTTTCTCATGTATAAGACACTCTCATGTATTAAAACAAACCCTAATTTGGGGGCCCAAAATTTGAAAACAATGTGTTATATAAAGTTATTGAACTCAAGTTTTATTCATCATAAAATTCATACAACTCCTCATCTATGCAACGAAGTGGGAAATGCAAGTAAAAATACTACAACAACTGTATAAGATGCACCTAATTTTTAGACTTCAAATTTTTTGAAAAACTGCTCATCTTATATATGGGGAAATATGGTATATATATTTGCATGATAATAAAAAAGAAGCAATTATTTAATATTTGGATGCTTACTGAAAGACTTCAGCATATTATAATGGTAACTGAATTACTACAAATAATTGAAAAAGCGAGTTTTCTGGCCCAGAAACAGGTATTTGATTCCCAATACTGTTCTCAAGCCTCCACAATGGCCTCAATGACCCCCATCTCTTAGTATTCATACGCTTGTGTGTAGTCCCCTTCCATATTGTAACAGGCTTCCAGTTTGAATTATCCTGTGTCCCTCCTGCCCCACACCTCAGATCTGTCATTTTGGTGGAAGCCAGTAGCCATGTAGCCCTAGGGAGAAGCTCATGTGACAAGAAAGTTTCCCATCAATAGCCAGTGAAGAACTGAGGCTTGCCTGTTGGTCTTGTGAATGAACTTGGAATTAGATTCTCCAGGCTTGATGAGCCATGAGATGATTGTAGCTCAGCTGATACCTGATGACAGGGTCTCATGAGACCCTGAGCCAGACCACCTAGCTAAGCCAGTCTTGGATTTTATTGATTTGGAAGAGAGAGAGAGAGACAGGAACATCGATCTGTTCCTGTGTGTGCCCTGACTACGGATCAAACTGGCAACCTCTGTGCTTTGGGTCGATGCTCTAACCAAGCCATGGAGCAGGGCAAAAGTTAGTTTCTTAAAAATGCTCAATTTTGCACTAATCTGTTTTGCAGTAAGAGATAACTAACAAACAGTAAACAAAATCAGTATATGTTTTTAGGGTTTTTTTATTCTTCAATTATAGTTGACATACAATATTAGTTTCAGGTGTACAACATAGTGATTAGACATTTGTGTAAATTATGAAGTGATTACCCCCAAATCAATATTTTAACAAACTTAAAAACTATAAACCCTTTACAAAATCTAAATAGTAATTCTTTTCTAAACAATAAAATATATCTTTAACTACCACTGACATTCTTTGAAAGAGGTGATTATATTGTTTACAGAATAGGTAATAGGATATTTAACTGTTAATTTATAAGTCACCGATTCTAATTTAACCAGAGTTCTTGGCAACCAGACATAGTTGAAATTGAAATTTGGTTGCAGATAGTAATTGCTCATGGCAACATGTTCCCATTTCAATACAACTTAATTTCTTTCTTTGGTTTGAAATTTCAGTAGATACAAAAATCTGAATTTAAATTAAACGCTTTCTTCTTAGTCTTGAGTAGCCATAGTGAGATGCTAAGAAGAAAACAGTCTACTTTGAAGTGTCATTGTCCCTTTATATTTTCAATCCAATTACTCAGTCAGCATTTCATAAAAAATATTTATTGAACTAGACATAGGGGTACAATGACAACTAGATGGACAGGGATCTACCCTCAAGTACTCTCACCAGGGAGTGAAAAAAAGAAATTGAGCAATTACAATGTTGAGGTCATTATTAGGGACAGAGAAGGAAGCACCTAGCAGGGTAGCTATCCCATAATATTGGTGGGGAGGGACACAGGTGGGGGCGGTGGGGGGTGGAGACATGGTAGAGAGGCTGGGAAGCATTTTTTGTTAAGTGTCATTTCAGGCAAGAAAGAATTCCCTGTACAAAGGCCTGAAGGCAAGGGAATTCAAGATACATTCAGAAACTCAGAAGTTCAGCTTGGCTGCAGAGTAAAGAAGGAAGGAACGGTGACAGCCCCAGGGAGTGCACACAACTTCAAGGTGCAACCCCCAAGTGGGCAAAGTTCCCTTTGGTGGAGTTTTCTTAAACAGAGCAAGTTCAGGGAATTAAAAACTTAAAAATCTTCAGGCCCTGACCTTTTTTTGCATTCTCTCTGAGAACACATTTATATTCCAGGTCCAGAAAGCTAGGAAAGTTTGGCAAGGAGTATGTACATAATGGCAAGAATTCTGAGATTAGAAATGCATGGTGTAAATCCCAGCTTGAAAACAGTAATACCAACATCATTCAGGTCCTGTAAAGATTAAATGAAATAAATGTAAAGCATCTTGCACACACTAGGCACTCAAAACTCTTTTCTCTCCCATTAAGTTGCTTCTGAGCCCACAGCTGGTCTCATAGATGAAGGTACCATGTCACCATCCACTACATGAGACCCCACAACCTGGCAGAAGACAATGCTTTCTTGGCCATCTCCTGTCTCTCCAATTCCGTTCTAGTCTACCCTCTTCTTCTGTGAACCCTGGGTTAGAGAAACCAGAAGTATTCCAGTATAATAATCCTAGTCATAGGATAACTATAGCGTTTGTGAAAGAGAAAAAAAATTATACTAAATATGTATAACTGAGACTTGCTCACCGCATTTATATTTGCATATGTACTTGACTTCCATTATTCCTTTAGACAACATTGTGAGGTGAATATTGTATTCACCATTTGGCAGGGAAGAATCCTAGGTTCAGAGAGGTTAAGTGGTTTTGACCCTGACTTAAGTTTTAAATGTAGCTCATTTTCTGAACAAAGAAGTCCTATGAATTCTACAGAGGCTACCTCCCAGCAACTGTTGCAACGGACTTATTCTGTTTATACTTTTAGTTCCTTTTAATTATTGTTAGGACTCAGAGAAACATTGCTTTTACAACTATATACCCATTCCTTAATGTCTAATTTTGTGTCGTATCTTAACACATACTTTAAGTTCTCTACATGTAAAACTAAAGAGGGTGGCAGAATCTTCCCCAAATACTTTTCTTTTTCTGCCCAACAACCATTCCAATCACTTTAGTGATAAGGACCACTTTCACTTTTTATACCTGCCCAACCCTGGTCTTAATAAAAATAAAGCTTCCTATTTTCTAGTAGTAAACACCTGTCTCCTCTGACTGTGAAAATGAGAGCACAAATGAATGGTTTAATTACTTCCAGTGGGCTTAGACTACTGATTCCAAATGTAATTATTCCCTCAAATGATCAGAATAAGATTACCCGTTTCAAACCCAGTGTCTGTTTAAGGAACTATTTTGCAAAAGAGTCCTCCTCACTCCTATCTTCCTAACATTATCTAAATGATCTTTCCCTAAGCACCCCTTCCTATCAGTATTTCTCCAAAGGTGGTGTCCAGAATACCTGGATCAGAATCACAAGGGTACTTCCTAACAGGTGATTCCTGCATTCCATCCAACATTGACCAGAGTTGTCACCCAGGAGTGGAGTATTGGCTTTTTAATTTACCCAGTACACTTTATCAGATACTCCAGATATTTTGTTCTCCACCAAAAAAAATATCTTCATCAAAGTTTCCCTTACCTTATACTAAAAATGAAAAGAAATTCGTTTGAACAAGTGGTTGATAAAAATGCTGAGTCAGACAATGATTTGTGTTAGACACCTGATACTCCCTTTTCCAGTATGTTGGGCTTTTATGAAATACTATGTACAATTATTCACCCAACTGAGATTATATCTAATTATACCGTTATCCTACATTTCCCCATGTTGTTCACTAGGATATCACCTCAAGTATTTTATGGAAAAATTTAAATTATGACATCTACTGAATTCTCCAATATGCAAGGTAGTGTAATCCAAACAATGGAACAGGTGAAGTTAGTTGGTACTATTCTTTATTTATCTTGATCTTCTATTTCCTACAAAAAAGTTAACCAGGGTTTACTTGTTTTGTTTTAAAATACTTGCAAATGCCAGATACTAGGAAAAAGGATCAACGTTCACCACCCTAAAACTTAGGATATTAAACATTCTGTTCAGCTTAAATTAGGCAGTTTAGGGTATGTTATCATAACATAATTACATACACTTGGTGATACAGTAAAGTAATTAACATCTTTATTGGGAGATACCGGCACAAAAATTTCTTCAAGGTGCGGCATTTGGCTAAACATTTGTCAACATCCTTTCCTGTATAATTGATGTCTCAGACAGAAAAGGCATTTGAAAAACAGAAATCAAGGAACCTCCATCAAGTGGCAAAAATCAGGTCCTTAGAACTGAAACTTTCCAGCCCATGAACAACTTTGATATTGCTTATTGCAAAGATTGGCTTTCTTGTAATTAGCTCAAGAGACAGTGAAACACTGGCTTTCCAAGTGAGCTCCTCCAGTCCAGTGATATTTGCACATCCCACCTGGGCCTTTTGGTTACAAATCCACCTCCTTAAGGAGCCGTGTGAAAAAGCAAGAACAATCAATAAGGGGAAAAAAATCCTCCCAGCTATAAATCAGCCACGTGGAGCTGCTGCGGCAGCAGCGGTGGCCCCGACTTCCTGGTTTGCTTCCTGCAAGCCCAAAGGCCGGGGGCTCAGGCAGTGGGTGTAAGGGAGGGAGGGGCGGTCAGAGCTGCTCCAGGACCGCGGGAGGGGGCGGCAGGCCGCGTGATCCTGCAGGCACCGACATTAAGGGCAGAGTTATGGCCCATAATTACAATAAAAGTTTGGGAATCGGGAAGCTTTAAGAGCTGAGCTGTGGGGCAAAGGCTAAAGCTAAGGACCAGATATGGAGAAAGTATAAGTTAGTTACAAGGTAACGGGGAATTGCGAAGGCGATTCGTGTGGACAGTGGGAGAAGAAAGAGGGGGACTGCGGATCTGGAAGGGGCAGGTAGACAGAAAGGAAGCTCAGAAGAGCGAGGCGCTCCGGTCAGTTGGAGCTCTGCGGAAGCCGCTGGAGGAGGGGGAGTACCGCGGCCGCGGAGCGCGGTCCGAGCCGCGGGGCCACGGGGCGGGGGCGGAGGGAAGCGCCCGGGGAAGGTAGAGCCGAGGGGAGTTCCGGATCTGGAGCTGAAAAGGGCAGGCAGCGGAGAGGGCGGCAGCCGAAGAGGCAGGGGTGGGGGAGGGAGGAGGAGAGCTAGAGGAGGAGGAAGGAGGGAGGGGAGAGCAGTGGCGGCGGCTGCGCCCGGCTGTGTGTCTCGAGCCGCCGGAGGAAGATGAGGCTGAAGATTGGGTTCATCTTACGCAGTTTGCTGGTGGTGGGAAGCTTCCTGGGACTAGTGGTCCTCTGGTCTTCCCTGTCCCCTCGGCTGGACGACCCGAGCCCGCTGAACAGGATGAGGGTAAGTGACCCGCCCGTCCCCTCCGGCGGCGGCGACCTGCAACTTGTTTTGTTTGCGCGCGCGAGTGGCGGGAGCCGGGAGCGGCGGGTCGGGCTTCAACGCCGCAGCTCCGCAGGTGGTGCTGGTGCTGGTGCTGGCGCGGCGCGGGCGGGCCGGTGGCGCCGAGCCCCACGCACTCTGTCCCCGCTGCCCGCCGCCGGCCCGCCCCCCTCGCCGCCCCTTCCTCCCGCGCTCCCCCGCCCCGGGCTCTGCCGCCGCTACCCGCGCTGCGACTGCGGCTCCGGCGGCCGCGCTCCACGCCGGGACTGCTGGGCGGAGCGGGAGGAAAGCTGGGTTCTTGCCGGCGGGGGGGCGCGGCCGCCCAGCCCCCGACTTCGCCGGGGTGGGAACGCTGCGGTCGCGGCCGGGGGAAGCGGGCTTGGTCCAGGCTGCGGCCTGTGGCGCGGGCAGGCCTGAAGGAGGCAAGATGCTGCCGTTGCCATCGCCATCGGTCGGGACCAGGCCCCTCGGTCCAACCTTCCCTCCCGCCGCTGCCCGTCCGGGGGTGCCCGCAGCCCCGGGCTCCCTCTGCCTGCCCGCCCGCCCGCCAGGGAGTGGGAGGGAGATGGCGCCCCGCCTCCGGGTCTTAGGGACAGCGCCACCTCCCCCTTTACCCCGGTGGCCGGGAGCCGGGGTGCGATGCGCGGCCGAGGCCTCGCCCTGGACCGGTCCTTCGTCTTCAGTTCCTTGGAGGCGGGAGGGGCGGTTGGCCCGCTGGAGGGGGGCGGGTAGAGTGGCATCCCCGTCCCTCTCTCGCGCCGGGTCCCCACCACTCCTGGGGAAGCCCCTTCTCCCGAGCGACGTCGCTGTCCGGGGGACAGGGAGCCAGTTCCTCTTCTCCGGCTGCGGCAGGGCTGGCTGTTCGACCGGAAAACTAACTTGTGCCGGTGCACCGCCGCTCGGTGCCGGCCGCCTGCCCTCTCAGCCTGACGCCGAGGGGCGCTGAGCTCCCCCGGCTCCGCTGGGGCGCATTTGTCTGCCACCCGAGGAGCAAGTGTCAGCCTTGACACTCCCTTGCTTTAAAGGTGCCTGGGAACATTGGTTACCAGGAAGGGGCCGCGGTTACTGCGGCTTCGCGGGGACTGGGGCTGGGTCACAGCAGGTTGGCGGTGTATCGGTCTCACCCTCCATCCTGACCCACTTTTCCAAAGGGACCGCTGCACTCCCCTCCTTCCTAATTCCGGTCCTGGGGCAGTCTCCTGGGCCAGGTGCTCTTGTGGGTAAGGGAGGGCGTGAGAAGTTCAGGACCACCAAGTGGCCAGGGGCCATTGGAAGAGTTGTGCTCTGTTGTGAAGTGCCTTTTGCAACTATTTTCTGCATTGCATCTGTGTAATCTCCTTTTATTAACTTTCCTTCTGGAAAGTTAGCATCAGGGAGTTGTGTGAGAAGGCTTCCTTCCTTGAATAAGAATACGTAGGAAGAGATTTCCTTGTCAGTTTCTGCCTATGTGATAATTGGACTTACTCTTTAAGTTTTAGTATCTGAAGCCTTTACTGCCGTGGAAACTATAATATCTGGGGTGGATTCCCATCCAAGTCATCTAAGTTAATTTTAAAACGTACCAAATTTTGCTTCTCAGTGTGTTTGTGGTTTTAAGTCTCGAAGCTCTTATGGAGTTTGTGGTGACCTTTCTATGATTTTCCTTCAAAATCATTTATTGACAAAAAAATAATTGAATCTTACAGTTGTTTGAGAGTATTCTTTTTTAAGTCAAGTGGCTTTTTACAAAGAGCTAGAAATGTTAAAACCCCATTTTGTGGGAGAGAAATTGAGGGGAACTGACCAAACTCGTCCCATTTGGAATGCCTTGCAGGTCAGATGGCAAGCCTTCAAAAGTGGTAGTGGGCAGCAGAACCTATCCCCGACCCTTTTATCACATTTTATTTGTGCTGATATATAAGTATTGAGCTACTGTGCCCATTTAATAGCTATAGGAGTTAGTGATACCTTGCTTTTCAGTCTAAATTACAGTCATGCGCTGTGTGATGACATTTGAGTCAACTAGGGGCTGCACATATTACAGTGGTTTCATATACTTCTAATGGAGCTGAAAATTCCTATCACCTAGTGACCGGGTAGCCATGGTAATGTCCCAGTACTCCTGTGTTTGTGATGATGGCAGAAACAAGCCTGCACTGCCAGTCATAAATGTACAGCACATACAATTATGCACAGCACATAATAATTGATAATAAACAACTATACTACTGGTTTATGTATTATTTTTGTCATTATTTTAGAGTGTACTCTTTCTACTTATTAAAAAAAAGCCTTTTATAAACAGTATGCAGCAGGGGTCCCCAAACTTTTTACACAGGGGCCCAGTTCACTGTCCCTCAGACCGTTGGAGGGCCGCCACATACAGTACTCCATTCACTGACCACCAATGAAAGAGGTGCCCCTTCTGGAAGTGCAGGCGGGGGACGGATAAATGGCCTCAGGTGGCAGCAATCTGGCCCTCGGAGCCATAGTTTGGGTTCCTCTGGTGTATGCAGTGTTATGCTGGCAGCAGCCTCATATACCAGTATCTTCTGTTTATGGTGTCTCTTGATCGCATCATTTTCTCTTGGGCTTGTTTTAATCTTGTTTTTTTGTACAGTGACATACTGTATAGGCCTGTAGCCTAGGAGCAACAGGTTATACCATATAGCCTAGGTGTGTAGAAGGCTATACCATGTAGGTTTATATGAGTGCACTTGATGTTTGCACAATGATCGAATTGCGTTAAGGATGCATTTCTCAGAAGGTGTCCTCATTCATCATTAAGCTACACATGGCTGTATTTGATAAAGTTTGTCAGTAGATCTAATGGAGTGTCATTTGCCAAAGATAGAAGAAGGTTGCTTTCAGACACTGAAACACAATTAACATTGAAAAGGGTGTTATGGATCAGAAGAGCTAAACTCTTACTAACTTTGCAGGCAAACACTAACTAAAGTACAGAATAGAGATTATAAATCCTAAGAGCATATCTAAAAGGACTGTTGTCTCCCATTAATGAAAACTAAACTAAGAGTTTCCGAGATAAAAAACTAAAAAATATCTCCTTCGTGGAAGATTGTGACCAGTACTCAGATAATGACTCCCCAGTTTCCCTTACCCGTCTGGGTCTTTTACTTAGATTATGATTGCAGACTCCTCGCCTACTGTGAGACACCTGCCTCTCCTTTAATGCAGATCCATAGATGGACTTTTTCTTTGGATTACTATAAATGGCCTGAGATAGGTTAGAAAAATCTAGCTTTTCTAGGTTCTGCTTCTATTCCAGCAAACTTGTGATCATGGTTCCGCCTTGGGCCACTTTTTTGTACTTTCAGTATTGCAGGCACGAACATGTGTTGCAATGTGATCCTTTTTTTTTTTTTTTTTTTTTACCTGGACTACTTCCTTGCTTTAGATGGGCCCAGGCACTATCGCAAAACCCATTATCCATGGTCAAGACAACAAAAACCCATTCCTTACCTTCCTTCGTATTTCTGGGCCTCTTGCCATTTCTCTGAGGTGTATGGTGTAAAAATGATATTACTGTTCCAATTATACTGTGTTGTGTACGATCTTCTATAGTCAGCAAACATTTTGGAGCGCCTGTGTATCAGTGCTGGTTGTTGAAGAAACATTCCTTGCCCCTAACCTTAAAGATCTTAATGGAAAAAGGAAAAAAAAAAGGCATTAGTCTTGATCAAGGCAATCAGTAAAAATTGTGCTACATTCTGTGAAGAAAAACCATGGGGGGTGGAGTAGGGTAAGAAAGTGGAGGAGCTTGGTCATAAAAGGCTTATCTGAAGATACCAGTTTTGAGTTAGAATCTAAAGATTTGAAAAAGTAGTTTTTGGAGGGGGGGGGCACTCCTGAGCTGGAGAAGCTCTTGCTGTAGAAGGCAGCCTGGTGAACGGAGCCACTGGAAGGAGATTGGTATAGTTAAAACGTGGAGAGCAGGAGGAGGTCGCGGGAGAAGGCTAAGGTAAGTGTGGTTTTTGTATACTTTGCCCAGGTTTAGGTCTTTAGGGCAGTGGGGAAGCCATTAAAGAATTTTTAAGTAGCCAAGAGATGCAGTCAGCTTTGTGTTTTGAAAAGATCACTCTGGCTTCCTGCAGAAAGTATGAATTGGTTTGGTGCAAGAGCAGAGAGTAGGAAGTCCTGTTGGAGCAGTGGTTCTTAACCTTTTTTGAGGTACCGAACCCACCAGTTTCATATGCGCATTCACCGAACCCTTCTTTAGTGATAAATAAAATACGATTTTTTCCCCAAATTCAAGACATAGGTATATGTTTTTTGACTAGTGCACAAAATGAGCCGTGCATGAACATCACCTTGCTCAAAGAACAAAACCAACAAAGTGCATGAACTCACAACAAATTACAGTATTACTTTATTCTGGCCTCCATGGCAGAGGCTTCTCTGAACCCGAGACCGACTCATTGAACCCCTAGGGTTCGATAGAACCCAGGTTAAGAACCACTGTGTTGGAGGTTATACTAGTTTAGGGGGGACATGATGTTGCTTGGATTGGCAGGGTGACAGTGGAAATGGAAAAAAAGTAGATTGATTCAAGAGCTATTAAAGATGCAAAGGCCTCAGGACTAGGTGATTGGAGATGGGAGTGAAGGAGAAGAAGGCATCAGGAGGTTTAGGATGATGGATTATTTGTTACACTACTGAAAGTTCTGAAGACAAATTTCATACATTCTTAAGTCATACTTTATGGTTATGGGAAAACTTAATTTTTTTTTTTGGCCTTGTCCTATGGATATAGTAAGGTCAGCATTTATTAAGACCATATAATTAGCACTTAGAAAGTACAAAAAGTTTCTTTCGTGAAATAAATTATGGTATCTCCCAGACCATGTATCCCAGATTTATCTCTGAGTAAGTGTTTAAAGTTGAATCATAAGCCTCTGCAAATAAAGGTTTGTAATAGAAATGCTGAAAGATCTTCTAGTGGTTCTATTATAGCAAGTTCAGTTCTGGCGGAAGTTGTGTGTAAGCTGATGATTCTCTATGCAGTTTATCCTTTGATCCAACCATATCCGCCACTTAGGTTCAGAGTATACAGAGTAGGACTGATTCAAGAACCATTCCTGGGCAATGGAGTTTTATGTGCTAGGCAAGCTGAGACTGGTTGAAAGGAATATCACTTAGCTAAGGATGAGTGACTTGATGTCCCTGTCACAGTCAAGTTCCACCTTCACAAAGCCATTTTAATTCAGTGATGATTGGTTGCAACCTGAAAAACTGTCCTTCACCACGAAATTCTATTTCAAATAGAAGTGGCATTAATACTAGTAGGGATGGAGCTGTCACCTAGCAAAAGAGGATAGTGTCTGATGTCCTAAGTGGTCACTTTTTGCCTCAGTTTTCCAAGCAAAATGCCTGGAATTGATTTTTGTTTTATTTTGCTGTCCACCAATCCCACAATGAAAACCTCCTCTATTAGCTAATCTAATAAATTCAAGCTTTGTAGATCTCTTGAAATTAATGCCGACTTTTGTATTTACGTTTATTCTCTGGGTAAAGAATCAGAAGCTTTCATGTTCCTTTAAGGTGCCTGCAACCCACCAACTGAGCCCTTTGGAGTCAGAATTCATGTTTCCTGCTCATGAAGTATTGCCCCCATCTTCCAAGGTGCTGAACCATTCAGTCAGAACTCTACCATAGGTCAGGACACCTGGCAACACAAACAGTCCTGAGAATTTGGTGTATCTGTCAATTTTGTGCAAGTAGTTCCCACCATAACTCTCACCCTCACCTCTTCCTCCCAGTAAGATCCCATTGGAAAGTACCAAGAATACCTGAGGTAAAAGTTCCTGCTCTCCAGGGATCACATCCTAGGTGAAGAAAAGGATGCAGTACTCGCATGGCCTATGTTCCTTCTCCCCTTCCTTAATCCAGGCAGTATAAGGAAGCAATATGAGAGCTATCACAAGGGTATGTCTCGTTAACAGTGAAACCAATTGGTCATTTAGAAAAGCCATTCAGGGACAGCATGATTACCAGGAAAGAAAGAATGAACACTGTTGAACAGTCCTATTTGGATAACTATTTTATGAATTAGGCCAGCTATGTAGAATGGGAGATAAGGTGTGGGTGACAATTTGGGTTTAGTATAAGTTACATTAGATCATTTAATAGTAAATTAGAGACAGAGGGAGAGAGAAAATAATGCATATGAATAGAAATCAGAATTCTGAGCTTGGTCCATTTGAAAACAGAGTATTTGTAAGTTCTACCTTCAGGGTTACAGAAAGAGTTGGTCACAAATTTTAAATAGCTATTGAATATAGGAAAATGATTGGTATTTTCAACTCTAACATAGATCATTGTCTTAGTTCATACTTTGAATTCTGATTTTCATTCCTGAAAAATAAAATACAAGACTATATATTGTGTAATTGTATGTTGTATATTATCAATTGTATGTTGTATGTCATACAATTATATAATTGTATGACAGAAGGAAAAAATTAATTAAATATAAGGTGAGGAAAAAGTAGGTTTACAATTATGAGCATGTGAAACAGAATTTATTCTTGTATGATTATTTATTAGGTATTATTTTCCAAACAAACAACTATAAATCTACTTTTGCCCTACCTATATAGAATTTAAAATTTCTAGAATAAAATGGACATAGCTTGAGGCTATGAAAGAAGTGATTTTATAGTTAGATTATATATAGTGGAAGAGGGAGAAGGGTGAGAAGGTGTGATACGTATTAGCAATGTGGACATGCCTGGCTAGGCAGTGGCACAGTGGATAAAGCATTGGCCTAGGACGCAGAGGACCCAGGTTCAAAACACCAAGGTCACTGGCTTGAGTGCAGGGTTGCTGGTTTGAGCGTAGGATCATAGACGTGACCCCCTGGTCACTGGTTTGAGCAATAGGTCACTGGCGTGGTTGGAGACACCCCCCCCCCATCAAGGCACATGAGAAAGCAGTCAGTGAACAACTCAAGTGCTGCAACAAAGACTCGATGCTTCTCATCCCACCCCCCTTACTGTCTGTCTATCCCTATCTGTTCCTCCCTTTCTTTCTGTCTGTCTCTCTCACTTAAAACAACAACAACGTGGACAAATTTCTCTGTCAGAATTCGGAGATCTAAACATGGGCACTCGTTCACTCAACAAATATTTCAAATATTTATTGAGTTTTTAGTATGAACCCACGCATTGCTCTAGGCAGTGAGATATTATGCTGGACGTGGAGGAGGTGGAAAGTTTTGACATCATAAAGGTGTTATTCCAGTCTTGACCTGTAACAGCAATTTTCTTTTTATCTATAAAGTCAGGCCTTTTTACAGTACCGCCCCACCTCAAATCATCCGTACTTTCACAATAAGGTATTGAGGGCTTTCTTTCCTGCAGGGCTCTGAGCTGTGTGCTGCATATGGCAAGAACACAGACTTCAATCTCCTCTCCTAAGTGAGAAAAATTGGTGTGAATGTGTAACAGTCACAGAAAGGAGATTCTTACACAGCTGTAGAAGATAGATGATCAGAGGTGAGAGTGAACAGTGTGGCATTTGGCTAGATCTAGAGCGTCAGTGGGATTTGAACAGGTAGAGATGAAGGGAACAGCATTCTAGACTAAGGGCCTATGGTGAGACCTGAAAGAAGTCTGATGTCCTGGTGAAAAGTGGTGGAATTTCAGATTGAAAAAGTAAGTTTGAACCTTGTTTTGCAGGGAACTAAGTGATAGGCTAGGGAACTGGTTTGGAGTTTTATTGAGCAGGTAGCACAGGTGTTTGGAAATTTTGAAGAGGAGTTGAGGGATTGGTGACATTCATTCATTCAACTCATGAGTCACTAATTCACTCAACAAATATTTCAAATACAAAGTGTCTTCTAAGTACCATCAGTTGCTCTGGGCATCAGAGATACCTTGGAGTAGTAAGTAACAGCAATGATAATAGAGAGCATATGTTGAACCCTTACTTTGTAGCAGATAACTAATAACCCTCTAATGCAAGTCTGATATAATCCCCATGTTATAGATGAGGCCAGTGAGTTAAAGAGGGGTAAGATCCTTGTTCAAGGTCCTTTACTTAGGAAGTGGTCAAGCCAGGATTCAATCTCTGGTGTTCTAACTTCAGAGCTTTGCTCCCTGACCCTACCCTACAGTTTTTAACAACATAACTGAGACCCTCTGGACTACATTGAAAGAAAGGGAGACACAGAGACATTAGAGAGGTCATTTCAAATAGCAATAATCACTGTGAAGACAATACAGGGTAAAAAGAGAAGGGGGCAGCAGGGACCACTCAAGTGGAAAGGTCAGGGAAGGTGATGGCTGAGATGAGGCCTGAGGAGTATACTCTTGTAATGCAATTCTGAGGAAGAACATTTCAGGCAGAGGGAACAAGAAGTGTGAAGCCCCTGAGTTTGAAACGGGGCTGGAATGTTTGAGAAATAGAAAGCCAGTGTGGCCGGAGCATGGTGAGTTTGGAGGGCAGACAGGGCTTGATGAGCTCACAGATGTAGGCAGGGCTCGAGGTTGGATGACAAATTATATGCTCATCTCACTCTGTGAGATGGTCCTAGATCCGTGATGGCAAGCCTATGACACGCGTGTCAGCACTGACACGTGTAGCCATTTTCCATGACACACAGCAGCATGCGGCCGCATACCAGAGAAGTATGGGGACGCATGCTGAGAAGGACGTTTCATCCTCGGCTCCTACATGGCCAGGTGCAGTAGCCAAAGATAAAATATTTGCTGCAGTGTAGAAACTCTGCCAGAGGTCTGTAGGCCAAAACAACAGAACTCCGGCACAGAGCGTCTATCTAGTTCTGGGACTGCCGGTTAGGCCGTTTTTCTCGAAGTGACACACCACCCGAGTTATGCTCGGTTTTTTGGCAAATTTTGACACACCAAGCTCAAAAGATTGCCCATCACTGTCCTAGGTAAACAAAATGAGTAATGACTTTTTTTGGGCACACGTTTGTGGGCCAGACGCACCAATAGCAATTGCCATGGATGAGACAAAAACTGTATAAATGAAGCCCACCGGTTCCTGTGGGATCCCAGAGCAAACAGCCTCTACTCTGTCTGAGAGCTCGTCTTAGGGTCTGTTGGAGGAGCGAGGGAACTGTGTGTGAAAGTGTGAAAGATTGAGGCAAATCCTGGGGGCTACGTGGCTGAAAGATTGAAATGGGGAGTGGAAAGACAGAAGAGAAGACCCTAGAAAGATCAATAGAATCTGAACCCTGAACGACTGCGCACTGTGAATGGGCAGAGCCAGGGTACCAGGAGTAATGTGCAGGCTAGATTTCAGTGAGGAGAGAAATGTCTCTGTAGGAGATGATGAGACCTAAACTAGGAGAGGGACCAAGAAAGGGACTATGAAGAGAGAGATGTGAAGGTAGAAGAATTACCTGGTGTAGCTGGTGGGAGGAAGAACACTACTGGATGGACTAGGAGAGGAACGATTTAGAAGTAGGAGACCTGTCTGAAGCAGTGATTCTCAACCTCGGCAGGCGTCAGAATTACCCAGAGATGTGTTGAAACACAGATTACTCAGCCTCATGTCCAGCATTTCTGATTCAGTTGGTCTGGGGTAGGGTAGAGCATTTGCATGTCTCCCTACTTCCTGGGTGATGCTGATCCAGGATCACACTTTGAGAAGCACTGGTGTAGATAATGTCTGGTGGATTTGGAGGCTGCAAAAAAAAAATTGTTTTGGTCATATTGTATTTTACAGACCGTAGGTCAGCCAAGTGAAGGTGTTTACCAGGTAGAAGATAGAACTCAGAATAGAAACCATTACTGGGTGCAGAGGGTCCAGCTCATCGGCAGGAACATGGTGTCCGCAGCTAGGGAAGCAGGTTGGTAGACGAAGGGAACACTTGTTTATACAGAGGAGAGAGACATGTGTAGGAAATAAAGAAACATGGAAAGTGCCTTACTTTCAGAGCTGGTAAGGGAAGAGATGAAAGAAGGCACAGGCAGAAGTAAAATGCTTTAGAGAATGTAGTCTTCTAGAAAACATGGGCAAAAGGTAATTTCGTTAAGGGTGGGACCATCAGATTTCAAATGCTACAGTATTTGAGCAAGATCTGATTAGAATTGAGGATGCAGCAATGACTGGGAAGCAAGCTTACCTGCCCGCCAAACTGAGAAGAACCACAGTACCATCTTCATCGGCATCCCAACAAATAAGATGACCTGGCAAACTGGATCACGTGAAGAATAAGCTTAAGGGATGAAAGAAGGGTTTTATCAAAGAACCAGCTATCAAAGAGGAACGTAACCCATTTTGAGGTTGTATCTTTTCTGACTTCACCTCCCCCCACCCACATGTGTGTGTGTGTGTGGGGGGGGGACCCATATTGTGTATATGTTTATATTTTAAGTTGAATCATAATCCTGTAGTTGTGATAATATATACTGTATGTAATGTAGACATTATATATTAAAATATGACTTTAATATACACATTAGGCATTTTTTGTAATCTTTTAGTCTAAAATCCAGTAACTTGTAAAGCTGTGATTTGAACAACATTTTAATATTTGAAGTTGGGAAAGAAAAAACAGAATACGAAAACAGTACGGCTCAGCATTTCAGTAGCATTAGGGAAAAACTAGGTCTACCATTGAATTCTGGTTCAGCCTAGTGATCCTGAAAGCAACGCTGAGCAAGTGGAGCTGTAATTACCCAGGGCTTACGATTTTTTTTTGGAGTGGGAAAAACTAACTTTCAGTTGCTAAGAATCCTGAATATTTCAAAATGAGAAATGTCCTCATTTCTGCTCCATTATAAATTCTCTTCTGGGCTTCCCAGCCTTCATTGAATTTTTAAGCGTTGCTCCTGAGAAGCATTTACATGCCAACCGGGAGACCTGATTGAGTTCACTGAATATAAGAACTGGTACACCGAAACGAGGAAAAAATTAACTTTGCATTATCTAATTAGATTTATAGACTTGCTGCAGAGCACCCCACTTGCCCAAACCTAGAAGGTACAATTAGCTACAGTATTACATCAATACCAACCAGTCTGCTAATAGGTTTCTAAGCAAAGCAATTGGAATTTGTTATTACTAAGGATATTTTAAACTGGATGAATTAAAATTAAGTCACAGACTATTGGGAGCAGTTCTGCTTGAGAATGGTATGGAATAGATGACCTAATCATTTTTCCCCATCTTTAATCTTTTATTTAAGAACCCCTGGGCTTAAAAATATATTTGGGCCTCAAGAGGTATGCTACTCTCTTCAATAGTAAACTCACATGCTTAATGATTTTTTGGCTTAAACATAATTTTAGCATTTATAGTTCTTCACTCTATAAAATATTTTATAATAGGTTTAGCGCTTAAGTATTGAGGTACTTACAATGAAAATATATATTCACGAGTATGTGTACACTGTATAAAAATAATTGGTATTAATTAAAGAGTAAGTATGTTTTAAATAGACAGTAACAGGGAAACGGTCAAAACTTTCATCATTTTTATGAGAAGGTGGGTATGTCAGCATTTCTGTTTATTAAACGAATTATCCATAGAACTTTGATTATTTTTCTCTTTAAATAAAAACACCAAAAAAAAAAAAAAAAACAAAAACCTGTGATAAGATACCCTCTTTAGTGTGAGGAAGGTTTGCAAGTGGTTTTTACAAGAATACCTAACCCTTCTCCAGCTGGAAGCCTTATTTAAATCTGACTCACTGAGTCTAGCTATTGAAGTGAGACAGTAGACTCAGGTTTCTAATGGACTATGAGACACTTGAACAGTTTTACAGAACTTTAATAATGAACAGTTGTTGAATGATATCGTAACATCAGTGCACTATCTTTATGCTTCTGTGAGAATTTTTTTTGATAAATTATTTAAAAAGGCTAAATAGAAAAAAATTGAACATTAAGATACAATTGAACTTTTATAAAAAAAATAATAAAGTCCCTAAGCCGTGATGTTTGAAGTGCAAGTGTAGAAGTTCATTGCTTATCATTTACTATTGCACTTAAAATAACTTTAGTCTGTTGAATTTGAAGTAGATATTTCCTTTATACAATAGTTCATTAACATCTGTTACGAAAACATAGTTTCCTATAACCCTAGCACAAAACAAAAGGATCAGTATATTTAAGTGAGTCATGCAGATTTCATTTTGCCAGAATATATCAAAGATATCTGGACAAGGATGTTCCGATCTACAAAATTAGAAAAAAGGAGGGTGATAAATAGATTCTATTTCTCTTTAGCTTTATAGTTTATTATTCAGTTGTATATACATTTTAAAAATGACTCAGGAACATTTAGTGAGGTTAAATCAATTAAGGTATTTCTATTTGCTTGATTGTTTGATGCTGCTACGGAAAATAGATATTTGTGATGGAAAATATTGTCAAAGAAAAATTTACAATGCAATATGTTATACTAACATTCTTTGTCAATATAAGCGCGTGTACCTAATTTAGACGTTTTATAAAGTGTTTGGCTTATTACAATACAGGTCTTAATTATGCTTACTTGGAATGACTTAAATACAACCCCCTCCCTACCAATATTTATTCTGGAAATTCTTATCAGACAATCTGATCATTATGTTTCTTAAAATTTATTCCAATAAAATTAGTCTTCTAATCTCTAATACACAAAGTATCTCATGTAAATCTTAGTATTTGTTACCTTTGCAATCTGTTTTGCAGGGATTTACATTTTTTTCTTTTGAAAGAAAGCATTTAAAACCCACTGTTCTAAATTCTGCTAACTCTTGCCAGGGTGATTTAAAATGAATAAAAAATCCATTAGATTTTTGGCAAATATGCTCTCAATTATGGTACAGAATAAATGACTACAAAGTGCTTTTTAATGTAATGGCCTGGAAATAACTGAAATCTTAATACTTCACACATGCAGATTTTTCTTTTATAGTGGGGTATTTTGTTTTTAAGCTAAAATATCACTGTCAAGATTGAAAATTTTGAGCACTTAAAATATATATTTACACTTGAACATTTAAACAAAGATTGGTAGACTTTGGAAATATAAGCATGCAGTTTCGTTAACTTTGCTCTCTGCGTGATGGCCTCAGAAGAAATTCTTAGTCCACTATTTGTAAAAGAAGGTTGAAGGAGAGTGTTTTTGTTGTGGTGGCTAATTAAAATAAATGTGCTTACAGTCCAAGGAGGTTCTAGTGGGTGGGAAAGAGAAAAATACTTTTAGCAAATAGTTTTCTAAAATCCTGTATCCTAAAAATGTGGTAAAAAGGGGTCATTTCCAAATACCTTGGTATTTTATAGAAATACATTTTCTGTGTGAAATTAAGATAATTCTTAATCTTCCTTTCATAGTTAACATTTAGACTCTAAAACCCAGCACACATTTAAAAATAAATTGTAGCACAGTTATTAACTTTAGAAATTTTAAAGAGTGATATCAAACCTTAAGAGATAATATAGCCCAAAATACCATACATTTTCCCAAATCCTGATCTTGAGGAAGGAGCTGTTATCGTATGAAATATGGGTCAAAGTATATATATGTTACACTGGTATGCTCAGATTATTTTCCCCAGCATCTTCCTTAAAATCAGAGGAAGGTTTTAATGAGTGTGGCTTCATTTTACTTTTCATAAATTACTACCGCAAAAAAGAGTGCTAGCCACTCTTGTTTGAGCATCCTATACTTGTGACTAAATTGAAGAAAATTGCAGCCAGACAGTCTAATAAATAGCTTCACAGTGGTACAATCATGTTTCATAAGAGGCAGTTATTGTCCTTGACCTTTGCTCAATTAACTGGTAACACCAAAAGAAAAGTAAATGTTAAAATCTTTATTATATGTTGGCAGAAATCACTTCCTGACGATCAAGTGAATAGCTTGAAACATGCATTCTGATTTGCACATACTTTTTTATCTTAAATATCAGGTACTTGTGTTTAAAGGTAAACATGTCTTGTGTGATGATTTATGACTTGGAAAGGCTGATAAAATACAAAAAGAGTAGCTAAAAGTATATTGTGACAATTAAGAAATAGGTTTAGAATATTATAGAAAACCAGAAACTTAGGGCAAATGCAAAGATAATGTATAAATATTTGTTCAGTACTTTTTTTTCTAATGCATTGCGGTACCTTTCCAACTATTCCTTCTGTACTTCATGAAAATAACTGCAATGTCTTTAAGTATATTTTTTTCCTCCTTCTGGACAGGGCATTTCTTTCTTTGATTATGAAACATTTGTTGAGTGGTTGGTTGTTACTTTTTGAGTCCCAGCGCGAGCTAAATGTGAGAATGATTCCTTCAAGGTTAAAAATGTCAGTCATGTACCTAAATAAACCAAGGTGGTTGCATAAACCAAGCCTGCCTGTTTGGGCACACAGCATGTAGCCTTTGAAGGATGAGGCTAGCAGCTCACTAACAATTTTCTAACACAGGTTACATTTTATGAATATATAGTACCGATTTTTAACTGAAGGTATTTAATGCTTCATGTTTCTCTGTCATACTCATAACTCTTGTGATGAGTCAGTCCTAGCAAGAAAGTATTTTATTTCTAAAATTAGATATAGTGAACTTTTTATATTTTTATTTTATTTTATTTTATTTATTTTTTTATTATTTTATTTTTTAGTGAAGTGAGAGGCAGGGAGGCAGAGAGACAGACTCCCGCATGCTCCTGACTGGGATCCACCTGGCAAGCCCCTACTGGGCGATGCTCTGTTTGTCTGGGGTTGCTCCGTTGCTAGGTAACCGAGCCATCTCAGCGCCTTAGGGGAGGCCATGGCGCCATCCTCAGCGCCCAAGGCCAACTTGCTTGAACTGTTCTAGCCATGACCACAGGAGGGGATGAGAGAGAGAGAGGAAAGAAAGAGAGAGGAAGGAGAGGGGGAAGGATGGAGAAACAGATGGTTGCTTTTCCCATGTGCCCTGACCGGGAATCGAACCAGCAGTTCCACGCGCTGGGCCAACACTCTACCACTGAGCCAACTGGCCTAGGGCCTATAGTGAATTTTTTTTAACTTTATGTTTTCTCTGTAATCTCTATGTACCCCCCACAACTCCTCTCACATGCCTCACTTATGAAACAGAACGCTTTAAGAAGCTATTGGCTTCCTGTGACATAGCAACGAGGAATGGGAGAAAGAGTAGAGATTTGGTTTTCTCGCAGGACATCCTTCTATCAAAAGACTGCAGATTTTCCTAATAAAAACAATATAAAATTGTCTCATACATACAGTGATAAAAATCAAATCAAATTTAAATTATTAAGTGGAACATTTTCTGATAACTTTTTTTTAATGAACAACAGATTTAGAACAGTGTTGTTACTTTGAAGTGTTAATATTCTGAAAGTTGAAATTTTAGTCTCCTTTGTATTTCCACCCCTCTCATCATGTGACCGTGAGCATTGTTTCACTTCTTAGACTTAACTAGTAAAAATGATGATAAAACATACAGTGCCTTATTAAGTCAGCTTCCTGATTTATTTCTAGTGCCTCCCATCTAGTTATATATTTTAGTTACTTATTTTATTTATGTCCATGGGCCAGTACTGATACTCCTAGCCATTTTTATTTAGGATATCACAAATATATATTTAAAAGCACAATTGTAATAGTTGACTGACACCCAAAAAGTAAATAAGGAACAAACCCAACATGCTCTAACTGGTTTGTGGTGAAGTAAAAAGCATGAGAAATGTGCTGCATTTCAATCTGTTCATTTGGAAATCAACTTCTTGCCCTGAGGAGGCATAGAGAGAAAAGAAAGAGAATTCTCTTCATTGCTCTGTGGAAGTATGTAGCAGTAGGGGCATGAGCTCATTAAATGTGTTTAAGGAGTGATTGATTCAGCACATGGCACCAGGAATCGAAAGGACAATGTCATTTAGATGTCTAACTTAGGGAGTGAAGATCAGTAAGTTGCAAAAAGAAAAATGGGAACATTCATGTCAGAGAGGTACAGCTAGTATAATTTAGTACTCGGATTACTATAATTACTTCACTGAGCAAATTCCACGGTCATCTCTGAATATAGGCACTACATCTGTATGATTTTTTGAATACTGCTTCAGTGCTTCCTGTCCCAGTCAGCGTGATGAATAGAAATATTTTGGATATTTAGCACAAGCTACAACTCAGGAATACTAAACTCAGAATTTTGTCCTGTAGGCAGTTACCAGGAAGTGGTGAAGGTCACGCCTAGGCTGCTGGGGAAGTAAGTTCTGGAGCCCACCTGTGCCCTGCTTCTGTTGCTGTGTTTCTTTGGTTATGCAAATGGTATGCTAGTCAAGTAAGAGACACACACTTTGTTCAAGAGATTCAGCAATCTCATGGTTTTGGAATAATCTGGTGTTTTAGTGTTTTGTTATTTTGTTTGTTTTTTTGTCACTGTCTCACTGAGAATTTGAAAAAGCCATGTAAGCCCATAATTAATAAAAAAGATTCCTAGGGAAGGTACATTGAAGTTGATTATAGTATTCCTGACTAGGGCTTGAGCATAGGAAGAAGAGAAGGGTGTGCTATCTAAAAGGAGAGGAGCTTTGCTACAGCACAAGGTCATAGTTTAGACCAACCGTTTGTATTGAGGGGGGTGTAGGTAGGATAAGGGCGTCGAAACCACATACTGGTACATGTATTTTCTTTGTAAAAAGAATTAGGTTGAGAACTGAATATTAATCCCCATGAATACTAAATGTCCTGGGGAAATGATATTGATGTTTAATTTACCTTACTGCATAATATATATAGCTCCCCAAGAACAGCCTGGTAGATGAAAAATAAAAACTGACATTATTGTATAGTAAAAGTACACACGGACTCTGACTTGGATTAAAATCCTGGAGTAAACACTGTTAATAGCTTTAGCGAGCTTCACCTAGTGACTGTACTTCCCCAGGCCTCCTCTGCCTCTTCTGTATGGTAGACATAGAAACTGCTTCATAGCGGTGTTCTTGTGCTGTCCTCAAGTTAAATTGATCAGAGCTCCTAGGATAGACAGTGTTTAACTTGCAGTTTTACACATACTGTTTTCCCTTCTTCCCCTTCTTAGATGAACGGAATAATTTGTACAACATTTCAAGAGTGGTTAAGAGAATGAAAATTACTAACTTCTGCAAATTTGTTATGAATTCATTATTTTGAATTGTAAGGGGAAAGGGGTTGAGTGTTGTCTTTTCTTCTGGACTTTTAGGCATTTGCTTTCAAAGTTATGCCCTTGAATGTGCCAATATTCTAAAATGGGGCAAGAGGGAAAATGCTATTATATATTTATTTACTTTTAAAATATGTATCCTTTTTCTGAATGGAAATGTATGTTTGCTGTAGAAAATATAAAAAAGTAAAAGAAATTAAGAAACTAAAAATCGCCTATAATCCACCTTATTCAAAGTTAATTATCATGATCTGTTTGGTCTATTATGTGCCCAAATTTAAGTATATATAGTCATAGACACATACATATATATATATATATATATATATATATATATATATATATATATATATATATATATATATATATATATAATTTTGTGGATTGCCTTTTTTATTTTACTGTGCAAATAATTTATATATTGTTTCTGGGATATATACTGTTTGGTAAACTAATCTTTTATTATCTGGTAATTTTAATATTGAAATGGTTTAAGGATTAAGGAAAAACAAAAATCCTAAATTGTTGTGTACAACACATTTGCAAAATTATTTTACATCTCCCTAAAAATAGTAGTATTGAGTTTTATAAGATGGTTATAAAAGTTGCTGTTGAAACTAATTTTGGGTGCTTCCTGGCTAAACCAACAACTAAGTAGTGAAAAACAGAAATGACCAGCGGGAGCACAAAACTGGAGAAGCAGTTTTTCTTGGCAGTTACTTATTTCACTGTCTCTTCCTTATTCTTTGCCTTAGCAAAGTCCACAGCTTAACTTTGAGTCGCAGTTACTGAACACTCTTAAAGCCTTTAAACTTCTGCTTAGACAATACGTATTAAGAAAGCTAAATTCAGCCCTGGCCGGGTTGCTAGGCTGAATAGAGCATCGTCCTGATACCCAGTCAGAGCATATAACAAAAGTTGACTAATGACTGCATGAATTAGTGGAACAACAAGTTGATGTTTCTCTCTCTCTAGAAAATCAATAAATAAAAAATTAAAAAAGAAATCTAAGTCACTGCCTTGGGGTTAATTATGCTGTGCAGCAAGTACATTGTTAATGTTATTTATTAATCTTGTTCCTATTCTTTCTACTTATTCAACTCAGCCACTTCTTTATTTTCTCAAATATTTTTCTCCATACTTATGAACATTTAAAAAAATAAAAATTATGCCTTTTCTTTTAGTCACTGCCTGGTTGGACTACATCTGTTTCACTGCACAATGATGTGGATTCTTATGTCCATGAGTCTTATTTTAAGTTCCTGTGCACATTTTGTTAGCATATTTATTTATACTTACATATCGTAGTATGACAGGTCAGCACTGTATCTTTCTACCCGTGAGGGAACCAAATTCTAGTCTAAAAATGAATGGATAAGCATCAAAGACTAATAAAGAACTTTTATTGAATTCTTACTGTGCCCTCTGCTAGGCATGGTTATATTCTCAATTTAATCTTTAGACATTTTACAAATGAGGCAATTTGCAGCTTTGGAAAGTTAAAACACCTTATCTGAGGTCACTTGGCCTTACAGATAATGGAACCAGAGATCAAATCGAGGCTGATTGCAGAGCTCACGCCGTCAGGCAGGGTTCGGTACCCCCAACAGCACTTCTTGAAGTGTGTTCTGTGAACCAAGATGTATTAGCAGGAATTACTTTCAAGAAGGTTCTTAGGCCAATATGGTTGAGAAATGCTGTGTGCCTCTGAAGCTTTCTTTAACAACTTTAAACACCACTGATATCTCCAAACTCAGAAAGGTTCCTCATTGTGGTGCACAATTATAAATGGCCATAATACTCTTAGCACTGGGCCGCTTCCCCCCTGGTCCCAAAGCAACTTGAGGGCACGCCCTATCGTTGGCCCCTGCTGCTTTGTCTCTGGCCCTACTATCCTAGAGAAGAGGGTTCCAGTTCTAGTGGCTGTAACTCAGTTGACAAATACTCATTGTCTCCTGCTCATGACTCCCAGTGAGACCTGTACTTCCTTCTTAATCCTTAGGCTTGAGGACCTTATGCAATCATTTTACAGAACACTGACATCAATAGTCATGTTCCCTTTCATGCTTTCCAGTGGGACACAGCTCTTTGATCTTGCTGTGTCACTCATCAAAAATGATTTAATTTCTGTTGTAAGTTCTCATACACAGTGACTATTTCACAATTATAGAAAATCCTACTGGTCAGTTAAAAAAGGTTACTTAGAACAGCTCCTGCTAGGCAGTCGCCTGCATCTTGCTCCATTGCCTCAGCAGCCCAATGAACCTGCTAAGTATCTATGTTTAGAAATCCCTTTTATACAAAAATCTTTCACAGGCCAAACGCTTTTCTGGAAGAAAGGGTTTGTTGAGCTAAATGCTAGCCAGGAAAGGACCAGGCTCTGGAGCGTGCAGTCCGACCACCAGCTGCAGAGCTAGGTGGAGAAGGCAGCACGTCTGCCTCCTGGAGCTGATGGGCCCTTCAGTACGTTATGTTCTGGGGAAGACAGATGCAAGTTGTTTTGAAAGAATTCACTGACTACAGGTAAAGGGGGGGTGGGAAAAGGTGAAGCTGGGTCAGGTCTAGGAGATGCACAGTCCAAAAGCAAGAAATATTTACTGCTTTTGGTGGATTGTGGGCTGAAAGTTCATGCATAAGCAGGATGGTGGCAGTGTGTGGTCTGCTGCTGCTTTTTAAAAACTGCCTGGAAGCTGTTTCAAAGCCCCAACATACATTCAGGAATATGAGCGATCTCTTGTTCATTGGCCTACAGTTCTTGTCTCTTCCCCTCTCTCTCTCTCTCTGGCCTACTGTGATTTAATTAGGGCATCTCAGAACTTTTCTCTTGTCACAGGGAATCCCAACAAAATGGTTCCTTGACTTTGGTTGTGAGACAGATGGTTTTAATAGCTATTACATTGATATTCACATAGAAATAGGTATGTTCAGTGTTTAAATTATGTTTCAGGTACTAGATACTCATTTCAAAGCAGGTTCCTCAAACCAAAGAAATGCTTTTATAAACATTTTGCAGGCACATAAAACACTGAAGCCCTCTCTTGTATGTTATGTGGATACATTTTTCTGCATATGCAAGATGGAGTGAAGCTTCTTAAAATATGGGTCTAATAAAGTTTGTGCTGAAAGTGCCACCTTTTCTTTTGGAAACTCCCTGTAGTGACCATGGATGTTGTTCCTTTGCTCTGAGGAACTTCTGTGTACAAAATTAACATCATTCGTCTTGACTGGCTTCCCTCCGTATTCAGTGTGCACAAGTGCCCCTGGACATCTCTGTGTGTGGCTGCTGGGAAACAGATGTCTCCCAATATCCCCACCTTCCCCAGGGAAACAAAGGAAGAGCAGACTCACCCCCATAGGTTAGGGATGCAGCTTGGATTTTCCTTTCTTTCCTCTCTAAGCCCATTCTGAAACTATCATTCATAAATTTCCTCGAGCCTTCCATGAATTTGTTTGCTTCTGGTCTCAGTGATTCATTTAAAAAAACCTACTTGGTGGGACTTTTCAGTGTCTTGCATTGCGTTGGGCCCTGAGGATACAAAGAGGACTAAGATACAGCCTCTGTCTTCAGGGAAGTTTCAACGTAGTTTGTGATACAAGGTGACTGAAGAAACTAATATGATATATTAAATACTAAATAGAGTGAATTGTACCCGGAAAGTGGGAAGGAGCAGGCCCAGGCAGTAGAATTAACTTTTGGGCTCATCTTCAAAAGTGGGACTTTGCTTGTCTGAGGGAGGAATGTGTGTGGCTGTGTGTTGTGGGGGGGAGGGCAGCAAGTAGAAACTAGAAATTTAAGTGGAGATAAGGAGATAATTATTAAAGATGCTATATCTTTCTTACCAGTTGCTGTATGAAAAAGTGTGATTCCATTGTCCTAAAAAAAAGTCTTCTTTTTGGCCTCAAGGGAGTCGTCTTGTTTTAGAATTTTGAATTTCATAAACATCTTCCTTTCCTCCTTTCCTGGTCAGTATGATTTTCTGTACTTCAGCCATATGCTAGCTGAGACAATTCACCTTTATAATAAAAAGTACCATTTTTAAAATTTGTTTATATATCGAAGCTGCTTCATTCCTGTTTTTATTAGTTTTCCCTCCCAGAACAATTTCAGGTTTCTATGTGTGAGGCCCCCCTACTTATATGAAAGGCTGCCTTTTTTTTTTAAGTGAGAGGAGGGGAGATAGAGAGACAGACTCCTGCATGTGCCCCGACTGGGATCCACTCAGCAACCCCTCTCTGGGGCCAATGCTCTGCCCAACTGGGGATGATGCTTGCAACAGAGCTATTTTTAGCACCTGAAGTAGAGTCTCCACGGAGGCATTCTTAGCTCCTGGGGCTGATGTGCTCAAACCAATTGAACCATGGTTGCAAGAAGGGAAGAGAGAGAGAGAAAGAGAGAGGGGGTGAGTGGGGAGAAGCAGATTGTCACTTCTTCTGTGCGCCCTGACTGGGCATTGAAGCCAGGACTTGCACACATCAGTGATGCTCTACCACTGAGCAAACCAGCCAGGGTCATGAAAGGCAGGCTGTCTTGAGAAGTATGAGAATCTCCATACAATGAAAGATGGCCCGGCTGCCATACCACCAGAAGGGGACGTGCTAAATGTCACTTTTATATGTACAGTTGAAGTCTTAAATTGTCATCATACTCTTGAGAGGCAGCAGAATTAATTGTAGAAAGAATCAAAATGCGACTGTCTTAGACTTTCTGCCTTAATTTTCTTGTTGATACTGGTGGTTAATGTTACCCTATGTATAACATAATTCAGGGGACCTTGTAACATCTTAAGCCACATCCTGGTCTCAGTCCTCTTTCCTTATCTGTGGTTTGGAAGGAACAGGCCTTTCCCATGGGTACAGCTAATTGGAATGGGGGTCAAAACTAGGTCAATTATATTTTTGGTCCAGAGATTTTTGAGTTATGTGGCATTGTCCACTAGAGTGGTCTATAGACATGGCACCAGCATCAGTCAGCTTCATAAGTGTCAAAGTCACATACCAGGCTAAGTTACAGGAGTGAGGGGCTAAAAGTCTTGCCAAGGAAACCAATCTCAGAGAAAGGAATGAAGTAGACTTTCTTTCCAGAAGCAGAGGTGAAAGATGTTACAGAGAGGGACAGACAGGCAAAAAGACTATACTTCTGCCTGGGGACCTTCTAATTTTCATAAGACCGACCTGTTCTTTCTGCAGATTAGGTTCTGTGACAGTTGCTCACATCCTTATAATAAATGCCAATTTACTTAAGCTATCTTAAATGGGTTTCTGTAACTTAGATTATTCTAAAGTAAGATACACCCTGTAGAAAAATAAACTCTTGCTTTAGCTTAAAGGAATTGTTATCAGGGGAATTTCATAAAGGAGCCAGAGCAGGACCCTCAAACCACTGACAAGACTTGACTGTCCAGCTCCTTACGTCTCCTTATTGCTGCCTCTGTCTGGCCTCTCCCCCAACCTCGACTTGGTTTTTGAAGTATGGCAGTCAGAGACAATGAAGCATGTCTTTATACAAGATTAAGTTTGTTTTTCTGTAATTTTTAAAGGTGCCTGGCTTTTTTATTTTTGACATTAAATAATGATTGTGATATGTAAATACGATTTTATATAGTTTATATAATATGAAATTTGTAGAAATTTCTATGCAAATGAATAACACAGAAGGCAGCCAAATAGAAAGAAAGGAGTTACTAACCTCTTAAATGTGTTGGCATTTTGTTAATATTGCTAATGAGTAGTGCATAGCCTTTAACCAAAAACCCGAAACTTAAAAAAAATTTTTTTGGTTAAGGAAAAGTGTTTTAACTTGATTTCTAAAGAATATGAATTTAATGAGTTGCCTGTCATTTACTAAGGCAATATCTGAGTGGCTTATAAAATAGGTGATTGTACCAAAAACTATAGACTATTAAGTTTTTAAAAAGAAGCTAAACATATTCAGTTGTTAACAGTACTTACAATTTATTGCCTTATTTATTGTGAGTTCTTGGTTAATATGTTTTGTTCATATGCTTATGAAGTAATGGAATTTATAATGAAAACAATTATATTTAGTTTTCAACTTGCCTATTGTAAATGGATTTAAGCTTTTTTTGATAGTGTAGGAATCATCTAAATATTTCTTTAACGGTTCAACTGATTACCTAATGACTTTATTATTTATTTTACTGTATTCACTTAGGGTACAGAGTGTTAAAAACATTAAGAGATAATAGAAAGTTAAGGAGACTAATGATATAAACTAATTAGAGTTCTTATTCTGAGATTTAATATAACATGTTAATATACAGTATTTATAGAGTCATGTTTGTACGTGCCTTGGGTTGTTTAAAGGGATAATTTAAATTTAAAGCAGGCAATTTAATTACCAACTTGGAAAGTCTGTCAAACATTAGTATCTACCATATCGCAACTTTAAAAAAATGTTTGGAAAGCTGTTGGAAACTTTTTTTTTCTTTTTTGCCAGCACTTTTACAATTGCAGTAATATTCTGTGACTTTGAATGTAAATTAAAATTTTTTTTATGTTCAGAAACCAGGGAGAGATGATGTCTGCTGATAATAAAAGGAAACTAATACCAGTTTTTGAATCTAGGCGCTTTTTTTGGAGGTGGTTTCATGTGCCTCTTTCATTAATTTATATTGTCGGAGTTAAATGTAATGGGACTTTTAGCCACAGGAGCATCCAGACTGAACCTTAAAAATGCCCTCTCCATCTTTCGTTTCTATTGGAGAGATCAGTGAGAAGTTTTGTAAACCCGAGAACTGGCTTAGATTTTCTTAGGTAAATGTCAACCTAGAACCAGTGGTTCAGTGACAGAGGTTAATTATCGGTGCTGATGTAACAGTAAAAACTCAATTCATTCATAAGGTTTTGTTTCACATGCTCATAAAGAATTTATAAAGCCATTTCCTTCCTTTAATTTGTACACCAAAATACAAAGTCTTCTTTTCGAATTTGCTTCTTCTCTAAGTATTTGGGGGCTAAATTTAGACTTTCTTAAAGGGCACTAAAACAATTATAAAATGGGTAGACAGAACAATCTTTCAAAGGTTGAAGGAGATTTGAATGACTAGCTCCAGTCTGAGGCTAACTTTGAAGTGAGTTTCATATTGGGAATGGTTCTCTGAATCTAATGTCTTTCCATTGCAGAATACCTTTAAATACTTGAGTTATCTAAACTGGAGTGAACTCGGTAACTTCTCCAGGACCCTGGGATTGTTCTTCAAGGAACCCAAAACAGCATGAGAACACCCCCTCCGCTTCCTCGTGCCTCTTATATCTAGTATAACGCAGAAACCTGTTCATCTCGTAGAACACCAGATCCTGAAAATAATTTCTCAATGTAGGAGCAGAATTGTCCTTACCCTGATTAATCTCTTTGCACAATCTGTGATTATCATTAAGAATTTATATTTTTTTCCATGCTTACTATGAATGTTGTCCTTCTTAAACAGCTATTCAAATAAATTGATGACTTGGATGAGGTGAGAATAGGTACTTATGCTTGGTTTACTCAGATGTGTAGTTTCTTAGTAGATACTAGATCTGGCATGGTATCCAGTGAAGCTTTCAAGAATGTCATGTGGGATTTAATAACAAGGAAAAAGAATACACATCACCATGTGGTTTCTACTGACATTTTAATTTAAACCCTAAAACTAAAATGTGTCAAGAGTAGGTACTTTCAAGTTAATATGGAATTTACAAATAACCCCAACTGCTTACTCTTATTTGCTTTCAGATGCGAACGAGATATTTATAGTTATTTGTTAATTCCATAATTAATAGGAAAAAATGAACTCTTGGACAAATGCATTACATTAAGTTATCTAAAAACTACAGTTTCTTAGTTCATATTTTAATAATGGAGAGAATCTGAAGTTGGAATGTATTTAAGTTGTTTAAAGTGAAAGCATTGTATGTGTTCCACAAGACTTTCTAGAAAGAAGTTGAAATTTGGAGCAAAGATAGGCTTTATTTGTTGGTAAAGTGAAGATTTTTGTTTGGTTGTCATGAAAACAAATTAGTTTGATGATTATGGTGCAATAATAATGGCCTAATCTCAGAGCCCTTTCTGTATTTGGACTTTGCTTTGCTTCCTAACATTATCTTCATTCATTCTTGTTGTTAAATATCAAATTGATGTATATTAAAGCTGGGTTCTTTGTCCAGACATCTGGAGGTACATTTGAGATGTATTTGTTTCAGAGAAGGTGAGGTTCTTGGATCATCTTTTTTTATGTTTGTTTTTGAAGGGAAACAGAAAAACTCTGTCATTCAGAATACCATGAATACCTTTTCTTTTTCTTTTTCTTTCGGCAATCTCTGGAAAGTTAACCCCAGAATTTCAGACTCTTATCACTGAAATTGTATTTCTATCTTAATCAAAATAGTACCGCTATACAGAATTTCTGTAACCTAAACTTTAATAAATTTATATTGCATCTAGAGACTATTATAGCATATTCTCTTAGAAGAGTAAAGAAATATATATCTGATGGAAAAAGAAAGGATAGGGATGGCTTTGATGAATCGTGGACCAGACATTTATGAGAAAATTAATTCATTTTCTAAAGAACTTAATTTAGAAATGTGAAAAAGACCTTTCTCTTTTTTCTCAACTCTCTTGTAAAGGGATGAAAAATGATTATACTACTAGCCAGCGGAGGTGTTTTAATTTTGTTTTGAGCTTAGATTCCGCAGTACCCGATGTTGTCGAATATTAAAAAAAAAAAAAAAGAACCCCTCCCCTCCCACTATAATTTCTTCTTGTCTGGGAATTGTACCAGCAGCAGTGTGAGCACACATACACTGTCCTCTGCTTCTGCTCCGTCTTGGCGAGCCAGGCTTCACTCGGGTTCATCCCAGAACCCAGAGTTAAGGATGTCCTAGCGCCTGCCGCCTGCCTGCGGGAGAGAAGGGGGGATGAAGAGGTGGAGTATGCAGTGGTGGGAGGCAGCTTGGCTTTGGAGCCAGAGAGTTCTGACTTTGAGCCCTGATCTACCCTCATAGCTCCTAGGTACATTGGGACATAGTACTTAATCTTCCAGAGCCTCACTGTTCCCGGATCTGTAAAGTGGAGATTTTACTACCTTCACAGGGCTGCCAAGATGATTAAACGGAGCTTACTGCATGGTTTGTTTACAGGTTACCATCCCTGGCCTCCCTTAGCCCGTTGCGTTCTGGGGAGTGAGTAGGGAAAGGAGGAAGCATAGTTTTTTTGTAGCAGAAACCAGGGCTCTGCCTGTGAGGAATGAAAGGAGGAAAGTAAGAAGTGGCCTCCAGGAGTATAAAACCTGCCTTAAAAACCCTAACTCCTATAATGTCACAACTGTTAAAAATAAGACCGTGAAGTGAAGTGGCATATACACGCCAACACTTTTAGTTGAGAGTAAAATACTCTTTCTTGCATTTGGCTATTATTATTTGTTCTCCCCGTTCAGAAAAATATCTAAAGGAAAAGCTCTCCTTTTTTTGGGGGGGGGGGGGTTGGTTTTAAGTTTTTAGACTCAAAAAAATGTGAAAAGGGGGAGGAGTCCGACTTAATTTATCCAGGGACAGTGGGAGGCATACAAATAAGTTAACTTTGTGGCCCTGAGTTCTCTTCCTAACAGTGCTGCTGACTTACTTCAGTGAGCTTACTGACCTGGTTTCCTTAGTGAAGAAAGGCTTGAGGAGAAGACCCCTTCTTAAAGGAGGGTCACATCTCTCTGTGGCCCTTCTCAATGTCCTCCTCTGAGGGGCTCCCTGAAAAATGATTATACTACTAGTCATCAGAGATGTTTTTATTTAAGGTATGTTTAAGAAATTCCCATGGCCAGATAGGTTTGGCCCAACCCGTTTATTATACCCCCTGTCTTACAGATTTACAAATCTGAAAAGTCTTGAAGAAATTTGTTTAACTTTAACCTTGTTATTTTCAGCAAATGATGTCTGAGAACTTGCTATATGTCATAGACTGTCATAGCTTGCCTCAGGGAGAGCTGGGGGAGGTGGTGAGAGACAGGGAAAAAGATTGAAATGATGATTTCAGGTAATGATGAATACTTTGACTATCATACATCAGTGGGAACAGTGTGGGTGAGAGGTAAGAGAAGAGCTGTTTTAGTTGGCTGGGCATAACAGGCTCTCGGAAAGGTGCTAGCTGAGTTGGAATTGGAATGATAACTGGGACCGTACAAGGTACAAGTGAACTGGACTTGCCAAAATCTCGGAGGGTCGAACCTTCTAGGAGGAGAGAGAAACAGAAGGAATCTGTGTTCTCTTGAGGACACTGAGGAAAATATGGGTGAAGAGCATCTGTATAAGAAGTATTTCAGCATCAGGATTTTGCACATGTAATATATAGTTGACCTTTATTGAGCGTTATATGCTAGAGACACAGTGGACCCAGTGACATTTTAAAGAACAGAGTAATTCAAAGGAGAAAGAGTCAGCATTTCAGGGACCAGTGATTAGCTATGTGATGGAGGTAGCATGTCGCAGTGATTGAGACTGGAGCCAGACTGCCTCAGTTCCGCTCCGCCACTTACTTGCTTTATAACTGGAGGCAAATTATCGAACCTCTGTGACTGAATATTAGAGACCTAGATAGTGCCTCTTTCAGTGGATTGTTAGTATATGCAGAGTTCAGGGACAGTGCCTGTAACACAGGCACCACTTGCTAAAATAGATAATGATGGTGTGATACCCTGTCACAGTCATCATCACGGTCATTGTCACCATATCAGAAAGTGATGGTAATATCATCATCATCTTCATCATAGAAGAGGGCCTAGTGCCATGGCACAGCCCACATGCCTGGACAGCCATCATTCTGTCCTAATGGGGCTCAGGCCTGCCCTTGAGAGTCTTACACATCATCACCCCTCCCCCCCATATAGGCACTACGCTTACCCAGCAAAGGAGATTAAAACTTGCTTCATCTGTTTTCTATCCAAGTTAACATCTTGAATAATGATAATAAAAAAAAAGTCTTTGAGAACTTGTAAGTCTTAAGTCTAGTTATCTTCTGTTTTGAGCAAGGAGAGAGGTGCCGATAGGGTTGAGGATAGGATGGTCCAAATCAGAATCTATAATCAGCCATTTGCCAGCAGGATTGGGTTTGATGAGAATCATAGTTCTGTAATTATAATAGATTATCCTAAGTAATCTTAAGGCACTCACTGATATACCATGTTCCTGCAGAATCAACAGAAGTTAAAATTAATCTGGAACAGTTTTAGCATGTTATAGATTTCTAATTCTTAGAAAATTGGCATTCCAATAACAGAATAGAAAAGTCTCAGTTGCTGCAAACTCTGAAACCCGGATAACTCATTTCTTAACCATTTAGATAAATGAGAGATTTTTATAAAGCTGAAGAAATTATTAAAATTCTATTTGTACATGATGAAGCCATTTAGCTAACCAATTACATACCTAACTTACATAGCAACCCTTTGGAATTAACCTAATTGTATTCTATTGAAAAGTCACTCACCTTTTGTAGCTGATGGTTTTATGCCAAGAGAATCAAATGTCAGGTGTTCTCATTACCCAGAGCCAGATTTCAACATTGCTTATTTAAGGCACAAAGAAAGCCACTCAGATAAATTCGTTTTAAAATTATTTTCAGTTATCCTTATGTGTCATATGCGCTGCCATGTTCCAAGACCACTTTATTCTTGGATACTGCTTTCTAAAATCCATAGGCTTCTAGTCTTAAAAAAGAAAAAATTGAAACACAGAAAAATGATTACCTCACTTGACACATTATTTTATCCTGGGGAATCCTAATTAATACACTAATGTCTGAGAGCTGACATCCTCCTACATATTATTTCAGGATTCTATGTGCAAGACTGTTATTCTAGTTACTTGAATAACATATATTCTCCACAGCTTGCCAATAGCAGTTTTATTATTCTTTTTGTTGTTGTTTATGCCTATCTAATCTTTAGAGTATGGTCCTGAGTGGGAGGTGAATGTGTTCTCGTAAAGGATGTTGAAGTAAATTATTTTGCAGAGTATGGTTATTTCCATTTTTTTATGTACAAAGATTCCATAATCCTGAGGTTCTATACTGTAGGGTTTGTTGAATGTTGCTTTTAATTTTAGTGAGATAAAATTAATGTTCTGAATGAAAAAAAAAGATTTGCGTAGCATTTCTCAGATAACTTTTTTTTTTGAGACTCAGCTTAAAATAGATGTATCACAGACAATCTTCAGAGAAAGGGATAAAAAGAACTTTTATGGGACAGCTACTGTGTGCTAGGGATTTCATGGAGGATTTAATTCTTACAATAAATCTTCAAGGTCAGTGATATAATCCATCTCAAATAAATTTGCTCAGATTAAGTATGTTGCCCTAATGGTTTTGTACATTATTGTTTTGACTTTGTTTTATTGTCTTTAAAGTTCAGAGCCAAATTTTTAACTTACTTTTATTTAGTGAGTAAAACTATATAATACCTTTTAGAATTTTGTGTTTATCTTTTTTTATTCAGTTTTCCTGCCTTCATTTCTTTTTTCTGCCTGATATTTTAAAAATTACATTTTTACAATATGTTTTTAGATAGACTACCTCATATATTTTTCAGTATTGTTATTAAATTAACGAAAAACTCATTACAGACTTGGCCAGAGTCACACAGGTAGGAAATGGAAGAACAAAATATTAATGCAAACCCATATATGATTAATTGCAAAGTACTTGCTGTTCCCAATACACCTTTGCTGCCTTATGGAATCCAGATAAAAATAAAGAAAAGAATGTAAGTGCTTTGAATGAGTTCACAGCTATTTGTATGACTAGAATACAATCTATTTTGAGCAAAGAGAACTGGGTTATAGTCTATTTCTATACTGAGCCAAACTAGAAAGTCGTAGTCAGGCTATAGGATTCACTTTAACATTGTATTAACTTAATGAAAATGCCAGCTCCCATTCAGGCAGATGACCAGCAGGTGATATCAAAGAGGACATCTTAGCAAAAGCAATCTTTTTCTAGTAATTACTGATTGTGTCCTACAACCTTCCATGTTAATTGGCCTGGAGTGCTTAGTACTGTTTCAGCCAGGTCGTCCAGAACCCCACAAACATCTTTTTGTCAACTCCCGTAGGATGCCATTTTGCAGCCTTTCCTTAATAGGAATGAATGTAGAGAACTTTCAGACTTCTGTGTCTCTTAGTGGCTTTTGAAGTTTTGAGAAAAATGACAGTTTTATTGTAAATAGATGTCTGATCTTATAAAGAGAGGAAAATCTAAAAACAAATACAAACAAAAAACAAAAACAGAAAAAACCCACCACAGATGAGCCTATCTTTATGAATTGTTTATTAGAAAGATTAATTTTTAAGTTCATAATATTCATTGGTTTATCTTTCTGATCATGATTATTGCTGTTTCATAGCAATCATGGTATTGTATGATAGCAATTGTTTTGTTTATTTATTTATTTATTGCCAAAGGGTAACACTCCTGTATTTCTGAAAACCTGAGAAGCAAACATTATTTGAAGGTGCTTTTCCTGGTTCATTCCCAGGGTCGGGAATGTAACAGGGAACTAAAGAACGGTACTCAGACATCCGGGGGAATGAGAGTCCTCTAAAAGAGAAGCCCAGATCACTGTGGGTCCAGCCCTGCTGCAGACCTTACAGAAGTCAGAAACCACCGACTTCCCCCTGAATTTGGTGGGCAGGGGTGGGACCAGAGCCTAGTTGTTGATTCCTAGTGTAGGTGTGCAGTGGCTCAGGCCTGAGAAGTCAATGAAGGGCTAGGTCTGTCTTCCTGTCTTCGATCTTCCATGCAGTTGCCTTTTCTTGGATGACACTCTTCACTTTTTTTTCTGCTTCTTTAATCCTTATCTGGCTGTCAGTGTTTAATTCACGGTTTCCTCTTCCTCCAGGAAACCTTCCTTTTGCCTGCTCAATCTAGCCCACAATGATTTCTTTTTTTCCTGGCTGTTTACTACATTTGTTTGCTCTCATGATCTGGCCCTTGACTGGACCCTGTCTGGTAATCCCTAATATAAATGCTATCAATTCACTGACTACAGATGAGGGACTTGTTTTTATTTCACCCCTTGAGGTAGGTACCGTTATTATCCCAAATGTACAAAATGGAGAAACTGAGGTTCAGAAAGGTTCGATTTCTTGGCAGTCACAAAACTGTGAAGTCACTGAGCCAGATTTCAAACCAAGGTCACTTTGTGAATCTGCGCTCTCAAACACGTCTTTAAGGTTCTTCAGAAGTGTTCCCTCTCCTCTTATGTTTTAAGAAATGAGAAATAGAAAGGAACACCAAAGAGTGAGGGGGAACCGTTCTCATATCTGCACAGTGGGCAGTATTCCCTGGAGGTCTGTGGCGGGCAGTGGGCAGTGGGAGGGAAGAAGAAAGATTGTCCTTAGCACCCAGTCCAAAGTCTTCTTTCTACTGCATGGTTCTGGAGGTATAAAACTCAGCTTGCAGTCAAGATGTGACATTGTCATTGGAAGCTGCTGTTCTTGCAACCTGGGCCCTCTGTAGGAGGGAGCGCTCCACTTTCTGTCACTGTGACCATATCAACAGCTTCTCTGTGAACATCTGTTCATATCTGTGGGGTTTACCATCTAGTCAGTGGTCTGTGTGGGCTCTCTCTGAGTCTGGAATGTCGTCATTCGCCTTTTCCTAACTTCTTTCTCTTCGCTGTCCTAATTATAACTATTTCAAGTACCTGGGACTGTGTAGTGGGCTCTAGAACCTTATCCAAAGGGGGCCTGTTACCCTTGTCATTGGGGCTATTCATGTGTGTACTACTACTCTATCATAAATTTACAAAATGAATAAAATAGGAATTACCACCCAAAGAGAAATTGCTAAATTTTGGTATATATCACTCCCAACATTTTCCCACATCTATGTATATATATTTTTCTTTTCCTTTTCCTTTTTTAAATTTTCAATGTGAGAGAAAGGGAAATAGTGAGACAGACAATCCTCCATGCATCCCAACCGAGATCTACCTGGCAACTTCCATCTTGGGCTGATGTGCTTGAATACGGAGCTATTTTTAGCACCTGAGGCTGATGCACTCTGACCAACTGAGCCATCCTCAGTGCCCAGGGCCGATGCTTGGACTAACCAAGCCATTCTCAGCACCCGGGGGCTGATGCTTGAACCAATTGAGTCCCTAGCTATGGGATGGGAAGAGGGAGCAGGAGGGAGAGAGAAACAGATAGTCACTTCTCCTGTGTGTCCTCACCGGAGATCAAACTGGGATGTCCATATGCTGGGCCATCGCTCTATCCACTGAGCCACTGGCCAGGGCCGTATTTTTCAAGTAGAGTACATAAATATTTTTTTTTATAGGGAAGGCCCATTTTATACCTATAGTTTAGCAATCTGACTTATTCTCTTAAAACTATTTTTATTAAATACTGTCTACATCACTTAGTAGTAAAATTATAAGCCAAACTTCTATTTAGGTTGTTTTCCACCCCAGCTGTTGTAAACATTTCTGTGATGAGATTTAGCTAATTCTTTACATGCATTCTTACATATTTTTTTCTTTTCTTTCTGGTTTCTTGTTTTACTTTTAAAGTAATATACATACAGGTGAGGAATAACTTAAGTTGCCCCTATACCATCATCAGTAGCCTCATAATTTCCTTAGGATAGGTTTCTAGAATTTTAATTTTCAGGTCAAAGGTATATAAAATTCTAATAAATCACTTGCTTTTTAAAAAGGTTATATAAATTGACTCTCATACCGGTAATTGAAAACCTCACCAACACTGGAATTATCATTTTAGATTTTGTTAATTATATAAGGTAAAGAAAGAAATCTCATTCTTTTTAATTCATATTTTTAATTGCTAGTAAAGTATCTTTAATTTATTGACAAGTATTATTTTGTAAATGAACCTTATTTTCCCCCATTTTTTCATAGATGTGTTTATTTTTTTTCTACTGAATTGTAAGAATTTGAGGGGTGGATGTGGTTAGGATTTAAGAATATTAACAGTTGGATTGCCATATACATGACAAACATTTCCCCAAGTTTTTTGTTTTCATTTGTGGCATTTTAAAATTAAAATATTATTCATTATTGATGATTTAAAAAACTAAAAATTAAAACTACAGTCTATGCTGTAGTTAGGAAATACACAATGCTTCCCATTGACTTAACAATAGAAAATTCCTGTTTACTTCTTGATTGATATAAAAGGTACAAATTTGGCCTACCCTTTTATAAGCTCACATCTCATTCAACTAATAGTTGAGATTGTTCAGAAGTTCTCTTCTTTACCTTCCTGACTTGAAATAATGCACCTGATCCTTTATTTCATTACCATTCAACAGCACCTCTCAACTCCCCACTTTATAGACTAAGGATATCAGCACCTCTACCCTTTCTGCTCCCCTTCTCTCTCTTGTCCATCTGCACCTGGAAGCTCTTGAGTTCAGAGCTTTCCCAGAAGCTTCTCCCTCCTCTGTGGTCTACACAGGACCAGCATCCATCGCCACAGCCTATCTTTCAGCAGGTTCATCTCCCAGCCAGCTCTCCCCTGCTTCCTGTCTTCCAGAAAGTCTGCTTTCCGCCCTCTGCCTTTCTCTTCTCTATTTCAGGGTCTCCTCCTTTTACCTCTGTCTTTTAAGTGGGTTTTCAGGGAGATGAAAGGCAGCTGTGCCTTGCCTGCCATCTGGAACTGAACTTTATAGTGGCTTTGGATATATAGAGTTTAACGATATTTTTCTGCAATCAAACCTACAAATGATTTTCGGGTTTCTACCTTTGGTGCCATGTTTAGAAAGTCCTTCAACTTAAGGTCATTTTCTTTCAGTACTTCTATTAGCTTTTTTCTTTTAGTTAAATCTTTGTTAACTTCCATAATATATTTTGGTAGCTGGAATAGTTGAGAGATCTATCTTTGTCCAAATGGTTAGCCAGTAGCTCCAATATAATTTATTAAATAATACAAAGTTTTGAAGTGTCACCTTTTATTAAATGCTAAATTCTTACATATATTTGTGTCTGTTTCTGTACTTTGTTTCATTAACCTGTCACATATCTACACTGGTGGCAAACTTAGTTGTGATTTCATAATTCATTTTAATATTTGGTGAGCAAGTCTCGCCCCCATCACCCATCATTGCTCTGCTTTTACTTAATATTCTTGGCTGATGTGTGTTCTCTCTTCCCTTCTGTGAGAAACAAAGTGTTCTGTATTATTGTACATTTTAAATAAGGTTGCAGCAGGTCAGCTCATGTCTTAACTCTTCTTTGATATCTTTTTCCAGCTGGGCGAGAGACGTAGAATTTCCGCGTTACGATGGTTCCCTGTTCTATCTAGGTTTTGTTCTCATTCCCAAGACTAGGATTGAAAAATGCAGTACATTGCCAATAACTGTAACTCTAACCCTTTCTGATTTTGTGAACATACACTTTTACTGACATTTTTGTGTAGTGACTTGGAGCCAAAAGTGATCACTTACCCAGATTTCACTATCAACAGGGCAGGTGTGCTTCCACTGCCTGGCACCTAATCTGCTCTCCCTATCTCTGGTGATCTCTCCCAGCCTCCATCACTGCCTCCCTTAGGAATGTGTAGGTGGCCTCGAGGCCATTTCAGCAGGTCCTTTTCCTACCCCATCTGCCAACCCATCCTTGGCCTTCCCTCCCTGAGTGTGAGCACAGAAAGTTCCTGACCTCTGTGCTCTGGCAGAGCTGGGCACCTAGCAAGTCAAGAAATACTTATTTAATTATACTTAACATGGAAACATTGCAGCATAAACATGACATGACTCATTCCAGCCAGAAGAATGAGTACTTGTTTCCTGGCAGGAAGGATGCCAGGAAACCTGTGCTTGGGAGTCTCTGTGGCACGGAGCCGGTGTTTGAGGTAGATAGAATTTCAGCCATCGGAAACTCACCTTCACTGATTCTTCCGTAAACACACTTACAGAAAAATGAAAAATAGCCGCTTTTATACAAACCTCTATCAAAAGCCAAGGAAAGCAGAAAATCACTTACACTATTTCTTTGTCCTTTTACATTTGCTATTATTAGTCACGTACTTCTTTTTGATTCTTCAACAAAAAATTAAAATGTTAAAAATTACCGTACTTTTTGCTCCATAGGACACTTTTTCCCCCAAAAGTGGAGGGGAAAATGCCCAGGCCTCTTATGGAGTTAAAATATGGTATTTTATTAAATATTTTAACCATTTAGTTCAGAATATATTTTTTCTTGTTTACCTCCTTAAAACCATAAGTGTGTCTTATGGTCAGGTGCGTCTTATGGAGCAGAAAATACCGTAACGTTTTCTGCAGAAGATACTTGACTGAAACTCTCTCCTGGTGCTATCCAACAGAAAAATTAAATGCAAGTCACATATATAACTTAAAAATTCTAGTAACCACATTAAAAATTTTTTAAAAACCCAGGTGAAGTTAACTTTAACATATTTAATCCAATGTATCCAAAATAATATCATGTGTTCCATATAAAAATATTGAAATACTTTAATTTTTTTTCCTTCGAAATCTGGTTTGGATTTTACACTTAAAGCATGTCAGTTGGGATGAGCCACATTTCAAGTGCTCATCAATAGCCACATGTGAGATCATCTTAATTCTAAATTTTGGGTGATCTTACTTTGTCCTTGTATCAAAAATAACCATATCTAGGAATTTTTACCTATAAGAGTGCTTGTCTATAACTGCCTGGTAACTTTTTCAAAATAGACATTCCTGTCTTTATAGGCATGAGACCTACCAGATCAAAATTCTCTACGGGAGGCAGGGCAAGTGTGTTTTGAAGATGGTACAGAGGTGATTCTGACCAGTACCTTTAATTAAAAACCACTGAGCTAGTCCAGTTCTTTGTTGTTGTTGTTTTACCTGTGACTAAACGTGTCCAGTGATGCATAGTAATGATGCAGACCTGAGTCTTCCAGTGATAAATCTGACATCTTTTGCTATATCTCATCATTTGAACATAGCAAGTAAGAAAGCATACTAATATTATACGTAAATTTTCAATAACAAGAAAGGGACTGGCAAGAAAAGGAATTTTTAGATTTCCAGGAAATCAAATGTCAGATACCATAATGGTGCATGTGCGAATATGTGTGTGCACACACATTGTCTACATACTTTTGCTAATTGAAATTTCATTGTGATGGGCACGACTGTGTGGATTTTATGTGCATTTCAGTTGTCTTGATGTGTTTTAAGACGTTAGCATTAGTCTAGAATATTATGGACTGAACTGTTTTTTAATGTCTCTATCAAAATAGCAGTCAGGCCTGTTGTAATTATTTGAATGTATCTCTGGGCAACATGATCTAATATAAAAGTTCTTCAATCTGTCTATTTTAAAGTGTGAGAAAACACCTTCAACTCTTGAGTTTTCAGGTTCAAATTTTATATCTTTAATGATGGGGCTGCCAGATATCAGCAGGCATATGGTTGACTGCTCTGTAATTTTATGGAGATTCTTTATAGGGTGAGTCACAGTGACTTTCTTCTCTTTCACATACAGCTGGCAAGGGCAGCACTGCATTGTATGCACTGAGATCATAAATCTCAGGGAGGTCACCCAGAGGTAATGCCAGCATTATTTCAGATGAGTTAAAGATATGCAAAAAGATATTTGCTTTTTTAAAGAAAAAATTTTTATTGATTGCTTTTATGGAGATAGGGGAAGGAAGGGAGAGACAAAGAGAGACTGGAAATCACTTTATTGTTCCACTCAGTCGTGCACTCATTGGTTGCCTCTCACATGTGCCCTGATCAGGGATCGAACCTGCAACCTTGGCATTTCAGGACAACACTCCAACCAGCTGAGCTAACTGGACAGGGCCTTAAATGTTTTCTTTTCACACTAATTTTGTATGAAATGACTAAACTTAAAAGATTATCCAACAGTTTTATTTAAGGCAGATGAATTTAACAATGAAATATTTTTATAGTTCTTTCATCAATATCCTTGCTTACTAAAAATCAGTTTACATTAACAGAAATTGCAAGTAATTAACAAGCCTGTTAAATAAAATAATGGCTTTCATAGTGCCCTGCAAATAATGATTGAACTTTAACAGTAATCAGGATGGTTATTTATGTAGTTCCCCGTTGAATCTTGAGTTTAATTATCTAAATTACCTTTTTTTTTTTAAGGTGGTTTTTTTTTTACAGTAGTTTCAGATTCATGGCAAAATTGAGAGAAGAGTATAGAGATTCCCCATACACTTCTGCTCACTCCATTCCCCAAACCTGCGTAGACTCTTCATTGTCTACGTGCCCCACCAGAGTGGTATATTGATTACAGCTGATGAAACTACATTGACACACCATAGTCACGCCAAGTTCACAGTTGATCTTGGAATTCACTCTTGGTGTTACATGGTCTGCAGATTTTGACATGGACCTGTCATTATCATATCTTACACTGCATTTCACTGTCCTGGGAATTCTCTGGGTTCTACCTTTTTATCCCTTCTACCACTGATATTTTTACTGTCTCCATAGTTTTGCCTCTAATTCTTTTTATTACAAGTGAGAATTTCAGACTGAGATCCAGAGAGATCAAGGGATTAATATCAGGTCACAGAGCTTCTTTCTGATCTGGCACTGTCTCCTGAATCATTTCACTGATTTACCTTTTTCACTGGCTCTGATGACATTTTCTGTTGGACTGTATGAGCATATATCAAGATGTGATATGCTATTACAAAATGATTAAAAATGTTTTTCTCTTAATTATAATGTATTAAATCTGTGAGGAAAATATATTTGATTAATAATTTTAAGTTGACCAGATGATAAACAGAAGACTCTTATTGGGAGTGCACTGATGTAGTCTTAGAATTAAATATCTTTTATCTAAAAAAAGAAAAAATATTTCTCTTCTGATCCAGTGGTAATTTTTTTTATGCTGGACAACGTTTTGTTTTGTTTTTTTAAGTGAGAGGAGGGGAGATAGTGAGACAGACTTCCTCATGTATCCCAACCAGGATCTACCCAGCAACCTCCATCTGGGGTAGATGCTCATCTGGGGTAGATGCTCGAATCAACTGAGCCACTGGCTGCAGGAGGAGAAGAGGGGGAGAGGGAGGGAGAGAGAAGCAGATAGTCACTTCTCCTGCGTGCCCTGACTGGGAATCAAAGCCAGGATGTCTATGTGCTGGGCTAGTGCTCTATTCACTGAGCAAACTGGTCAAGGCCTGGACAATGTTTTTATTGCAGAAATAAAACTGATAAACCTGGTCCTCAGCTCCATGTGCTATTCAGTTTTCCCCGGTGGGCACCTGTTCCCCATAAACCTGGGAGTTCGTTGGAAGCTAAGTAATTGCTATTTGCCAATGTTAAGGACTGCTAGGCTGCAAGCTGGCAAGAAAATAAAGTTATGTTTTCTATGACAGTATTTGTACAACTGGTCAGGCATTGAGTGGTAGTTTTTCTAATATAATTGGACTGTGATGGACAAACATGAATAATTGTACATTGTCTTAGAAGAGTTCCAGAAAAATATTTTTATGATCTACTGTACTTTACAATCAAACAAGGAGCCTGTTTGCACACATCCTGAAAACTGTAACTTGATAACTGTTTTGATTATTTCTTAGTAATTTTTGAAAGTCTGCCAACCAGAAAATTTATAATAAAATCCAGTATTATGAAATTAATAGTAATTACAAAAATACAACTGTTCCAATAAATATAAAAGCATCAATAAACATATAGCACATCAAATCTAGTTGTATTTTCCAACTTTAGCTTAAAAAGTATATTTTCTCCTTAAATGAATTAATTGCATGAATGTTATTTCCTATTATTACTGAAAAGGATTCGTCATAATTTTTAATAGCAACTTTGATTTTAATCTGAGGGCTTTTTGGTAAGTTAAAATGAATTTTTCTACTATGTGATTCTGAAATGTTGACCTCTGCACTTTCTTAGTGTTGTATATTTGACTTTGTAAAGTTAATATTGGGGCTTTTCTGTTGCTCCAGGCAAATTTGGCAAACCTCACACAATATCTGGTCCACAAAAAGATAGGATATTTCTTGAAAATAACGTATAACCCAATATTTTGGGGGGGAGTTATAAGATACAAGTAAGACGTAATTATTAGACTCTATCCTTTAATCTTGATGTTTTAGTAGAAGTTCAGGTGTTGTTTTCTTTAAACAATAAAGTTCAGTTCAAAAGGCAGAATAAATACAAGGCTCTTTAAAAACTCTTGAAAGAGTCCATATTGTGATAAGTATTTCAGCCTTTGGATTTTGATAACCTAAGAAGCTTTATTTTGAGACGTCATTAACTTGTGCTTTGACCCAGATCACTCTGTAGGGTTGTAATAGTTTCAGGCTTATCTCTAACTAGCCTTCCCTTTGGGACACAAAGTATGTTCCAAGAGAAAGAGCAAGATCACAGTGTGATTAAATGGAGTCTACAAGGAACTAAAGGCACTAAGAAAATACCAGATTTTAAGAAATCTTCAAACAAGAGGGTCAGACAGACCCAGATGAGCCTTCTGGAGAAGTGAAATGCTTGGTACATGTGCACATTATGTACGCTCTGAATAGAGCTGTTCCAACCAGGAATCCAAATCAGCTTCTTAAGCCTGGTAGAGTCAGATTACTGACACTCAGCAGCCGAGTTTGTAGAATGCCTTGACAGAATCAAGTAGCAACCTGTCGCCCTTGCCTTTCATTTGCTCCCAAACTTACAGTTTTATGGATTTTCTCATTACATTCCTTCCAGCTCCAACAGTTGGACAGCATTTTCCAAAATATCATTCAACCTCTCTCTAATTCCAGAGGCAGTACCAGCACATCCTGGCATCTTGCCCATAGTCATATTTCAGGAATACAATGGTTGCCTTGGTGATGGCTAGATGCCAGATCATGAAGCCAAGTTGTGGTTTGGACACGTGGACCTGTTCCTTTCTGTAACCCTATCATAATTGCCTGCTGTCTCCCCCCTGGCCCCCACCAGAATCTAAGCTCCTGGAAGGCAGATGCTATGACTTTTGTCTCTGTTATGTCCAGAGCTCAGTCCATCAGGGACATGATGGATGCACAAAGAAGGTAGGTTGAGGGAGCAAATGCAGCTTTCCAAGAGGTCCTAAATTAGTCCCCTCAAATCCCAGTGTTTCTCTGTTTAATGCCCTCAAGTCCTACGGGAACTGGATTGTTAGCAGGGGGAGAACCCATTGCTGACCCAACTCCTGAGGAGTCCTGGATATGGAACCTTGTTGGGCTCAAAGAATTCTTTCAAGGAGCATTCTGACAATCCCTTGGGCACTCAACTCCTGGACTCCCAAAGAAAGTCCTAGAGTTGGTCCAGGGATTGGAATTTCTCTAGCTGTAAAGACAGTAATCTTATATTTAAAATAACAAGCAAAACAAACCAAAAAAAAAGGAAAGAAAAATCTGGGTAAATCTGTTTCTCTGCAATACCTTCCAAAGGCATAGAATAAAAACATGCCTTAAGTCTTTGTTTATGAGAAGGATAAAATTACATGAAAATGAAATTCAGGAAGCAATGCCATTTTATTATAGAAAGTTAATAGTGCTTTAGGTTTAACTGTCATTGAGAGGGTGCCAGCCTCAAGACTTCTTCAGGTATATGGTACAGTAAAACTTGACCTTTCCAAATGAACTGAGCAGCTCATTTCTAGTTAATGAAATGTTAGAATTATAGAACCATATAAAAACATCAGTTCTTTTTGACAATTCTTTTGAAACTGTTGTAATTAGGATTGGACTAGACTGTATCGACTGCATCTTTGCAAACGTTCAGTTTTTTGAGGCTGGCTTTAACAATCACTGAGAAGACTGTCCATATGTTGTTTCTACGTAAGATGGTTCAGTCTGGTAACTTTTCCCTCCTATAATATTTTCTCAACCACTGATTTACTTAAGCAAACACTTCATAAAAAGTGCAAAGGTAAACTTAAACCTTGTAAATAATTCCAAATCAGTAGAATATAAATAAATGAAGTTTTATACATCCTACTTTAATAAAAAATGGTTCTTTTATTTCCTATGGCAACTGTTCATTAATTTGCCATGCTAACTAGTAAATAATCTGACATCTACGAGAATGTGAGGTTGAAGTGAAAAGCATGAGTTAGATCATGTGTTTTAAAACTATTTGTTACAAAAGAAAAAAACAACCAAAATTACCTTGCATAACCTTCTTATTTAAGTTGGATTTAATATCTGCATTGTCCAAAGATTCGGGTGTTACTCTTCTACGTTTCTTTACCTAAATAGTGGGAGGAGTCGTTTTGCCATTTGTATGTTTTCTCAACTCTTTCTACCTATACTTATCCATAGGTACTTCAAGACCCACAGTGAGGGTGAAATTTAACACACATCGAACTTCGGTGCAGATTTGGTGAGGTGCAGACATTTTGCAGCCTGACTTTATTCTGTCATTAAGGATTTTGCTCATAAACTTGCAACCTTGCTTGTAGAAGATTGTCCCCACTGTTAGGTGCTCTGTCTTAAAGGGAAGAACAATGCTAAGGGTGGTGACAATTGTTTATAATATACCATGATAAAGCTCCAAAGAGTTCTCTCGATTAAATTTATTAATAACCTTAATTCCTCTAACTGTTCACTTCATTAAATTTTCTCCTGGCTTCTGGGGACAGGGTAGGAAGACGAATTATTCCAATACTTGATGCTGTTCATTGGGCTTGGCAGAGTTTCTTTAAAAGTTTAAGTGATAATAAAGATAGATTACAGATTCTGGTTTATCCTCAGATCTTAGCAGAGAGGTTTTCTGTAGATTAGCGATCATCTCATTTATGAATGAAATATGGCTTCTGTTATATTTTTTAAAAATGAATTTTATCCAACTGCTCCAGGCTTAGATAAGATTGTTAGAATTTGGGGTTGGGTGAGGAATTTTATTCTAACTACTTCTCTAATTGAATAAACATGAGAAACGTTTCTGAACGCTAAAAGCTTTATCTTAAAGTGAATTTGAGAGGATTTATTTATTTTATTTTTTGGAGAACAAGATAGTATCACACTTAGCTAAAATTCTCTGTGAATATTTTGTTTCCTTTCCTATGGAAACAACATTCAGCAGTGGCCATTGAGAAGGATATGTGTGTTTTAATGGAGGGCTATTTGAAGGAAATTCTATATACTTACTCTAAAAACAGCAACTCGGGCAAGTTTCTCAGCCACTTAAATTTCCTGTCTCTTTTTAGTTTGAGCTATACTATTACATTGTGTTGATTGTAGGATTGATAGTATCCAGTACAAATGATAGTAAAATAACATTTTTCTGCTCAGAATTAATTGTAAATATTAAAATATTTTTAGTAGAGTGAAAAGCATATGTATACTTTTAAATTTTGGCAGCTGCCCAGTACTCCTATTCTTTCATTCATTCAATTTGACAAGTATTTATTGACCCCTTTTGTTTCTAGCACTGTGCTAGATGCTCAGTAGTCAAAGATGAATGAGTCATGGTTCGTTCTCTAAGGAGCCACTACCATCCAAGTGTTTGGTCATTTTGGTGGTTCTATTTTTACTTCTTTTGATCAACATCTATCTTCCTGCAGATCTGTTAGGTACTAGGATAATAGTAGTAAAAAGACAAGAATAATCTTTCTCTTTATGAAGTTATTCTCTGGCCCAGTAATAAAAGACAGCATGGGCCCTGGCCGGTTGGCTCAGTGGTAGAGCGTCAGCCTGTTGTGTGGAAGTCCCAGGTTCAATTCCCGGCCACAACACACAGGAGAAGCACCCATCTGCTTCTCCACCCTTCCCCCTCTCCTTTCTGTCTCTCTCTTCCCCTCTCGCAGCCAAGGCTCCACTAGAGCAAAATTTTAGATCAGTGGTTCTTAACCTGGGTTCTATTGAACCCTAGGGGTTCGATGAGTCGGTCTCAGGGGTTTGGAGAAGCCTCTGACACAGAGGCCAGAATAAAGTAATACTGTAATTTGTTGTGAGTTCATGCACTTTGTTGGTTTTGTTCTTTGAGCAAGGTGATGTTCATGCATGGCTCATTTTGTGCACCAGTAAAAAAACATGTACCTATGTCTTGAATTTGGAAAAAAATCATATTTTATTTGTCACTAAAGAAGGGTTAGGTGAATGCGCATATTAAACTGGTGGGTTCAGTACCTCAAAAAAGGGTAAGAACCACTGTTCTAGATCCATGGCCTCCGCCTCAGGTGCTACAATGGCTCAGGTTGCAACAAAGCCATGCCCCAGAGGGGCCAAGCATTGCCCCCTGGTGGGCATGCAGGGTGGATCCCAGTGGGGCACATGTGGGAGTCTGACACACATACCTCCCCTCCCCTGCTTCTCACTTTGGAAAAAAAAAACAAGACAGCATGAATAAAGTAAAGAAGCTACCAATACAGAGGTGAACTTTTTAAGTGGAGTACAGCTATCAGTCATACTAGTACAGGGACATAATCCTTTGGTGAGAAGCTAATTAATACATAAAATAAAATTAAAGAGTTTTTAGAAAACAAACTTTTTTTTAGAGCAGTTTAAGGTTCACAGCAAAATTGAAAAAAAGGTACAGAGATTTCTGTATGTCCTAAGAATCACACGTACACGATGCCCCCAATTATTCAACATCCCCCATCAGAGTGCTACGTTTGTTATAACCAATGAAACCTTTCATGAAATATTATCGCCAAAAGTCCATAGTTTATATTAGCTTTGTTCTTGGTGTTGTCCAATTCTGTGAGTTTGGACAAATATATAATGAAACTTATCTACCATGATAATATCCTACAGAATATTCCACAGCCCTAAAAATTCTCTGTGCCCCACCTATTCATTCCTTTCTGCCCCTGCCTCTGGCAACCACTGACTTCACTGTCTTTATGGTTTTGCCTTTTCCAAATTGTCATATAGTGGGAATCATACAGTATGTAGCCTTTTATATACTGGTCTTTTAGTAATAATGTGCATTTAAGATTTCTCCATGTCTTTTCATGACTTGATAGCTCATTTCTTTTTAGTACTGAACTATATTCCATCGTCCTTATGTACCAAAGTTTATTTATCCATTCACCTACCAAAGGACATTTTGGTTGCTTCTAAGTTTGGCAATTATTATGAATATTGCTGCTATAAATATCTATGTGCAGGTTTTGTGTGGTCATAAGTTTTTAGGTGCTCTGGGTAAATACCAAGGAGTCTGATTGCTGGATTTTGTGGTAAGAGTATGTTTAGTTTTATAAGAAATTACCATATTAGAAAAGAGAGATGAAGGAAGGGAAGGAGGGAGGGATGGAGGGAGGGAGGAATGAAGGAAGGAGAAAGAATGAAGGAAGGAGAAGGAAGGAAGGAAGGAAGGAAGGAAGGAAGGAGAAGGAAGGAAGGGAGGAAGGAGAAGAAAGGGAGGAAGGAGAAGGAAGGGAGGAATGAGAAGGAAGGGAGGAAGGAAGGAAGGAAGGAAGGAAGGAAGGAAGGAAGGAAGGAAGGAAGGAGAAGGAAGGGAGGGAGGGAGGAAGGGGAAGGGGGAAGGGAAGGGAAGGGAAGGGAAGGGAAGGGAAGGGGGGAAGGGGGGAAGGAGGAAAGAAGGAAAGAAGGAAGGAAGTTAAGAAGAGAACAACCGATCTGTCTTTCAAAGTGGCTGTCCCATTTTGTACTCCCACCAGCAGTGGATAGGGTTCCTGTTGTTTTATATCCTCACCAGCCTTTACTGTTTTCAGTGTTTTGGATTCTGATCATTCTAATAGGTATGTAGTGGTATCTTGTTTTAATTTGTGTCCCTGATGACATATGATGTGGAGCATCTTTTCATATGCCTCTTTCTCTTCTACATATCTTCTTTGATGAGGCGCCTGTTAAGGTCTTTAGTGCCCCCCCTTAATTGGGAAGGGTGATTTTTTAAAATTGCAGTTTCCATTTAATATTGTCTTGCATTAGTTTCTGGTGTACAGAAAGTGGTCAAAGTGCTCCTTAATATTTCCAGTACCCACCTGGCACCACATGTAGTTATTACAGTATTCCTGACTTTATTCCTTATGCTGTACCATATATACCATGGCTATTTTGTAACTATCAATTTGTACTTCTTAACCTCTTCACCTTTTTCACCCAGCCCCCCTCAACTCCCATCCTCTCTGGCGACCATCAGTCAGTTCTCTATATTTATGTGTTTGTTTCCATTTTCTTTGATTGTGTGGTATTCTTTTTAGATTCACATATATGTAAAATCATATGATATTTGTCTTTCTCTGACTTATTTCATTTAGCATAATACCCTCTAGGTCCATCCCTGTTGTCACAAATGGTAAGATTTCATTTAATATGGCCAAGCAATATTCCACTGTATATGTGTAAGAAGGGTGATTTTGTTTTTCTAAGAGACTGATTAAAGTTATGGAACCACCAGTAGAAATAACTAAACTACATTCTACAATAGCAGTTTCTAGACTCAGACTTGGGAGATTTCTTTCTTAGCATCTGACTTAATGAGAGTTTAATATTTCAATAATAATTCCGTAGTATTAACTATTAAATAGTTATTGAATTGACTGACTTTATTTGGAAAAGGTAAAGAGCACATACCAGTTTTAAAATCCAGCTCTGACTCAAATGTTTTGCTGTCACATCAGACTTTATGATATAGGCAAGGATATTAGTTCATTATAGTTACCTCAGTGTTGTGTCATTCAGATTTATTTGACTCCACCCAGCCTTTAATTAACACTGTTCAATGAGATTGATCTAGTGAGAGATACACTTAAATTTTACTATGAGTCATAGAAGGACCAGAGCCAGACAGTTTGTTTTCATCACTTTATGCTTTTTAGTACTGCTTCTCAAACTCTGCGCTGCGGAAACACGTTTTCACCTTTTTTTGTTTGTTTGTTTGTTTTAGTTGTTTCTTTTTACTTCTATCCAGTCACAAATCAGTGCTTCTTTACAATACAAGTGAATTAATAGAAAAAAGAAAACATTTCAAACATGTAAAATACAATCCCTAATTAGGTTTAGAAGACATAAAATTAAGCCATCAAATTACTTTAAAGTTTCTTTTTTGTTTTTTTCCAAGTGAAAGGAGTGGAGATAGACGGACTCCTGCATGTACCCCAACTGGGATTCTCTCAGCAACACCCAGCCCCAGTATGGGGCCAATGTGCTCAAACCAACCTCTTCAACCAATTGAGCCAAGGCTGCGGGAGGGGAGGAGTGAGAAAGGTGTAGAAACAGATGGTTGCTTCTCCTGTGTGCCCTGACCAGGAATCAAACCCTGGAAATCCATATGCCCAGTGGATGCTGTACCGCTGAGCCAACTGGCCAGGGCCACTTTAAAGTTTCTAAATGCCTCCTTTTACCTCTATATCTTCTTCCTTAATGGGTCTGTAACACAGTTTCTGCAGTCTCTCTGTTCTACTGTATCAGCATGTGTTTAGCAGTTCCTCAAGAAGTATCTGCATGAGTGGAGCGTGCTTCACAGGGACAATAACTGTATTGTAGTAATCTATACCCCATACTTATGTTTGGTATTGATTTGTTTTAAAATCAGCTCTATTTTTTTTTTTTTTGAGTTATGGGTATGAAACTGCCAAGAATTTTACCTGCTGAACACTTTAGAAATTTTAGACTTCCCCCTCCTCTTCTGAATCTATTCCATTTAACCAGATCTTTTCATGGAAAGGGCTCTCCCAGGCATCATCTCACTTGATCCTCTTGACAGCTGTGAAGTTAGATACTTATTATTTTCTCCATTTCACCAATGAGTTCACTGTGATTTCTCTGAGATTTTATTGCTAAATTAGAGGAAGACAATGTTGGAAACTAAAACCCAGACTTTTTTTTTAGAACTGAGATCAATGTCCTTCTATCATTGACCTGCATCAGTGTTTTAAATAAAATTGCTACTAAGGTCAAGGCACCAGACTGCCTGTTTTTGACTCTGGATCTTTTTTGGTAATGATAATATATATATTTTTTCACAGTGAGAATCACTAATTCTCAGCACTTCCAAATCAGTTATAGGAACTGCTGTACTTTAAACCCTTTATTAAAACACTCTCTTTTCACACTCAGCATTCATTCTGCATCCCATGCTTTTCTCATGAAGAAAGTTATTTGCTTTCTTAGCCTGCTCCCTCCCCACCTGTCCCAACAGTTGGTCCTCTTATGAAGCTGAAGGCAGAAGGGATGGCTACTCTGTTACCCCCTGGTTCACAGAGATCCACTTCCGCCTGCCATATGGTGTCAGTGCCATACCTTCTGCCAGGTGTACCTCCATCCCTTGTGGGGAGGAATGTGTGGTCTCAGCAAAAGGAATGCCTGATTTATTTTTATTTGAATTGTATATTGTTAATGTGCTCTTTGTTATCTTTTTGCTTTGGAGGTATATCTCCATTTTTATTGGAGAATCTTGGAATACTTTCAGTATGTCTGTTGGATAGTTTTAAAACTTAATCATTTCTCAGTTCACTGAATTTTGGCATCCAACAGCATATTTTCTTTGCTTTACAATATTTTCTAAACTAGAAATGAAATGCTTTAAAATTCGGCACATATCAAATGTATTTTAATATGTAGTTAGAAGACAATATAATTTTTTAAATGACCTCACAATTAGTGCTAAAATTTAACCATTCCTTTTCATTTCTTTTTTTCTAATTTATCATGAATACCTACTGTTTTGGAGAGAAATCAAGATGAGGACTTTTAATTTAACTTCTTTATTTTTTTAATTTAAAGAAGTATCTTGCAGATAAACTGGAAGCAAGTATAAGGAGGAGAGATCAGTAGAGAATGAAGTGTAATAAAGGATTTGTTTCCTTATTTTTTATTTATTTAGTTTTAAGGATTAGCTGTGTTTTAAAAAGATGTATGCATCTTCCCATAAAGCACTGTGCAGTGTAGAACTTGGGCTTTCATCTTAGGAATGTCTGTCTCATTTTAGAAGATGTGATATGACATAATTCACTCTTCTCTGCTTTTAAGTGATTGATAATGGATTATTGAGTGGTTAATAATGGAATATTCTGGTTTTAGTGCTTTTAAAAAAATAAGTAAAACTGGGAGAGGTTTTTTTGTGCTTTTTTATTTTGTTACCTAACATTTGGCTATGTCCTCAAATGAAAAATATTTCTAACTAGCCCTGTATGTGAACTTTCAGCTTAATCCACTTGTGACTATAAGTATTATTTCTCTGAGCCGTCTCTCAACTGTGCTCGTTTGTCTTCTCTTTGTTTTATCACTAAATGATTTACAGTACTCTCTTTGGTAATCAGCAAATTTTGTAGCTTACTGTGATGTTGAACCTTATGGGGAAAAAGAAACTCCAGTTATTATATAAACTGTTTTCCAATGGGTTTTTGTTAATAAATAATTTTCAAAACAAGTTTAAGAGGAAGCTTAATAGTTTTTAAAAAACTTTATACAACCATGTGCTCAGTACAGGAAATAAGGAAAGCCATAAGATAAGAAAAGGAAAGCCATAAGATAAGAAAAATTGTTATCTAAAATCTCACTACCAGAAGCAGCTACTGCTTTTAATTTTCTTCCTAGTCATTTCTATGCCTTTTTGTCATATTTGAGATCATATGGTGTAACTGGTAAAAGTATGTATTTTGCTTTTTAAAAACTAACATTATATTATAAGGATTTTCCACAATAATTATTTTTCTTAAACATTTTTATACTTCTGTACACTTCAGTCATGTAAGTTACAGTATAATTTTCCTGACTATCCTCTTATTATAAACATTCTGTTTCCAGTATATTTGCTGGTATATGCTGTAGTGAACATTTATGCAGAATGTCCAGTATATTTGCTGGTATATGCTGTAGTGAACATTTATGCAGAATGTCTTTTCTGTAATTAGAATGATCTCCCTAGCATATATTCTCAGTTCTGAAATTTTGTAATCAGAAGGGATGAATGTTTTTGAGGCTTTTGGTACATATAGCCAGCTGGTTCTACAAAGGACTGTGCCAACATTATACTGCTCCTACTTTTCCAGAAGAGGGTCCAAGATCTTTGTCACCCTAAGAAGGTTAAGAACCGCTGGTGTATGTTTATAAAAAGAGATTTGACATTTCTTGCAGTCATCCTGTCATTTAGCTTTCTAGAAGCTTTCAACAAGCATAGCCTGAAATAAAGTGCAAGAAATTTGTCAAAAACATGACCGTAATGAGACTGACATGTGATCACAACTGAGGATGCCCTTCAGGAGTACGAAGGAGGCTCAGGAAGCAGGAGTGGTGCTCACTCTTCCTTAATGTCAATTTGAAAACCCTTATTTTCTTTACTTCATTTGTCAACAGCAGACAAATAGATTTTAGAAAACCATTACATGTTTCTGTGAAGTCAGAATACAAGAATAGTGGCTCAGTTTAAGGTTCCATATGCAATAGTAACTAACTAAAAATAACTTCTTTCTGGCCCTGGCCACATAGCTCAGTGGATAAAGCCTCAACCTAGCACGTGGGTTCAACCCCCAGTCAGGGTATCTACGAGAAGCAATCAGTGAGTATACAACTAATGAAATCACATGATTCTAAGGTATATTACATTTTCCTACATCCTGATATTTACCTAGGCCAGTGGGCCTCATTGTAAGTTATTAGTACTTTTTTAAGTACTAATTGGAAGTTTAGTAGTTTCAGAAGATTAGCCCTTTCTGAACTATTTCATTGCCGAGCTGTTTTATTACTAATTCTAGTTAATAGCATTGTGTTGGTTTGAATATAAAAGAAATTTTTATTGAAACGAACTTACTGAAATTAACAGTGATTATAAGGAATATATTTGGGTTTTTGCATTTTAAAAATCTTAAGGTTATCAGTTTATATAGCTACAAGTAATGAATAATTGTCACTGCCTCCCTCCCTGGAGAGAGGAAAGTGGTTAAGAACATGGGCTCTGAAGTCAGAGACCCTGGGTTTGAATTCTGTCTCTACCAACTCCTCAGTGTATGGCTTTCAGCAATTACTAAAACTCTGCCTCGGTTTTCTCATCTGCAGAATGGGATGATGATGGAACCCAGCTCAAAGGTTACTGCAACAATGAAGGGAAAGGTGTGATGCCATTGGAACAGTGCTTATTACACCGTAAGGGTTCTTCCACCTCTTCCTCACCCAATCATTATCATCATCATTGCGGTCATTGTTTTGGAAATAAACATAAAACAAAACACTTTCAGTGATAAATTTGTTTACCTCGTTTTTTTTTAATTGTTTCTCTTTTTCTTGTCAAGCCTTTGGGGGGTTCTGTGCTAACTTTGACAATGCTCTGACTGACCCTGGCAGGCTGTCTCCGATATGTGCCACAGTAACAGGGTTACTTCCTTTTCTGTTCATTCATAGACACGAGGACAGATGTCTTGCCTATCTTCATTTTACAAGGTAAAAGGAGGAAATATGTTTAATAGGAAGAAACAAAAACAGAAAACTGAGCAACTAGGGTCAACAGAAAATTGTGGCAAAATACAACTAAGGTGTTTGCTTAGATTTGGCTGTTGTTCCAAGACTGTGCATATTATTGGCTAGAATTTCGGTTGTACCACTTTGGCAGCTTTTGTGTGACCATCTGAGGTTGGTGGGAGAGTGTCAGAGCAGCTAAACTTAGCATATCTGATTGACTGGCTTCTCTCAGCTAATTGATGTAATTGCTTCTTGTTGCTTACCAGCTGCTATGAATTCTTCTTACAAAGTGCCAAAAACTTTGTTGAAATGAAAGGATCATTCTAATTGTTTATAAGGCATTCTAAAAAAAAGTGTTATGAATGCAATTATGATAAAAATAGAATATGCTTCCAATTGCTAACAGGTAGAGGTTGGCAAGATTAAGAAATGGAACTGGCCCTGGTTGGTTGCTCAGTTGATAGAGCATCCACCTAGCATATGGATGGCCCAGGTTGGATTCCCAGTCAGGGCACACCGGAGACATGACCATCTGCTTCTCTCCTTCTCCCTCTTACCTTTCTCTCCCTCTTCCCATCCTGTAGTCAGTGGCTCGATTGGTTTGAGTGGCAGCCTCGGGCCCTAAAAATAGCTCAGTTGATTAGAGCATTGGCCCCAGATGGGGATTGTCAGGTGGATCCTCGTTGGGGCGCATGCAGGAGTCTGTCTCACTATCTCCACTCCTCTCACTTTAAAAAAAAAAAAGAGAGAGAGAAAGAAATGGAGAAATGAAACGGGTAAGATTTCTTTTTTATGATCAAGTAATATTTCAGTGCATGTGTGTGTGTGTGTGTGTGTGTGTGTGTGTGTGTACCACCACTTTTTTATCCACTCGTCTATTAATGGGAACTTGGATTGCTTCCATATGTTGGCCATTGTAAATAAGGCTACAGTGAACTTAGGGTGCATGTATGCTTTTGAATGAGTGTTTTGGGTTTCTTCAAATAAATACCCAGAAGGGGGATCACTGGGACATAAGGCAGTTCCATTTTTAATTTGGGGGAATAACTCCAAATTGTTTTATATAACGGCTTTACTGATCTGCATTCCCACCAACAGTGCATGAGGATTTCCTTTTCTCCACATCCCCATCAACTCCTGTTATTTTGTTCATTTACTGATGATAGCCATTCTGACAAGTGTGAGGTGATATCTCATTGTGGTTTAGCACTTCACTGATGATTAGTGATGTTGAGCCTCTTTTCATATGTCTATTGGCCATCTGTATTTCCTCTTTCGAGAAGTGTCTATTCAGGTCTTCTACTCACTTTTTAATTGGGTTAGTGGACCTATAGTATTATGCTAAGAGAAATAAGCTAGATAGAGAAAGACAAATATCAATATGGTGTCAGTTATGTGTGGAGTCTAAAGAACAAAATAAATGAACAAACAAAATAGAAACAGACTTATAGATACAGAGAACAAAGTGACGGAGGCTTGAGTAGAGGGCTGTTAGGGGCCAGGATGAAATAAGTTGATGGGGCTAAGGGATGCTGATTGGTAGTTTCAAAAATAGGCATGCGGATATAAGGTAAAGCACAGGGAATATAGTCAGCAGTATTGTAACAACTACCTACAGTACCAGGTGGGCACTTGAATTATCAGAGGGAACACTTTGTAGCCTATAGGAATGGCTGTCCGCTGTGCTATGTACCTGAAACTAATAGAAAATACTGTTGGATGCAGACTGTAATGAAAATAGCAAAATAAATATTTTAAAAGAAAATGGGACTGGGAGGAAATGGAAAGCTAATTTGAAGTTAACTTATATGTTCTCATAGAAGTATAATCCCTTTACTGCACGGTAAGTCAGAGAACAAATTAGGAAAACACCTCATATTGTTCTCTATAAAAGCAGTGTCTTGATATAGCACAGTACTCCTAATACCCTTTGCATTTCATAGTGAGCATCCTCATATCTCCTAGAAAACAGGCTGCAGTGGTGTGGATACATACTCTGTGAAGCTTTTTCCCTCTCTTTCCCTAAATGTTACTTCTTACAACATGGAAGTTAAAAATGGAGCTCTGGTCTTCTATGTGGGTGGCATGTCCAAGAAATGTAGTAAGTTCCTTTCTGATGATATAATTATTTTCTGTCATCTTCTGAAGCCACTATTTGATAAGTTTTTGGTTAGAATAGAATATCCATGAAGCCATAATCATGGACTTGATTGTGAATAATTTGATTTTATTCCATGACCTCAGCAATACATTTAGTCACAAAAAGGCATTTGTATCCTTTAATGGGGGGTTGAACAACTCAGAATTCACAGTACTACATCAGTCAGAAGAGTCATCTTAACATAGAGCAAAAATCACTATCTTTACCTGTGAAAGATACTGATTTAATTCTTTGTGCAAAATCATTTCAAAATGTTTTGCCCTATTTCACATGCTGTGAGGGGAAATCACAACCTAATACATTAATAGAGAAAAAGAAAACCTTGACAAGGTACATCTCATTGTTTAGAGTGTCAGAATTGGCTGTTTCTTTCATATAAGTGGTTGCCAAAGACAGACTTTATAATGTGATAGAAAGCAGAATAAAGAGCCATTAAAGTGTCTATTACAGTGGTTCTTAACCTTTTTTGAGGTACCGAACCCACCAGTTTCATATGCACATTCACTGAACCCTTCTTTAGTGATAAATAAAATATGATTTTTTTTCCAAATTCAAGACATAGGTATATGTTTCTTTACTGGTGCACAAAATAAGCCATGCATGAACATCACCTTGCTCAAAGAACAAAACCAACAAAGTGCATGAACTCACAACAAATTACGGTATTACTTTATTCTGGCCTCCACAGCAGAGGCTTCTCCGAACCCCTGAGACCAACTCATTGAACCCCTAGGTTTCAATAGAACCCAGGTTAAGAACCACTGGTCTATTAGATATTTGTAAAGCCCCTCAAATTAATTTTTTTGTAAATTTCTAGAAAGTAGATGTCATCATCAAGCAATTTTATGTCAAGTGGGTTAGCATGGTAGCTAAATGCTCAGAGTTAGCAGTCACACAGACCAGAGTTGAAGTCCTAGATCAGTCACTTACTAATTGGGTAACATTGGACATGTTATTTCATCTCTGATCTTTGACTACCTCTGCTGTAAAATGTGAGAATAAAATTGTAGGACCTATCATAGGATTGTTGTGAGGACTGGAGTACATAACATACTTAACAATGTCCAGATATTTTATTTTTTAAAATCAACCTTTTTGTTGTTCCTCGTTTCCCCCAGACCCATCCAAACAAACAAAAAAAAAACCCATAATGCTCTCCTTTAGAAATATAGAGCCCAGGAGATATCATGATTCCTATTGAATAGATATATTCCTATTGAATAGGTATATGGGTGTAGGAATAAGGGAAATTGAAACATCACAATTTAGGAGAGAAGAAGGTACACAACAGAAACTCTTAAAGGAGTAGAGGACTATATAAGACTCTCCTCAACTAGAGCTTTTATTCTGGCTGAGGAAGAAAAAACTAACAGCATAGTTAGAGGATTACAAAAGTATTAAGGAGCAGAAATCCATAAGAGGAAAAAGTATCACTGGAACAAGAATAGATGGCAGGGGCTGAATGTATAAATGGGGTTGGAACTGAACCCAGAAAGAACGAAGAGGAGGCAGTGCTATAGGCTAAGGTTGAGAGCATGAGCTAAACTCTAGGAGCAGGACTAGGAATGCTTTTCTTTTTTAAATTTTATTAAATTTATTAGGGTTACATTGGTTAGTAAAATTACATAGGTTTCATGAGTACAGTTCTAAGACATATCATCTGTGTATTGCATTGCGTGCCCATCACCCATAGTTAAGTCTCTATTATCATATATTTGACCCCCTTTCTTCTCTTTTACCTCCTCCCTCCCTCTAATAACCACCATACTGTTGTCTGTGTCAATATGAGTTTTTGTTTGTTGCTTTCAGCTTTATCTCACATATGAATGAAATCATGTGGTTCTTGGGCTTTTTCTGTCTGACTCATTTCACTTAGTGTGATGTTCTCATGGTCCATCCATGTTGTCACAAATGGCAGTGTTTCATCTTTACTTGTAGCTAATTACTATTCCATTGTATATATGTACCACATCTTCTTTATCCAATCCTCTATTGATGGACACTGTGGTTGTTTTCATGTCCTAATCACCGTACAATGCTGCAATGAACATAGGGCTGCATATATCTTTGCAAATAAATGTTTTCAAATTTTTCACATAGATACCAAAAAGAAGGGTTGCTAGGTCATATGGTAATTCTATTCTTAACTAACCACCGTAGTGGTTTTTATAGTAGCTGTACCAGTTTACATTCCCACCAGCAGTATATGATGGTTCCTTTTTCTTCACAGCCTCTCCAACAGTTGTTATTTCTTGTCTTGTTCATAACAGCCAGAGAATACTTTTTTATGATCTCCTGAAGGGGCCTGACTGACTGGAGTCTGGGGAACAGCTTGAGTGAGTTAAAATGGGTGACATTAAAGGGCAGGTGAAGGATTTTGTATCTGATGTGTTTGAAAAAGATCCAGAGCCTTTCATTTTTTTAAAAAGATATTCCTAGCATGCAGTGTGAAGAAGCAAGGTTTAACACAGGTGAGTCTGATTGCATCGTATCATAGATTAAATGGTGGGGACTGTTGGAGTAACTCAGGCAGCAGGGGTGAGAGTCTGGGTTCCCAGGAGGAGAAAGATACCTGTGTCTGCCACGATTCCATCCTCCCTGTTACAGGAGCGCACTGCCTTCCTCTGGGCAGGCCCCTCCCACCTCTGCTTTGGCTCCCAAATTCCCATGTTGCCAGGAACTTTTCTTTTTTGATTACTCCTTCTCACAAGTATTTAATACCCCACCCTTGCCTTTCTTTAAAAAAGACCAGGGTTTCCCCACTGAAAACAAACGAACAAACCTCAAATCCCTCATTCCTCCTTATTTCCACCAGGTACCTCTTCATTTTTCTCCTTCCCCTGAGAGGCAGTTTTCACAAATGCGGTCTGGTTTTGCCTGCACCCTTTCTGCACCTCCTAACCGCACCTTGACCCCATTACACCACCAGAACAGCTCTCACTGAAGTTATCAGTCACCTTCCCTTAACCAAGTCCAGTCCTTGTCTCACATGGCTTCTAAACAGCACTTTATATTGTCGACCGTTCCTTCTGTGTCAGACTCACTGTCTTGGTTTTTGGTTTTCTTCAGCATGTTCAAGTCTCCATCTCCTTGGTAATCTCTGCCTCCCCCTCAAGGCAGGGCCCATGGCCCTCTCCCCTATCGTCTCACCCTACTTAGAGTCATTCAAGTCACATGTCAGTTTTCAGCTTTGTAAAGATGTCTGCCAAGTTTTGGTTCTCCAATCTGGACCACTTCACTGAGATACGTAATACACGTTTCCATCTTATCTTGAATGTTTGAGAAGCACTTCAGACTCACTCAGCATATCCGAAAAGGAATTCGTTGTCCTCAATCTCGGCCTTTGCCAGTGGTACCTCTTCCTGTGAATGACATCCAGATGTACAAATGGGAAACCTTAAAACCATCCCTGACCCCACTGCCTCCTTCACCAGATATATCCAGTCCATCGTTAAATTTCATTTCCTAATTAGCCCTCACCTTCTCCTCGGCTAGTAAGCTCTTTCCAAAATGCTCCTGTCATTTCAGGACCTTCAAACTAGGATCTGGCTTTTCACTGCTCTCGTATGCACACCCCACTCGTCACTACGGACACCGGACCCTCCTGCTTGGCGTGGTCACCGCCAGTCCTCAGCCTCACCTGGCGCCAGGTCCCCTGACTCTTTGCACTTGACCACATTTAGTCCTTCTTACTCACCCTACACCTTTTTTATTGTTGCTTAGCAAGAGTTTTATTTATTTTTAATTAAATTTATTTTGGTAACATTGATTAATAATAATAATATATAAATTTCAGACACGGCTTTATAATTCTGTATTGCGTGCTTACAACCAGAAGTCTGGTTGCCTTTTGTTACCTTACATGTTACCCCCTTTATCAGTTTGCCCTACCTCCTCCCCCATCCTCTCTGGTAACCACCATTCTGTTGTCTGGCCTTTGAGTTTGTTTTTGTTTTGTTAGTTTGTACCGTTTTATTTTCTATTCCACATAGGCGTGAAATCCTCCCTCGGACTTGTTACTGTGGGGACTCTGTACAGCATATTTTTTTACCTGGTTTGCTTCTCCTCCCCCTTCAGATCTCTGCTCAGTAATCCTTCGTTCTCAAGGAAACCTTCCCTAGCTTCCTAGATTAGATCAGCCCTCCTGAAAGCTCCTACAGCCTCAGTTTGTATGGTTATTTGTTTATATGTCTCCTCCACTGGACAGAGAGCTTCCTGAGAGCAGGGGTGTGCTTGGCTATCCTTGTACCCCTGTAGCCTGGTACAGAGAAGGTACTCATCCATGTTTGTCAACCTGTCAGTTAGACATTGCTTTCCGATGTCTAGGGCAGAACAAGAGGATCTCAGAAATGCCTCTAGCACTCTAGATGACAGGAAATAGTAGGATATTTCCCACCGCGGCTTGGTGGGAGATAATTGTGAGCAGTCCTGAAGCCCCTCTAGATGCACGCTCCTGGGCCTTCTTCAGTATCGTGTGCCACAGAGCTGGGGAGTGAGTCATGCCACAGAGCTGAGACTAGAAGACTCCTTGCTGCTTGACCAGTGGTGGCTCAGTGGATAAAGCGTTGACCTAGAACACTAAGGTTGTTGGTTCAAAATGCCGAGGTGCTTGCTTGAGCCTGAACGTCACTGGTTTGACAACCCCAAAGTCTCTGCTTTGAGTAAGGGGACACTGGCACAGCCCTGGTCAAGGCACTAGCGAGAAGCAATCAATGAACAACTAAAGTGAAAGCAACTAGGAGTTGATACTTGCCAACCTCTGTCAGCCTTTCCCTTGCGCGCTCTCTCTCTCTCTCTCTCTCTCTCTCTCTCTCTCTTTTTCTCCCCTACCCCCACCCCCCAGGCTTCCCTTGCCTATACCTTTAGGCCTTGAAATTCTCATTAATTTGACAACTTGCCTATAGTTTCTGCTCTGTTGACCACTCCTTTCTTCAAATTCCCACATTGCTTTCTCTAGTATTTTATTTCTAAATATTTTTCTTATCCATCTAAACACATCTCAGCTCCTCTCCCCATTCATTTGCTCCATTAGAATAGTCATTCCCAAATTCAGCCCTGATATGGCATGCGCCCCTCTCACAGCTCCCATCTCTAAGAGGATGAAGTCTGAACCTCCTGGCAGTTCTGAAGAGGCACTCTGAGGCACTTCCAACATCTCCAGTCTCATCTCCTCCCACCTCCCCATATGTCCCTGAATATTCCATGTTCTTTTATACTTTTGTGCCTTTCCTCTGCCTGGAATGGGCTGCCAAACCCCCACCTCCATGCCCTTATCTACCGTCCTCTCCCACCATCTATATGACCCTGAATATTCCATGCTGGGGACTGTTTGCTGTATTGAAACATAGATCATGTCACTCAACAGCCTTGTCAAGCATACCTTCCCCGAAGCTGTGACTCCCTCAGTGGCAGGGCCTTTCTCTATGACAGTGGTTTAGAGAGTACCTGGCGGATATTAGACCTGTAATAAATATTTGGATAACTAAAAAGGACAGTTCTTTTATCTTTTAATGATGCCTATAAATACTAACCCAAATGCCAAATAGTACTCATAATAAACTAGGGTATTGTTGGTTAAGCATTCTCTCCTGAGATCAGGCCTGTTGATAGTTGAACAGTAAAACATCAAATTTATTACATAAATAACCTTGATCTACTCTGAATATGTTTTCTCTGCCTCACGTAGTCACACCCTCCTAAAATGGGTTTCTAGTCAAAACATGGTAGTAAGATGTTGCTTCACACTTGAAATGGACATATCTGCCCTGTCGTTTTTTGTTTGTCTTTTGAGGTGATTTTTTTTTCTCTTTAGCCTTTCAAGAGAAGATTCTTACACCAAGCAAAATGTATGTGTTCCAAAGCCCCACATCACACTACTTTTTTTATGAGCTGTTATGAAAGCCAAGCTTCAGGGCAATGCAAGGAAGCACTAGAGGAAAAGCTGTTTTATGCATTTCCAGCTGCAAAAAGTGGTAACATTTCATGTGGGACTGATGTAGTCGTTCTAGAATTTCTCCCCTAAAGGGATAATAGGACATTGCTTTTTCAGCTTTCAAAAGGGTATTACAAACATTTGCTCCCAACACAAATATCACACTTGACCTCATTCTGCTCTCACTCAGTAAATTGTTTTTTCCTTACTATCATACGAATTATTGATGATTTTGTTGATGATGTAATTTCTGATCAAGTTTTCAGGAAGCTTTGGAAATCATTATGTGCACTCGCTGGGATTGTCAGATGTGCAGCAGAATTAGAATTAGATGGTCTGGCTTTGGCTGGGGTTACATTATTAGGAAGCACACTGTTATTGGAAACAAGAGTCAAAGGATAGGACTAAAGAAGCACTATCTTGGTTTACAAAAAAAATGTTGCCCTGGCCAGATAGCTCAGTTGGTTAGAGCATCATCCCAAAGCTCAGAGGTTGCCGGTTTGATCCCCAGTCAGGTAATATACAAGAACAGCTCGATGTTCCTTTCTCTCTCTCTCTCTCTCTCTCTCTCTCTCTCTCTCTCTCTCTCCCCCGCCCTCGCCCACTTTCCTCTCTCAGTGAAATCAATAAATGATTTTTTTTTAAAAGAATGTTAACATTGTGGACCCAAGGGTTGATGCTGGGATTACTCTTTTAAAATACTTTACAGATGAGCCTGACCAGGTGTTGGCACAGTAGATACAGCATCGGCCTGGGACGCTGAGGACCCAGGTTCAAAACCTTGAGGTCACTGGTTTGAGTGCTGGCTCACCAGCATGAGCACGGGGTCGCCAGCTTAAGCATGGGATCATAGACATGACTTCATGGTTGCTGGCTTGAACAAGGGGTCACTGGCTCAGCTGGAGCCCCCTGGTCAAGGCACATATGAGAAAGCAATCAATGAACAACTAAGGTGCTGCAACAAAGAATTGATACTTCTTATCTCTCTCCCCTCCTGTCTGTCTGTTCCTCAATCTCTCTCTCACTAAATATATATATATATATATATATATATATATATATATATATATATATACACACACACACACACACACACATACATATATATTACAGATGATCTAGAAAAGACAGTGAAAGGAGATTTTTAGCTCTTGTAGGTATGAAAGTAGAGTTGATTGGCACAAACTGAAAGTTCCACAACATTATGGGAGTGGGCAGAAGAGAAGCAGATGGGACCTCATTTTCAATCAATTTCAGCTTTTAACTCATTACTCTTTTCTCCACCTGATGAAATGCTGCGATTGTTCTTTGGAAGCATCTCATTCAGCAGAGTTAATTTCTTATCCTCCTAAGCTATTTGGTTTTAAAATGTGTATTTTCTCTCTCCATGTGCATACATGATATATATGCATACATAAATTATTCATGTGTTTAAAAGTCTTCACAGATTTTATTTTTATAGCCTTTCTCTTATTTCTTTGCTTCCATTTTTTTTTTCTCCTCACTCATTCCCACAATACCTTTCTTATTTTTAGACAAATCATTTTGTAGGAATAATAGGGCAGGGTATTTATTATAAAATACTGACAAACTATTTTATGTAACTTACTGGTGTTTTCTTTGTTTGTTTGTAAGAATGAAAATACCACTCAGGAGCTTTCTTTTTAAAATTCTGTTATTTCTTAGCTTCCAAACAGAGTTAAAATCTACCCACAATATCCTTTAATATTATATTTTTAAATATATGTTAGATGTATTTTAATATAGTTTATGTATTTTAAGATGTATTAAAATCTGCCTTTTACTACCTATGGGAGATGGAGGTTTTAAATGACGTTAGTGTACTTTGTATGTATAGCCCTGTCTTAATGAGTCAGTGCTCTTAATACAGATATAATGGCATAAACATGACTAATAAGCTTCAGCACCTTTTGAAATACACTACAGAATTATTTATTGATCGTTTGTTTCATACAGATGTTGGATTCTTAAAATTTGGTTTGAATCAGCTAAAGATTTAATATTAAATTTTCATGATAAGAAAGTATTTTTCAACCTGTAAAGTACTGGTATATACACGATTTAGTTTATGTACTGAGGCATGAATATTTGTTAAGGTCTCTGAAAAACAGATTGGCTTTCACAAATATTTTTAAACATCATATGCCTCATAGACTTTTTGGTTAACTATCTATTATAATACTGTGACTTTGATTTGAGCATTACAAAATCTCAGGAATAAAAGTTTTTATAAAAGAAGAATCAATTTGTTGGTGTTTTTTCCCCTACTGTAAACATTAACCTATATTTTGGTCCTTTAATTGCCCATTTTTCTTCTTTTAATTTATTCTCCCTTGAGTATTACCTGATTTTTTTTTTTTGACCTTAGAATATCTATCCTGTTACTGTTTTACAATAAGGACCAAATTTAGCAGGAATCCATTTGCAAGATAAATTGGCCTAGAGAACCAAGACTAACACCGAAGGATTTACTTTCTCATGTTTAAATAGAGTACTCATTTTCCAAATTTCACTTGCAGAGACATGCATGGTTTATCCAAAACTGAAGAAGAGAAGAAACTAAAAGGGAAAGGATTGTTCAAATTTTAGATTTGTAGGAGAGTAATGTTTTTAGTTATCTTATTTGGATTCCCCAAATGGTAGCTTAAACCAAGCCAAGCAGTGGTATAAGACAGTGGATTCAAAGTCAGTTTATATTTCAACAGGGTCAACAGATGACCCCTAGCTAGTATTATCCATTTTCTTAGTCTGTGAAGAAACATGCCCTGAGCATCTACTGTCTGCTTGGTTCTTGAAACAAACACACAGATACATAATACACTCCCACATCCTCCGAGAGCCCTCAGTCTAACTGGGAAGAAATGTAAACAGATACTAAGGCAGTGTGGGCAGAGTGGTGCTGGAAACATTCACTGGACTGTGGAGGGAGGCAGGGAGGTTACCTGGAGCCCATTCCTGAGTTTAGAACTGTTGGTTTGAACTGACAGGTACTTCACATTCACACAGTAGAATCGTAGAGATTATAGTGTTAATACAGAGATGGATTATGTGTGAAATCTCCCTTTCATTGTACTTTTAGTTTATGTTGAAAACTGACAGTTTTTATTACTAAGAAATTTTCAATTTATCCTGATACTTCATTGACATGGTTTTAAAATTTTTTTAGCCTGACCTGTGGTGGCACAGAGGATAAAGCATTGACCTGGAATTCAGGTCACTGGTTCGAAACCCTGAGCTTGCTCCATCAAGGCACATATAGGAGTTGATGCTTCCTGTTCCTCCCTCCTTCTCTCTCTTCTTTCAAATGAATAAATAAAATAAAAATAAAATATTTAAAAATGTTATCACAATTTTAATCAATTCAATCACTTTAGTTGGTTAAACTAGATTTCATTTTAAATGATATTTACTTCTGAAGAAATGTAATGTACTTTATTACCCATGCTTACTTATATCACTGTCAAAACCACCTTTAAACTGTCCTTAATCACTGGAATAATCTACAGTATAAAAGATCAAACATAAAAATCAGAATATTTTTATATTTTCCTTTTTAGGATAGCCTTTTATCACAGAAACATTTTGAATAAGTGTATATCCTATAAATAAATTCATAAATGTTCATTAAATGAGGGTTGTACTGAAATAAAGGTGATATTTCTTGTCAGTTTAAGAGTGATTTTCCTGAACCCTGAATGAAAAGTTGCCTTCCCTTAGAAATAAAAAGAAAAGTATACTCACGTGTATTATTCAATGATATGAATGATATTAAATATAAAATACTTCCTGTGGTATCCATGTACGTGAAATAGAGATGACTATGGAAATTGGACACATGCTAATTTATAACTTGGGATACCATCAGTGCATAATTATCATCAAAAGATAGAACATTTGAAGCATATTTCAGTATTTTTAAATACTAAGTTGAAAATAAGTTAACTTGGTGGGAAAAAAAAAACCTGTCTAACCCTTGCTGAGTTTCTTAGATGATTTTAAATGCTTAGAAGGAATCAGAGTTTTTCACTCTTAAGCATTCAGGTTTTATCATTTACCAGAAGGAGAAAGCCCACGTGGCTTAGAAATTGCTGGAATGATAGTCATACCTTTGCCTTCTGCTTGAAAATGAAATTCACATCCTGACCTGTGGTGGCGCAGTGGATAAAGCATCCACCTGGATTGCTGAGGTTGCCAATTCAAAACCCTGGGCTTGCCTGGTCAAGGCACATATAGGAGTTGATACTTCCTACTCCCCACCCCTTCTCTTCTTTTTTCCTCTCTCTCTTTCTCTCCCTTTTCTAAAATGAATAAATAAAATCTTTAAAAGAAAAAGAAGAAGAAAATGCAATTTACAACCTCCAAAGAGAGTGGACCCAAAAAAGGTGCTTGGACCAGGATAGACTAAGAGCTCATTCCAGGCATCAGAAAATGTAAATACTGTTAGATAGCCTTCAGCAGATTATTTTCAATAATTCAATAGTTAATTGCCCAAAAATAGCTGGTATTTTTCTACTGAAAATATAATACTTTCAATACTTTCAGTTTTCTCGTTATTTAATTCAGGCAAATTGCAAACTCATTTTGTCTCATCCAAGTGATGGGTGAGTAACTAGATTTAAATTGGAGAAAAGAGCCCAATGTCTGTATTCTGTGGTTGATCATTTTCATTCTACGGGATGCAAGTGGAGACCGTCAGAAAATTATTGTGTCAGTGCAGATGGATGCTGCTTTAAGATCATGTGAAAATCCAGATTCACAAATGCTCACTAACCAGTTGCACAATTATGAGATTTATTGGGAGACTCTTTTATAATGGAAATCTCCCTTTTATTAAGAAGAGTGACTTAGTGTTCAAAAATGTGATAGAGCCAACTTTTAGGAAGATACCTACTAAATTCAGTTTATTCACAATAGTAGAGGATAGACCTGTATTTTATCCTGTATTTGATATTTTGCTTATTTGGTTGAGGGGCGACATTTAATTGACTCATAGTACCCTTTTATGAACCTGGTAAAATCTTTCCAGGAGGTAGTTAAAACTGCAGTACTAATCCACCCGTTTGTAACTGTGCTTGCCATAGTATATCATAAGTTTTGAGAGGACAAAAATAAAAGGAATCATCACTAGCTATTATGGAATAGCAGATCTCCACAGTCCAGAGTCTCAGTGTTTCAGTCCCTAGAGTAAGTCTGGGTCAGGCTGGCTTATTGTGTAGTACTTAGCCGTGGACTGGTGGTTTTCCTGCCAAAGTCTAATTTATGGTACTAGATAGATGACCTGATTTGTTTTGGTGGAGCAGTTACCGTGATGTCAGCCATGCTGTTTTGTCCTTTCTGTTACCTTCTGGTCTATGTCCTGGCCTAGGACTTAGAGGGGAAAAAAGGAGAAGGAGAAAGAAAGGAGAAGAGGGAGAGAATTTCTCTTGAGTCTGTTTTTTCGGGGAGGTAATCCTTCTATCAGAATGTAGTATGTTTTCTTGCTGATAATCAACATTCCTTTTTATTTTCAGTTCTGTCCTAGTTACCAACTGTGACATTGCCATTGTCCTCAAATCTTTTCCTAATTTATGGGTCTTTAAATGTACATACTTGGAATAGAGTCTTTTTCGATAAGAGAGGATACCCTAACTATTCAAGGACTGATAAGGTCTCTGTTTAATCTTGGGTTTATTCATTTTAAACCCAGATTAAGCAAAGACAAATTACTTGACCCTTGTCCCTCGTTCCATGCCCAATAGGACCACTGACTCCCAATGCGGTCAACTCTCAGTTCTGTGAAAGCAGCAAGACTGGATGGTCTTCAGACATTTTTTAGCATAAAATGTCAGCAGGGGAAAAATCAGCTTAGAATTGTGCTCTAGGTCACCAGAGAGTATCAAAGGCACTGAGGCTGGAGCACCCCCACTCCCACCCACATCCTGCCACACGTTGGTGAGAGTCTGGAGGCCCAGCCGCAGACCCACCCCATTGCATCTGAACTGCAGCACCTCTCTGATTCACTGCCTCCCTCTCTGCTCTCTCAGTCCTGTTTCTTTTGCTCCTTTAAGATGAGTAAGTGCAACTAGAGAAAGGATCCTATGATTTTTCAAAATAAAGGGTTTTTTATTTTTTACAGGGACAGAGAGAGAGTCAGAGAGAGGGATAGATAGGGACAGACAGACAGGAACGGAGAGAGGTGAGAAGCATTAATCATTAGTTTTGCGTTGTCGTTGCAACACCTTAGTTGTTCATTGATTGCTTTCTCACATGTGCCTTGACCGCGGGCCTTCAGCAGACCGAGCCACCCCTTGCTGGAGCCAGCGACCTTGGGTCCAAGCTGACGAGCTTTTGCTCAAGCCAGATGGGCCTGCGCTCAAGCTGGTGAGCTCGGGGTCTCGAACCTGGGTCTTTCGCATCCCAGTCTGACGCTCTATCCACTGCGCCACCACCTGGTCAGGCAAAATAAAGGGTTTTGTTGTTTGTTTTTATCAAGAGGGTTCTTGAACCATATCATTAAATTTGCTTGTTACTTTTTTGTGTGTGTGTATTTTTCCGAAGTGAGAAGTGGGGGGTGGCAGACAGACTCCCGCATGCGCCCGACTGTGATCCCACCCAGCAAGCCCACCAGGGGTGATGCTCTGCCCATCTGGGGCATCTCTTCTCCGCAACCAGAGCCATTCTATTGCCTGAGGCAAAGGCTGTGGAGCCGTCCTCAACACCCATGCCAACTTAGCTTCAATGGAGCCTTGGCTGTGGTTGGGGAAGAAAGAGAGAGGAAGTAGAGGGAGAAGGCTGGAGAAGCAGATGGATGCTTCTCCAGTGTGCCCTGCCCGGGAATCAAAGTGGGGACTTCCACACGCCGGGCTGACGCTCTACCGCTGAGCCAACCGGCCAGGGCTGACTTGTTACATTTTTAAGTTCCGTGGCACATACAGAATGATAACCAAATAATGTGCATCTTATTAGCAGTGGCCACTTCCTAAAGCTAAACTGTTAGGTCTCAAAAGATCATGCGACTACAGAAATTTATTAAGAGCTTAGTTTTCTAGGATTTACCTATAATATCAAATCCAAACAAGTCTATTATTTTCACTGTCTCTAAAGACTATTTTTCTAAATCCCTTCATATTAATGCCATTTCTACTAAGGCATGACCATCTTGGACAAATATCATACATAAATAAGACATGGGGGTGAGGAACTTTGTTAATTATAAGGTGAGGAGGGAATAATCTGATCTAATTTCTGATATCCCACATTTCCATCTTTTGATAAGTGGTTATATTTTATCATAAAGTTCCACCTTTATGACCATACTGATCTTGGAAGATTATCTTCTGATTCCCTTTTCCATTTCTAGTCTCCAGTGATTCATTGATTTTGACTCTACAGTAAATCATCTGGTGCTTGTGAAGGTATCATGGTACCCATGAGTCACAAAGGCATCTGGTAATTTTCATTCATTCTCAGGAAGGAGTAAGTAGTTTTCCTTCTCAGGGGAATTGAGTGATTATACTGCTTTATAGCCATTCTTTCAGTCATATAACATTATGATTTGACATGATTATTCTTAATTGACTTGGGACTAGACAGACAATTCCCATATTTGGTTCTGCCTTCAGAATTAATGACACAAGCTTTGAGGAGTGAGCGAATTCAGTATTTCTGGTGAGTATTGCATAGCATTATTAAGAGTGCAATACTGTGCAGAGAACATAAAGTTATGTTCCATTCTCTTGGTGAATTCATAAAGTATTGCCAGTAAAAATATCTAAGCCCCTCTTTCACATTCCATATTCTCCATCATCTGTTCTCTCTTTCTTCTCAGTCTCTCTTTTTTTTGAGAGGAGGGGAGAGAGTCAGACTCTCTTATGTGCCCCATCCAGGATCCACCTGTCCCCCATCTGGGGCCATGCTCTTAACCAAGCTATTTTTAGCACCTGAGATGGAAGCTTCATGGAGCCATCCTCAGCACCCAGGGCCTACACACTCCGATCAATTGAGCCATGGATGTGAGAGGGAAAGAGAAATAGAGAGAGGGAAGGGGGAAAGAGGAGTGGAGAAGCAGATGGTTACTTCTCCTGTGTGCCCTGACTGGGAATTAAATCCGGGACATTCACTAGCTGAGTTGACACTACCACTGAGTCAACCAGCCAGGACCCTCAGTCTCTTCCATAACCAAAAAATTTAGGATTCATTTATTTATTCAGTAAGTATTTAAAAAAAAATTTATTAGTGAGAGGCAGGGAGGCAAAGAGACATATGCCCTCATGCACCCCGACCCAGACCCACCCAGCAAGCCCCCTTCCCAGTGATGCTCTGCCTGTCTGGGGCCGTTGCTGTGTTGCTCAGCAACTGAACTATTTTCATGCCTGAGACAAGGCCATGGTGCCATTCTTAGTGCCTGGGGCCAACTTGCTCAAACCAATTGAGCCATGGCTGCCAGAGTGGGAGTAAGAGAGAGAGAGAGTGAGAGAAAAAAGGAGGGGTAGAGAAGCAGATGGTCACTGCTCCTGTGTGCCCTAACTGGGAATGGAACCCGGGACTTCCACACGCTGGGCCAACACTCTACTGCTGAGCCAACCAGTGAGGACCTATTCAATAAGTATTTATTAGGGACTACATGCCAGGATAAGCATTGGGAAAGCAATAGTGACACAATCCCTCCCCTTTCATAGAACCTAGAGTCCTATGTGGGGGTTGGGGAGGGCCAGATCTTTCCCATCGCCTGTCTTTGTAAATAAAGTGTCATGGGTATACAAGCATATCCATTCATTAACACATTATCTGTGGCTGCTTTTGCAGTATAGTGGCAGATTTAAATAATTGCAACAGAGACCCTATGGTCTGCAAAGCCTAAAATATTTACTACTTGGCCCTTTTGCAGAGAAAGTTAACCAGTCCCTGCTCAAGCAGGTAGGAGAAATAAGTGCAGGCTGGAGCATGAAAAGCTTTATCCACCTTGTTAAGAGGATATATACTAAGAGAAGGGGGCCATTGGTGGAGTGTTTTAAGTAGGGAAAGTAACATATTCCTATTTCAGTTTTAGAGGTCACTGTGGCTGCTGGGTAGAAAAAGTAATGAAGAAAGACAGTAAGTGAATGAGTTAGAATGAGAAGCAGTAGGCCCTGGCCGGTTAGCTCAGTGGTAGAGCGTTGGCCCAGTGTGTAGATGTCCTGGGTTTGAGTCCCCATCATGGCACACAGGAGAAGTGCCCATCAGCTTTTCCACCCCTCTCCTTCTCACTTCTCTCTTTCTCTCTTCCCCTCCCACAGCCATGGCTCAATTGGAGCGATTGGCCCCAGACGCTGAGGATGGTACCATGGCCTCCACCTCAAGCGCTAAGAAGAACGTGGTTGCTGAGCAATGGAGCAATGCCCCAGATGGGCAGAGCATCACTCCCTAGTGAGCTTGTGAGGTGGATCCCAGTCAAGGCATATGCAGGATTCTATTTCTGCCTCCCCTCCTCTCACTGAATTTTAAAAGAGAGAGAGAGAGAGAGAGAGAGAGAGAGAGAAGCACTAAAGCATAGTGGTTAACTAAGAGCATGCGCTTTTGAGCCAGACTACCTGGATTCAAATTTTGACCCCAGCATGTACTGATTCTGATGTTAGGTAACTTCTATGTCAGATTCTCTGTAAAATGGGGATAATAACTGTAGAACCCCACTCTTGGGACTAAATAAGTGAATATATGTGAAGTATTTAGACCATAGTGGTGTAATTATCACTGTTATTCCTATTGTGGTAATCCTGTGAAGAGGTGAGTGTGGCCTGATCTAAGGAAGTAGCAGTGAGGGTAATAGAGGGAAGCAGCCAGGTTTTGGAGCTACACAGGTGACAGAATTGACAGGAATCATTAAACAATTGGATGGCAGTCGGGTAGATAAAAGAGAACAGGAAGTGAGGATAAAGTGCGGGTTTGTACTTTGTCAGTTGAGTGGAGGGTGGTTCTCATCCCCAAAGTAGGAAAGACAGTAATAGAAACCCGTTTGTGATGTGGGTGGGGTCAGTGTTAAGTTCAATTTGGGGTCTCCTAAATTGAGGTATGAGATTGATATAGTTAGAAATGTTCAGGAAGCAGTTGACTGTAAGGTCCAGAGATCAGAAGTGTGGTGTGGACTGAGGGAATGGAAGTAGGTGTGATCAGTAAGCTTGGTCACCAAGCTTGGAAGAGAATGAGATAACCCAGAATGAGGGTGGGTGACAGGTAGACCTTTAACAGAGCTATACAGAATACCAAGAGTTAAAATTTAAACAAAGAACCCTTAAGTCAAGAAAAGATTGAAACAACTTTTGGAGGAAGATAAGCAAGATGTTTGAGTCTATTGAGAATGTTGATTCTCTGGTTGAGGTGGCTGAATTTGAGAAATGTTTAAATTTGCAATTTTTATGTTGGCATAGGCTACCCGACCCCATACTACATATTTCACAAGTTTGCTTTCTTGATTTCATGTACTACGATCCACATTCTTCTAGTGTATGATTTTTTTTTCCCTATGGACTATTAGGCAACATAGCGGATGCTGTGGTGATAGATGTTGACATCTGATGGCCTGTTCAGTCTGCTTTTCTATATTTTTTGACATTTCCTTCCCTTCATTTTTTTACCTCCCCAGCTGTTAATTTACTTGGAGACTTGATCTGAGAAATTGAAGTGGGGAGAATGTGTTTCTCCTTTTTGTGTTGTATTTGGTTCAACATCAACAACTTGGCTAAAATATCTTAAGAGTATTATAACAATTTATTTTATTTTGTTGACAACACTGCCATTCTTAAATATGATTTTGGAAAGAGCCAGGAGTGGAATCAGAAAAGTGGACACTTTTTCCATCATCACTATCCCATACCCGCTTTAGTGCCTACATCTCTGTTACAGTCATGCTTAGCTCCCTCCCCTTAGGATGAATTACTTCTCCCAGAGCCTTCAGTACTTCATGAATACAAGGTTTCTGGCAGGTCTGCCTCCTGGTCGGGCTCACAGGTCAGGCTCCAGCTAAGCCCCTCCTGGAGGGCTTACCAATCAGACAGGCCAGATCCAGAAGACTTATCTACAGAGAACACATGCCTGAAGAAAGGCATCATATTTATGGAATCAGACTGAGTGTGGCATTTTATATTTAGCTTTGTGTTATTGGAGGAAAATTGTAGAAGAACTTTGAAATGGACCAGAATGATTACTGTCTGACTCAGCTAGGTCATGTCTTACTTTTATTATCTTTGAGCTATTTTACAATCCTGTAAAGATAGAAAACCGACAGTCATGCAAAAGGTTCTTGTCCATTAAAAAGGAAATTGTGTACTGTAGAATGCAATCGGATATTGCCTTCTGGATGGCATCCAATTTTACAAGTTTTGCATATATTTGTAAGTTCTTTGAAGGCTTTTTATTTTAAGATTTTATTTCATTGAAAATCTTTTCCAGTCAGGCAGTGCCAAACCAGAAGTGGTTAGGAGTGCTCCCTCTTCGGTATTTGTGATGTTTATATATTTGTCTGTTCCTTGAATTTACCTTTTGGGACCAGTTGTAACATCCTACCAATTCCCCTTTTAATTAATGAGCCAATTAAAATCTATGTCCCGTTAAAATTTTTTCTCTTGTTATCTATACATATGTATGTTTATACAAGCATATAACATCTTTAGAGAGATTGACAGGAAACTATGACAGCCTCTACAGAAGGGTCAGTGGGAAAACACTTTTTACTAGATGCCTTTTTGAATTCTTTGATTTCTTTTTTTATCTTATTCTTTACTAACTAAACAAATGGATAAATTTTAAAAATTCATTTCTGAACTCTAAAATCGGTTCTTACCTATTCCTTACCAAAAATGTCAGCCTCAACGCAATTCACATTTGAATTAACTGACTTTCTAAAAAGAGATCTTTGTCACTAAATAAACTACCAGTAAATAGCAACCTACCTGTCAGCATCACACCTACACAGCCTTACTTCTGTACCTTTCAGAGCAAAGTTTTTAGTTTTAAGATAACTCTAACACTGTAGAAACATCTAATTCCATTTTGAATCTACTGTGTTAAAGGATCACGGCATCTCGGTATGAGGTGAGGCGGCAGACCGGCTCGCCTATTTTGCAGGCATTCTAAATTCACCTTGCCCCTTGCCGGGGCTGTGCACACTCAGTAATCCCCTTGTCTAATTATAGCTGTCGGCTTTCCCTTTAAGCTAGAGGTTCTCAGGCTCATTTGCATGGTGAAATCACCTGGGGAGCTATTAAAAATCTGAGTGTCCAGATCAATTAAATCACAGAGTCGGGGGGAGGAGGGGGTGGGACATCAGTATTTTTTAGTCACTGGGGTGATGCTTTAGTTGAGAACACTGCTTCTTCATGCAAAGAATAGTCCTGATTTAGCAGAAACATCACATACAGTAAATACCTCAGGGCAAAAACGCTGTGGATCCAGACTGAAAGATTACACACGGGATGAGGAGGGTCCAGACAGAAAAGGGGGGCAAGCCTTTACTGAGTCTGCTTATGTGCAAAATCTGTTTTTACCTGGGCTACCTCTGGTATGGGGCAAATCAGGGGTTGGGTATGATGTAGAATCCCAAACTGACTTGGTTACGGCTATTAGAGCTTTTTAAAAAAATAGTTTTTAGTTCAGCTGAGGTCTTACTGAGTAGAAAATACCAAATTGGGGCTGTTGAGTGCACATCCCCACCTTGTTCCTCTGCAATAAAAGGAACAAAGCCAGCCTAATGATGGGTGGCATCTCATACCACTGCCACCATATGGCTATACTGTATATTAATGACACAGAACCATATTTATCATACACCAGTAAGCTGGGAAAATCATATACTGTACAACATGATGTATTAAGTGTCTGCCTTGTCAAGGGTCCTAGGATATCATTGCTCTAAGCCTTAGGAGAGTTAGGTTTAGAAGGGGAGAAGTAAATAGTGCATCCATTCATTTAGTTTGGGATGGTAAGGCAGGGAAATAGTCATTTCTTGGCATGCCCTTCCCTCCCTGAAAGATATCTTCTAATGGGAAGTCCTGCTTCTGGTTCATGCTTTCAACCATTTTATTGTTGAAAATTGATATCATAAACTCTGCTGTGGTTTGCCTTCACGTACTCATTGTATATCCCCTCCTCCCTTTTGTATAGGAAGACAGAGATGTCAATAATCCCATGCCTAACCGAGGAGGCAATGGATTAGTTCCTGGGGATGACAGATTCAAACCTGTGGTACCATGGCCTCACGTTGAAGGAGTAGAAGTGGACTTAGAGTCTATTAGAAGAAAAAACAAGGCCAAAAATGAACAAGAGCGCCATGCTGGAGGAGAGAACCAGAAAGACATAATTCAGAGGCAGTATCTCACTTTTAAGCCTCAGACATTCACCTACCATGATCCTGTGCTACGCCCAGGAATCCTCGGTAACTTTGAACCCAAAGAACCTGAGCCTCATGGAGTGGTTGGTGGCCCTGGAGAGAATGCCAAGCCATTGGTTTTGGGACCAGAATTCAAACATGCAGTTCAAGCCAGCATTAAAGAGTTTGGATTTAACATGGTGGCAAGTGACATGATCTCACTGGACCGCAGCGTCAATGACTTACGACAAGAAGAGTAAGCACACATCCTCTTCTTTCTAAAATTGGGGCAGCTATTGTTTTGATAGATACTTAGTTAGATGCTTAGAATGGAGAAAAGATTTATGCCTTTATTTCAAGGAAGTAAGAGGATCTTTGGTCTACCAAATGGCCAGAAGGAACAGATCTCTCCACTCATGTCAGGATGTTGAAGGTATGACATATAATATTCTGGGGTCTTCCTCGTGAGTCCTACTCAAAATCGGGTCCCCAGACTGACCTCAGTCTGGGAACTTTTTGTTACCAGTCCACAATGAGAAAATGAGCTTGCACCAGGATGTAAATCCACTATTAAATGCTTTCTTTAGTTCAACTGACAGCCGCCTTAATAACAAAGTTTTCTTGGTGTGTTACTTTTCATTCTGGTTCTAGCTCTTTCCCTTGTCTAGGGACAACAGCAAATAGTAACGCTACACTAAATGTCTCGTATAATTAACTAGATAGTTTATGTTTCCTTTCATTTTCCCCTCAGCATGGAAACTCTTGAGTCTGCAAAAGGACTACTCAGACAGATAATACCATAGCCCAAACTTCCAAACTCTTTTCATGTAGTTTAATTTAAAATAAAGGATTTCCAAGTCTTAGCTTTTGATAGCTGGTGATTATTGGATGAACTCAAAGCTTTTCTCTTTCAGTTTATTCACTAATCAGTTCTACTTCTCTAGGAACTAAATGGTGTCATTAATGCAGATGCATATTTAATTCACTGCTACTAGAAAACTCTCAAGGTGTATTCCTGATGATGCATTTTTTAAAAATCTTCACTTTAGAGGTTAACACAGCACATGCCCACACACACAAACAGCAGCATTCTTTATGACCACAAAGTAAAATTCTGTACCTAATACAGTGCTACTCAGTAGACTCTGGACATCCATGTATTTATTGGTAGGCGTGAGAGAGGGTGAATGACATGTGAAAGCAATAGAAGGCATAGAAATATAGAGCCATGGCCTGACCTGTGGTGGCACAGTGGATAAAGCATCGACCTGGGAACACTGAGGTCGCCAGTTCAAAACCCTGCACTGGTCTGGTCAAGGCACATATGGAAGTTGATGCTTCTAGCTCCTCCCCCCTTTCTCTCTTTCTCTCTCTCTCTCTCTCTCACTCTGTGTCTCCTCTCTAAAATGAATGAATAAATAAATAAATAAAAGAATTTAAAAAAAATTTTTTTTAAAAAAAGGAAATATAGAGCCATGATGGCGAGAGGCATATTCTCTTATAGGGAGAAGAGTTAAAACATCTCAAGGGAGCCTGACCTGTGGTGGCGCAGTGGATAAAGCGTCGACCTGGGAACACTGAGGTCGCCAGTTCAAAACCCTGCACTGGTCTGGTCAAGGCACATATGGGAGTTGATCCTTCCAGCTCCTCCCCCATTTCTCTCTCTCTCTCTCTCTCTCTCTCTCTCTCTCTGTCTCCTTTCTAAAATGAATAAATATAAAGAAATTAAAAAAATATATCTCAAGGGACTGTGAAGGAAGGCTCTTGGAGCAATCTTTTCCTAATGAAAGTAGAGATTTGCCTAGTCAAAAGGTTGTCATATTTCACAAATAAGAATAAAAGTGGTTCAGGTAAATTTGAATTTTAGATAACAATGAAAAACAGTTAGTATAAGTATGTCCCAAACAGTGTATGAGACACACTTTTTAAAAAAGTATTATTTATCTTAAATCCAAATTTAACTGATTGTCCTGTGTTTTATTTGGCAACCGTTCTAGTCAGGAGGGGAGAGGAAAGTTATTACAGAGCCAGAACTGCCAGGCAAGGACCCTTTAGGACCCATAACAGGGTCTGCAGTCCCTCATCTGGAGTGTGTCCAGTCATCTAAAATACAACACTCAATCACAGTACTCATCTCTTTATAGAAGATTCTCTGAGAACCTCTTGATGGTATTCTCATCACTGGTAAGTTATCTCATTTAATTCTCACAACTGAACTGTAAGAGAGACCTTACCTGTGTATGTCAAGTCTGAGGCTTAGAGTTGTGCCTTCTTTGTGTTCGCCTAGCAAAATGGTAAAGCTGTGCCTGACCTGTGGTGGCGCAGTGGATAAAGCGTCGACCTGGGAACACTGAGGTCGCCAGTTCGAAACCCTGCACTGATCTGGTCAAGGCACATATGGGAGTTGATGCTTCAAGCTCCTCCTCTCTCTCTCTCTCCCTCTCTCTCACTCACTCTGTGTCTCCTCTCTAAAATTAATTAAAAAAAAAAATGGTAAAGCTGTGATTCAACCAAAGGTGGTTTGGTGTGGAAGCCCCTTCTCTCTCCATCATACCACACCTCCAGGTATGTCAGCATGCCTCGGTGCAGTATTACAGTCAGAGGGTGAGCTTAGTGCAGAAACTGAGAACGTAGCACATGAATGATTTATAAAAGATGTGTCTTTTAAAACACCAATAGAAGTCGAGCTCATTTTTCTATGTAAGAAATATGCTAGAAAAACCAAATGACATTAAAGACAGCTATATATAGGGCTCTCTTTCCCCATCAGCCCTCGCATCTGTTATGTCTGCAAGGTCTCTTGTTTCCACCACCAGAATACATCTCTGGTCACATCCTAGTGCTCTTTCATCTCCACTACCATCACCCAAGTCCAAGCCACCATGTCTCGCAATCCTGCAAGGGCCTCCTTCCTGATCTCTTCATTTCTACTGTTGCCTCCTACCTTACACAGGAGCCAGGATGGTGTTTGGACCCACCAATGTGGCTTATCTTAAACCATTCTTTGTCTTTCTGAAGTACTTGAAATAAAACCCAAACTCCTAACCAGCAGCAGGCCGCAGGCCGTGACCCTCCTGGCCCACAGTGCTTGCTGTGCTGGCTTCTCCCAGCTCCTTGCACGTGCTCTTTTCTCCTCCGTGAGTTATTTTTCCCTTCTTAAGGCTGGCTCCTCCCCATCCTTTAGGTCTTGTCAGAGTCTTTCTCATCACCCTATCTAATTTGGTAATGCCTGCTTTATTTTCTATTACTGTTTCCTGGCCATTTCTTTCCTAGCATTTATCAAGTTTTATAATTAGATACTGGTTTATTTTATTTATTGACTACACTTCTTACTAGATGATTCACTTTCTTCACCAGCTACTTTGAGTAACTGACAACTAGGAGCTTGGTAGTACTTGGTTGGTAAATATCTGTTGAGAAAATGGATGGATATGTGGGTGGGTAGGTGGGTGGATAGATTGCTGGGTGGTTGGGTGGATGGATAAAATCTTCCAGGGTTAAAATGAAACCTTGGCTTCAATACCAGATAGGAGATCTTAGACCAGTTACTTACCCTCTCTAACCCGCAAATACTTAAACCTTAAATAGGTCTAACAATACCTCTCTCTAAGGCTTGGCATTAGACTTAAGTGACATAATAAAAGCTTTTATCATGGGCCTGATAGTTAGAAACTTAACTGTTATTGGCTGTTTGTATTGATGTGGCACTTTTTTCAGGTCACATATCTTGTCACATTTGAATGTGTTCAGTTACTATTTAACTTTGATGCCTCTGTTTTTTGGAACACGTAATGCCACACACTGCGCCTGCCTCATCTTGCTTTTACTTGTACCTCCACAGTGGCAAATCCTTCATATCTCCTTTGATGATTTCAGACACACGAACTGCAACCTTTCCATATCTTGCAGTCTGCCTTGCTCTCCTGCAATTTCCTTCCTCCCATTCTCCCCTCCTTTCCTCCCATTCTCCTCTCCCTTCCTCTCATTCTCCCCTCCCTTCCTCCCATTCTCCCCTCCCTTCCTCCCATTCTCCCCTCCCTTCCTCCCATTCTCCCCTCCCTTCCTCTCATTCTCCCCTCCCTTCCTCTCATTCTCCCCTGCCTTCTTCCCATCTCCCCTCCCTTCCTCTCATTCTCCCCTGCCTTCCTCTCATTCTCCCCTGCCTTCCTCTCATTCTCCCCTGCTTTCCTCTCATTCTCCCCTCCTTTTCTCCCTCCTTCCTCCCTTTCTCCACTCCTTCCTCTCATTCTCCCCTCCCTTCCTCTCATTCTCCCCTGCCTTCCTCTCATTCTCCCCTGCCTTCCTCTCATTCTCCCCTCCCTTCCTCCTTTTCTCCACTCCTTCCTCATTGCATCCCTTTTTCTTCCTTCCCTACCCCAGGCCTTGCCAGTTATTCCCCGCGTCCTTTTCCTTGCCCAACTGAAGCAGTACATAGACATAGTATTACTGCGTGTGTCTGCGTACCAGTCCTGTCCTTACAATTTGTCCTTACAATGTGTCTCCAGTCAAATTAAAGGACCCAAGGCAGCAGATTCTTCTAAATCTATGTTTAAAATGTATGTTAGTGAGAAAACTGTTTTTATACGTCAAATTATTCAAATATAATAACCCCCAGAAACATTTTGAAAACTGAATCCAGATTATTTTTAAACTTGATTCTTTCTCACACTTTTTAAAAAATGAAATAGGCCTTATTCCTCCTAGAACATTTAAAATTTAACATAGAGTAATGAATAATTTCTAAGGAGAGTTATTTATAAATTAGAATGTGGACAGTCATTGAGAATTTTTTCTAAAAGAAAAAGGCCAGGAACAAAGAAAACACCCCTAAATTTTGCATGTTGTCTAATGTGCATATTATCACTTTTCTGTTTTTACTGGTAACATGTTGGAAAGAAAGCATACATCCGTGTCACACGCATACACCCTCCCTCACACTCATCCCTCATGGAGAACACGTTGCAAGGAGCCCATCAGAGACTGGCTTGGCGTGGCTGACTTTCTGAAGCTTTAGAACAGGAGTCCCCAGACTACGGCCATTGGGCCGCATGAGGCCCCCTGAGGCCATTTATCCGGCCCCTGCGGCATTTGCACTTCCGGGAGGGGCACCTCTTTCATTGTTGGTCAGTGAGAGGAGCACAGGATGCATCCGCACCCATAGTTCCCATTGAAATACTGGTCAGTTTGTTCATTTAAATTTACTTGTTCTGTCCTGACCTGTGGTGGCACAGTGGATAAAGCGTCGACCTGGGAACACTGAGGTCGCCAGTTCAAAACCCTGCACTGGTTTGGTCAAGGCACATATGGGAGTTGATGCTTCCAGCTCCTCCCCCCTTTCTCTCTTTCTCTCTCTCTCATTCTCACTCTGTGTCTCCTCTCTAAAATGAATAAAATAAAATAAAATAAATCTGTCTTTAAATTTACTTGTTCTGTATTTTAAATATTGTATTTGTTCCCATTTTGTTTTTTTACTTTAAAATAATATATGTGCAGTATGCATAGGTATATGTTCATAGTTTTATTTATAGTCCGGCCCTCCAACGGTCTAAGGGACAGTGAACTGGCCCCCTGTGTAAAAAGTTTGGGAACCCCTGCTTTAGAATATAGGCATTATCGCCTGACCTGTGGTGGCGCAGTGGATAAAGCGTTGACCTGGAATGCTGAGGTTGCCGGTTCAAAACCCTGCACTTGCCTGGTCAAGGCACATATGGGAGTTGATGCTTCCTGCTCCTCCCCCCTTTCTCTCTCTCTCTCTGTCTGTCTCTCTCTCTCTCTCCTCTCTAAAATGAATAAATAATAATAAAAAAAGAATATAGGCATTATCAGTCTTATCTTTTTGCCTCTGTCATGCATATAAACGAGCCACCTGCCGGGCTTAGAAACCAGTGCTTTGGGCAGTTTGTCCAGCTGTGACATCTGACAGTGGGGTTAGCTCGTCTGTTTCTGTGGCTGTTCCATAGTCTTTTCAGATGAATGTTCTCTTCCTTATAAACAGGACAGAACTACCCAGCTGCCAGCATGACTCATAGTTATGTATGTTACAGGTTTGAATTACATTCTCTGGCTGAGTAATTTACTGGCTGTTGATGACTTGTTAAGAGTGAGTAACAGTATTTGAGTGAACTGCAGGCCTACTTCTTTTTTTTTTTTAAATATTTGAGCCAAGAATGACTTCACTTCCCTTCACACTTATTTTCTATAAAAAACATATATGATTTTCTTCACAGGTCAACATATATTGAGTAGGGCCAATAAGCAAGGCCCTGTGCTAGCCCTTCAGGGACTGCAACAATGAGAAAATACAGCCACTGCCTTCAAGGGGCTCGCTGTCTGCCCCTAGGGAGGAGGGAAAGAATACCATAGCATAAGAGTCATAGGAAAGGCGTGAGCAAAACAGCATGGTTCAGAGAAATGGGGGGCCACGTGGAGTTACAGGGCAGTCAGAAAAGGATTCTCGGAGGGCACACTAGGCATAGAGCCTGAAGTATGACTAGAATTCCTGCAGGAAGAGGTTACAAGTGTTGAGGCATGAAGAGAGGTATCGACTAGGAGGAAAACACGTGGTATCAATTACTTGGATCAGGATGTGTGGTAGAGAAACAAAGTTGATAGAAAGGGTCATGTTTAGAAGACCACAATGCCATTTACAGAGCCTGTACTGAATCTGGCTGTGAGGGAAGACCCACTGAAGGTTTATAGAGGAAGAACTTCAGGAATATCAGAGTGATAGAGGTGTCTAGAGGGGATCATGGGGTGGAGACCTGTTTAGAGGTTTAGTAGCATCAGAGTGGGAACTTGAGTGAAGGTTACAGACCAGAAAATGGGGACTCAATGTAAGAGAACAGAAGAGTTAGCCTTGGCAGCTGACTGACTGAGTGGATGGAGGAAGTAAAGATAAATCCAGAGCTTTACAGCACAGTAACACAAAGAGGACTGGTACCATTCACAGAAACAGGGTAGATGGAATTGAAACACCTTCTCTGCCCAAAACTTGATTGCCTAAATCACTTTGTTCCCTGGTGTTAGGTGAAGTCACACAGAGCCAGTCAAGATGAGCCAACCTGACCAGGTGGCGGTGCAGTGGATAGAGCGTTGGCCTGGGATGATGAGGACCCAGGTTTGAAACCCTGAGATTGCCAGCTTGAGCACAGGCTCATCCAGCTTGAGCATGGACTCACCAGCCTGAGCGCACAGTCGCAGGCTTGAGCGTGGGATCATAGACATGACCCCATAGTCACTGGCTTGAGCCCAAGGTCACTGGCTTAAACAAGAGGTCACTGGCTCTGCTGGAGCCCTCGGTCAAGACACATATGAGAAAGCAATCAATGAACAACTAAGGTGCCACAACTATGAGTTGATATTTTCTCATCTCTCTTTCCCTGTCTGTCTGTCTCTCTCTCTCTCTTGCATTAAAAAAGAAAAAAAATAAGGATCTTGTTAGTGGGAAAAGGTAGAAATTTCTGTTTGGGAATATCTTAGATTTTCTTCTAATAAAGTTTGGGATTTTATTTCCTTTACTATGAACTAACTGCTGATGTAGACACATGGAAATTATATTTGCCCTTTATCAGCGCCAGAAGGCAGACAATTAGAGGTACATAACCTAAACAATATTTTTTCAGACCAATTAATGAAATATTTTGACTTGTTGAACAACTTCATTTGCTTTTAATATTTAACCTTTCCTCCTTCCTACATATCTACTGCACTTCTATTATATAGAAAGCTATTTTAGTTGCATTTACAAAAAGAATAATAGACATTAAGGTGCTTCAAAAATTCTAAGAACTATGCCAATATTAATATGATTAATTATTAAAATTAAGTTTCTTAAGCTTGTCTATGGGAAGCAGGTATATTATTTTTGCATTTACACTATGCCTTATATATCAGATATTTTTCTTACCTGACTCCAAAATACTGATTTTTATATACTAATTTTATTTAAGGTGAATTATGGCCATGTGCTTTATTCTTTTTGTATGCATGTGAAAGGCTGTCTTTGATAATTTTATTGAGAATATAGTGCTATAATTATAGAATAGATGCTATTTTCCAAACATTGATTTAGTTGAAATGCTTTAGTGTTTTGTTTTTTTTTATTTCAGTTTGAAAATATCTTAGCCCATGGGTTTTAGTTAGAGCTAACTGAAACTCTAAGGACCCACTCAAAGAGATTAAAACAAATAACTAGAATAATATATATATCATACATACATATATATACATAAAATCACATTTATGCATATACATTTCGTATATACATTATTGCATATACATTGGTCCTGTTTCTATTGTCAGAGTATATATTGGTTCTTTATGACCCCATCCAAACTACACTGATACGGTTATTAACATATGATCCTTTTTTCTCATACATTACCCAAAATAATTCTCATTTTTCAAACTGCAGTTTGGTAGCCTTAGCTCTAATCTGTAGGAAGCACATTTGAAATTGGTTTCAGGTGACCCATGATGAACATGTTGCTTCTTTTATGTCCAACAATTATTATTCTTGAACTGGCCTGAAAAGTTTTACTATTAGGCGCCACTTTTTGTGAGCTCAGAGATTTTCCAGATTAACTTGAAAGGAATATTGTGCTTGATGCCTAGTTTCTTCTTAACACACATGCAGACCCAGACAAATACATATACTGCCCTTTGGGATCTTCTCAATGAGGGCAGAGCTGATTTTGTTTAAGGCCCTAGCTGACAACAAGACATGTATTTAGTCAAATTGAAATGATTAGTGATTGGGGGTAATTTATGTCCTCCAGTTTCCACAGCAGGTTAGAAGGGTACCATATTCAAACAGTAAGCCTACATAAAATGGAAATGGAGGTGAATTGTTGCTCTAAGCTACCATTAGAGAGCAGCAGCAGTTCTGAATCCTCCTCTCCCCCAGAATGATGGCATCCCTGCGTGGCTCACTGCCTCCGCGGAAACATTCTTCTAATGCCGAGCCCTCCTGTGGCTGATAATGTCCTTCCCACTCTCTAGTCCTGTTCTAAATTGCTCCGTTAGAGAGAATTAGCTTCATCCACCCTCCCCAATGTTACAAAATCATAATGTATGCCTGATTAAAAAAAAAAAAATTAAAAGCTCAGGTTGCTTGTTTTTGCTTTTTTGCAATCCTTGGCCTCCACACCCACCCTCAGCCAGAAAGTTAGAATAACTTCCCTGGAGGCCTGTTAGAGAAATATTTAAGGAGGTACCACTAGGTCTCCCATAACATCCCACAGCAGTGACAGGCAATTTCAGGAAAACCTTGACTTTTTGTTTTTTCAGGCTGTTTCCCACCCATCAGGAGCACTGACACAGAGATGTAGGCATGTTTGTCCCTACGCTCCTACTGGAGCATCTTAGTTTTAGAGCTAACTGTCATTTTAAGGTGTTTAGTCATTGTCCTCTGCTAAGAGCTTGTTAATTCCTCACCAAAGAGAGTGTCTGCCAATGGACCCGGACATGGGACGTGCCACAGTGCAATGTGGATGTCAGAACACAAGCTGCAGAAGACGTAGCTCAGCTCAGGCTAGGAGAGGAAGGCAGGGCCATTAGACACAGCCTGTTACTCTGATGTGTGTTTCCTTGAGGCAGACTGGCTCTCATGTATTTAGTAAACAGGAAATGGTAGTGTTTCAATGTGGACGTCCTGGTGGGTGCTAGATTTCCTCCTGCATGTTAATGTGATCAGGAATGTGGAAGTGATCAGGGCAGGGTTTCTTACAGTGAAAGTAACCTCCATAATGATATATTTACAAAGACTAAGAAAAATACTGACAGTCCTGCAGAAGCACTTCTCTTTGGTGCAAGAAATGGGAGGAGTCTAGTGGCCTCGAGATGCACTACTCTTGCCACTGTGCTAAGCTGTCTGGGGAGCTGCGGGGGCATCCAGAGAAGTGGAGAGGAAACTGATGAAAAAGGCTCTCTCTGAGCCCTGGCAGGTTGGCTCAGCAATAGAGCATCAGCCCGGCATGTGGAAGTCCTGGGTTCGATTCCTGGCCAGGGCACACAGGAGAAGTGCCCACCTGCTTCTCCACCCTTCCCCCTCTTCTTCCTCTCTATCTCTCTCTTACCCTCCAGCAACCAAGGCTCCGTTGGAGCAAAGTTGGCCTGGGTGTTGAGGATGGCTCCACAGCCTCTGCCTCAGGCGCTAAAATGGCTCTGGTTGCAATGGAGCAACGTCCCAGATGGGCAGAGCATCACCCCCTGGTGGGCATGCTGGAGGATTCTGGCCCCCCCCCCCCCCGCATCTCACTTTGGAAAAATACAAAAAACGAAAAAGAAAAAAGCTTTCTCTGGATCCTACTCTTACCTTTGGTAAAGTACTCTGAATTAGAAGTGAATGTCTCCAAGGACCTACAAAAAAGGAAATCACAAATCCCTGGGTTTTAAAGGATTGTGACACAAAGTGTAAATGTCAGTGGCGATTTTAACTGTGCTGATTGATTTTCCTGAGGGCTGTGGCCCCAAAATTTCTCTTAAGTTTTGAGTGGTCTGAATCTGTTCTTGTTTTTCCTTTAAATGCTTTTGTTTTCTTTCCTTTTTCTTTTCCTTTCTTTTTAAAGCATGATTTAACAAAGGGGAAGGTTTATAAGGAACAAAGAAATATATATGGCATGGTAGCAGGAGTGTCTGTGTTGTAACTAAAGAGTGGTCAAAGCCAAACTGCTGGGTGTTGGATGTAGTATGACTACCAGTCATAATGGAAGGTGTTTTCCTCATCTGAAATTAGTAAGTTATATGAAACTGGTTGGCTGGTTAGTTGTTAAGTTAAGCATAAAACCAACATTTAAGAAAAAGAAGAATATCAGCCTTTACTTTTATTCCAGAAGCACAGCAACCATTCTAAAAGACAGACAGCACTTGATGAGTGAGAACTCACATTGGGCCACACATCTGGGAGAGACTAAAGCCCGTTTAGAGCCAGGTCTCACTGCTGCCATGATAGGCTGTGAAAACCCCAGATGATCTCTCTCTCTCTCTCTCTCTCTCTCTCTCTCTCACACACACACACACACACACACACACACACGTACACGTGTAGATTTTTGTCTCTGGAATATCTGGTAGAAAGACCGGTTTTGTAGAGAAGCAAAAAGGATTGGTGAGTGTGGGGAGAGTAGCAAAGAAAGTCTTTACAGCTGGATGAACCAGGTCAGGGCCTTCCTTCCTCAGCGGTTGAGTTTCAAGCTGATGTCCACACTTCCATCTGCGGGGCAGCTTTGACAGCTCCGCCATGATAAAGGCAAGTCCTAGGAGAGAGCTGGGGAGCAGGGTCGTCAGCACCAATTGTTTTTCTTACTCAAGGAGTGTAGAAGTCATAACATGAATAATTTGTTGTACAGCTTATGAATGCACTTACAAGTTAATTATCTTTTAAAAAATGCACTTTCAAGTTAATTATCTTTGCTTATTTTAAGTCAAATATGCAAAAAATGCACTTAGTGTATTATAAACAGAATTACTCTTTTATCATTCTTACAACATAAGGTGATAAAGCATAAAAGCCAAGCCAACTACAGTAGTTAAAAGGAAATAAAACTATAATTTAATTCAGTAATATCTTGCAGTGTATCACTGGGAAATGGCCCGTAGCTTCACTTTCCTTGTCACCGAATCTTGTAGTTAATGTGTAGGAGGAAAATCACATCTTTAATAAATTAGTAACTTATTTTAGAACTAGCACTGCCATTTGAATCAGAAGAAAAACATTCATGCGTTCTCCAGAATAGCAAGTCCCAGTGAGCAAATCAAAAACCAGGATAAAGGGCTCTGGAGGAAGATTTGAGAATCTAAACTACGTTCTTAAGACCCTGGAGGCGCACAACTGTCACTTGAAAGAGTTGTAAAGTCTTCAGTGAAAGGGAATGTGAACCCAGCCTCTGCGTTTCCTGCTTTGTGAGGCAGGAGCTCCCCCCAGAGCCCAGAAGCGCTCCCGCTCTGCTACAGGCAGGCCCGTCCTGCGGAGAGTTGTAACACCGGTTTCTTCTCTGAATAATAAAGTGGAAGGAAACGCCCTTCCGAAAGCTTTTTTTTAGTTTTGAAGTCTGTATGAACTACAACTTACAAGGCAAGTGGCATCAGATATTCTTACTTAAATCAAACAAGACTCTATTTTCTCAGACAATGCAACAACCTAGGCGGAGGTTTGGCTGGTTCTTGACCTTGTGTATCCTATTCTGGCATTGTAGCGCTGGTCTCTGCTTTCACTGCTATGTGCCAGGAGTTGGGGCTGGGGAGAGGAAGGGCTGGAATTCAGGGTGCGCTAGAACATATCCCGTAGACATAAAAGGACATAAAAAGGCAGGTTCCCGTCTTAGGGCATTTTTGTACACATTTTCATAAGGCTTTGGAGAAATATTTTTCAGTCGCTTTAAATGAAGAATAAGCTGTGTCTTTGGCTTCCATGTAATTATCTTTGTCCCTGTGCAGGTGCTTGGTTCCCTGAGACAGAGAGGGTACTCAGTAAATGACGGTAAGGATCAACAGCACCATTATCCATTTCCCGAGCAGCCACTATGTGTCTGGTAGTGGGCTAGGTCCCTCACTACACTATCTCCAATCTTTATAACCATACTAAAACGGCATATATTTATGTCACCATATTAGATGATGAAACAGAGGCTCAGAGAAGTAGATAACCCAAAGTTTATGTACTAGAACAGGGGTGCTCAATACATCGATCACGATCTACTGGTCGATCATGAAGGAAGTGTGGGTAGATTGCATGGCATTAAAAAGACATTTATCTTTTGATTGGCATACAGGGTAGCTAATCTGACGTCTGAACTTTTGACACCCTACGCATGCGCGTTAAACCACGCTAACTTGTTCAGTTACATTGCTGCGTAGTTAGCCTTCAATTTATTTAAACTAAATACAACAAAGGGTATAAAAATGAGTGCTGTAGCTGGTCCGAGTTAGAAGCCTAAAACCTACCACTTCAGAATGGGAGGGGATTTTTTTCACTATGTCATATTCTAAGTGTGTTTGCCTCATCTGTCTGTGTGCCAATGTGGAGCGACTTTTTTTGGACTGTTCGTAAAAACTATGACATTGACTTTCCTCTGAAAAGAGAGCTGAGAAGGAGAAAGGTGAAAGAAGAATACACAATATTAAATAGTAATAATAGTAACTTAAATAATGATAATATAGAAGAAATAAATTTATGTTTTGCATTTTTATTGTAGGTAGATCATTTTGACTTGGTCATCTTATAAGTAGCTCGCAAGCTGAAAAAGTGTGGGCACCCCCGTAAGAGAAGATAGTTGCACTGGGGTTTAAATGCAGCCCTTACACCACGTTGCCTTCTCAGTCGTGCTTTGCTAATGGCCAGGGGTGCGTTACAGTACACTACAGTGCCTTCACTTTTTTAAAGAGAAAGGCTAAGTTAGACGCAGGTGACAGGCAGAGGCTTTATATCTCATTATTGCAGAATTGTTTCCTTCCTGTAAGACAGGGTTTCTTGGTCTCAGCGTCATTGACAGTCTTTGTCCTGATGACTGTCCCGTACATAGTGGGATGTTTAGCAGCATCTCTGGAATCTACCCACCAGATACCAGTAACACATGCACACATCCTCCCTGTCTCTGGTTGTGACAACCAAAACGTCTCCAGACTTTGCCACCTGTCACCCTGGTGAGCAAAATCACCCGATTAAGAGTAACTGCTCTAAGAGGTCAATCAAGGCAATGTTGGGAGGCTGAAGTATAAAAGTATAAAGAACAGAGGTGGGATTTATAGCATTGTGGGGAGGAGAAGAGGGGGCTGTCAGTGTTTTTAACTTGTTTTAGCCACAGAATCCTCGAAGTCCTTTCTTCACGTGACTTCCTAGGCAAACTCTGTGCTTTGGTTCCTTGCACTTCCCTGGCACCTCCACCCCATTTGGAAAACACTAAGCTAGATGTCTTTCAAGGTCTCTTCTGTTTTAAAATTAATTTTTTCTATGTTTCCACCTTCCCCCGGGGTCTTCCATGGTGTTTCTCTAGATACAAAAGCTGAACATAACTGGCCAGCAAGCAGCTGGTGTGCAGCTGTTACCCCTCTGGCTTAACGGCCTGCTTTCTGTTTGGGTTTTGCCTCTTCCTGCTTCCAGGAAGGCTGAGAGAGGCCTGGCAGTCCCTGGGCCTGTGCCACGTCTGACAGCTCTTCTTAGAAAGTAACAATAGTTAGGATGCCTGTTTACTTGCGTTATGCAGTGCCCATGCAGAGGCAAGCCCTCTGATTCCAGCTCTTTAGCAATATGTAGTTTGAGAAAACTTGCGCTTTGTGTTCAGCCCCCAACCCCTGGCAGACAGAACATCAGCCCAGCTGCCAGGATGCCAGGCTCACCCTTCTCTAGTTTCTCAGGAGCAGAAAAGGGGACAAGATAGATTAGCTAGAAGATAGCTATTTTACATTGCCAAGCTCAACACTGCCAGCATCTCCAAGATGTAATCCTGTTACAAGAACATCTCCCCCGTTAATCTTTTTTTAAATTTTTTAATTAATTAATATCTTTTTCCACAGAGACATAGAGAGGGATAGATAGGGACGGACAGACAGGAATGGAGAGAGATGAGAAGCATCAATCATCAGTTTCTTTTGCCATCACATCTTAGTTGTTCATTGACTGCTTTCTCACATGTGCCTTGACCGCGGGCCTTCAGCAGACCGAGCAACCCCCTTGCTGGAGCCAGCGACCTTGAGTCCAAGCTGGGGAGCCTTCGCTCAAACCAGATGAGCCCACGCTCAAGCTGACGACCTCGGGGTCTCGAACCTGGGTCCTTCCGCATCCCAGTCCGATGCTCTATCCACTGCACCACTGCCTGGTCAGGCCCGTTAATCTTCATAGGTGCCAGCTGGAGAGGGTGGGGGATACCCATTTGGCCACTTCGCCCGAGAAGTCAAAGTCCCCTTTCTCTCTTTCCAGGGGCAGCTACCATTTGGTAAGTATTTTTCATGAGCTTTCTCCATACATTTATGTACACACATTCATGGTTTTTAGATCATAAATATTTGTCCCATGTTCTAAAAGCTCTATGAGGTTTGTGGCCTGGTTAGCACTCTGCAGGTGCCTGGGAAGCGGCACAAACAGCCGTCTATGGCAGTGATGGTGGCGTGGGGCTTCTCTCACTCTGCTCTCTTCTCCCACTCCCTCGCTCGTGCAGACTGTGTGACTTCATCCCACACTCCCGTCCCTCTTATTTGCCTCTCCCGTCGTTATCCGTCCAGTTCTTTGCTTACACCTCACTCGTCGAATGGCCCAGATGAAGGGCTGATCCGAGCGGATGGGAGCCGGGGCATCAGATTGCACTTCTGGAGTTGCTTGCTTGACAGCTTTTAGTGGGAATGGCTTAGACACTTCCAACCTTGCTTCTAATATAGTCGATATTTCTCAGACTCACAGAATTTTAGAGCTAAAACAGGCCAGAGCAGTCACTTAGTACTGTTCCTTCATTCTGAAGATAAGGACCTAAAGTCCAAAGAGTCGTGACTTTCCAGCAGTGTGTGACTGCCACGAGTGCCCCACGTCTTCTGTGGCCTATGGCCTTTCACCAGACCGGATAAGAGATCAGGGAAGTCTGTTTTCCAGAGTAGTTATTCTGAATATAATATTTGCGGTATGCATGCATGGAACATTTTTATAGCTATAAAAAGTTTTATAGTAATAAAAATAGCAAAAGAAATATGTTAACCAGTCCCAAAATGACTCTCTCTTTAAATGTGACCACTTAAAATTCCAACTATTAGTAGCAGGGGCCACTGCTTATGTCTAAGTCGGAAGGAGCCATCCTAAGAAGAGAGCAGAAAGGCACCGAGGTGTGGTCCCAGGGCAGATATTAAGGGAGTGAGCATATGTTACCACTGGACAACGCCTGTCACTTAGATCACGGCCTCAGAAACTCTTAACTTAGATGTTAAGGAGATGCTGTGAAAGAACTTTTTGCTAAAATGTCTGTAGAACCCTGGGAGGGCTATTTTCCACCCTTGACGGTATGTCAAACTTGTGGCCAATCACCATCCAGTGGGTTCTGCAACGACAGGAACCCGTGGGCACGGTTCAGACCGGCAAGCATCTTTAGCAGGTGCCTTGCCGTAGAGTAAACACAGCTGTGGGGACTGCATCCCGGGCCTCTTTGCAGCAGGGTACTGCCTCAGTGAGTAAAATAATGCACGTGCATTTGGAAATGCAGTCAGTTCTAGTTATTGAAGTAGTTCTGTTCTACAAAGTCATTGTGAACGCTAGATTGGGAATACGGAAGCATTGCTCCTGGGGAAATACAGAGATAGTTCCTGTGAGCCTCTGGGCACAACGTTTTCATCAGCTGACCCATACATAACCTTGTCTTATGTGTGTTTCTGTTTAAACACCTTCTTTGACGTATGTTGTTGGATCATAACATTGACCTCCTGGCAGCCGTACTGGAAGCCACAGTTGCAGGAAGCCCATCTAACACCCAGATTCCTCCGTGAGGCACGCTCTGCAGACTTCTCATGGTTAAGAACACTAGACAGCACCTCAGCACTATGTTTTGGAACCAGCGAAACTAACAAAAAGCACAAAAATGAGAAAAACGTGGGACTGAATAGACTGCAAAGGACACTATTTAGAGAGTATCAGGACGGAAACAAGAAGGCAGGGGCGTTGTCTGGTACATGCATGTGGGCTGCTCAGATTGTGGTTCACACTTTTTACTGCTCTATACAGGTTCTCAAATCACTGCAGATGTGCCCCGAGGATTGATTTGGGGATTACAAATAAGTTTTAGGGAGTAGGCAAATACAGAATTCATGAATAATAATCTACTGCATTTTTGTACATTTGAATGGGGAGTACAGATGAATCGCAGAAATATTCAGGATATACTTAATATACACTGAATATAGTCCAATAGCCCATTATAGTAAATGCAGACCTCAGTAACACTTAAAATGATGATTCTAAGAGACCAAATATTTTTTTACCTGTTAATTTCTACCAGAAAGAAAATCTGCTAATGGCTTTTAGAAATGTCAAGACCCAAAAGCATAGAATATTAAGTTTTTCCATTTAAAGAACAGAAATAAACTGGCCTCGTTATTATTCATCTCATACCCCCATAATTTCATCTTTCCTCTCTCCTTCCCCACCCCCCCCTCTCCACCTTTCCTCCCCATCTCCTTTACCATGTCTTACTGCTAAAATGGGCTTGGAAGGATGTTGAAATCAAGCCAAGATGTGCTCAGCAGAGGCTGCTGCAGCCAGTGGCATGACCACGGGAGGCTTTCTGCTCTGTTGGAATATCTATGAGAGTTAGTGCTGACATAGTCTCTGTGATCAGCAGACCTCATTTGAATTTCAGAAGTGCTGATGACCACAAAAATGTGATAGTATCTTACTCTCAAAGCCCAAGTACATCACCTTACCTAAAGGTGAGATGCTGTATTGAATCTGTTTAATTTCATGGTAACTAGCCTAGACTTTTATCTTTAAAAGACTGTATTAATTATGTTAATAGTTACTAAACACTTACTAATTTAGATCGTATCTCCCCTCCTCCTCAAGAGAAGCAATTTAAATTCTTTCCAGGCAGCACATATACAAAAGAATTATCACACCAGTTTCTTACTTCTTGGTTTCAAAGAAACATACAACAAAGTCTAATAGACTTTGGTCAGGAAGTCCAATAATACTGGAAAAGAATGAATGGTATTTGAGGATCAAAAGTCTCAGGCATGATGCTGGGGGTGTTTCACATGCTCCTGGGATCAGTAAAACTAGAGATGTTTACCACCACCACCACCACCCCCAGCTGATTGTGGGGAAGCTGTTGACAAAGTCCTAGGAAGAAAAGAACAAGCTAATACAAATGTGTCTATTTCTAGAACCTGGAAATATAAAATGCTAATAAAATGTGATTTGAAGTACTGCCACAATTTTAACAATTCTGCAGGGGTACAGAGCTACTGTAACTGGCAGTATGTAAGGATATGGATAATTTCATGGAGAAATCTTTAAAACTAAAGTGGGAATAATTTGAAGGTAACTATGGGCAATTTCTTCCTTTCCTTTAAATTGTAACAGTAACTCTTATAGTTGTCTCTGCTCCCCAGAATCAAGATTGAACAGATTGACATCAACTTCAGAAAACAAGACTTGAGGTAGCCAAGGGATTCTATTAAATTGCTCCTGAGGTCTTAAGTTTAGCAACTTGATTTTAAAAAATATACTTTGGGGGGGGGATGAGTGTTTTGTGGATAACAATGTTAAGTGCTTTCTTTGTATTCTAATGTCTCAGGTAGTGAGGAAGCTGCAGAAACAGCTTCCTCTGTTTCTTTGAAGACTTTAATGTAAAAAAGCTGTGTGGAGGTCATTGCAGTGACACTAATCTGGGGTAGTCAGGCACTACTACCACAAGCAGGCTGTCAGCAAGTGGCCTCATGACATATCAGAGAGACACTCAGAGAGCGGAGGAACTGAAGGCAGTTAAATGTATTATTGCATCTGTATGTTTATTTAGATTACTGCGAAGCAGTGTCCACTTACAGCTATTTCAAGGAAGTTAAACTTTTTTACTCTTGACAAACATCATTGAACATATCTTGATCGCCTTAGAATGTCTCGAATTCTAAAAACCTGCTTCAGAATCTCTAGGATTTCTACAGCTTTCAGTAGATTTTCAAGAGGTACACTTTTGCCACCCCACGAAGTTCTTTATTTCTAAAATGGTGATAATGAAACACACCTAGTAATAATATTGGAAACATTAGGCTAGAACTCAGAAGAGCTGGCTCTTCCCTTTAGATTTATACACCTCCAAAGGTTGGCACCCGGCCCTCGTAAAAGATGTCTTCCCGCAGCACTCTTACATCTCTGTTTGTGGTTTCCTTCCCCATTTGAGCACGTTTATCTTTGCAGCTCGCTTACTCCAGCTCTCAGAGAAACAGGAGTGCTCTTGGCAGCTCTGTCCTGGGTAGGCTCCCGCCCTGTCAGTACGACACGATGCCAACTGTCTGGAAGGGTTATGTGATTTGATGGAATAACAAGCTAGTATTGTGAGAGAAAAAAACTGGCAGGAATGAAATGCAGAGGCACCATCAGTATAATCTGCAAATTTGTCAAATAGCCTACTATTGAATCAAAATGAGAATGGGTATAAGTAATAGTTGTTTTTTTTTTAATGTACCCTAGCTTCTTAGAATTGGTGACTTACAGCAAAATCATCGACAGTATGCATGCCAGAGTTTGGTGTAATTGTGTTAGTAAGGTGGAGCTGTGGTTCGAGGGAAAGCCTTCCTGTGATCGCTTTAATAGGTAAAGAAGTATCGGGGTCGCTGATTATGAAGCTGCCAAGTAACGTTTTGTTCACTTGAGTAGCATTTTTATTTTTAAATATTTTGCAAAAGGAAAGCTTTTATGTTTAACAGACCATTTTACAAAAGAAAATAAAAATCACCTATCATCCAAGTAGTATTTCTTTTTTTTATTATTTTTACTTAGCTATTCCACCGCATGGATGATCACAAATGATTTCACCAGCTCTTTATTTTGGGACATTTGGAGTTGTTTCCAGTTCCTCACTATCATAAACAATGCTGTAATGAACAAGGTTGTGGTTCAATCTTCGTGTCCACCATTGATTATTTCAGTAGGACAGAGTCCTAGTAGGATGTTAGATCCAAGGATTACAAACTGTTTCCTTTTACTGGGTAATATTTTTGTTTTGTTTTGTTTTTGACTCTGGAGTCTCTCCTCCACTGCCCACCATATCCCTGGTCCACAGTGGTCTGTCGGCTCTCATCTCACAACGATTTATTTTGCCCTTCTCCTTTTTCTTTCTCTTTTTTAAAATGATTGTCTCCCTTGCATATGGCCTATTTGTAAACCTACTGAAACCCAGGGAGAAAAGGGAACAAATTGACATTGTCTCAAGAATATAACTGAGTATATGTGCCTGGCTTATAATGTTCTCAATGTGTTCAGTCCCTGCTTCCTTGCCAGATTTCAATGAACTAGAAATGTCTTCCAAAATTGTGGTTTGAGATTTCCTGGCATCTGCCTTCTTCAGGGTGAGAATTAACATACTCTTTCAGTTCTTAATTTATAATTCTCTCCCATTTGGGTGCCATAAACCTTTTTGGTAACTAACTCCAACTCACTTTGGTGGCTCATTAGCCTCAAGAGTATTTGATTTTCTGGAAAATTACAGTGAAGCAAATTTGTAAGAGAGAAGTAAAGATAATGTGATTGATGCAGGAAAAGAGGTAGACTAATGATTTCTTAAACTGCTGTCACCAACTTTTCTCCTCCACAATATTTATTAAACATCTCTTATCTATCAATTATGTTCCATGCTAAATGAACAACCTGGCTTCCTAATACTTATAAGATAAATTACTCTACATAGTTAATGTATTCTTATTAGCTCTAGAAATTGCCTGTTCTGTGAATTAATAAATGCTAACTATTGTAAATTTGTGCACTTTTCCACACATATATGCAGAGATTTACAGTTGAGAAAGTCCTCAAAAAAATTATCTAGTATATCTCTTCATTTTCCATGGAAACATTAGTATCAATCAGTGTTTAAGACTTCCATAAGTATTATACAGCTTATATTGGTAACTCCTTCAATATCTAATAATTCTCTGCTGAGAAATTGCTTACTACTCCAACCTAAAGTTACCTTACTACCGCTGTAAGTTTATACCTTTTCTTCAAAGGTCAAATTTTGCTTTTGGAAATAGAAGACCTCTCTGCGGTCCATATGATTTTCTTATTGTAATTAGAGTACATTGAGCAGACATATAATCTGTCACTGAATGATGAAACATGGAATAGGAGATGACTCAAACATTTTAAGGAATGTTTGCAAAGTGTGATTTTCAAATCTGTGTTGAACTTAAATTCCCAACTTGGTCTCTGCATAACTGTTTTTACTGACTTAGATTTTGGTAAAATGCCATTGGTCTCCATTGACAGCCACCATGAAAAATAGCCCAGTGAAACTCATTACTGTATTTACCATAAGGAAACCCCTCTATAAAAGTCCCATCTGGTCTTCACACCGAAGATATTGTACTTCCTCTGAACAACTGGTTTTTAAAACAGTCCTGACCAGGATTTCCTGCTAGAAAATTCAAGCCAAATTGTAGCCTAACCATAATAATACAGAGACAGGGGGCACCCAAGACCACCATGTTGCCCAGCTCAGAATGGCACCACTCGTAGTATATTCTTTATGAATGGTGTCCCAGAATTGTGCACACAAGAGTCCTTGGCCCTCTGGTATGCATTTTTTTTTTATTAAGTGAGAGGCAGGGAGGCAGAGAGACAGACTCTTGCATACACCCCAACTAGTATCCACCCACCAAGCCCCAACTGGCCAATGCTCTGCCCATCTGGGCTGCTACTCCATTGTTCAGCAACCAAGCTATTTTAGCGCCTGAGGTAAGGCCATGGAGCCCTCCTCAGTGCAGAAGGCCAGCTTGCTTTAACCATTCAAGCCATGGTCATGGGAGGGGAAGAGGGAGAGAGAGAAAAAGAGAAGGGGAGGAGTGGAGAAGCAGATGGTCACTTCTCCTGTGTGCCCTGACTGGGAATCAAACCCTGGATTCCACAGGCCAGGCCAACACTCTACTGCTGAACCAACTGGCCAGGGTCCAGTATGCATTTTTAATACCTCATTCTTTAAAGTTTTTTTGGCCCTGGCCAGTTGGCTCAGTGGTAAAGTGTCAGTGGTCTGGTGTGTGGAAGTCCAGGGTTCAATTCCTGGTCAGAGCACACAGGAGAAGCAACTGTCTGCTTCTCCAGCCCCCCCCCCACAACTATTTCTCACTCTCTCCCTCTCCTGCAGCCCCAGCTTGAATGGTTTGAGCAAGTTGGTCCTGGGCACTGAGGATGGCCCAATGGCCTGCCTCAGGTGTTAAAATAACAGTTGCTGAGCAACAGAGCAGCAGCTCCAGATGGGCAGAGCATCACCCAGTAGGAGCTTGCTGGGTGGATCCCGGTTAGAGTGCATGCAGGAATCTGTCTCTCTGCCTCCCTGCCTCTCACTGAATAAAAATAATAATAATAATAGTAATAATAATAATAATAATAATGTGGGTTGGTTTTATTGATTGCTTTGAGAGAGAAAGAGAGAGAGAGAGAGAAAGCATTCCTTGGTTATAATTGAACCCACAACCTTAATATTTTGTAATAGTGCTCTGACCAACAAAGCTAACCCACCAGAGCCAATACCTCATTCTTGATTCCTTCTTTTTTCCCCCCTCAATCTATTTTTTTATTTTATTTCTTTTTATTGTTTGATTTTAGAGAAAGAAAGGGAGAAAAAGAGACAGAAACATCTATCTGTTCCTGTATGTGCACTGACCAGGGATCAAACCACAACCTTTGCATATGGGGACAGTGCTCTAACCTGCTGAGCTATCTGGTCAGGGCCTCAATCTTTCTTTATCCACATTTCCCCCTCCTATTTTTTACCTTTTGTAACACTGTTGCATTCTTTGTGTCTCTGTAAACTGCCTAAAATCCTTTGTGGAATAAGATGTAGCATAAATTAATAACTAAGGAGCAGATGCAAACCCATACTGGTTCATTCTGTTGTCTCCATGCCATGGCACCCAATCTTGAACCTTAATCCTCTTAGTAGTTGTTTCAGCTGAAGGTTATTGGCATTTGATAAACTGGTACTTCTGTAAAAATAAGTCTATAATATCCAAGCTCATTTGAAATGAGAGTCCAATGTAGCTATAAACATATGGATCACACTATGAAATGTTCCTTTTCCTTTTCCAAGAAGTTTTGAAGACAAGTACAAGAACATATGTCCAGCCCCAGGATTCCCTGCCAGAATTTTTTTCTAAATTGTGGTTTGACATTTTAGATCATTAAGTGGACACATCTGTCTGAGTATGTTTCCTTTCCAAAGCAAAGGAATATTTGAAGACAGCAACCCAATGACATAGTTCAACATTCTTAGTTTGCCCCAAGGTATTCAATATTCTCAACTCATAAAATCAGGCAGGAATCCACAGAGCTGTGTGCAGTCATTTTGTTAGTGGCCACATATTACCTGGGTACTGAATGAAAGTCAGGAATTCAATTTCCTGTTTTCTTTATTTTTCATTATTTACACAATTAATTTTAACGGGGTGACATTGATTAATTAGGGAAATACAGAGAGTCAGAGGAAACGTCTCCAGGTCATTTTGACATTTGATTATGTTGTATACCCGTCACCCAAAGTCATATAGTCTTCTGTCACCTTCTTTGGTTTTCTTTATGCTCCTCCCCTCCCCCCACTTCATACCTTTCCTCCCTTCCTCTCTCCCCAAGTAACCACCACACTATTGTCCATGAGTCTCAATTTTATATCCCACTTACGTGTAAAATCATATAGCTCTTAGTTTTTTCTGATTTACTTATTTCACTCACTATAATGTTATCGAGGTCCATCCATGTTGTTGTAAATGATCCGATGTCATCATTTCTTATGGCTGAGTAGTATTTCATGGTATATATGTACCACATCTTCTTTATCCAGTCATCTATTGAAGGACTATTTGGTTGTTTCCATATCTTGGCCACTGTGAACAATGCTGCAATGAACATGGGGCTGCATGTGTCTTTACGTACCAGTATTTTTGAGTTGTGGGGGTATATTCCCAGTAGAGGGATTGCTGGGTCATATGGTAGTTCTATTCTTAATTCTTTGAGGAACCACCATACCTTCTTCCCTAATGGTTGTACTACTTTACATTCCCACCAACAGTGAGTGAGGGTTCCCTTTTCTCCACAGCCTCTCCAACACTTGTTATTACCTCTCTTGTTACTTGTTTTCTTTAAGCACATATTTGTGAGTAATTCTTAGAAGTAAAACAGTGGTTTAGGAGAAAGAACCTTAGAATCAAAGGTTTAATTTTAAATCTTGCCTGTCACTGTGGCATTGAGTAAATCACATAACCCCCCGTCTCCTTATGTGTAAAATAAATAATACTAATGCCTGTTCCATCTTCCTCACAGAGTTACTGAGAGACTCAAAAGTGTGCAAAAGTGCTTTGGACCCTCTTCAACCCTTTGAGTAGTGAGTTTTTTCATGCTTACTGACCCCCAGGAGTGATATTTTTTTCAAAAAATGAAGAATTAGTTAGTTACAGTTTTATTAACTTAAAATTATGTTTGTTTGATAACCAATTTATGGAAACAAGAAGAACATACATTTGCCTTTTTTAAATGTTGCCTTACACATTTTTAAAATAAAAATCGTACTCTGGATGGTCAGGAAGCATGAGGATGTACATGAACATTCGAACTACTCAAAGGGTTAAGAACTATTAGAACTGCATCTCCCCAGTCTGGGATAAAATTATATCATAATAAATAACAGCAAAAGCACCACTGATTTGACTTCACTGTGCTGGAATTTTAACCCCTTCAGATTTTTCCAAGCTAGTTCTAGGGGTCAGCAGAGCTTGCTGAACACGTGCTCAGAAATGCATGGTCTTCATGAAGTCCTCATGGACAGGCATCGTGCTCCTTCTCTGTGGCTCACTGCAGTGGGCTTCCCATTGTGCTCACACAGCCAGTGCTCACCAACTCCTTGGTCTCAGGTCTCCGATGCCAATGTCCTCACCAAAGGGACACACAGTCATCCCTGTATAAACATTCTTGATCAACTGCAAAGTTCTCTCTCCTCACTCTAGTATCTCAAAATGGAGATGAACCCCCCACCCCTAAAATCTGGTTGGCTTCGCAAGACCCCAGATGAGGCGGAGCCTCACAGGATGGCTGAGATGGAGGTGTTCTCCTCCAGCCATACTCATGGTTTTCTGTCCCAGAGTTTGTGCACGTTATTTAGGGCTGCTGCAGAGACCGCGAGCGGAGTGGCCCAGGGACGGTGAGAGCCTTTAGGAGGCCTCTGGCAGTTTTGGAGCTGTGAATTCCAACCATTCTGTGTCTGTGTTTGAGGATCATTGACAGCTGAGCTGTCATGGCTAATGACTGAACAGCTACCTCCCACTAATTGAGGGGGTGCCAGGAAACTGGCTACCTCAGAGAAGGCTAGAGAAAATGGAAATAAATGCAGGTACAAACTTTTCAGAGCCTTGGGTCACAGGAGGCCACAAGTGGCCTAAGCAGATAATGGTGCTATTCTTTGTTACATATACTACATAAAGCAATGGTTTTTGTAATTCTTTTTGTAGTTTCTTGCCTTAGCAGTCGGCCATGGAGAGCCAGAGAGTTTCTGGTCCTGGTCATTCTGCTCTGCTAAGAATTTCCCCCTTTTTCCAACCCCTAGATCATTTGGACAGGAAATAAACCTTTAGCTCTTACCTCTCTGCCTCAGAAAATGAAATCTGTCCCAGAAGTTTAAGTGCAGCTACCTGGTTAGAACTGGGACACTTGTCTTAAAACCTTCCATAAATGGCAAGCATTTCTTTCTTTCTTTTTTTTTTAACTTAGATTTTGCTTATTGGGATGGTGAACCTTATGGATCTGATGAGATAAAGCTGCCCATTGTCCCTACATTCATACCCATGCTGATGATCTATAGTCTGATTACAGCACCACACAATACACTCCAAAACAAGCATGGCAAACAGCTATGCTTTATCCATAACCTAGTTAGATCCCAGAAGGTGATATAACTGAAAAACTTGCAGACCCAACCATTAATTAGGTGTTCATTGATTTTGACTTTCAACCCCAATAGAGAAGTTAAGAATTATTTTTCGGTTCAGTGGATAGAACGCCAGCCTAGAGTAGGGATATTCCAGGTTTGATTCCCAGAGAAATGACTATCTGTTTCTCTCCCCCTTCTATTCCTCTTCCCATCCTGCAGCCAGTGGCTCAACTGATTTGAGCATCCGCCCCAGGTGCTAAAGATAGCTTGGTTGATTCAGAGCATTGGCCCCAGACAGGGGTTGCAAGGTGGATCCTGGGGCGCATGTGGAAGTCTGTCTCACTATCTCCCCTCCTCTTGCTTAAAAAAATTATTTCCTCCTTTTCATTAATATATTTAATTCATTAAATAGATATATTGATTTAAAATGATAAGAAGCTCTAAGTGTAATTCTATGAAGATATATACATAATAAACTAAAATTTACAAAAATATCAAAAGTAGCATGTTACATACATATGAGTTATTTGCCAGAATAAAATCTACTTACGTAGCTAGCTAAAAGGGGGGAGGAGAAACAGAGGACTATGAGTAACTAATTGTAAGGGTACAAATGTATATCATAGAACCTGAGATCAGAAGGTATACCTGATTGAACCAGTTAATGAAAAATTGAGAACCAAAATCATTTGATCTTTTTTCCCTGAGGGTTTATGAACTTTCATCCCTACTTTTCTCTTTCTCTGCTCCGCCATAAAAAATAGCTGCCAAGCTCTTGCCTCATGAGATCATTCAAGAGCCCAATAAACCCCTGGCTGTGTAGCTCAGTTGCTTAGGGTATTGTCCCGATATACCAAGGTTGCATGTTTGATCCCAGGTTAGCACATATATGAATCAACCAGTGAATGCCTAAATAAGTAGAACAACAAATCTCTCTTTCTCCCTCTCTCTCTCTCTATCTCTCTCGCCCTCCCTCCCTCCCTCTCTCCCTTTCCCTCTTTCTTCCTTTCTCTCTAAAATCAGTACATTAAAAAAATAGCAGCTAAGGCCTGACCTGTAGTGGCGCAGTGGATAAAGCATCGACCTGCGAACACTGAGGTCACCAGTTCAAAACCCTGCACTGGTTCGGTCAAGGCACATATGGGAGTTGATGCTTCCAGCTCCTCCCCCCTTTCTCTCTTTCTCTCTTTCTCTCTCTCTCTCTCTCTCTCTCTCTCTCTCTCACTCACTCTGTGTCTTCTCTCTAAAAATGAATAAAATAAAAATAAAATAAATTTTAAAAAATAGCAGCTAAAATATTTTTTTAAAGATTCTAGGAGGGATCACTTACACATACTTAAAAAGTAGCAGTCACTACGTGCCATAGTATGGCTCTATGAAAAGAAGTCAAACCAAAGTAAGTAACTGTATCCAAGAAAGGACATGAGCTTATTACACTACAGGACTGGGAGACTGTGGTACTTAATGCATCTTGAGTTAGCAGGATATTTGAGTAAAGTCTTCAGATCCCTCTGGACAAATAACGAAATACAGTATGAATGATAATGAAGTTACATGAGTGATGAATGGAGTGATAGCAACCTCTCAAGGGTAACACATAGCTTTAAAGCACTGTATTTAACCTTTTCTTATTCACTCACATCAACCGTAGACACAGGGACAGCAATCTTACTAATCCAATTCTCAACACATACAAAAACTGGGAGGGATGGTTATATAGAGACCAATTGACAAAATTATAAAAGAGAGCAGACCCTGCTGGCCATGAACCTGAAAACTGACAATAAATGCAAACATGGTATTTAAACTAAGTTCAACTAAAATACAAAATGAGAAACGCTGGGCTTAATAGTAATTTGGGGGGAAAAAGTTCTAGGGACTTGTAAACTAGGCAGTATGATATGGTTGCAAAAAATACACTTCCAATATAATTTTCAATTGTCTATTCAAAGAAATTTTATCCAGAGTAAGGGTTGTAATACTGTCCTATTATGTTGGCAATATTATGAATTATTATTGGAATCTTTTCTGGGAAATACATTGACAAAATGGAGCACATCCAGATGGTCAGGAAGCTTAATTTATAAATTTCTTTGATGCTCAGATTTTTATTTTGCTATGTGTAATGAATTGTGAGGGATAAAATCTAATGTGGTGTGTTTTCAAGGAGCTTACTCTGTATCATTCTACTCAGTGTGCATAGGAGTGAAATATTTGGGTAAAAGCCACTCCCCTCAATCTGTTGAGCTTGAGTGAGTAGGTTTAACAGCAGTAATTCTCCTTTCACTGAAAAATATATATTGGTTTCTGAATACAAAATTAAACTTTATATTTAATATTACTAGTTTATTAATCCATTGGGTGTCAGCACTGCTTCATGTAAATTGTGAGCGTTTTCCCACTTCTTTTTATCATGGGAATGGGTAACTGTGGTTTTAGGTAGAGACGGGAAAGTCTCAATTTACTTAAAAATAAAACTGGGTAATTCAAAAAAATGTTTCCCAGATTGAGAAATTGCTTCCTTCTCCTAAAGAATATTCCCTACTATAAAATGCAGAATTTAAGGGAAAGAATGCCAAATGACTATTGAGACTCTCGGCAAAGGATCAGAAGATAGAACCTTTAAAAGGGGCAAGATGAGTAACTTCCACTCACAAATACGTACGCATGTACACGCGTGCACACATCACTGTAGATTAATGATAGTGCATATGGATTTTAGGAACTTGCAGCCTAAAAATTTTGTTTTTCATAGTATGCTGAGTATTATTTGTTGATAGTCTAAATACAATAATAAGGTTTTATATCAAATTACAGATGTTAAAAAATATAACTGGCCCAGAGAGATAGCAAGCAAATGATTCACAGGCATTTAATTTTTGTTTTTTAAGCTACTTTTTAAGTTATAGAAAAGTCACTGTGAAAATTATTGATTTCCGTCTTTCCTTCTGATACTGAGCACCTGGCCCATACAGCTCCTAGGAAAATATTCTGTAAAATTACTTTAAGAATAATGTTATAGCTTTAATCATTGCAAGCCTGTAACCTGAATGTGGATATTTGTAACCAAAGCAGTTCTTTGATAAAGCTAAGGCACAACTGGCCTTGATGTTAGAGGATTTTTACACTCTCTTGGAAAATGAGGTGCCAGAGAGCAGAAATGACTCTAAAAGTCTGTACCAAAACCCATTTACACGTGGCATTCTGTTTTCAGTTGATCTTCCTTTTTATTAGACCCATTACAAATTCTATGCCAGTAAAGTGAAAGAAAAGATGTAGAATAGGCAGTTTTACCTCAATGGCATGGTGCTTCTTTCCATACTGTTCACAGCAAGGTTTTTTATATGATAAGCTCTACTGTGTGCTCTACCCGACAGCCTTGTCTCACTATAGAAAATCAGAAAAGTGTTGCCTGAGGCTCCATATGGGTTATAGGGTTTTTTGTTTTGGGGGGGTGGGGGGGTGGGGGGGACTATTATCCCTAACCATCTAAAAATCAGACACACCTTGCTCTGTCCAGGTTAATGGATCTGAGTTCCTCCACTACTGTATGTTTGAGCTTTCTGTTCTGAAAGAGCATGTGGCCCCTCTCAACCTTGGAGAGCCCTCTTTGTGTAGCTGGTTGCTGAAGGGTGAGATGCCCACCGTTCTTTCCCCATTCCTCGGTATCTCCTGGCCACAAAAGGGCAAGGAAGAGGTGAAGGAGAGAGTGCTCTCATTACAAAACCATAAGCTCTACAGTTGCCTTGTATTGAGTGAATTGATAGTGTCAGTATCCATTCTTAGATCCTAGATCAACTTCTGGACATTTATATTTAGGTAGAGCTAGTACTTTTTCTCTTGTTCAGTTTAACAAGGTGTTTGTTTGTTTGTTTGTTTTACAGAGAGAGAGAGAAACATCGATTTGTTGTTCCTCTTATTTATGCCATCATTGGTTGATTCTTATATGTGCCATGATAGGATCAACCCAGCAACTACAGCACGTCAGGATGACCCTCTAACCAACTGAGCTACCCAGCGAGGGCCATAACAAAATTTCTTAAACAAGATTTCCTATAAACTCAATATAGGCTAAGTTTATTTTCTCCTGACTTACTAGCTGTGCGATCTTAGGCCGGCCATTTATCTCTGAGCCTCAGTTTCCTGTTGGTAAAATGGAGAGATTAATAGCACCAACCTCATAGTGCTGTTGGCAGGTTAACTAAGTTAATAAAAGTAAATCAGACAGAATAGTGCCTGGAACATAATGAGTATATACTATTATTTGCTATTATACAGCAAATGCTCTTTCTTGTAATTTTTTCTCTTTAACTTATGTTTATTTTTTATAGTTTAATTATACCGCCCAAAGATATAGATCTTCCATCTATTTACTTTTAACAAGGTCACCGGCTTGAGCCCAAAAGTCGCTGGCTTGAGCAAGGGGTCACTTGCTCTGCTATAGCCCCCCAGTCCAGGCACATATGAGAAAGCAATCAATGAACAACTAAAGAGCCGCAATGAAGAATTGATGCTTCTCATCTCTCTCCCTTCCAGTCTGTCTGTCCCTATCTGCCCCTCTCTCTGTCACTGTCCCACACACACAAAAAGAAAAAGAATCAACCAATGAATGCATAAATGCAACAACAAATCAGTGTTTCTCTCTCAAATCAATAAATAAAAATTGAAGTACTCAATTTCTGGATCATATGCACACAATTCACTCTTTTCTTTTTCTCTCAACTCCCTCCCCACTTCTTTGGTCTCAGTACATTTTTTTATCATCCTTTTGGTGTCACTATCCAGAACTGGTTCCGGGAGACCTTCCTGACCATGTGTCTTGGGCTAAGTGGGGTCCACAGTCACATGCACCCTTATTTTCCCACCGACACACTCAGGGAAAGTATGAATATTTGCTCCATGTCTCTGTCCCCTGCAGGATTGTGAGCTTCATAAGGGCAGAGACCATGTGTGCCCTCCTTGGTGCTGTGGCCCCAGTGCCTAGCTCAGAATGGGCATAGAGTAGGTACTTACTGCTTACTCATTCGGTAAGAAAATGCAGGTGCATTATCAGGCTCAGACTGCGCTTCTATACAAACAACAGCCTGTAAGAGCACAATTTGGAACAATTTTGAAAGGAAACAAATCACCTGGAAAAAGGGTTGTCTCCGTCTTTTGGGCCAGGCCCTATTTTAGATAACAGTTACTATTCTAAAAGCTGCTATTGGTTATCAGACTGATAATGTATTGCTTTTATGGTTTTAAATTTAATCTTGGAAACAAGTTCATTTAGTAGTTCAGGGAAAGCTTTGGGGGCAGTGGGGCAGGTGGGGAGAAATCTTTCCCTTCCACTTGTCAAGGAGAAGGTAATAGGCCCCAAATGCTAGTTCTGAAAATTGACTCCTGCAAAAAGAAGATGGGTTTCAAGTTATTCTCTGTGGTCTGCTTGTTCTCTCCCATGACCTAATATATATATTATATATATCACACAGGATCTACTCTGTGTGAGCATGTCCTATGTATGTATACATACACACTTATATGTGGGTGTGTGTGTGTGTGTATATATATATATATACACACACACACCCACATATGAAATAAAACTTGTTATCTGTAATATCATAAGCATCCCAACTGAGAAGTATAAATTCACAAAATAGTTCTCTATCACATAAAATGTGCTGATTGGTTAGGAAGTAGCTTTGTCTATGAATAACTTCATCTCATAGCAGCTTTTCTCTTCTACTTTGTGTTTCTGTTAAAATATAAAAGGTCATATTTCATTCACTTACCTTAGTTAATTCAATAATATTTACTCCAGTTAGAGAAATGATTATAATTTTGAAACTAAGCATTATAGATTACCTCTAAATAAACATGATGAAAATTTCCTTTTGCAGATGCAAGTATTGGCATTATGATGAAAACCTGCTCACTTCCAGCGTGATCATTGTCTTTCATAATGAAGGATGGTCAACCCTCATGAGGACAGTTCACAGTGTAATTAAAAGGACTCCAAGGAAATATTTAGCAGAAATTGTATTAATTGATGATTTCAGCAATAAAGGTAATGGCTATGAAATTGACATTTTGTCCATAAAAGAAGTTCATTACAAGTATTTGCAAAAATGTGATTTCAAAATAATTAGTCTTTAAAAAGTAATAATTAGCATCTGTTGATAGCATCTATTATCAGCAAGTTGTCTGTACCAAGACACCGTGTACCAAGCATTGTATATGAATTACAGTGGTACCTTGACACATGAGCACTGTAAATCACGAGCAATTTGAGAGACAAGCAGTCACTCATGCGATTTTTTGCTTTAATTCACGATTGGATATTTGTATCACGAGCTTCCACCACCCTCCCCTAGATAGCCTGCCAAACGTTCTGAAAGGAAGGAAGAAACAAACTCCATAGAAAGATTTTTGTTGAAACGGCCTCTATAAGTGAAAGCGAGGGAAGTGTGGTGAAAAAGCCAAAAGTCAATGAAGAAAATAATGATTAAGCAAAGTAAAAAAATAGCAATTGAGTTTAGCGATAAAGTTACATATCATACGTAGTGTGTAAGGTCAATTTTGCAATTAAATGTAGCGTTAAGTGTGTAGAGAGTACGTTGTGTTAGATAGCCTACGAAATGAAAACCAACTCCGCCAGTCTCCTCCCCCTCCGCCAGCATTTTCGCCTGACCTTGAAGGTAAATACACTTCATAAACAAGTTTATTTCTTTACATTCTCTCTTATTGTGTGTGTGTGTGTGTGTGTTTGTATTAGTTATTTATAAAGTACATTTTCTTATTTAAAAGCATATAAAACAGAAAATTTGTGTGGTTTTGGGGGGCTGGAACGGATCAATTGCATTCCAATTAGTTTAAATGGGGAAATTCGATTTGACACATGAGCTAATTGAGTCACAAGCTCAACCATGAAACGAATTAAACTCGTGTGTCAAGGTACCACTGTACTTTAATCCTGACCATAACCCTTGCAATAGGTATTGTTATTATCTTCATTTACACATGAGGCTCAGAAATGTTAAATAATTTACCAGCAATCACACAGATAGTAATTAACAGCCAGAATCACATCTATAGGCACATAAGTCTGTGGATTTAACCACTATCTTACATTATACCAATTCTTTGGGCCTTGAATTTTGCAAAAATTTAGTCATGGAGGTAATTTATTGAAGTATTGAAAAAAATGTAATTACATGTATAGTGTAATGCCACTTGGTGATCCATCCATAGTTGTCAAGCTGAAATTTCATATACCTACTGAAATAGCCTATATTTTGCATTTTAATGATGATACAATATTAAGTTTGACCAGAAACCATGGACTATTTTTATTTATAATAGTATCTACTAAAGTTTATTTCATTCTATATTTGATTTAGTATATTGAACAAAAGGAAATTGTATGTTTTATATTATTTTTTTAAGGAGCTAGCTATTTTAGCATTTAGGGAGGTATTGGTTAGTCTTGGCAAGAGAGAGATAGAGTGTTAATCTTCCAGAAGAGTAGGTTGAACTTTATTTCTCAAAGAGGTAAATTAATGTAAGCTGTGAATAGATCTTCTTAATGATATGAATATCAAAAGATAGATAGTGCTATAGCTCAAACCTCAAACCAACATCTTAAATAAAAAATGTATTTATGCCTGACCTGATGGTTGCACAGTGGATAGAGCATTGGACTGGGACACAGAGGATCCAAGTTTGAAACCCCGAGGTCGCCAGCTTGAGTGTGGGCTCATCTGGCTTGAGCGCAGGCTCACCAGTTCACACAGGGTTGCTGGCTTGAGTGTGGGATCATAGACATGACCCAATGGTTGCTCGCTTGAGCCCAAAGGTCACTGTCTTAAAGCCCAAGATTACTGGCTTGAGCAAGGGATCACTCATTCTGCTGTAGCCCCCAAGTCAGGGCACATATGAGAAGCAATTAATGAACAACTAAGAAGCCGCAACAAAGAATTGATGCTTCTTATCTCTCTCCCTGTCTATCTGTCCCTATCTATCCCTCTCTCTGTCTCTGTCACACACACACACACACACACACACACACACATGTAGTTGTGAGGCTGAAACCCAAATTTGCCTATTTATTCTTTTTAAAATTGATTTGAGAGAGAGAGAGAGAGAAGGCATGGGGCGGGGAGAACAGAAAGCATCAACTCATAGTACTGTAGTTGCTTCTCATATGTGCCTTGACCGGGCAAGCCTTAGGTTTCGAGCCAGTGACCTCAGCCTTCCAGGTCAATACTTTATCCACTATGCCACCACAGGTCAGGCATTGGCTATTTATTCTTCTTTGCTTGTCACAAAACTGAGTTGAGTCCTTTGAAACTTGACCAAAAAACTCAGACTAAATAACAACAGGATAATTGCTTTTTGGCAAATAAGTTTCGCAGATCATTTTTGTGTACAAGTAGTAATACCACTGACACTATGTCAGAAGACAGAACATGGGTAGCGTGAAAATACCATTCAAAATGACTTTATAAAGACTTCCTTTGAAACTTAATTTAGAACTCTTGGAGTCTGCATAAATCTCTACTGTTTATGCAAGGACATGACCAGATCTTGGTCTTGTTCACATGTTAGTGTGGAGAAGAAATAGAAATATGACTTATTTCCTTTTCCCTCATCTTTGTCCAGCTAATCCCTTTTTCAACTAGTCATTTTTAATTACAGTAGAGAATGTATAATTAGCTTTTTTAGTCATATCAAATGCCTTTAGCTTAGACATCTTACCTTGGTTGCAGTTTTCTATGACAGGAATGTATTCATTAAAAATCCTATTCCTGTCTCAAGGGAAATAGTATTTAAAAATATGTTTTACAGTGGTATTGTTGGTACTAACAATATTTTAGGCTTAGAAAAACCTAAGTCAATAAAAATGACTGAGAAATCCCATGTCTATGATTGTTCTGATTTTAAGAAACCCCGTGTTATTAACACAAGTAAAAATCTTAGCATATTCTAAAAAAGATTATGAAGATACACCAGAGGGTATTTGCCATCTAAAAATAACTGCTTGGCACCAGAAAAGGAGAAGAAAATTTTGGACTTGAGGTTTTTTATTTCCCCATTTTACTTGAATTTTCTTGTGATCAGATTCTGTTCTTACAAACCTAATATATAGTTTTTCCTATAACCCATTTGAAAATCAACCATCTGCTTAGCTTATAGCCTTCAGAAGTATAAAGGTACAGAGTTCTTTAATTAGTTGTCTCAATTTTAAAACAACCTTAAAATCTATCAGACCCACCCTCTGTAAGAGGATGTAGTCTCTGATAAATTTGACTGGAGTGAAAATTTGGTTTGTTCTTTCTTCCCAATAGATTCAAAGACTAGAACTTTGAGTTAACACTGGCCAGGTCACTTAGTTGGTGAGAGCATTGTCCCAATTCACCAGGGTTGTGGGTTTAATTCTGTGTCAGGACACATAAGAATCAACCAGTTAATAAATAAATCAGTGGAACAACAAATCGATGTTTTCCTCTCTCCCTTCCTCTCTCTCTAAAATCAATCAATAGCCTGACCTGTGGTCACGCAGTGGATAAAGTGCCTGGGAACACTGAGGTCGCCAGTTCAAAACCCTGCACTGGTCTGGTCAAGGCACATATGGGAGTTGATGCTTCTAGCTCCTCCCCCCTTCTCTCTCTCTCTCTCTCTCTCTCTCTCTCTCTCTCTCTCTCTCTCCTCTCTAAAAAATGAATAAAGAAAAAATAAAAAGATCCTTTAAAATCAATCAATAAATAGAACTTTGAGTTATAAGTTTTTATTTTTTTAAAGACAAAATACTAATATAAAACCTCACAAAGAAGCTGGCTGCTCATAACACTTGGGTTTCTGGAAATTAGCGTATTATCTCAAAACAAGGTTTGGGACCTTTAAAGAGAGCACACTCCTTGTACACTTGTGCATCAGCAAGCTGAGGTTGAGTGGGGTCAAGGTAAAATGCAACCCCATGCTCTCAGTGGCTTGTAACAACCAAGAGTTATAGTACTGTTCTCTCTCTCATACTACCTGTTCCCTGAGGGTCAGCCCTGCTCTGCCCACACCTTCACTGCAAGGCCCTGGCTAACAGAACAGCCTGATCTCAGATATCGCCTGCCTGAGAGGCAGAGAGGAAAAAAAGGCATGGTGAGGCGCTAGTGGGATCTTAACAGTTCTGCTCATGAGTTACCTCAAGTCATTTCCACCCCCTTCTCATTGGCCACCGCAAGTCACATGGCCCAACCCGACATCAGTGGGTTGGGGAGGATAATCACTCCCCCACCAAGGAAAAGAGACTATACATTAATATTGTGAGATCCCAAAGGAGCCAGAAGTCATTTGATTCACCATCTACCCTTTTGGGCCACCTTTACCAAGCATGTAAATTTGAAGAACAGGCCATGAACTTGTTTCTGGCTGTAAAAATTGTTACAGATTTATTTAGATTGCATATCCCAAAAAAAAGCACCTAATACAATTCAGAAGGGGCTTTACAAAAAAGAAAAAAGTACTCAGCACTATATACCAGGCTAAAAATAATAATCATCATAATAAGGTAGGAGCTTTTTAAGAAAATTTAAGTTGAAGGGAAAATTACTTCAGTTTTCTTGGGGAAAAATATAATTTAGCATGAGGAGTTTGTTTTTAATTATCATTGAAAACAGATGACAAAAAGGGAAATTTTTTTCTTCTTCATTTTGAATATCCATGTGTGGGTGTCTTGGTAATTATCAGTTCCCTAAAAATGAGTGAAGGATTAAGTCCAGTCTGATTTGCTCATTTAGCCATTAGTTCTCACTAAATACAGCTATGTTTTCATCTGTTTTTGTGCTTATGGGCCAAAATTTTAAACAATTTAAAAATAATTTTTGTGTCCACAAGAAATATCTTTTAAGGATCCAGGAGCTAGTAGTAGCTGTGATGGGCCAATTTCATGGGCTCATTGTAATACAAACAAAAACTGTTCTCTTGAAACTGGGAAGCCAAGATGGAAACTTTGGCAAATGTATCTTGTTTTTATAACAAAATTCCTCTACCAAATTGCAAATATATGTATTTTATATTTATTATATAAATGTGTAAATATTTATTTATAAATATGCATACATACATACATACTCCTGTTGATGCTTTAAATGCAGAGAAAATTGGATCTCTTGAATGTTTTTTGCCAACTTGAGTGGAACTAAGTTTATTACACCAAAGCTATATATATAACCTTGGACACTGATTATACCTGGAGAAAGATGGCCCAGAAACAAATGTTTACCTACATCCTCTGTGGAGTCCAGAGAAATCAAATTGTTATTTATAAGCAGTGTATCTTCAGAAATCCTGAACTATTGCTTCTGTCAAAATCAAACAAAATACTATGCTTGAAAGCTTTAAGATAGGAAAGTAATGTGTGAATTCTTAAGTTTTCAATTCTTTTAGTTTAAAAAACTTTTTAAGTTTTTATATCATTAGCATAGTCATTGTTTATTTAATGTTTAGAGAGATGTTTAATCACTCTCATGCTTATCAGTTCTTTGTAAACATATTAAGCTCAAAATTTAAGTCAGATAATAACCTTCACCTTACTTCCCAATAGATTAGACATTTAATCTGGTCTGTATTAAATCATTGACTGCCAGAAGTACCCTGTTTCTTGAGAAAAATGATAGTTTGATTGATTTACATACATAAATAGAATTTATCATGCTGATTTAATTTTTTATTTACAGAACACTTAAAAAAAAAACTAGATGACTATATTAAGCTGTGGAATGGCCTAGTGAAGGTCTTTCGAAATGAGAGAAGAGAAGGTTTAATTCAAGCACGAAGTATTGGTGCCCAGAAGGCTAAACTTGGACAGGTAGGAAACATTTCTTATTGTTGATATCTCTAGTGTCATCATTTTGGATTTGGTAATTAAAAGGCATCTTAACTACCTTTTTTTAAATTGAAATGAAAGTGCTGTCCTAAGCAGATAAAACTTATGTGTCAAATTTAACTCTAATTCTAACTTATGCTAGCATCTAATTTCAAATTGTGTGTGATATATGATGAACCATATATGAGTGTTCTTTCACCCTACCTCTTTTTTTTTTTAAGGTTTTGATATACCTTGATGCCCACTGTGAGGTGGCAGTTAACTGGTATGCACCACTTGTAGCCCCCATTTCTAAGGACAGGTAACATTACCTTGCTTTTTTGCTTTCCTGGTTGCAAAGTAAACCTCTTTCTAGAAGGACAAATTACATTCTCATTCTTCTAACTCAAGTGTCATTGAACATCAAATGTTCTGTTTTAAGTGTTATCACTCAGCTCCTTGGGATTGAGTTAGACTGATACTTTGGGCTGATTCAGATGTAGGCAGATGGGCATTTGGAATAAGCCCAGGGTGTCTGATTTGAGAATCATCTGTGTTTTAGAGACTTCCTCTCGCTCCCAAAGCTTTCTCTAAGAATAACAGTGATTGCTCCTTCTATACCATAGTAACATTTCTAGAGGTTTAAAGGAACAAGCTTTGAAAGTATATGTATTTGTTTCTTAATGCCCATTTTCATTATTATTATTTTAGATAGTAAAGGCCGGTTGTTACTTGGGTCAAGGCTTTGGGTTCCTATAGAAACTTTAAAGTTTAGAAATAGGCAGCTCTTCAGTGGAAATGTGGTGCTCCCCATTAAATTTACAAAAATATCTGATACAACAGAAGGCAGTGTTCATTTCCCGGTTCCAAAACCCTCCCCTGCTTTTAGTGCAGAAATCTGACTATTTCAGAATCGAGGAAAATAAGTCAGGGCCCTATGGTGAATGGCACGTGTCAAAGGAAACCTTTGGAGGATTTAGTCATCACAAGATTTAATGTGAAGTCATATTATAAACATTTTTCACATGCTGTCTTGTTTAATCCTTACAGCACCCCTGCAGGATAGGTATTATTAGCTCCACTATACTGATGAGGATACTGAGGCTTAGAGAAGTTAATTAATTTGCCCTAAATCAGACAGCTAATAAACTGTCAAACCCAGATCTCACTGGGACACCTTACACTGCACCATTTATTAAGAAATCAGAGTCGTGAGAAATGAGGAAAGAAAACAAACCTTCCCCCCCCCCAGGTGAAAACTAGCAGTCCTGCAGTGCCGTAAGGAAGTGGTTTTCCACGGGCCTTTGTGGCCATCCCACGTACCCCACCGCGACCCCCCACTGTCCCATGGGAGTTACTCCAGAGGGAATAACACACTTTGCTCAATTCTACCGCAATCATATAAAAATTGGAAGCTCTGTTGTTTTTCCCTTCTCCTTGGTTTCTGAACATCTAAAAAGCTCTTTAACGTGAATTATGAAAAGCTGTAATCTCCATTTTAGGAAATGCATTTTTAAATTCCTTCTGATGAGATGTGCAATGAAACAAGCAGAAGACCAAATTATCTTCATAGGGTTGACTCTGCACCTAGTCATATAGTACATGCATTTTCCTGAAGTCACATACCAGGGATTTTGTGCTCTAGATTCTCAGGCACATTTAAGTTTTTTTAGGTCTTGAGGGATTTTTTCCCTCATTTTTTAAAAAGGCAAGGATACAATACAGTACTCTTTATTTTTTTTTTCAATGATAGCTGGGTTTTGCAATAAAAAGAAATAGGAAAAATGATCAAGAAAAAGTATAGAAACAGATTTTCATAATAAGTGCTTCCAAGGAGATAGAAAGCAATGAAGAGTTGGGAGACGTGCTAAAAATATAACAGGTATCTTTTTATACACACACACATTTGGGTGCACACACACAAACTTAGGTTATAATGGAGGACTAAGGAGGAAAAGTAACAGGCAGGAAAATCTTGTAAGTCATACAAAACTACCAAGAAAAAGTTGCCTGTAGGACCAAAGTGACAACGACAAAGCTCTATTAAGCTAAAAGTTACGGCTCTTTGTCCCTGACATTTGTCTGTAAGCCAAGGCATACTCTGCTCTAGCCTTTCCTTATGAAAAGAGACTCCCTGACTTTTGTAGGACATTCATTTACTTCTACTTCCCATTAAATATTTTAAGTCTTCAAGTGCAAAAAATAAAAAAAAAAAAAACAAAGATGCAAACAACAACAACAAAACTGCCCAAATCAATGACATAAAGAGATAATATAGCTAGGCATGCTAACCTAGTCAGTTTTGGGTTCTTAAATGCTCTTTCATTTTCTGTAAATGTTTCAGAACTACATGTACTGTGCCTCTAATAGATTACATAGATGGGAATGAGTATTCCATTGAACCACAGCAAGGTGGGGATGAAGATGGCTTTGCCAGAGGGGCCTGGGACTGGAGTTTGCTATGGAAACGTATTCCTCTAAGCCACAAGGAAAAGGCCAAAAGAAAATATAAAACTGAACCTTATCGGTAAAGATGACTCCTTTACATTCTTACATGTAATGTTTATCTAAGTGCTTTTTTCTTCCTTCCCCATGTACTCGTGTATATATGTGGGTCCATACACACCCTTCCTTTTCATCTCTGACGCCATCATCAACTCAATACAGAACCATTTGCACTGTGCCGATTATAGATGTCATAAATGGCAACACTTATGAAATTGTACCCCAAGGGGGTGGTGACGAAGATGGGTATGCCCGAGGAGCATGGGATTGGAGTATGCTCTGGAAACGGGTGCCTCTGACCCCTCAAGAGAAGAGAATGAGAAAGACAAAAACTGAACCATATCGGTAATCACTAAATCACTTACATGTTTTTCTTTTCTCCCATTGCTGCTAACCTATTAACCTCTTGCCAAGCTAAAACAGTTGTTATTAAAACGGTAGATGCTGTCTTAGATTCTGAAGACTTCTTTCCTTGCTCTATTTCACAGGTTTAAATTCACATTAGCTTCTTTGTAATTATTTCTTCCCTATATGCAGGTTCCACTTTTTTCAGAGAGACTATGTATTATATGGCATTAGATCCAAATACAAATGAAAGAAAGAAAAATCATTCTGTAAATTTACAATGCATAAATTACTAGTAATCCAAGTTTTATATCCACTTTGATGCCTTGGGTGTAATGTTAGCAAGGAAAGCAATAGCAGGAGATTTTGGGGGGTGGATGTTTACTTTCTTTTGTTTTGTATATTAACTCTTAAATACTAATTTTGTACAGTTAAATCCAATGAATAAAAATACGTGCCTTTGGCAACTGTTACATTAGAATCCTTTATTGCTTCTTCCTCTGGAGAGCACTTTTTTTAAAAAGGAAACTGTTCTAGAATTAGCTTTTGTTCTTTCTTGTGACTGCTCAACTAGAACAGTGGCTGTTCTATTATTTTGGGGTCTTTTACTGGCCCATTTAGCTATCATTCCAAAGAATGACTCCAAATGAAATATTTGGGCAGATGTTAGTGTAGGCTTCTACATGTGTCTAATTTTATTTTTCTGATCTATGGTTCTGCTTTTGGTTTCTCTTTCCCTGTTACACTACTGATAATATTAGAACTCTGTTTGGGGAAGGTATGTCCAATGTTATGCAAATGCTGCTGGGACTGAGGCATGTCACAGTATCAACAGACTGAAATGGCAAACATAAGGAAATTATAGAACATTAAGCTTAGTTTGACATTTTCCAAATTTCCCTTTGAAGTTCTTCAGAATAGTCCAGGATACTGCTTACCCACTCACCTGACTAAAATAATTCTGGGAGAAAAAATTAGGGGTAATGATGATATTTTTATTTCTGACAATTCCATGGGCTAGTAAAGAAAACATTTTTAAGTGGGATAGAAAATTTTAAGGGAGGTTTTTCTTTAAAGAACTCACTGTATTTTATGTTAAGATGCATTTTCAAATATATACTGAGACAAGTGGGAATATATTTAAAGATAAAAAAGGCAAAGTTATAATAGTAATTTTAAATGGCAGTTAAGTAATTATGACATGAAAATAGAAGCAAAAATGTAATAGTGCCAATGTTTAGTGAGTTAGGCATTCTGAGATGAAAGAACATAAGAGAATAACTTTGCCCCAGTGTGATATTTGTTTAATATTGAAAATATCACTTGATTCATTATTCACTCAACAAATATTTAATGAGTACTTACTATGTGCCAGGCACTATTTTCTGGGAATAAATTTTTAAAAGGTAGTTCCCCTGTGGCAATTAAAATACAGTGGGTGAGACAAAAATTAAACAGAAAACTACACAAATAACTGTGGAACAGCAAGCAACTTTATAAGTGGTATGAAGGAAAATGGGGTTTATGGAAAGGGAACCTTGTCCAGCCTGGAGGACCTGGAACAGCCTTCTTGACGAAGTGTCATCAGAGCTGAGACCTGAAGGATGAGGGTGAACCCTATGGAGAGGGAGGAAGAACATTTCAGGAGAGTGAGCAGCATAGGTGAAGGCCCTGAGACAAAAGAGAGTTTGGCGAGTTCAGGGCATGAGCAGAGCAGTGAAGAGCTCAGGACAAGGAGCCAGCTGAGCCTCAGAGTGGAGAGAGGTTGGTATCATGGGACCCAGATTGAGTCCACTCTGCCTGCTCTGTGATTAGACTTGGATGGGGGCAGAATAGAATAAATGACACAGATTACGAAGTTGCTATCATAGTCCAAGCAGTGGTGGCTTGGTCTAGGACAGTAACAGTGAAATTGGTAAGAAGTAGACAGATCCAAGATATGTTTTCAAGGCAGAATTAATAGTAATTAGTGATAGATTGAATATTAGGTGTGATGATGGAAAAGGTACTCTTAAGAGAGGCGTCTCCTTACGAATCATGACGCATTAATGATTGTTCAGGGTGGAGGATGCAGGTAACAGGGTATAAATTATTCCCCTATAACTTCTGATGATGAGAGTGGCTTGTCCCTAAAAAGCTCCCAAATCTTTTTCTCTCCTGTCCCTAAAGAGTACCAAATTCAAGATTCCATTCAAGAAGCCACACAGATCACCCTTTTGCAGTCCTACGTCCTGCCATAGTAAATAGCTGTGTCTAATTCTCTTGTGTCATTTCTGTGCTACATTTGCAAACTCTGAATGAACTGTGACTGTTCTAAGATGGATTACACCCTTATTTGGCAAGGCCCTGAGCAATAAAATTAAAAAATGACAGACTACTTCCATGGTGTATGGTTTTGCTCATCCCATAATGACTCATGAATCATTGCGGGAGCAGTTAGCAGACCAGAGTTGTATAGCTCAGTGTTTTTAGGAGTGAAAGAGAAAATTCTACTTTTACTAAATCCAGAGGCTTAATTTTTCAATCAGCAAAGGAACCAAGGCTCCCTCTAATGGTGAAATGATGCAGTGCTCTAATTTGTAATGAACTATGTATGTATACTGCTCACAAAAATTAGGGGATATTTTATCGATTCATAGTCATTATAAAATATCCCCTAATTTTTGTGAGCAGTATATATACATCAATTTCAGTTAGAAATTTTGGTAAATTCATTAAGGAGTTATGAACAGATTGTTTTGCAAAGGCTTTATAATTTCTTAATGTTTGGCCATCAGTTTTATCTCTTCTATGCATTATTTAAATTGTATCCCAAAACGGCTTATTGTCTGTTGGTGAAGGGGTTTGTCTTTAATAGTTACTGAAGTGTTTCTTTTCTTTAGGTCCCCAGCCATGGCTGGTGGATTGTTTGCCATTGAACGAGAGTTCTTCTTTGAACTGGGTCTGTATGATCCAGGTCTCCAGATTTGGGGTGGTGAAAACTTTGAGATCTCATACAAGGTAACAGTTCATTTAAACAGATGGCATTTTCTAAGTTGTGACTGACTTTTGTGACTTTCAGATAAAGGCCGGATTCTTTGGGGAGAAAAAAACCTGTTGAATGCATTTCTCTAAATTAAAAAGAATGACTAGCAAAAATGTATGCTTTTGGAAGAAAGTAAGTGAATACAAGCTCCACACTTACTACGTATTTACAGGGCTCACCTGAACATTGAGGCCAGCAAGCTTCAGAAATAAAAGGACCTCTTCATCCTGCCCCCACCCAAGGTTTTCTCTACACTGGAGCCTTTTGTTATAGAAGCCCCTTGGAGAATCTGCATGTGTTGGACCACCCACTGACACAGTTGCCCCCTGTTACTACAGAGCATGATTGAGGACAGAAGCAGATCCCAACATTGACTGCATCCTCAGATGGCCGGTGGAGCTGCCCTCCTGCAGCAAGCCCATCACTGAGCCACTTCTTGAGCACTGGTACCTTCCATGCTCCAGCACCACCACATTAGCTCAAACAAATATGCATTACCTCCTGTCTTAAATGTCCAGTGCTCAGCACTGTAAGAAGAATAACTTGGTCTTTGCTCTCAGGGAACTTACAGTCAATAAGAGATTAGAATTTTATTTAAATTTATAACGTGATAAGAAGATAGGATGCTGTTTGGTTGGTGTGATCAAGAAACAGCATCCCACTGGAGGTAGAATTGGAGGTAGAATGAGAAAACTGGGCTTGATGTCAGTAAATAAACATAAAGATGTTACCATTGTTGCCGACTCTGGGTTCTTGAGTTTGGCAAAGAAAGAATTCAGAGCCAAGAACTCTAGCGCAAGAGGACGTTTATTTAGCATGCACAGTGAAAGTATACTGGAAGTGAAGATTCAAGCGAGCTGCTCAAAGAGCTGCCTTGGCCTTAGAGAGAAAGTCACAGAAGCAGAAGAAGTGAACCAGCTGGGCTGTGTGGACTCAGGAAACGAGTTACAGAGGCAAAAGAAGGCCCCTTGGAGACAGGTACAAGGGGTTAGCCCAGGAGATCTCGGCTGCCTGCTGCTCCCCAGGTTACAAGTCTTATGGGAACCCTTAGAACTTAGGGGAAAGAAAGCAAAGCAAATCTACATGCCTGAAGAAAGAATGTGTGGGCATGCTTTACAGAGAGAGCATGCTCTGGATTGTCTGTAGGGTTTTTATTTGTTTTCTAATGGCAGGAATTTTAGGAGCGATGTCAGTGAAGATCTCAATAGAATTTTCATTAGCTTTCCAGATATGTCCTCTAATATGATTCATCCAAATGAGCTCATTGCGCTCTACTGATTGGCTGTGTTAATGTAAGGACTAAAGGTCATTGCACCTGGTTCTAATGCCAACTATGGGGTTGCTTCATCTGATCTTGCTGCTTTTCTGGGCCTGGAGCTGATACACAACTGAGGCCTGGATGTTACCTCTAGTTTGACTGAAACTCAGTGGCTGTTTCTAAGATTATTTGATGCTGATCAAAACCTCACTGTCCTGAAGGCTTAATGCTTAAGGGAGTGGTCACACAAGGGAGAAGGAAGCAGGTGAGTCAGGGTGCTGGATAAGGCCAGTTTGAATCAACTATCTCAGTTTCCTCATTCCACTTGCTAAAGAATTTTTCTGGTTTCTTACTATCCTGCCTCCAAGGAAGGGGAGGGGGACTTCTAGACAAATAGAATGGGGAAAGGAACAAAGGTGAAACCTGAAGTATATATTCAGGAAACAGTGAGGATCACAGTTTAGCAGAATCCGACAGCATGATTAAGAAAGACTTCCAGGAAGATAAAGTGGACAGGTACGTTAGGACCATATTGAAGATAGCCTTTCATGCTGAGCTAAGAGACTTTTACTTAATTTGCTAAGCAATGGAAACTCATGGAAGATATTTAGCAAGGCACTAACATGACCCAAAGCTGCCCTTCAGCTAGAGTAATATCTTGCTATAAATAAGGAAAGCATTGAGGAGAGACATGCCGGGGGTGAAGAAGCCAGGCAGGAGATTATTATGAGAATCACCCAGCTGGGAAATATATTAGCAATGGAAATGACAGTGATGTTAGGAATAGAGAATCTGCACCCTTTGGCAAAGTTGCTTTGCAAAAAGTTTGCTGTGAGCTACAAGTACATGGGAAGAGTATATTATTGCTTTCCCTGCCATGCCTTTTTTGTTATTATATGAGTTTGAAAAACAAGGAAGTTATTTTAAGATTTGTTTAGTTTATAAATTCCCTGTGGACACTGTATCTAATTAAGATTTCATATTTACAGTTACAAGACAAATTTTCAGCTATAATTTATGTTGGCATTTGAAACAACTTCTGTATGTGTTTTCCCTTGATAGATATGGCAGTGTGGTGGCAAATTACTGTTTGTCCCTTGTTCTCGTGTGGGACATATCTACCGTCTTGAGGGCTGGCAAGGGAACCCTTCGCCCATTTATGTTGGGTCTTCCCCAACTCTGAAGGTAAGTCTTTTGGTTGAAAGTGGAGAGGAACTACCGTGTTTCCCCGAAAATAAGACAGTGTCTTATATTAATTTTTGCTCCTAAAGACGCACTAGGTCTTATTTTCAGGGAAACAAAGTAACATTATATGTACCCATGCTCTGGTAGACAAGTAAATGTCAGCTTACTGAATGGGGAAAATCTCTTAAGCACTCACACAGGTCCTCCCTTTTACCTTAGGTTAGGTTTATTCATCAAGTATGTTATTGTTCTTTGAGATTATTCATTGTATCCCTTTTGGATTAAGATACCTGTATTGAATGTTCTCCATGAAGGCATCACAACTAAATTCAGAAAAAACTGACACTATAAGAAGGTAGTGGAAAGTAAAACACCAGATTCTACTAGTCACAAATGAGCAAAATTTCATGTTTAAATATATATACTTATTTCAAATACATCAAAATGGCAAACCACCATATCCCGTGGGGACTAATTTCACAGCAACGTGCTACAGACATCTTCCCAAATGCACAGTGGTGGATGGATGGTGGGTTTCGTTTGGTTTTTAAAAATTAATTGTATTAGTTTTTATAGTAAAATCAGATTTTGAACAGTTCTTGCAAAAGATTAATAACTTTTGTCCCACATACCCTGGACAAACCAGGAAAGCATCATACGGAAGCCAAATGTTCCCATTGCTAGGAGGGTGAAGGCCTCTAACCTTGATGGCACAACTTTGAAGTGTCTTTGGTTGGGCTGCTGTCATAAGTTCTAAAAGCCTATGACTCTCTTCCCCTTCATTTTCTGGAGTTCTTAACCAAGTCAAGAGCAGAAGGAAGCGTGTTATTGGCTGCAGATGCAACTTGGGACAGTTCCCAAAAAGCAAATAGGTAACAAAAGCAGACATAGCTAGACTTAAAGAAGCAACACTGACACACCTTTCTAAGGACCAGTTATCTTAGAAATGTCGAAATGGAGCCCCAGTTACAACAGGGGTTGAGATTAAAAATATTCACAATGAAACAAAGATAGCACCAGATTAATTCCAGGTCTGAAGGCCACTGCAGGAAAAGAACCTGCCCTTTCAGTCGGACCATAATCATGAAGAATTAATAAAAAGTCAGATTGATTCATGAAGGTTTATACTGCAAGGAAAAGGAACAGAGATGAGAGGGAAATACTCAACCACTCTAAAAATTAAATGTACATCTCATAAAAATGACCCTATAAATGTCATGTTTAGCAGTGAGTGCCTCAACTGTGCCAGGCACTATCTTTTCTCCAGTTCTCGTACCACATACTTCAACCAGAAGAGGAAGGTGCCAGTGGCCCACACCAACTTATCCAGCCCATTCGTCTTCTCTGAGCTTCAGATCTTTGTAGTCAATTGTCTTCTAGAATTACACTGGGGAACAAAATTTTTGTTGCATCCACAAAAACACTTGTTCTTACCTAATTCAAGTGTGCTGATCTCAAATCTGACATTAGTTTTTCTCTGTAAGCTACAGGTTTTTTTGCAATTCAGGATGTTAGGTTTTTATTGTAAAATTTTCAACATTTAGTTTAACATAATGAAGTAGAATGTCTTCTTGGGCATCATCTTTGTGAAAATATAATAATTTATATAATGCAGTAAATACACTAATACACTAAAAGATATGATTGCATCAGAATTTGTCTACAATTTCAAACTAGAACATATTAAAACACTTATTTTAATCATAAAATTTGCATAAAACTTATTTAAATCCTATTCAGGCAAAAATTTGCATTTGTAGCTCTTGAGTTTGTGTACTTGTTGAAGATAATCTCATTTGATGCTCCAGCAGTAAGTAGTCTGCCATCATATTTCTGTCCCATCACTCCTGATAACGCTCTTTCATCGTCTTCAGATCTTGATGAAGGTGTTCTCCCTGCTCATCACTAAAAGCTCCAAGATTTTCTGGAAACTTATCAAGGTGACTGTTCAGCAAGTGAATCTTAACACTCATGTTACATCCAATGTTGCAGAAAGCCAACAGCATCCTTTGAACCAGAAGTTAATAGTTTTCTGCATTTTTGTTGCCAAGGAAGTTTTTTGTAACTGCCACAAAAGACTGCCATGCTGCTTTCTCCTCCTTATTCATCTTCCTGCCAATTCTTCGTCACATGTGAGGGTTCGAATTTGACATCCATCGAATAAACCTGCTTTTATCTTCTCGAAAGACAAGGCAGGAAAAGCAGAAATAATGTTGAAAGCATTCACTTTCTCTATTCAGAGCCTGAACAAACTGCTTCATTAAGCCAAGTTTGATGTGAAGTGGGGGACAAATGATCCTGTCTCAATTAGCTACAGATTCATTCACAATATTTTGCATCCCTACTTCCAGAGCTTCATGTTTCAGCCACTCCTGTGTCCAGTGTTTCTCCGAGCTCGGCTGTCCCACAAATACAGAAAGCAAGGATACTTCATGAAACCGCTCTGTTGTCCTATCAGGAAATTTACCATTTTAAGATCCACACAAATGATCCAGTTATGCTCCTCGTACTTCAGAAAATCGAGGACAAATTTTTTTTTTTTTTAAATTTCTTTTTATTTTATTCATTTTAGAGAGGAGACACAGAGTGAGAGAGTGAGACAGAGAAAGAGAGAAAGGGGGGAGGAGCTGGAAGCATCAACTCCCATATGTGCCTTGACCAGACCAGTACAGGGTTTTGAACTGGCGACCTCAGTGTTCCCAGGTTGACACTTTATCCACTGCGCCACCACAGGTCAGGCTCGAGGACAAATTTTTATGTCATTATAGTCTTCTCGCAGATGAGTTGAATAACCAATTGGAACTGCTGCATAAACATTACCATTGTGTAGGAGAACACATTTCAGACTCCGTTTAGAGCTGTCAATAAATAGCCGCCATTCTGTTGGACTGTAAGTGGTAACACCTAGCTGGCTGAGAAGACTGCTGATATCATGACAGTAAACAAAGTGTCTTAAAACAAAAAGTCCACAAAAATTTGTTCACGCTTCCTGAAATGGAATACTTTAGCTGACAGGTGAACTACATTCTTTTCTTGAAGCCTGGAGGCTAATAACTCAGCTGCTTTCTTTGATAGGCCAAAATCTCTTACTAAGTCATTCAATTCGGGTTGGCTAAACTGCTGAGGGGTTAATGACTGCTTGCCATCAGAAGACCCTTCAGATTCTACTATCATTTCCTCATGCATCTTATCAAAATACACTTGATCACCATGTTCACTTTATTTGTCCTTAGAAGAAATAAAACCATTGAAAACTGGAACCAGGAATGTCTCAGAGTGTGGGATAGGTCGTATTGCTGAAGGAATATAAGGATATGCGATCATATGGTTTTTTTTTTCTTGCCAATGCCCTTTGTATGGATCAGACAGAAATAACAGTCACTGCTATGGTCCTTAGGTTCACGCCAAACCATGGGAATACCAAAAGCATTCCTTTGAGTTTTCCTTTTGTCCAGTCATGAAGCATTTCCTCACAATTATGACACACAATATGAGGAGCCCAATTTTTGTCTTGATCGCCAAGGGGAACTTGAAATTTGTGACACAGGCAATATATGCATGTGTCACAAATGATGAAATATTGCGACTTTCACGCTGAAGTGTGTAACAGCCACATATATAACAGAAGGTGTCAGGACTATTCTTTTTTTTTTACAGGGACAGAGAGAGAGTCAGAGAGAAAAATAGATAGGGACAGACAGACAGAAACGGAGAGAGGCGAGAAGCATCAATCATTAGTTTTTCATTGCCATTACGACATCTTAGTTGTTCATTGATTGCTTTGTGCCTTGACCGTGGGCCTTCAGCAGACCAAGCAACCCCTTGCTGGAGCCAGCAACCTTGGATCCAAGCTGGCGAGCTTTTGCTCAAGCCAGATGGACCCGCGCTCACACTGGCGAGCTCGGGGTCTGGAACCTGGGTCTTCGGCATCTCAGTCCGACGTTCTATCCACTGCGCCACCGCCTGATCAGGCAGGACTATTCTTATATTTATGCCTACTCGAAGAAGCCATGATTCAATCTTAAAACAAAATAAGGGGTGTTTTTTATCAGATAATAATTTTTTACATTTAAAAACAACTACAATTATGTAAAAGTGATATTTGTAAAACATTAATTGCCTTGTGGTTATGTTCAATCCAAAAGTCATTGCCCTTTAACTCCAATTTAAAAACCAGTGCATGCCAGTAACTGTCACAAAAAGAAATTAAAATTGCTTAAAAACTAGAGCATGCACCAAAAAAAAGGATTTCAGATTTGGAATCAGCGATGCAGAAATATATAGGAACAGTTCTAAAACCTCATGCAACAGAAAATGAAAAATAAATTGTTCCCCAGTGTTATCCACTTAGCTGTTTGAAACTCAATGTAGTCAAACTCTTAAACTTTTCCTCAAACGCAGTTCCTTTTCCTGTATTCTCTATTTTCCCATGAATGAGACTTAGGGGGCATATAGGGTTATCCACTTCACCTCTCACCTTAGCAAGCCTTGACAAGTCTACCTCATACATATCTCTTAAACCCTTTCCTTTCTATGCTTGGTGCCCGTCTTCAAACCTCTCCCCTGGATGTAAACAGCCTCCCACTTGGCTGCCGGCCATCACCTGTAGTGTCCTTTAGTTTTATTCTCTACTCACCACATTTCAAGTGTTATTCCCTTGAAAATGAAATCCAATGCCTGTTACCTGCTTAAACCTTTTGGTGACTCTCATATAAAGAATAAACTTAATTTTCTTTAAAAACATAACAATAATGTTAATAATAGCTAATACTTTTTGATTGCTTATTGGGTACCAGACACAAATCTAATTTTTTAATGTTCTCAACATACCATAAGATACAGACTATGACTGTTTTCATCTTAAAATGAGGAAAGCAAGGCAAGTGTTCTCTCTGAGGCCTGCATTCTGCTCATGGTAAATTACTTGGAGGACTGTGAATGCACCGTGATCTGTCGTACTTAATTTGCATTTCTCTCTGCCCTCAATATGATTCTTATTTAACCGCTCTTTCAAGACTGAGCCATCCAACATCCCTCCTTGATGCCCCTCTGTCCCTCTTTACCCCAAGCAAATATTTCTTCTTGTTGCTATAATCCTGTGTGTGTATACTTAATTCTTCACATTCATCAGTATCTAGAAGACGTGGACGGTGTCTAATTTTGATAGACTTGCAAGGATTCAAAATATTTAGCTATGATATTACATGCTCTTTTAGAATACTGCTGCTTAAAACTTTGTTGAAGCCACTGGCTTTTGCAACAACGTATCTGCAGGACAGCTTTCACCCTTTGATAATGTCTTGTAGTCTAGAAAAAAATGCGATAGGAATGGTAGGGTTTCCTACTCCTGATGTGAAGCAGCGGTCAGCTGTGCTAGCCAATGGGCCAGAGCCAGCCCTTTCTAGTAAATCAAGCTGTAGTGGAGCACAGCGCACACCCACTTGTTTATACATTGTCTGTGGCTACTTTCTCAGCAAAGTTGAATAGTTGAAACAGAAGCCGTATGACCCAGTAAGCCAAAAATTACTCTCTGGGCCTTTGTTGACAAAGTTTGTTGATGCATGATAGAGAAGACCAAGAGACTAGATTGAGTATGTACTAAGTCTGTCACATATACTCATGCCTACATACAGCATTCAGTAAAACATGCAAAGTTAGATCTTTGTCGGCTATCACAATGTCAACTGATTTTGTTGTTCCTTAGTTGCTTTTTTCTAAAGTGTACCAACTGGGGAAAATATCTAGTTAATTCTGGGTCATGGTAAATGGTACTATTATAGTAAGAAGACCAACAAAGCCACTGATAAGAAAGTGTTTTACTAAACAGCTATTGTTTTTCATGATGGTTTCTGAAGTAGGATTTTTCCCTACATATGTTAGTGATATGGAGACAGTTCTGAGAGGAGCACCAATGTCTATCAGCTTCTCATACACCCTCTCTAGGTATGAATTTCTTCCTTTAGAAGCAGGATAGAGCATATTCTCTTCAAATAGATACCCCCTTGCAGCTAAGAGTCTCTGTCCATTGCTTTTTAGTTGAAAATGTGTGATGATTTTAGCCATGGCAATTGACATAGTGGAGCTATTAGCTCAGTTACATTTGTTATTTAAATAAGTATTAGGTCTAATTGAAATAAATTTATCATATGTTAGGTCATATTTCATGTGTCGGATAAGCTGTGTATGACATTACAAATATTTTTGTCACATATTTTTTCTTTCACAGAATTATGTCAGAGTTGTAGAGGTTTGGTGGGATGAATATAAAGACTACTTCTATGCTAGTCGTCCTGAATCAAAGGCATTAGCCTATGGGGATATCTCTGAGCTGAAGAAATTTCGAGAGGATCACAACTGCAAAAGTTTCAAATGGTTCATGGAAGAAATCGCGTATGACATCACTTTACACTATCCTTTGCCACCTAAAAATGTTGACTGGGGAGAAGTAAGTATCAGTGATATTCAGACCTCAGAGTGTGTGTGTTTTGAGACTGACTTTGGGAGGGAGAAGGCAGAGAGAGATGAAAATGTATGAGAGAGAAGACTTTCTTGGGGGAATGTTTGGGTAAAGACTATGTCGTGACCTCTCCCACCATTCTCCCCCGACCACCTGAATGACTGAGTGTCCCCTCCTCTTAGCCTTTGCACGTATGGCTCTCTGGTCTGGAACGTGATCCCCTCTCTCCAGCTCCTGCCACTTCTCTGCCTCTTAGTCTGGCTCCCTTTCTTGGCTAATTCCAATTTATCCGACTGAAAAGCCTTTCTTATTCTTTCCCACTCCATCAAAAAGACTCAGTCCTGTGATTTTTCCGGGAGTTTTTATAACACTCAGAATTGTCTCCCTCTCAGACAGTGTGTGTTTGTTCACCATTGCGTTCCAATGAATTAATGCAGAAACCCCCATATACAGTCGGCACTCAAATAATGCTTGTCAAGTGAATGAATTAATTAATGGTAACTGAAAATAATTAAAATCAAAGGGATTGGTCTGTGTTGTCATATCTTTGTTTCTTCAGACTTGCCTTTCTAAGTGGGTGTATTACTGATTCACCCACCCTTGTAGGTGCTACCTTGTAGCTGTATTAAACATGCCATGAACTTTAAAGACTACATGCTTTTGCTTAATTATGCATCCAGCAAATATTGGTTGAGGACCTGCTATGTGCCAGTCACTCTTCTAGACAGAAAACAGGGTCCTTTTTCCTCAGGCAACGTGCATATTAGTGGATAAGAAACAAAGAAGATAACTACAGATGGTGGTAAGGGCTATAAAGGAAATAAGCAGGTGATGTTCCAAAGGACGTAGGGACAGGGCAGGGAAGGCTTCTCTGAGGAGGTGACAATTTAGTATGAGATCTGAAGTCAGAGAGCTAAGAAAGTGTTCTAGGTAAAGAAAATGGTGAGTTTGAAAGCTCTGAGTCAGGAAATGCTTTTCATGTTTGATAAATGGACAAGAGCAAATCAAATAAGGCAAAGTGGCAGGAGGGAAGCCCTTTATCCTAAGGGTGTTGGAAGCCAGAGGGGGTTTAAACAGAAAGGTAACTTGGTTTTATTTATGCTTTTGTTTTTAATCACCCTGCTGTGAGGATTTAGAATAGAAACAAGGTGACAGATTAAGAAATCAGTAGGGTGCTCCCAGTGGAAGTGATGATGGCTTGGACTAGCATGGTGAGGACAGAGAGGAGCATACAAAATTAATATCTGGAGGTAGGTTCCTGATGGGTTTGTATGAGAAGGATATGGGCCAGGATGACATCTAGTTTTGTTTTCTGTTTGAGGATTGGATTAGGTGGCATCTGAGATCAGGAGGTTGGTAGCCAGGATGAGTCAGGGGTCGAAGACAGCAAGCTCTCTTGGTGCGAAGGGCCAAGGTGGAGCCATCAGATAGATCTTAAGCTGTGTAATGCTGAAAGCCAGAACAGAGGCCAAATGTACATCTAAGGATGTATGTTTGGAGCCATCAGCAGGTGGACTGTTTCGTGGGACTGAATGAGAAAAATATTGATTGCAAAAAGAGGTCAGGGACCATTCCTAAGGAACTCCAACATGTCAAGTTTGGGAATAGAAGCCAACAGAGGACACTGCTACTCTCTCTGCACTTCTTGTTGTAGTACCTTTTTTGTCTGTACACTTATTTCACCTCTGTATGCTATTATAGCAAATTGTGACTAACTCTCAACTAGACCATAGCCCTGGCAGTTCAGACCCCATTTTGGTTATCGTTTAATCTCTGAGAATACCTGATGGGCATAGTGCCTTTTGGGTAAAAGGAAGGAATTCTCTCAGTGACCTTGTCCAGTCTCATGGCTTTAAAACCATCTATCTATGTGCTAATGAGTCCAATTTCTATCTTCAACCATAATCTCTCTCCCAGAGCTCAGACAAGTATATCCAACTGCCTACTTGAATATCTAATAGACATTTCAGACTCAATGTATCCAACATTGGCTTCCCTGTCTCCCCACCCCACCCTGTCTCGCTGTTGTTCAGGGCAGAGTTTTGGAGTCTGTTTTGTATCCTTTTCTTCTCTCACTTTACTTTTAGTTCTAGATGCCAACACTTTTCTACTTTGGTCTAAGCCACCACATCTCACTGAGACTGACTCTAGCAGAGTGATCTTTTTAGATGATTCTGTTACTCCTCTGTTAGAAACCTGCAGTGACACCCCCTTTCCCTTGGAGGGAAGGCAGAATCCTCCCTGGTGGCCTCTAGGGCCTGCATGTCCAGCCACATTCCTCTGAGGCCTCACCTGCTACTACTCTCTCTCCTCACTCACTCCTGCCCCACGGTCCTCCTTGCTTACTGCGGGAAACCTTTGCTGTCCTGTCGGCTTTCTCTCTGCAGGCATGGCTAACTCGTGTATACCTTAAGTCTGCTCAGATGTCACTGCTCAGATCCACCTGCTGTACCCAAACACTCCTAGCCACCCCCCACCTGACTTGCTCTTTTCCTGTTTCACAGCACCTGTCACTTTCTAACATGTCTGTCATGGTTTTGGCTTATATTCTGTCTTTCCTTCCCTAGAATCTAAGCTTGCTGGGACAAGGATCTTGGATCTGTTCTGTTCACAGGTGTATCAGAGCCTACAGCATACCTGACACAGTACTCACTTAATAGCTGATGAATAAATAAATGCATAAGTGAATAAATAGATGAGATTTTCTGTCCTCCCTTTAGAATGAATACATCTTCAGTTTCACCACCTCCCGTTCTGGCCCCAGCACCTTACACTTTGCCTCTCAGCCTGCCCTGCACATTCCAGGGTGAACCCCGCCAGCTTCCTCAGTCCCTCCAGGCAGGGCTGCACAAGAGGCTCCTTCCTCTGCAAATTCATCGTGCCATCCTGACGGCCACTTACCCCTCGGTTTCTCCACAGCATGAGGGTCCTGAGGACTGTAACTTCCTTCTCTGTATCTTCTAAAGCTCCTCTGTTGTCACAGGTGCTCAGTCATTCAGTCTAATGACTGCATGCGCAAGACATTTATCCAATTATCATAGTAATTTATAATTGATATATTAATATATTTCCAAAAAAAGAAAAAGGTGATTTTTATACAAAATGTGCATTCTAAACATAGAAAGCTGTATTGGCTTTTCACTTACATTATCTATAGTCAGAAGTCTCACTGCCTGGTCCAGTTGCCATAACTTTAGCTCCCTAGATTCCCGGAAACAGCTTCCAAAAGTATCACATAGTCATTTGGGAGAGTTGCCTTATAAATTCAGTTCTGGTCTAGAAATCTAGGGCCAGTGTCTGTGACAACTGTGGTTAGGTAACTGTGATTAGGGTGTCTATTTGCTTCTCATTCACATGAATTACCATGAATCTGAGATTATACTTATTGTTCTGTGGTATTTATCAAAATGTATAGGCCAGTGCCCTTTGTTGGAATGAGCCCATTCTAATGTTGACTTAAAGACCATAAATTATTTCAAAGGTGACTAGTATTCTCTAAACTACTCTATGATTGACAATACAATAATAACCTGGCATTATACATACCCAGAATTCTACTGCAATATTTAACACAAAACTCTTTTACTCTGATGTTAGGGCTTAATAAAAACTAAACAGTTGCCTGCTTTTTGGTTCTTTGTTCATTTTTTTAGATCAGAGGCTTTGAAACTGTTTACTGCATCGATAGCATGGGAAAAACAAATGGAGGCTTTGTTGAACTAGGACCCTGCCACCGGATGGGAGGGAACCAGGTAAATATAACCATCTTGTCGGGTTGAATTTGGTTCTTTAGTGAGAGCTCCCAGGCTAATTGATCACAGGGTTTCCTTTGGTTTTCAATTTGGTAATTTTGTTTGTTTGGTAAAGTAAAACATATTGTAAAGAAGCAAAAACAAAAAACTAACAATGCTAAAACTTTCAATACTGCTGTTCACATAAGCAGTCAGAATCCAGAATTTATGTCGAATATGAGAGATTCGAATATATTCTTGTGTGTCTATACCTATATAAAACTAGCTCCCTAACACTTTCATTCAGTATTTCACATTTCCTCCCAATAAATTGGAATGTTACTGCCAGTAATGTATATTTCACTAATATACTTTTCTACTTTGTTATGTATTTTTCTTGCCTCTAATTTAAATTGTGAAACATCAGATATGTGTTCATTTTATTTTCTCACATTATTGGTACATGATAAATGTGTTAATGACCCATTCTGTATCTAAAAGGCTAAAGAACATAATCCTTCAAGTGTTAGTAAGGCTTATAGTTCTGAGCATAAAAAATATATATATAGAAAAATAACATAGTTGAGTTTGTTTTTGTTATCAGCAGAGAAGGTACCTCTGTTATTTTTTATTTCTTTTTTTAATAGCTTTTCCGAATCAATGAAGCTAATCAACTCATGCAATATGACCAGTGTTTGACAAAGGGGCCTGATGGATCAAAAATTATGATTACACACTGTAATCTAAATGAATTTAAGGAATGGCAGTATTTCAAGGTATTCTGCATTTCAGCTTTTGAAATGATAATTACATGCTATTTCATTTTAATAACACCTGTCATGTGGAATTTATATGTATAAATCTTAAAACCTGCATTCAGGTTGATTTAGATTTCCCTCTCATTTAGTCATTTGTTTTCCTGGGCGGTAGTGACTCTTTGTTCTATAGTGAAGCATTATATTTTCTGGTGCAATATTATCACATAATGAAGTCACAGGACGTCTGTGAAGACCTATTTATTTCATAAATCCGGACAGTCAGTGTTCTGTGAGGATAAATATATGTAACACAAAAAATATTGTGTGTATACTTCATGCTGTCCAGCAGGTGGAGATAGAGACAGACATAACTATTGGAAATCTAGGCCTTCACAAATTCGTTATCATTGTTGTTTGCTAAATCAAATAGATAAATGTTTCCTGTTTTTCTTTAAAGGTTATATTTAGTTATTTAGTTGACACTGTGGGAGGGAACTGTGAATATTAAGAGTTCTGTGCCAAGTTGAGGATTCCAACATATTAATGGATTTATGTATAATTGTCAAAGTCTAGACTTGGCTAAAATAAATTTATTGTAAAAGGTAAGGTTGGGAAAGCTGCCCCAAACTGAAAGAACCTAGCGACCATCCCTCAACTTTATTAACTCATACCCTATCTGTCATTTAAGTACTTGTTTCCTGTGTAGGGATGTTATTTTGAGCCAGCTTAATACTCCCAGTCATCACTATTCATAGATAATTACTATGAAGTGATAAATATGTGTCAGTTGCTGATTTTTTTTTATAACAAGTTAGGAAGGAGACAATCAGTATTAATCCTAAAGAGCAGAGAGTCTATTTCCACGGAGAAATAAATAATAGCAATAAGTGAGAGGGGTCAGTGAAAACAATATTAGTGAAGTAGTAAAGGAAGGTTAAAGGACTAGAAACTACCATTGAGAATAGATAAAAAATAAAATGCATATGTTTTAGATATTTTAAAAGGCACAGTATACATTGTGCATCAGACAGTACTAAGTATACAAGGGTGGGCAAAAGTAGGTTTATAGTTGTGAGTACGTGAAACATATAGTTTATTCTTGTATTATTATTTATCTATTATTATGTTATTTGTCTTGTTATTATTATTAGTTCATATCCTTACTTATGATTTATCTTCTAGGTAATGATGGCTGGTAAATTTAACCAATAACCAAAGAAAGTGGATACTAAAACCTACTTTTGCCCACCCCCTATATACTGGGGCCCAATAATACAGTGACTTCAAAAAAATAGCTAAAGGACATCATACTACAATAACAGAGAAGGGGGAAATGCAGAAATAAAAATAAGCACAATGCCATAGGCTAGCAGAAGAGAAATTAATAGGAGGAATTACTTCTGATGAGTTTCATATAGGAAGTATTGTTGTACCAGTATCATTGGGGAATAAAAAGGCTTTTCATGGAGGATAAGAAAAATGGGTGAGCAAAAGCATGGCATGAACATGTGTAGAAAAATTCTAGGAATCACGTTTACTTTGGTATCCCTAAATTGTCCTCCACATGAAAGAACTTTGAACTTCATTTTGTAAGTTTTGGAGAGCAGTTGACATTATTTGAGGAGTGCAGTGATAGAAAACAATGGATACTTTTAGGAAAATAATTCTGAAAACATTGTGAAGTATGGAGTGATTAGCTTCATTGGAGCTCTCTAAGTCTCCAGTCTCTGGATGCTGTTTACAGTCTTAAAAATTTTTGAGACTCTCCTCAGATTTTGTTTATGTAGTTTATTGCTAACAATATATACTAAATTGGAAATTAAATCTAAGAAATTTTACAACTGTTTATGTATTAATTTATCATTTATGTAAAACTAATACTAGCCATAATGCATGTTAATGTAAATAACAGTTTTAATGAATAAGGACTTTAAAAAAAAGAAAAGAATGGCATTATTCTATAATTTTTCAGATTCGTTTAGTGGCTGGTTTAATAATAAAGTATATGAGGAAAATCCAGCCTCACAAAAACATATAGTTGGAAAAGAGAGGAATAATTTAACAGCCCTTTCAGATAATTGTGGATATTCTTTGATGCTACACGAGTCGATAAGTGGTAGTTTCTTAAAAGTTATTTTCAGCGTAGAATCTGAAATGATATAAGGGAACATTCTATTCTATGTTACATTAACATCCATTGGTCTGACACTTTGAATGAATGGATGGATCTTTTACCCATGTCAGCTTTTGCAATATTGTGCATTGCTCATTTGGTCAAATACTGGCTCACTAAATTGTGATGTTCTTCCAAATATTGACATCCTCATTGTACAATGTCAAAAAATATAACAAGTACCGGGAAGTAATCAATTTTATAGTGGCAGATAAAAGTTTTCAAAAATTCTTAATTTTTGCTTGAAAACTCAAATTATATCAATAGCAACAAATACTGTCAGATTCGTGGATTTGGTTTTTGTATTTTTTCTTAAAGGGATGGGCTCACTTAATTTTTCAAGAAAATGTCTACAGAGTCCCAAGTTTGAATAATCATAGTTTGTCTATGAGTAGACCTTTCAAGTCAAAATGACATACCATGAAAAAAATTGCTAGTTGAACTCTCAAGTCAAATAATTGCACATGGACTTTCCCTCATGGTAACTGTGGTACTTTGCTATACAGAAGTGCTTTCTGCATATTTCCCATTTCACCTTATAGAATATTTTTAAAAGTATACTCAAGGATCAAGACTTAATTAAACTAATATGTTTTACTGATTCATCAAAGGCATTATTTAAGTGGAACTGGCATTGTCTAATTTTTTTTTTTTTTTAAACCACTGAGGACCTCTAATCTTTTTTTTTTTTTTAATTTATTTTATTTTTATTTTATTCATTTTTAGAGAGGAGACACAGAGTGAGAGAGAGAGAGAGAGAGAGAGAGAAAGGGGCAGGAGCTGGAAGCATCAACTCCCATATGTGCCTTGACCAAACCAGTGCAGGGTTTTGAACTGATGACCTCAGTGTTCCCAGGTCGACGCTTTATCCACTGCGCCACCACAGGTCAGGCTGGCATTGTCTAATTTTTAACTGTGAGTGAATAGCCATGACAAATGTGACTACTAGCACAGTTTTGTGTCATTGCTTGCTTTATGCTGAGGAGCCCTCACTTTTACCCACCATTGCTTTTTCACCACCAGTATCAATGTCAGTACAATACAGAAGGTAAATGGGGTCTTTCTATTAGTACAAAAATAGGTTTGACATTAAAAGACATAGTCTTAGGACCACCCCCTGAGAAGAACTGAACTATGAATAAGCCTACAACAGATGATGGGGGCTAAATTTAGGCAAGTGCAGTGGAGATGGGAAAGGATGTGTATCAGAGACATTGAGAGTATCACACCTCGGGTTTGCCCAGTCAAGGCACATGTGGGAGTTGATGCTTCCTGCTCCTCCCTCTTCTCTCTCCTCTCTGAAAAAGAAATTGAATAAATAATGTCTTAAAAAAAAGATTAAAAAAAAAATAAAAATATCACACCTCAATGACTGCTCAACAGGAAGGAGGGAAGGAGAGAGAGAGAGAGAAGGAAGGAAGCTAGGTACAACATGAATGCCTCTGTCCTGAGGAATGGAATGCTGGTATTGTCGTTAGTCAGGATAGGAACTAGGGAAATAGGTATGGACGGAAAGGTAATGAATTTAGGTTTTTATACATTGAATATGAGGTGCAAGCAGAACATTATAACTTATAAGGCATATGTATTTGTATAAACAATAAAAGCACTTAGAAGACTGACAGTCAAGAGAAATCTGAGGCTGAAGCCTGCCCATTTTACTTGAATTATCATCTTTTTAAAAAATCCTTTATATTTTGTAGATACTGTTGATATTCAATATTATATTAGTTTCAGGTGTACAGCATAATGGTTAGACATTTCATGTTACTTACAAAGTGATTCCCCAATAAGTTTGTACCCACCTGACACCATACATACTTACTACAGTGTTATTGACTATATTTCCAATACTATACTTTACCTCCCTGTGACTTTTATAACAGAACAGAATAGAGTCCAACATACCCACACCTGTTTGGTTAATTAATCTATGACAAAGGAGACAAAAATATACAATGGGGCAAAGACATTCTCTTCAAACTAAAAACTTGTTGTACAGCAAAGGAAACCATCAACAAAATGAAAAGACAACCTACTGATTTGAATTAACTTCGTATGAAAGCCAAATAATGACTTCTTCTAATGTCAGTGACATCAAAAAAGTACAAATTTAAAACTTCTTTTTCCTGTGTTTTCCAGAACCTGCACAGATTTACTCACATTCTTTCAGGAAAGTGCTTAGACCGCTCCGATGTCCTACATCAAGTGTTCCTCTCCAATTGTGACTCCAGTAAAATGACTCAAAAGTGGGAAATGAATAATATCCATAGTGTTTAAAAAGAGTAAAAGGAGCCAATAACCTACCTACTGACACGTAAATTTTCACAGGACTGAAAACCGCCTGAAACCTGCTGCAACTATTAGCTCTGTACAGCTCCAAACCCAGAACCTCCTGATCGGTTTGAAGGACATTGATAAACTGTGATTTTTACAATAACATTATCATCTGCAGTTACTGTTTACAAAACTGCTTTTACCTTAAACTTTGTAGATGTTTACATCTTTTTTGTTGTTTTAAGATGATGTTGGTAATTTGTGCATTTAGCCCTGTTTAGAACAGAGTTAAAAGCATTGTTGTCTTCTTTGGGATTACACTCAGGGGTCTGAAAGGCAGTTTGATTTTTTTTATTTAACACACTTGAAACAAGGTTGGAGTAACCAGACTTTCATATATAACTTGGTGATTATCAACCTGTCCTGTCTTTATTTAATTTTACATCTTTTTGAAGCACTGCCACAGGTCATTAGCCAAGGTGGCCTTCCTTCACAGTCATGCTGCTTTTTGGAAAGGTGAATTTCAACACATTTAGTGCCTCTTTCATTTCTCAGTATATATTTCAAGAGCTTTTGATGAAATGTATAGGATGGTAATGATGGAATTGTCACCAGTATGAGGAATACTTTTACTACTCAGAAATGAATTTGTGTGTGACCATTTGCTCTGAAATCAAATGTTGTACGGCTTGAAAAAAATAACAGTATGAAACATCCCAAGGCTTTTCCATAGGGATTGAAGATTGAATGGCATTAACTTTCTTACTTGCTGACATTCCCAGTGACCTCTGTTGATACCAACTCCTAAGAGAGCAAAGGGGTCTACCAACTAGAGAAAAATTACTTTTCCCAATACTTGTTATTATAGAAAACTAGAAACAATTCTCAGTTTAAAATCCTGAAATGGGGGTAACAAAAACAACAAAACACCACTGTAAACAAAAACATTAAAGGTTCATTCTAACAAGGAAGAATTTCCAGGCCCTTGTTAGCTTAAGCCTTACAAAGCTCCTGTGTATTATAACCTAAGGTGTGCAACATTTCAAGCCAAGGGTGAATGGGTGTATCGTCTATATCTTCAGCAAATGAAATTTCTTGCATATTTTTAAAATTAAAGAATAAGGCTATTTAAAAATACGGTTCATTATCAAATATGAACTTCTTTCTGTTAGATTAGGTGTTAGTTCCCTAGTGTTTCTTAATTTTTTAGGAAGCATATTTCTATTAGTATTTTTCCAGTGAAAAGAAGACTTGTTTGGTTTTAAATTTTATTAATACAGTATAAGAAAACCAAATATTGCAAATGTTCAATTAGATTTTAATTTCTAAATAAATAGTCTTTTATTACTCAAAATATTAACATGCTATGTTGAGTGGGGAGGAAAAAATAACATGAGGTGGGTGGGAAATGGCAAGTAAATTAAACATTTTTGATCTTGTAATTATGATATCATTACAATGAAAGGAATTACAAACTACTGCCATAGGGAAATATTTTTAATTAAAGCTTAAAAAAAATAAAAACCCTCTATGTGTGTAAAAGAAAAGCCTACGAATTTGTTTCTTCCAAGCTCAGCTTAAATTTGGAGTCAGTTAAATATCCAAAACAGAGTTTTCTTTATAATTTTGAATTGTCAACTTGTATTTTGCTACTGACCTATGATCAACCATTTTAACTTTTCATCTTTAGGGATGTTTAAAAAGAAATAATTTATATGGTTATGTAATTGCAAAATAAATCAGCTATAACAAAGAAAGTAAGGTAATTGGTACTTTAATTACTTGTGTTTGCAGATAGGCTCCATTTTTCTTGTTGAATAGATTATAACCTTGTTAACTATGCATAGGCCTAAGAAAGGTGGCACATAAACTTGTGCATGTAAATTTTAAGTGGGTATTTTGTGCAATTCATTAAGATACTGTATGAAAATGATTCTCTATATTGAAATCAGAAACCTAACCAAACACAAAAAAAACATCAGAAGCTGCTGCCATAATGACTATTTTCTACTGTAGGCTGCTTTGGAAATAATTCCCATATCCTTGCTTTGTAAGTTGATAATATATCACTATGCATTTCTACACATTTTATAAATTTGATTTGTGCAGATTTTGATACACTGTATGTTTCTGTAGAAATTGTATAAATATTCAAAATTTTATTAGGGATAAATTCGAAAAGTTTATGTATATCTTATTTCTGGGTTGCTTGTTTTTTAGGTGAGAAAAAATAAAATACTGTATTTTAATTCATGTGATTTTTCAGTACTTCTAATCATTTCTAAATCCAAACACTACACATTTGAAATAATAACTTGCTTTAACTGTTCATAAGATAAACATAATAGCTAAAATATCATAAGCCATAGTTACATATTTAGATGCTTGAGCGTTAATTAGAATTCAACTAAGAGTGTGCTTAGAATACTCAGAGCTTACATATCTGTAGAAAGCAAAGGTTTATTTTTACCTCTGTTTGCCTGTGTATAGCAGTTCTTTTTTTAAGTCTCTTATACAATTATAACAACCCCAGCAACATATATCTTTCTTGACGGTGTATTCTATAATAATTGCCTATTGAAAGTAAAATCTGACCCTGGCTGGTTGGCTCAGCGGTAGAGCATTGGCCTCGTGTGTGGAAATCCCGGGTTTGATTCCTAGTCAGAGCACACAGAGAAGCACCCATCTGCTTCTCTATCCCTCTGCTCTCACTTCTCTCTCTCTTCCCCTCCTGCAGCCATGGCTCCACTGGAGTGAATTAGCCTCTGCCTCAGGCTAGTGTCCTGTCTAGCCTGAAGAGCTTGGTTACTGAGCAACAGAGCAGGGCCCCAGATGGGCAGAGTATCCCCCACTGTTGGCTTGCTGGACAGATTCTGGTCCAGGCACCTGTGGGAGTCTGTCTCTGGCTCCCCTCCTCTCAGTGAAAAAAAATAAAGCAAAATTTTCTTTTAAGTCAAAACCTAAGTGAGTCAAAGGAAAGGAAGCCTACCAAAATGAAGTCAAAATAGGCCATTGGACTTTGTAGTGCAACACACAGCATGTCAAAAGATACATGGCGGAGGAGGGAAGATGTCGATGGAGTAGGCGGAAGTACCAACTTCCAACTCCCAGAACCAAAGTGGATTATAACTCAATTTTAAGAACCATCATCTGGATAAACCAACTTTGAACTAAACTAAGTGGACTCTTCAACCAAGGTACACTGCAAAAGCCACATTGAGACTGGGAGGAATAGCGAAAACGCGAAGAGGGCTGCCCAGCTCCCCGGAGCAAACGGCAGCCCGGAGAGACCCGCGTGGCGGGAGGAGAGTTTGGTGGAGAGGGAGGGACCTGGGTCTCAGGAACCAAGCCCCAGACTGCAGTGCCAGAGCCTAGAAGAGGTGTTTGGACAGTATTGAGCTGTGAAGCAAGTGAGGATACTATTTGTGAAAAAGAGAGAGTTTTCTCAGACCCAAAAATCTTTTTAAAGGGACAGCTCAGAAAGCCTCTCTCACAACCACGCACCCAGGGTTCGGGGAACTGGGACAGAGGAGAAGAACAGAGCAGCGGGAACAAAGAGTGAAATGAAGGCACAGAGACACTCTGAGGGACAGCCACCCCGACTCATGGGCTAAGTCACTTCCCTAATCGAAAACAAATATTTCCCCTGGCTAGCAATACCAGCAAAGGGAGAGAGGACACTAGCCAAACAAGCTCTCCCCTGGCAATTAGAGCAGAGCTGCTTAGAGGGAGGGAGCTCCCAGGCCTACAGTGTGGAGACTTAGGGCACTTCTAGCCCCCTGAGGGTTGCTGAAGGCTATGGTGGCGGCAGGACGCTGAAAAGCGGTCCTGTCAGTGTGGGCGGATGCACAACCGGTGTGAGCTCAGTCTAGCCCAGCAGGGGCAGAGGGGACACGCAAAAGCGGTCCTTTAGCTGCGGGCCCGCCTGTGACCCCACTTGTGGGGAAAAATACGGGCAGAGATCAGCTCTGCGACCTTGCGCAAGCGGCCCTGACTGCGGGGACGGGGCTAAGACCAGGGACAGGCGAGGGGCTCACGGCTGAGCTCACGCTGCCAACCCCGCCCAGACGGAGAAACTGCGGATTACCACCCCACGTGCCCGAGCTGGCTCCAAGCGTGGGGGCGGGGTAGGATCCGGAACGACTGAAAGCTAGCAGCTGAGCTCACGCCAGCAAACACGCCCAGCCCAATAATACCCTGCGCAGGAGGGCCCTGACCTCAAGGGTGGGGCTAAATTCTGGACGGGCAAAGGCTCACAGCTGAGAGCACGTCAAAAGCCCCGCCCAACCCGCGAAACGGTGGCAAGCAGGCTCTGACTGAGGGGGCTGGGCGTAAGCTTCAAGAAACGGGCTTGGTCCACAGCTGAGCAAAGGTGCTCACCTCTGCCCTGGGTGCTAAGGCTAGTGACTTGAGTGACAGCCCCTCCCACAAAGGAGAGGCAGAAATCACAGCAATAGCTGCAGTGAGCCGGCGCTGGCAACGCCCACACCCAACTGCCCTAGGCAACGGCAGAGGGGGTGGCAGTCCTGCAGACAGACCACACCTAGAGAACACAAAGGCAACACATACTGGACTCCAGTGGCCACAACCTGCTTATACTCAGATAAAATGGGCAGGCAGAGGAATGCAAACCAAATGAACCAAGAGAAATCCCCAGAGAAGGACCAGAATGAACCAGATATAACCAAACTACCAGAAGCAGAATTTAGAATAATGATAGTTAGGATGTTCAAAGAAATTAGAGCAACAATGGATAGTCACTATGAGCACCTAAATAAAGAGATAACAAGTATAAAAAACGAAATTGAAATAATAAAAAAGAACCAGACAGAAATGACAAATACAGTATCAGAACTGAAGACCACAATGGAAGGAATTAAAAGCAGGATGAATCACGCTGAGGATCGAATCAGCAAGTTAGAGGACACAATAAACAAAGTTACAGAAGCAGAGAAAAAAAAGGAAAAGAGATTCAAAAAATGTGAGGAAACTCTAAGGGAGCTCTGTGACAACATGAAGAGAAACAACATTCGCATCATAGGGGTACCTAAAGAAGAGGAAAGAGGACAGGAAATGGAAACTGTGTTCAATCAAATCATAGCAGAAAACGTCCCTGAATTAAGACTGGGAAACATTCCACATGTTCAAGAAGCACACAGAACTCCATTAAAGAGAAACACAAAAAGATCTACACCAAGACACATCATAGTTAAAATACCAAAGCTAATAGATAAAGAAAAAATCTTAAAAGCTGCTAGAGAAAAAAAGACTATCACCTACAAAGGAGCCCCCATTAGGATGACATCGGACTTCTCAACAGAAACACTTGAGGCCAGAAGGGAATGGCAAGATATAATCAAAGTAATGCAGAACAAGAACCTACAACTAAGACTACTCTATCCGGCAAGGGTAACGTTTAAAATTGAAGGAGAAATAAAGAGCTTTCCAGACAAGAAAACCTCAAGGAATTCATTAAAACCAAACCAATCCTGCAAGAGATTCTAAGGGGCCTAGTGTGAACAGTTCAAAGGGAGGAAAGAATATAGCAAAAAAAAAAAAAAAAAAAAAAAATACAGCTTTAAAGAATAAAATGGCAATAAACAACTACATATCAATAATAGCCTTAAATGTAAATGGATTAAATGATCCAATCAAAAGACATAGGGTAGCTGCGTGGATAAAGAAACAGGACCCATACATATGCTGTCTACAAGAGACACACCTTAAAACAAAAGATGCACATAAACTGAAGGTAAAAGGGTGGAAAAAAATATTTCATGCAAATGGAAATGAAAAAAAAGCTGGGGTAGCAGTACTTATATCTGACAAAATGGACTTTAAAACAAAGACTGTAGTAAGAGATAAAGAAGGACACTACATAATGATAAAGGGAACAATTCAACAGGAAGATATAACTATTATAAATATCTACACACCAAATATAGGAGCCCCGACATTCATAAAGCAGACTTTGATGGATATAAAGGGCGAGATTAACAGTAATACTATCATAGTAGGGGATTTCAATACCCCACTAACAACACTGGATAGATCCACAAGAAAGAAAATCAATAAAGAAACAGCAGACTTAAAGGATACACTAGATCAACTTGATTTAATAGATATCTTCAGAACTTTTCACCCTAAAGTAGTAGAATATACATTCTTCTCAAGTACTCATGGTACGTTTTCTAGGACAGACCACATGTTAGGACACAAAAATGGCCTCAATAAATTTAAGAAGATTGAAATCATATCAAGCATTTTCTCTGATCACAATGCCATGAAACTAGAAATTAACCACAAAAGAAAAACCGAAAAATATTCAAACACTTGGAAACTAAATAGCATGATATTAAATAATGAATGGATTAACATTGAGATCAAAGAAGAAATAAAAAAGTTTCTAGAAACAAATGATAATGAGCATATGTCAACTCAAAATCTATGGGACACAGCAAAAGCAGTACTGAGAGGAAAGTTCATTGCACTACAGGCATATCATAAGAAGCTAGAAAAAGCTCATATAAGCAACCTAACCCTGCAGCTAAAAGAACTTGAAAAACAACAACAAATAAAACCCAAGACAAGTAGAAGGAAGGAAACAATAAAGATCAGAGCAGAAATAAATTACATAGAAACATGTAATTTATTTCTAAGGAAACAATACAGAGGATCAATGAAACCAGAAGCTGGTTCTTTGAAAAGGTAAACAAGATTGATGAACCCTTAACTAGACTCACCAAGAAAAAAAGAGAGAGGTCTCAAATAAATAAAATTAGAAAGGACAGTGGAGAAATTACAACTGATACAATAGAGATACAAAGCATTGTAAGAAAATACTATGAAGAACTCTATGCCAAAAAATTAGACAATCTAGATGAAATGAACAAATTTCTTGAATCATATAAACTTCCAAAAATCAATCTGGAAGAATCAGAGCACCTAAACAGACCAATTACAACAAATGAGATAGAAACAGTTATCAAAAAACTCCCAAAAAAGAAAAGTCCTGGGCCTGATGGCTTCACAAGTGAATTCTATCAAAAATTCAAAGAAAAACTAACTCCTATCCTCCTCAAGCTATTTCAAAAAATTCAACAGGAAGGAAGACTTCCAAACTCCTTTTATGAGGCGAGCATAATTCTGATCCCACAACCTGGCAAAGACAACACAAAGAAAGAAAATTATAGGCCTATATCCCTGATGAATTTAGACGCTAAAATTCTCAACAAAATATTAGCCAACCAGATCCAGCAATATATGAAAAAAATCATACACCATGATCAAGTGGGATTTATTCTGGAGAGGCAAGGCTGGTTTAATATTTGCAAATCAATCAATGTGATTCATCACATAAACAAAAGGAAGGACAAAAATCACATGATAATTTCAATAGATGCAGAAAAGGCATTTGATAAAATCCAGCACCCATTCATGCTTAAAACTCTCAGTAAAGTGGGAATACAAGGAACAATCCTTAACATGATAAAGGCCATCTACGACAAACCCACAGCAAACATCATACTAAATGGACAAAAATTAAAAGCAATCCCCTTAAGATCAGGAACCAGGCAGGGTTGCCCACTTTCACCACTTTTATTCAACCTAGTTCTAGAAGTCCTAGCTACAGCAATCAGACAAGAAGAAGAAATAAAAGGCATCCAAATTGGAAAAGAAGAAGTAAAACTGTCACTATTTGCAGATGATATGATATATTGTATATAGAAAACTTTAAAGTCTCAGTTAAAAAACTACTGGACCTGATAAATGAATTCAGCAAGGTGGCAGGATACAAAATTAATACTCAGAAATCAAAGGCATTCTATATACCAACAATGAACTGTCAGCAAAAGAAATTAAGGAAACAATCCCCTTCACTATTGCAGCCAAAAAAATAAAATACCTAGGAGTAAATTTAACCAAGGAGGTTAAGGACTTGTACTCGGAAAATTATAATACATTGATAAAAGAAATCAAGGAAGATACAAATAAGTGGAAGCATATACCGTGCTCATGGCTAGGAAGAATAAACATCATTAAAATGTCTATATTACCCAAAGCAATTTATAAATTCAGTGCTATACCAATTAAAATACCAATGATATACTTCAAAGATATAGAAAACATATTCCAAAAATTTATATGGAACCAAAAAAGAACACAAATATCCTCAGCAATCTTAAAAAGAAAAAATAAAGCAGGAGGTATCACTCTTCCTGATATCAAGGTTTACTACAAGGCCATTATACTCAAGACAGCCTGGTACTGGCATAAGAACAGGCACATAGATCAATGGAACAGAACAGAGGACCCAGAAATAAACCCACAGCTTTATGGACAACTGATATTTGACAAAGGAGGAAAGGACATACAATGGAGTAAAGACAGCCTCTTTAACAAATGGTGCTGGGAAAATTGGACATCTACCTGCAAAAAAATGAAACTAGACAATCAACTTACACCATGCACAACAACAAATTCAAAATGGATAAAAGACTTAAACATATGCCGTGAAACTATAAGCATCTTAGAAGAAAACATAGGCAGCAAGCTCTCCGACATCTGTAGCAGCAATATATTTGCCATTTATCTCCACGGGCAAATGAAATAAAAGGCAAGATAAACAAATGGGACTATATCAAACTAAAAAGTTTTTGCACAGCTAAAGACAATAAGAACAGAATAAAAAGACAAACCACACAATGGGAGAACATATTCGACAGCACGTCGGATAAGGGGTTAATAACCAAAATTTATAAAGAACTTATAAAACTTAACACCAGGAAGACAAACAATCCAATCAAAAAATGGGCAAAAGAAATGAATAGAAATTTCTCCAAAGAAGACATACAGATGGCCAAAAGACATATGAAAAAATGCTCAACATCACTAATCATTAGAGAAATGCAAATCAAAACCACAATGAGATATCACCTCACACCAGTCAGAGTGGCACTCATCAGCAAAACAACACAGAACAAGTGCTGGCGAGGATGTGGAGAAAAGGGAACCCTTCTGCACTGCTGGTGGGAATGCAGACTGGTGCAGACACTGTGGAAAACAGTTTGGAGATTCCTCAAAAAATTAAAAGTCGAACTGCCTTTTGACCCGGCTATCCCACTTTTAGGAATATACCCTAAGAACACCATAACACTGTTCGAAAAGAAGAAATGCGCCCCCATGTTCGTGGCAGCATTGTTCACAATAGCGAAGATCTGGAACCAGCCCAAGTGTCCGTCAGAAGATGAGTGGATTAAAAAGCTTTGGTACATATATACTATGGAACACTATTCAGCCATAAGAAACGATGACATCGGATCATTTATAACAAAATGGATGTACCTTGATAACATTATACGGAATGAAATAAGTGAATCAGGAAAAAAAAATCTGAGAACAGCATGATTTCATACATAGATGGGACATAAAAGTGAGACTATGAGACATGGACAAGAGTGTGGTGGTTACGGGGTGGGTGGAGGGAAGAGAGGGTGGAATAGGGAGAAGGGGAGGGGTACAGGGAAAACCAGATAGTAGGTGACAGAGGACAATTTGACTTTGGGTATTGGGTATGCAGCACAATTGAATGATAAGATAATCTGGAGATGTTTTCATTGAACATATGTACCCTGATTTATTGGTGTCACCCCATTAAAGTTAATAAAAAAAATAAAAAATTAAAAAAGAATAAAAAGAAAAAAAGAAGAAGAAGATACATGGCTACTAACATCCAAGTAAGTGACAGTGTTGATTTGGGAATCTTTCTCTAAACCAGTGGTTCTTAAGCTTTTTTGAGGTACCAAACCCACCAGTTTCATATGCGCATTCACCGAACCCTTCTTTAGTGATAAATAAAATTTGATTTTTTTCCCCAAATTCAAGACATAGGTATATGTTTTTTTACTGGTGCACAAAATGAGCCGTGCATGAACATCACCTTGCTCAAAGAACAAAACCAACAAAGTGCATGAACTCACAACAAATTACGGTATTACTTTATTCTGGCCTCCGCTGCAGAGGCTTCTCCGAACCCCTGAGACTGACTCATCGAACCCCTAGGGTTCGATAGAACCCAGGTTAAAAACCACTGCTCTAAACTGACGTGGCCGTTGTTATGGCTTCCAATTCTCAGCCGCTGTGCCTAAGTAACATGAAAAAGTGACATAGCTCCAGACTGTAGTAAATGGAGGCTCACATATTTCTTCAGATTGTCTGTCACAGGGATCTTGGAATAAATTTCACTTCTAAACAGAATGTGATTGGGGGAAAAATCCTCTTACTATTCAATGAAAATATGACAAGTACCTGACCCGAATCAGATAACTAAACTAGTTGGCCACTAGTTTGGGTATGTGAAAATTAATGCATGTGAAAGCACTTTTAGAAAGTATTGAGTATTATGAAAAGGCATATTATTCATTAGAATCAAAAATATGTTGCAAGAAAATGGACAGAAGTCAGAATGATTTGGGGTAAATACTACCGATAGAAATGACTGATTTCAACGAGAGAGGAGTAAATTAGAAATTAAAGGAAAGACTGTCTCTAAATTCAATAATTGCTTTTCACTTCTCTTAAAATTTTGAAATGCCCATAGAGGTTATTGGATACCAGTGTTCTAAATGAATCAGGCCTGGCACCCATATCTGAGCAGAAGTGGGATGAAGGCCTCTATAATTTTAATAACAGAATGATGTTACAGTCTAGTCATCTAAGTAATCATCTACTATGGTGAACTTGTCTGTATTGGAATCCCTGTTCCACTACAAATTACTTGTATGACCTTGGATAAGTCATTTAACCTCTATGGTTCATTCTTCCCTTTTGTAAATTGGGAAAATGAGTGTTTCTTTCATAAGATTATTACTAGGATTGAATAAGTTGGCATTTATAAAGTGCTTAGAATTATTTTTATATGCATTCAGGTAATATAAATGTTAGCTATTATTACCTGGTTTCAAAGTCTTACAACCTGTCAATAGCAGATGTAAGACAGCTACACAGCAGACCTTCTATAAAAGCTATTATGTGTTTATGTACTTGTGCTTTATATGTGATATCATTACCCCCAGTTTACAAGTGAAGAAATGAAGTTCAGAATTTAAGTTTTCTCTTAAACTGGGGGAGAAATGGTTATCCATCCATAAGTGAATAAATTGTTATCAATATCACAACATTTATATAGCATGTGTAGAATGTTATTTCAGTGGTCCAATTTGACCCTTAGGTAGAACTAAGTGCATCTTGAAATATATATATATTTTAGAGTGCAGCCTGACCAGGCAGTGGCGCAGTGGATAGAGCGTTGGACTGGGATGCAGAAGACCCAGGTCGAGACCCCAAGCTCGCCAGCTTGAGCACGGGCCCATCCGCCTTGAGCAAAAAGCTTGCCAGCTTGGACCCAAGGTTGCTGGCTCCAGCAAGTGGTCGCTCGATCTGCTGAAGGCCCGCGGTCAAGGCACATGTGAGAAAGCAATCAATGAACAACTATGGTGTCACAACGGCAACGAAAAACTAATGATTGATGCTTCTCATTTCTCTCTGTTCCTGTCTGTCCCTATCTATCCCTCTCTCTGACTCTCTCTCTGTCCCTGTAAAAATAAATAAATAAATAAATATTTTAGAGTGCAAAAGAGACAGACAGGAAGGGAGATGAGAAGTATCAACTCATAGTTGCAATATCTTAGTTGTTCATTGATTTCTCATACATCCCGTGACCAGGAGGCTCCAGCTGAGCCAGTGACCTTGGCCTTCAAACCAGCAACCTTTGGGCTCAAGTCAATGACCATGGGGGGACCCAGCGCTCAAGTCAATGATCTTGGAGTTTCAAATCTGGGTCCTCAGCATCCCAGACCAATGCTCTATCCACTGCACCACCACCTGGTCAGACAACAATTTATTCTTTAAATTATGAAATTTGTCTTGGGATTTTGATATAGGCAAGTAAACTCTAGCTCTATTAATGAGCAAATGTAACTCTGACAAGTTGGTTCAGCAGTAGAATGTTGGCCTGGCATGTAGAAGTCCTGGGTTCAGTTCCCCATTAGGGCACACAGGAGAAGCAACCATCTGCTTCTCCCCCCCCCCCCTCACTCTCTCTTCCTCTCCCACAGCCATGGCTCAATCGGTTTGAGCAAGTTGGTCCTGGGCATTGAGGATGGCTCAGTCTCACCAAGTACTAAAAATAACTGGGTTGCCAAGCAGTGGAGCAGCAGCCCCAGATGGGCAGAGCATCACCTGGTAGGGGACTTGCTAGGTGGATCCTGGTCGGGGCACACGTGGGGGTCTGTCTCTGCCCTCCCACCTCTCATTTTAAAAAACAACCTAATAAATGCACAAATTTTCAGTAGAAAATAGAGATGACTATATATGGACAAACAGCATTTGACAAAGGAGCCAAAAATACACAGAGAAAAGAAAGACTCTTCAATAAATGGTGCTGGGAAAATTAGAAAGCCACATGCAAAAGACTGAAACTTGACTAGTTTGTCCTCATATACAAAAATTAATTCAAAATGGATCAAAGACCTAAATATAAGATCTGAAACAATAAGTCACATAAAAGAAAATATAGGTTCTATATTTAGACCTTGACTATAGAACACATTTTATGAATTTGACCCCAAAGGCAAGGTAAGTAAAGGCAACAATAATTGAATGGAACTCTATCAGACTAAAAAGCTTCTGCACAGCAAATGAAACAAACAAAATAAACGAGCAACCAACCAAATGGGAGTTTATATTCACAAACAGCTCTGATAAGGGGTTAAGCTCCAAAGTATTTAAAAAACCCACAAAGCTCAACAACAAGCCAATTAAAAAATTGGGAGAGTACCTGAACACTTTCCCCAAGACATACAAATGGCCAATAGATATAGGAAAAGATGCTCATCTCTGCTAGCTATTAGAGAAATGCAAATCAAAACTACAATGAGATAGCCTGACCAGGCAGTGGCGCAGTGGATTGAGCATCAGACTGTGATACAGAGGACCCAGGTTCGAAACCCTGAGGTTGCCGGCTTGAGCACGGGCTTACCAGCTTGAGAGTACGGGGTCACTGGCTTGAGCCTGGGATCACAGACATGACCCGACCCCATGGTCACTGGCTTGAGCCCAAAGGTCACTGACTTGAAGCCCAAGGTCGCTGGCTTGAGCAAGGGGTCACTCACTCTGCTGTAGCCCCCTGGTCAAGGAACATGAGAAAGCAATCACTGAACAACTAAGGAGCTGCAATGAAGGATTGATGCTTATCTCTCTCCCTTCCTGTCTGTCTGTCCCTCTCTCTGACTCTTGTTAAAAAAATAACAAAAAAACCTACAGTGAGATACTACCTCTCATCTTTTAGATTGGCTGTTATCAAGAGAGGTATTAAGTGTTGGTGAGGCTGTAAAGAAAAAGGAACCCTCATTCAGTTTTGGTGGGAATGTAAACTGGCACAGCCATTATGCATGACACAGTATGGCGGTATTTCAAAAAATTAAAAATAGAATTACCATATGACCCAGCAATTCCTTTACTGGGTATCTACCCAAAAAACTCGAAAACATTGGTACTCAAAGACACATGCACTCCCAAGTTCATCACAGCATTATTCACGCTGGCCAAGACATGGAAACAACCAGTGTCCCTCAACAGAGGATTAGATAAAGATGCACTACATAGATACAATGGAATACACTCAGTCACAAGAAATGAAGACATATAGCCATTACAACAACATAGATGGACCTTGAGAACATTATATGAAGTGACATAAGTAAATCAGAAAAAGCTAAGAACTGTATGATTTCACATAGGTGGGATATAAAACAGACTCATGGACATAGATAAAAGTGAAGTGGTTATGAGGGAGGGGAATAAAGAGGGACAAATATAGTGGCGGAATGATTTGACTTTAGGTGATGCGCACACAACGCAATCAAGTTTGAATACCATGGAGACGTTCACTGGAAATCTATGTACTCTTATTGATCAATGTCACCCCGTTAAATTTAATTTCAAAATAAAAATTTTTTAAGAGAATAGAGATGACTACACTTCCATGTACATACCTATGATAGTTGATATATTAGGCAGTAAGAGATTAACAATAATATAACAATTTTAACAATATACTGTTATATACATGTGGTCTCCCTCTCTGGTAACAGAGATAACTAAGTGACTAACAGATACCGACTGGATATGCTGGACAAAGGGGTGATTCATGTCCAGGTAGAATAGAGGGTGGAGAGGCAAGAGATTTCATCATGCTACTTCAGAATGAAGTACAATATAAAATTACAAATTGTTTATTTCTGGAATGTTCCATCAAATATTTTTGACCACGGGTGCCTGAAACTGTGGAAAGTGAAACTACAGATAAAGAGGGGAACCTAATATACAAAAATTAAAAATTAACTGTCCTCATAGAGCTTACTTTCTTATATGCTCAGTTTACCACATCAAGTCATAATTTCCAATCAGAATCTCATGAGAACTAGACCAAAAGTCGTTGATTTCTATAGATGAATTTTATTTTTAAAAGGACTGGATCTTTTAAATGGCAACACAGTTTCTTTAACTTTCTTCTTGCTATTTACCCCAAGAAATAAAATCATTGCAGCTTTGTAAATATGTTCAGTATATATCTTAAACCCAAATATCTATTGGGTTTAAGATAACACTCTATTTGTACTATCCTAAGACAAGCTTATGATTTACTCCTTACAGTAAGTGGTGTTAAAAGCAAAATATTTAAGAAAAAGGTATCCAGTCCTGTTAAATTTGGAAGTGACTGCTTTGGTGTGTAAGGGCCCTTAGAATCTTCTAACCCAGCACCTGCTTTTATATATTAAAAGACCGGAAGGCTCAAATATTTAACTAATAATTTTTAAAAGACAATTTTTATGAGTGGGAAAGGCTTCCCAAGGCCACTAAAGAATAAATTTGCCTGCAATAAATCTGCACAACAAAAGCATCATAAAGTCAAAAGACAACCGACAAAAACAAAAATATTTACAATGCGTCACAAAGGGTCATTTTTCTTAATTCCCACAAACTACCAATAAAAAGACCAATGAGACAGAAAACCACAGGAAATAAATGGCTCTTAAAGAAAAATGAGCTAAACTCCTAATAGGAGGAACCATTTTTAACATGTCAGAATAGCGAAGATTAAGTATGAGAACTATTATGTTGCTGAGATGAGGGAATAGGCACTCTAAAACAATCGTTGCTGTGAAGTGTATTATTATTACAGCTTCTACTAAGAAATTTTGGCAGGCCACAGTAGGTTAACAAAATCACCAAAGCAGTTTCTAACATATACCTAATACAGATTTTAGTGGTCATAATTAGCAAATTTTAAAATGTACAAAGTTTTGTTTTTATGACTTTACAAAATCATACACAAGGCCGTCTGACTTTACAAAATCATACACAGCAACACTGGTCTTAAAGCAAAAAAGAAAACACAACCTAACTTTAGGGAATTAAATTATCTATTTAATGGAAAACTATGCAAATACCTATTTAAGTCAACATGTAAAAACACTCCACAATGAGACTAAGGGGCAGTATTTTATAGTAAGCTCCAATTTATTTAATATTTACATACACTTAATGTTGAATACATCATTGCATTCTTGGGGTTGCCTCCTGGGAGAACCAGGTAGCTGGGAATCAAAGATATAAAGTATCCAATACATAGCCCTTTTACATGATGTACCATTAAGATAATATTTAATGGTACAAATGGTTCCTATTTTTTAAAAGAGGTTTTCAAGAACAGACCCGTAATACAGGCTGGTCTGGGATAGAACTTCATTCTTATCCCTATTTCAGTGCTTTCCTACATAACTACTCTTGGAAGTTATCTAGTCTTGGAAACATGCTAGTCTAACTTTTCAGAGACATTTGAAATTTTAATCCATACTTACAAAACATCAAATAGGAGGACTCATCTCAAATCCTGAGTTTATTTTGAATCTGCTCTCGATTGAGTCACTCTTAGCTTGGAAACGTATTTTATATATAAAGAACAGAATGAAAGCAGTCACAAATACTCCCCAAAAGATGACAATTGATCTAATTTATAGACTTAGAAATCCTTAAGGAAACATACTTTTACTCTATTTCAATTTTTTCTAGAAACTTCTATTTAACATTCCTTCTATATACTAGGTATTGTTTTAAATACTTGAGAACATTCTCATTTAATCATTAAAACACTGTTACACAGCCTGACCAGGCAGTGGCGCAGTAGATAGTGTCAGACTGGAATGCGGAAGATGCAGGTTCGAGACCCCAACGTCGCCAGCTTGAGCGTGGGCCCATCTGGCTTGAGCAAAAGCTGTCAGCTTGGACCCAAGGTCGCTGGCTCCAGCAAGGGGTTGCTCGGTCTGCTGAAGGTCCGCGGTCAAGGCACATGTGAGAAACCAATCAATGGACAACTAAGGTGTTGCGACGGCAACAAGAAACTAATGATCGATGCTTCTCATCTCTCCTGTCTGCCTGTCCCTATCTATCCCTCCCTCTGTCCCTGTAAAAAAACAAAACACTGTGACACAGGTATTAACCCCAAATTACAAACGAGGAAAAACAAGTTCAGAGGTGAAGTTCATTCAGCTAGTACTTGGTAGAGCTGGGGAACTGGAATCCACACCTAGGTATGCCTCTATAACATATTACTGGCAATTTTTTAGTTAAATCACCTGAAACCAGAAATTTTTTTTAAATGTTTTCACTTTATAAACAAAAAACCCACATTTAAACCTATAACCATTAGGACATAACTAATAGCAGGCAATCATGAAGAGTTCTGATTTTGTCATTTGCTCTGCTCATCATACTAATGCCTCACCTTCCACTTAAAACTTTGGTTATGTATTTCATTTATGAAATACTAAGTATTTATTACAAATATCACATAAGACACCCAAGGATCCCAGGGTTGGACAAGAACTTTGCCTTCTACTATAACACTTAAGTAACTAATATTGTCAGGTTCACCTATAAAACTATCAATAGGTTTCTTCTGTATTTAGCAAACATATAGTCAAGTTTCACTAATAGTCTCTGATAACTATTCAATAGTTATCTAAATTTAAATAAAGCAACTGCTTCTTCAAATGAGCATTTCTCAACTTCTTTCTCTTGTATAAATTCCTAGTGAAATTGTCAAATTTGCGATGGGAGATCACAAAAACCTTCTCAATTGCCTTAGGTTACCAGAATTCTAAAGCTTAAAACCATACTAATTTTTAAATTTAACTCAGAATTCACCCCAGAAAGTTACTTTGAATAGTTACCTGAAAATGCAAACCTTATTATTAAATGATGTGCTTAAAAAGTTTGTGTTTTTAGGTATAGATTTACTAAACTGGTTCCTCTGCTTCATATTAAAGTTGCCCTCCAGATAAACTGTCAGTTTAAAAAAATAAAAATCTTGAGTTGTGGACAAGTTAGCTAGTAAAATAGAGATCTCAAGAAAACATTCATTTGGAAAACTGCATAAATTTTTTAAATTCTCTAAATTCCAGATCTGATTTTTAAATAATACTTTGTGAATATAAATATGGGCATACGTGACTTTCTTTTAACCAAATATTTTATGAAATCAATTGTCTAAGAATTATTAGGCAGAAATACAAAAAAATTGACATGCTTTCAGACCCTAAGTATTTCTTAAAGTGAAATCTAATTTAATATATTAAGACAAAGACAATAGAAATAATATACATAATTTTATTACAAAACATTTTAAAAAACAAAATGCAACATTCTAAATAACCCAAAATTTACTACTGAGACAAAACTAATTCTGAGTCTGTTTTGCCACCACACACAAGTCAAGAAATTAAAGAAACCATTAAATATTTAGAAACATTTAACATCAGAAGCCTTAAAATCTAATTGTATGCAGTAGCCCCTCAGAAAGCTACAACCTGCATTTTTAAAAAAGTATTTTCTCTACAAAGAAATCAGCTATACAAAAAATCTGTACAGTTTTTATACTGAAGCTAATATTGAGCTGCACTTGAATTCACATTCTTAGCCAAACAATTGCCTGAGCATACAAACATACTCCATACACATTATAGGACAGCCATTTATTCTTCATCTTCATCCTCTTCCTCCTCCTCCTCATCTTCCTCTTCTTCCTCCTCCTCATCTTCTGGTTCGTTCTTCTTCTTTGAGCCTGTTGGCCTGCCAGGGCCCTTCTTTCCCACTTCACTTTTGCCCTTGGCACGGTATGCAGCAATATCCTGAAATACAACAATGAAAACAAAATCAGCATCCGGTGTCATTTCTCAACTGAAAACCACTACGTTGTAAACAATCTAAGATTATTGACCAATAATCCTGGTGACCATCTTAGAATATTACTGCCTTACTCCGTTTTGAGAGCATTTGGTTCCTCTAGGCTTTAGAAAGCTAACTATGTAAAATGATGCGGTGGCATTTAGATCATGTCACTTGGCATTTAGATCATGTCACTACTTTCATTACCAACATTCATTTACCTCACTTAGCCCAACTATCACCTTTCCACTTCACATTTTGGAGATATCTGCATAAAACAGATTTGGCCCTCGACTTTGTTAAACAAAGAGATCTACATAATCACAAATGACAGTTTACAGGCAGGAATTTACCTGTGCTACAAACACTGGTTCCAGTCAAAGAAAGGAGATTTCTCAATTAGTTTTGTTGCCTAAGCATACAATTTTCATTAGGCCTGTTCAAAACACAGCTGACAATCATTAACACAAGATCATCTAAACTTTCCACTTTCTACAGTTTACATCCACTTCTAACATATTTATTTAGAAAGTACCTAATTTCAACCCTGGTTTTTAAAAGTGTACCTTTTCATATTTCTCCTTTAGCTTAGCTGCTTTTTGCTCATAGGGTTGCTTATCTTTGGCTGACTGTTCAGACCACATTTCACCCAGTTTTTTTGCAGTATCCCCAATGGACAAACCAGGGTGTTCACTTTTGATCTTTGGGCGATGTTCAGAGCAAAACAGGAAGAAGGCAGATCTGAAAGGAAGTAACAAAGTTAATAAACTGAATGAAAAAAAAAAAAATCAAGGGGCAATCCGAGTTACCTTAAAAAAAAAAAAAAAACAACTTACGGAGGCCTTTTAGGAGCATTGGGATCTTTCTTCTTTCCCTTCTTATCGCCTTTGGGAGGAACGTAATTTTTCATCTCCCTGTCATAGCGAGCTTTGTCACTCTTGGCCATATCTTCGAACTTTGATTTTTCTTTTGCTGACATGGTCTGTGCGCACGGAAGGAGCAGTAAGAACACAGCAAACGTGTAAACTATACACATCGAGAAGATCACGGTCGTGTTTCAGGGCCACACTCTCCCTAGCTCCCAGCATTCCGCGTTGGCAGTCTAAAGCAAAGCCTGCCGCAGGCTGCCTAAAACCCGGAGCCCTGGGCGCGCCGGCGGGACACGAGCGGGAGTTCCCGTCCCCGCCTGCGCCGCCGCCCCGCTCACCTTCCATCTCTCCGAGCACTTCTTGGAGAACTCGGAGAAGTTGACGGAAGAGTCCGGGTGCTTCTTCTTGTGCTCCTCCCGGCAGGTCTGCACGAAGAAGGCATACGAGGACATCTTGCCCCTCGGCTTGTTGGGGTCTCCCTTGCCCATGGCTGACGGACGGCGTCTATCTTGGGGGCGAAAACCTATGGGTGGGCGCCGGCGGGGCTCGGCTTCCCGCCCAAACCCGCGCGCGCCCGCGCCCCGCCCCGCCGCCTCCGCGCACGCGCACGCGCTCCGCCCGCCCGCCCGCCCGCCCGCCCCGGCCGGGCCCGGCCCGGCCCAAGTCGTCCCAGCCGGGTCTCCCCACGCGCCAGCGGCCGCGTCCCTCCCGGACGTCGGAGCGCCGCCGCCGCCCGCTGCCCCGCCCGGGCAGGAAGGGGACGCCGCGGACGCCCTCGAAACCCTTGTCCTCACAGAAATGTCCGCCGCCTTCCACAGCGCGAGCCCCACTACTCAGAGTTGTCGCCTCAAGACCGACATGAAAAAAAGCGACCGGAACCGGTCCCGAACGAGCTTCCCGGCCGCCGTGCACAGCCCCTGGCCCGCACCGGCCCGCACCCCTGACTCCGCTCGCCGCGCGAACCCCGAGAACCACCGCGTCCTGTCCGGCTCGAAGGCTATGAGGGAAGAGGGGACAGCAGGCCCACCAAGCCCAGGGGGTCGAAGGGGATTCTTGCCTGGTGGCAGGTTTTCCTCAGAGTTGCGCCGTGCGGCCGGCTCTGACCGAGAGGCCTCCCTCGCTGAGCTCCGGCGTGAACTGGTTTATCGCTAACCCAATCCTCAGCCTCTTGTTTTGCAGAGTTCTCCGCGCCACTGCAACTTGACGTGCCGGACCGCAGGCCACACCCCCGTCTCTATGATTGGGTCTGGTGATTATTCAAACCCCTAGAGGCCCCGCCCTCTCCCAATATAAGTTTTCTATTGGTCGGTAATCCGACTGGCCCGCCCCTCCACCCCAGGCCTAGCAGGTTCGGTGGGTCGCCCAGGTCGTTAACTCCCAGACCCGTTAGAACCGGTCAGGAGGAGAATGTGTTGCTCGACCCTGATTGGCGGCAGGAAGAGGGTTTGAAAAATGGCGGGCCTGACGCTGACTGGTTAGGGCAGTAAACGGGGGGAGTGGTTGGCCCGAAAGGGAAAGCCCCGCCAGATTTAAAAATACTGAGTCGCAAACCTGGGGGTCGTTCTTTAAGACTGAGGTAGCAGAAGCAGCCTGCCTGCGCCTGCTCCGACCACTGGCCGGGTCCTGGTTCTCCTCTGCCCTATCCAAAGAAGAATAAAGGGGGAGAGACTGAGGAGCTTGCCCTGCGGAGCGGCTGCCCAGCTCCGCCGGTTGTCGCTAAGGTTGGGGTGGAACCCAAGGAGGACGAGAGTTAGCGGGGCACCTGGGAGAGGGCGCGGGAGGGCCGCTGTTCCCGCCTTTCGAGGGCTGTCGCAAGCCGACCTAAAAGTAAGGCGCTTTCTGCCGGCAGAGTTTCCCTCAGAAGGTCCCTCCCACCTCCTTCCCTTTCCCCTTTGTCTCAAGTGTCAAATACCGAGAAGTAAACAAGAGCGCCTTCGGGGACCCGAAGGGGCGGGGACGGCGGCCTCTCCCTTGGCCCCGCCCTACTCTCCGGGTCGGGATTGCGGGTTGTGGCCGCCTGGCTGGGACCCTGTCCACACGAGCGCGACATTGAGAGGTCGAAGCCCTGGTGACCAACACACTTTTGGCTGGCCTTGCTGTCACCTTATTCCTCTAATGTGATAATTTTTAAAAAGTTTTCAATATCAAAGAGCCATTTGACACTCCCTTAAAACCAATATGGATGATGCACCCTACCCTCAATTGGATATATTCAAACTGCATCACAGCGGCAAGTTACAGACTCCTCCAAACCTGAGTTAACTTCATTTTAGTGGCTTGTGAGAGTCCACCAAACTACCTTTACCTTTCTACTGTCACAAACTGCTTTTTTCCCAGGGAGAAAGGACTTTGACCGACAGTATGCTATTACTGTGTTATATTTAGTTTTGAACGCTGTTTTTTCCTATTGGCCCATATGTTCCACTGACAGTTCTCAACAACTTTTAAGTTAGTCTGTCTTATTTTCTCAGTAAGTTCACTGGCATTTGTTGACTCTGCTTCTGCTTGGTTTCTTATTGGTAATTATACTCAATAGAACCTCAGAACCAGCAGCTATTAATCTAGATTTATTAAGAAAAACTAGATTTTTTTTAAAAAATGTATTTTCCGTGAAAATAGGTATTTTATTGCAGAACATATTCATGTACTTAATGCTACTGAATTTAAAAATAAATTTGAAAGGTGAAATGCATGAGTGATCTGTTTATTGCTATTTAAATACTATGGTATGATTTACTTTGTCAATTTTTATTTTTGTGTGCTTTATAGCACAATTGGAACTGAACTCATTTGAGAATGGGGTCATTGCAGATATAATTAAATAAGAGGAGGTCACACAGAGCTGGATGGGCTCCTAATCCAGTATGACTGGTGTCCTTATAAAAAGGGAATCTTTGGACACAGATACAGGCTTAGAGTTAAAATTATGTGAAAAAAACACAGTGAGAATGTGGCCCTCTACAAGCTAAAGAGAAAAGCCTACAATAGATCTTTCCCTTACAGCCCACAGAAGAACCCAACCCAGCTGTTGGACAGATAAAATATATTATGCTTACTTTGCTAAAGATGGCGCTGCCCACGTGCAAGTTTTAAGAGTAAGCTTTTCCCCACACCCTTGACTGATGGGATGATGTGGGGTGGTGCACTCCCATTATGCCTCAGATAAGTGACTTTGTGTCAGAGACTTCCTTGTTTGTAGAATGGATTAAAGGTTTGGATTTCTACACTATAAAGTGGGGCAGACCGGGAGCTTGCTCACTCTCTCTTCCTGTGGTTAACATTAGAGAGGAGAACAGATTAAGGCCACATGGAGGAGAGGAGAAGCAGCCAAGATGGCAGAGTGCTGAGGAAGAAGCCAGTTTGTGCAGAGAGAAGGAGATGAGAAACAGAGGTGAATAAGGCTGGTGAGCTAGAAACCTTTGATGCTAGGAAACTCGGATAAGTCAGTAGCTTTGTGAGCACTGAATGAGTGGGTTTTGGAGCCCAGTGTGTGTTTTTACTTGCCCGCCGGGTGCAAGCTAGAATTAAAGATGATGGCTCGCCAGGTCTTGGCTCCGTTATTTAATTACCGACTGTCCGAATCTAATGCGAACCTGCACTGGCCAAGCTGCTGTGATCCTGACCCTGGCTACTGGCTTTACACCAGCCAACACCAATTTACATTCTTTACTCTATCACAGCAGAGAACAGGAAAACATTTCTATATTTAATATTTAATCTGTGTTTACTGTTGATGCCAAGGCTTCACTCTCATGCTGTACTTCCTGACCTAGAAGTAACATTGAGATGCACAGAGAAGTGATAAATGAAGTAAGCTTTAAGAGTGATATAAGCAGTTGTTGGTTTCAGAACAATTCTTTTATTAAATAAAAATTGTATGCTGAAAGAATCTGATAACACAAAGAAATCTGATAACACAAATGTAGTTTTGAAAAGATGAGTTAAATACACTGGGAAGCCTAGTTCACCATTATGAATAACAAGAGTGCTTTATTTATATATTTTTTTACAGGGACAGAGAGAGTCAGAGAGAGGGATAGATAGGGACAGACAGACAGGAACGAAGAGAAATGAGAAGCATCAATCATTAGTTTCTGGTTGCCATTGCGACACCTTAGTTGTTCATTGATTGCTCTCTCACATGTGCCTTGACCGTGGGCCTTCAGCAGACCAAGCCACCTCTTGCTGGAGCCAGCAACCTTGGGTCCAAGCTGACGAGCTTTTGCTTAAGCCAGATGAGCCCACGCTCAAGCTGGCGACCTCGGGGTCTCGAGCCTGGGTCTTCAGCATCCCAGTCCGATGCTCTATCCACTGCGCCACCACCTGGTCAGGCTAGTTCACCATTATGAATTACATTACAATTACTATAACTACCAGAAAATTGAAATATCCTATTAAAAGGTAATACTGAAAGTGTTTCTCATTGTGTTTCTAACCGTGTTATGGTTCTAAATGGGAAAATAAGAGTGTGCTTCTAAAACTGAACTTTAGAACCATTTATTTCCAGGAATACCTCAATTTCACATATTTTTAAAAAATTTTTCCAAAATTATGAGGTTTTGTTGTTGTTTAGTGAGAGAGACAGAGAAGACAGGTAGGGACAGATAGACAGGAAGGGAGAGAGATGAGAAGCAGCAGTACTTAGTTGCAACATGTTAGCTGTTCACTGATTGCTTTCTCATATGTTCCTTGATGGGGGTGGGACTCCAGCTGAGCTAGGGACCCCTTGCTCAAGCCAGCAATCTTGGGCCTCAAACCAATAATCTTTGGGCTCATGCTAGCGACCATGGGGTCATGTCTATGATCCCAAGCTCAAGCCAGCAACCCTGTGCTCAAGCTGGGGAGCCCACACTCAAGCCAGGGACTTTAAGGTTTCGAACCTGGGTCCTCTGAGTCCCAAGCCAGCATTCTGTCCACTGTGCCACAGCCCGGTCAAGCCAAGATTTATGTTTATTAAAATGATGCACCTTTCTAAAGATGATAAAGAAAACAGTGTTTGTTCTTAAATGTATAAATTAAAATCCAGCAAGGACTTGTGATTTTGAACTCTCTGCTAATATTCTAGGCTTCTGATTGAGAAATTGCAAAATGACATTTGGGGGATAATCTCTACAGTATCATTCAGCTTTTAAGTTGTATGGTTCTATAATTCTGTGAATATATGGTCATAATGTGGGGAGATAAATATTTTAACTTGTGCAATTGTTACGTAGTCAGATTATAATTAAAATTTTAAAAGATAATTTGTGTTCTAGGAAATTCTTTGTTGTGAGTCCATTAGTTCAGAACAGTATTTGATGAATTACAGTGGTACCTTGAGATACGAATTTAATTCGTTCTGTAACCAAGCTCGTAAGTCAGTCAACTCGTATATCAAACTGCCAATACTGGACCCGTGCGCCAACCTGCCAACTAGCAGCAACTTCCCGAATCACCACTCATATCTCGGAATTTTGCTTGGATCTCGAGCAAAAATATGGACTGAGTCGCAGCTCGTATCTTAAAAAAAAAAAAAAAAAAAAAAAAAAAAATCATATGTTGGTCTGTTCATATCTCAAGGTACAACTGTAAATGTTTAAAGCTACCCACATGTAATAAACTATATAAAGCAAACTGTAGCTATACAATATTATTCAGTTGTCTTAGTCTTCAAGTAAAATGATCTTACCAGTTTACCCCTCCTTAGATCATACCAATATATCATTTTATGTATTGTATTTCCCGATGTATAAGACATCCCCATGTATAAAATGCACCTTAATTTGAGGGCCCAAAATTTGAAAAAAAAATTGTATTACATAAAGTTATTGAACTTAAGGTTTATTCATCATAAAATTCCTACAAACTCCTCATTCGTACAACAAAGCAGGAAATGCAAGTAAAAAAATCTACAACTATAGAAGATGCACCCAGTTGTTAGACCCCAAATTTTTCAAAAAAGGGCGCATCTTATACATGGGTAAATATGGTACCAAACTTTGCCTGAGTTCAGCATCTCACAAATTGTATCAATATAAATATTTAGTAATAAATTAATTATGAGTTAGGCTTAAAGATCTTTTTAAAGTAGGTCCCCTATCCTATAAGTAGCTATTCTGTAAACTCAAGCAGTGTTAACCTGGCAGAATTATGTAGAAATTATCTGGGTTATGCTAGCTATTGAAATTCCTATCATTTATTCAATCAGTTAGCCTAAGAATTGAACATTTTCTAATCGTCAAAACAGATTGCAGAATCCTGAGGGAAAGAGAATATACTTATTCATTGCTTTGTAACTCCCCCACCACAGAGCAATAAATAAGTTCTCAATAATTATTTCCTATTATTTATTCATTAACTCATAGTCAAAATATAGTATACTTTATACAAGATTACTTACATATAAAGTAATTATTGTTCTCACAAGTTGCATAGTTAATGTAAAAAACTAAAACCATTACTTTACAAATATATTAGCTTCTTAAAGATGAATATTATATTAAAGTTTATTATTTTCAAGTTGTTTTAAAGGCAGTGAGAAGAAAAGGATAAACATACTGAAATGTTATCAAATAGGCACATCCACTTATGAAGAGAGCACTGGGTCTGAGGCCTAACTACATACTCACTTAAGAGATTGAGTTTAGTGATATAGTTAATGTATTTTTGAAGAAATTAAAATTCAGGCTAAGAAAAAACACCTCTCATTCCACTGCTAGCATTTTCAATGAAAAAAACAGTAAGCAAACTTACCTTGATTATTTTTTTAAAGCTGTTAACTATTTTTGAGCATCAGTATTAACAAAATGTGCACCAAAAAAGTTATTTACTTTTGGCCTGACCTGCGGTGGCACAGTGGGTAAAAGCATGGACCTGGAACACTGAGGTCGTCGGTTCAAGGCACATATGGGAGTTGATGCTTTCTGCTCCTCCCCCTTCTCTCTCTCTGCCACCTCTCTCTAAAAAATGAATAAATAAAATCTAAAAAAAAATAAGGAGAATAAAAAAGGACAAATGCAAAACTCATGTTTTTAAATACATTGAAGATCTGTTGAAGCAATCAAAATAATTCAGCTCTGGCTAGATAGCTTGGTTAGTTAGAACCTTGTACTAATGTGCAGAGATTGCTGGGCATGGACAGGAACAGGTTGATGTTTCTCTCTTTCCCTCTCTCTATCTCTCTCTCTCCTTCCCTCTCTCTCCCTGCCTCCCTCCCACCCTCCTCCCTTCCTTCCTATCTCTCTAAAATAAGTAAGTAAGTAAATAAATAAATAAATGATTTAAAAGAATGAAAATAATTTAAACTAAAACTCCAGACAGGGAAGAGCCTCTTTACTGGTGTGCTGATGATTTTAGGGAACAATTTCAGATTTTAGGCCTGGAACTGAGAACCAATATGACTAGACTCAGGGATAAGGACTTTTACAAAGGAAAAGAGAATCTAGCAAGTTTTTGGCAATTGTGTGGGGTTAACACAACCAGTTGGAAACTAGAGGACACCTAAATGTACATAATTATCTATTTTTCACACAGATGGGCTGAATTCTCAGGTGGTATGGGAAGCTAGAGAATTGTGCCAGAAGCTTCTAAAAGGCAAAGTGAAATCTCGTTGGGTTTCATGGTATTTGTGGATAAAAGTCGGGATAGAGAGAGAGGATTTGCCAAAAACACATCACTGGGTTCTTCCTGAAGGCATTTGCTATTTTTTGGAGTTGTGTAGACAGAAATGTAGAAAGACAAGCTCAAAACCCCCAAAGAGCAGAAATGAATCTTCTCAAGTCTAAGGAGACAGAGACTGCCAAGGCTTCAATCAAAAGCTCACAGGACAATGTCTGAGGAACAAGAATGCAGCAGAGGTGAACTGGATCTTATTAAAACTTTATAAAACAGCCTGGATACATATAGTTCAATCCTTCACTGGATTGAGACTATCAAGCCCTTATCCTTCTATCTATTTGAGGGGTTGATTGTGCCTAACAGGGTAAAGATCAAATCCTCTCTAGTAGCCTGACTGGTGGTAGTGCAATGGAGAGAGCCTCATCCCAGACCACTGAGGCCACTGGTTTGGAACTCCAGAGTCTGAGGTTGCCAGCTTGAGCACAGGCTCATGGGCCTGAGCATGGGGTCTCTGGCTTGAGCACAGGGTCACTAGTTTGAGCTCGGAATTATTGACAAGATCCCAAAGTGGCTGTCTTCAGCCCAAAGGTCGCTGGCTAGAGCTCAAAGTTGCTGGCTTGAGCCAAAGGTCACTGGCAGAGTAACGGGTCACTGATGGCTTGAGAATCCTCCCCCTTCAAGGCACATAAGAGAAGCAATCAATGAACAACTAAACCAAAGCAACTATGAGTTGATGCTTCTCATCTCTCTCCTCTCTCTCTCTCTTGTTCTCCCTCTCTTTCTTCTCCTCTCTCTCTCTTTAAAAAGAAATCTTCTCTAGTAGACAAGATCATCTGGAGTATATCATAATAAAAACCTTGAAAACTAAAGACAAAATATATTAGGAACCAGAGGGAAAAGACACAGTAAACTTTTAAAAGCAACAATAAGTCTGCTGACCCTTCAGTGGAATTAGGAAATCCAGTAGACCATAGAATGGCATCTTTAAATTACTGAAGTAAAAATGCTAACTTCAATCCAGGGAAAAAGGTTTCAAGAATTGAGGCAAAATATGGGTGTTTCAGGAAAACAAAAGCTGAGAAAATTTATTGCCAGCAGTCTTGCTTAAGGAAAATGGTCCTAAATCAGTCATTTGTGCGTATTTGTGTGTATATATATACCTACATATGTAGATATGTGTATATGCAAAATTCATCCTCTTATACCAGGTCTTAAATTAGTCTATGCTAAAAAGCCAATGACTAATGGCTATTAAGTATATTACAATTTGTGTAACATCAATAATCATTAGAGAATTGCAAATTTAAAAACCACAATAACATTATTTTATACCCACTAGGATGGCTATAATCAATAAGAGAAAATAGCAAGTATTGTTGAAGATCTGGTAAAATTGGAACACATACATCACCAGTGGGAATGTGAAATGGTAGTTACTATAGAAAACAGTTTGGTAGTTTCTGAAAATTTAAACATATATTTACCTAGTGATCCCAGTCCTAGAATCTACCCAACAGAAATGAAAAACTATACTCACACACATACACACACACACAACCCAAAATCAATCTGTATGCAGGTTATGTATATATATAGGCAATGACTTCTTTTTTCACTTGTAGAGCACTGCATTCAAAATAGTCAAGAACAATTTAGACTTGAACAATCAGAGCTATAGAATATAGTATGAAAATAAAGGAATTATTTAAGAGGAAGTGAATACAACTAATCTATTTAAGGAAAGAGTAGTTAAGAGTGTCAGAAACTCTTGAATTATAATAGCATTGTGAATTTGGCCCATATTTAGCTGATGATCTATTGCTTTCATACAACAGGAAAATAATTATTTTATAAATATTTTTGAAAATATTTTTAGCTACTCTTTTTGTCTTTCCAATTAAATTTGTGATATATGTATACTATGCTAATTTTCTATCTAGTCAATGACAATTTTAAGTTTGGTAATGACTGAAAATTGCAAATTCTGGTATAAATACTCATAAACATAAAGGTGACATATTTACAACTTTATCCTCTAAATATAATAAGTTTGTTACTATGTTTAGTAGTTAGAATGCATTTAAAAACATGCTCACAAACAACATGAGATTCTCAGATGTACTTTAAAAAGTATCTAAATTTAAAATCTGGAATTCTATGAGACTAAAAAAGTCAATAGACTGATGCATAGTTGAAGATTGTACTAATTAATACAAAAAAGTATTTACACCTTATAGGACAACCTTTAACAGAAATTCTAGGAATTTCTGAAACCAATTCTCTGAACAATGATTCTGTCTTTGTACAGACACAGCAGAAGTCTGTCTATTCAGTAATTTCAAGGCCTATTGCATTTCCACTTTTGTGGGGGAAGGATTTCTTTGGGAGGGAATTGCTGTCTTCAGGATTTTGTGAATGGACTAAATATAGTCCTAGAATCTGACTCGGCTTTCCCTGCTGAGTATCAGATAAAAAACAAGTCTATTTTCAATATCCCAAAACAGAAGTCAATGATGCTTCTCATCTCTCTCCATTCCTGTCTGTCTGTCCCTGTCTATCCCTCTCTCTGTCCTTGTAAAAAAAAAAAAAAAACAGAAACATAGATGTTGTTTTATGACAGATGAGCAAAGGAGAAGACAGGCATGCAAGGAAGGGAAGTAATAGTGCTAAGTAGTAAGGACAAGAGAGGATTATGGGGCAGGTTGGATAAAGGAATAAGTATATGGAGCAGATCTTTAGATTTTATAAATAGTATTGCTAACGCCATACATATTTAACAATATAATACGAAACAAAACTTATTTATTTAACAAACTGTCTACTTTGTGCCAGGTACTGTTTGTTCTAAGTACTTAAAAATATTAACCCATTTAATCCTCCTATGCCAATAAGATAAATATACTATTTCATATTATAGAGGAAGTCACTGAGGCAAAGATAATCAATTATTTGCCCATGGTCACTGTATCAGGATAAAGTCAGGAAAAGAAAAACCCTTTTGGGTATTTCAGAGGGATGCTTATTACTTCTATTATTCAGGAACTCCTTACAGAAGGGCTGGAGGAGCAAAAAGAAATGGCGAGGCATTGTTATCCAGAGGTAACTACAAGAAGAGTTACCATCCTAGCACTGGGGAACAAAAGAGAGGGTAGTGTTATCCAAAACCCACAGATGGCTGTGCTTCTCTGGGGCTTTTGGAACCTAATCCCTGCATGGTTGGAGCCATGCCCGCTCACTGCTTTGCAGGTCCCCTCACTCCTGGAGCCAGAGTAGAGAAGCATAGTGCTGCTGAGGCTGCTGGAGCCTGAAAAGGAAAAATGCCTTCTATCTTCCTGTTGCCTTTTATTCTCCCATTATCAGAACTGAACATGAGACCAACTGGCAAGTGAGTCTGGGAAATGTTTGTTTTAGGATTTTAGTATGCTTGTAACAATACAGAGGAGAGAATAGAAGGAGAAAGGAGCTGAGAGACAACAGACAAATAACCAGCACAGTCTAACAACTGGTAAGTTGCAGAGTTTAATTCTCAAGCATCTGCCTTCTAAATCATGCTCTTAACTACTACAGACAATGCTATGACACCATAATAAGAGTGATTTATACATTTATAAATTAATGTCTGAGCCTGACCAGGCGGTGGCACACTGGATGGAGCGTCAGATTGGGACACAGAGGACCCAGGTTCAAGACCCCGAGGTCGCTGGCTTGGGTGTGGGCTCATCTGGTTTGAGCAAGGCTCACCAGCTTGAGTCCAAGGTCACTGGCTCGAACAAGGGGTCATTAGGTCTGCCGTAGCTCCCCAGGTACAGGCACATATGAGAAAGCAATCAATGAACAACTAAGGTGCCACAACGAAGAATTGATACTTCTTATCTCTCTCCCTTCCTGTCTGTCCCTATCTGTTCCTCTCTCTGACTCTGTCTCTGTCACAAAATATAAAAATAAAAAAAAAATTTTAAAAATCATGTTTGATCATAAATGTGGGTTAGCAATAAAAAAAATAGAAATTGTATTCATGGAATATTCTACAAATATTTAGCAAGTTCCTACTTTGTGTTATGCACTGTTCTGCTAGAAATAAGAGAGGTTTTAAGAAAAAAGGTAGAGACCCCTTTTCTCCTTGTTTCACATTAAACATAATTACCTGGGAAGGAGTCAGACTGGCTTGGCTTGAATCATGTGCCCACCAACTGAACTGACACTGTAGTGGAGGGGTGGGTATATGGAATAACCTAGTGCAGTGGTTCTTAACCTTTTTTGAGGTACCTAACCCACCAGTTTCATATGTGCATTCACCGAACCCTTCTTTAGTGATAAATAAAATATGATTTTTTCCCCAAATTCAAGACATAGGTATATGTTTTTTTTTACTGGTGCACAAAATGAGCCGTGCATGAACATCACCTTGCTCAAAGAACAAAACCAACAAAGTGCATGAACTCACAACAAATTACGGTATTACTTTATTCTGACCTCCGCTGCAGAGGCTTCTCCGAACCCCTGAGACCGACTCATGAACCCCTAGGGTTCGATAAAACCCAGATTAAGAACCACTGACCTAATGGAAATGCCCAATATAATCCTGAGACAAGGACTTGAATGCAAGTAGTTTATCTGCAGGGTTCAGGAAACACCTGTATGAGGTGGGAAAGCGAGACAAAAATGGGAAGACAGTAAATAAAGGGTGCCTTACCAAGCCAGCTACCATTATTACTGACTAGACATAATCCTACCAGAAAACTCAGGGAAATGGTATGAAAGTATATGCCTCAAAGTTATCTCATTTGCGGGGCAAAGAAGCTGGGATGTCTGTATAACATTGCCTAAGGGGTGCTGAGATAGGAGGTTGATAATTCTCAAGCACTTCCAAATTGTCCTAACTACACTGTGACACCACTTTCTTCCGCCTTGCTGAAGAAAGAACTCAGACAAATGGATGCAGATACTGGCAGCTGAAATTCTGCCCCAGAACATTAAAGTGGTAAAACCAGAGAAGTATAGGCAGGGATCTACAGGACCTATTATTTATCAGATAAAAATTTCTTCTATTGAGTTTGTATGACTTCCAAATATTTCATGCCTGTGAGAGATTTATAAAGTAGAAAGTATAATACAAAGAGTAATTAGAAGTTTCTTGAAGGCAGGGAATGTGTATCATGTTTTATATCTCTCATAGGACCTGGGAGAGTGCTATATATATGTCATTGGCTCAAATATTTACTGAGTGGATTTGTCAATTTAAGTAATACCTGAACATATTTCCTAGCTTTGCAAAGGTAGAATTATTTTTAAACCTTCATTAAAATCAATAACTCACTTCTGCTAACTTCTGAAAGAATTTTTTATGCTTCAAGAATTTTAAGCAGTGTGGTCTTGTTCTATTCTTTCTATCATATTTCTTAAATCTAGACCATTGTAGATAACTCTTAAATTGCTTATCCAATAATCATTCTCTCCTTCCTCCTTAGTGTAAAAAATATCCTGATTATCCTTGATTATAAATAAGTTATTGATAGATTATTGCTGGTTCTAACCAATTGTAAGAATGCTACTCTGCGTAGCATGAGGGAAGAGCAAGAAAATCATAGGTGCCAATCTTGACATTGTTTAACTACAGAAGCAATGCCAGGAGGCATCTTCCCTCAGCCTTCTTATGTCAGAAGAATAAACTAATAATACTGTTAAACAGGTATTCTGTTCTTTGCAGTCAGCGATTCATAACTCTTTTTTTCTTTTTTCTTGTAAGTGAAAGATGGGGCGACAGAGAGAAAGGCTCCCACATGTGCCCCACCAGTATCCACCTTGCAAGCCCACTAGGGGGAGATGCTCTGTCCGACTGAGGCCCTTGGTCCCGCAGCTCTAACTCAGCAAGGAAGCAATTTTGGCGCCTGAATGGAGGACATGGTGCCATCCTCAGCAGGGCTGAGGGAAGGGAAGGGGGGGGAAGGGAATGGAGAAGCAGAGGGTCGCTTCTCCTGTGTGCCCTGATCAGTAATTGAACCCTGGAATTCCACATGCCCACCTATGCTCTACTGCTGAACCAACTGACCAGGGCCCATCTATAACCTTTTTTTTTTTTTTTTGTATTTTCTGAAGTTAGAAGCACAGAGGCAGACAGACTCCTGCATGCGCCCAACCCGGGTCCACCTGGCATGCCCACCAGGGGGCGATGCTCCATTGTGGCCAGAGCCATTCTAGCGCCTGAGACAGAGGCCATGGAGCCATCCTCAGTGCCTGGGCCAACTTTGCTCCAATGATGGAGCCTTGGCTGCAGGAGGGGGAAGAGAGTGATAGAAAGGAAGTAGACCAGGAAGGGTGGAGAAGCAGATGGGCGCTTCTCTTGCGTGCCCTGACCAGGAATTGAACCCTGGACTTCCACATGCAGGGCCCTGCAGAGCCTACGCTCTACTGACCAGGACCAACCGGCCAGGGCCAATCTATAACTTTTTAAAGAGCACTTTTTCCCTTTTGCATATCAGTGTCAAGACTAGTCATTTTATTTTTGTAGTAAATTATTTAAGACAGTAACTCATCAGAAAAACAGTATTTGGCCACTAGTTTTTCTCCTGAATTTTCCTAAGGAAGGATCATAGTATTCCTCACAGCTATCTACCTGTACTCTCCCTTTCAATATTCACTTTGACATTTTAAAACATCTAAAGAAGCTTGGCAGGGCTCTATCACCAAAAAACTTGTAATGAGATGACCATACAGATACAAGTTATTTGAATCTCCCTACTATTCCTTAACCCTGAAGTTGGAATGTATCCAACTGTCCATATGCTGTCATTTTACCATTCAAGAAAATATATCCCTAAACAAGGTGGTATGGCCAGCTTTGACCCAAGGTCACTGGCTCCAGCAAGGGGTCTGCTGAAGGACATGTGAGAATCAATGGACAACTAATGTGTTGGCAATGAAAAACTAATGATTGATGCTTCTCACCTCTCTCCATTCCTGTCTGTCTGTCCCTGTCTATCCCTATCTCTGACTCTCTCTGTCCCTGTAAAAAAAACAAATTAACCAATATATCAAAATATTATCTTTTCAACATGTAATTGATATAAAAATTGTTAATGAGATATTCAATATTGTTTTTAAAATTTCTGCTACTAAGTCTTTGAAATCCCATAGTAGTTTATACTTAGAGCACATCTCAAATTCCAACGGTGAATTTAGATTTCATAAAGTTGAAAAAAAGATTCATATATCTTCTAGGTTGTTCCAAACATATTTACAAGTTTTCCAATAACTGAAATCAGTTTTTAAAAATTTAAATAATTTACATTATATTAATTCCATTTTTCAGTCGCAATAACCGTATTTCAAGTGCTAAACAGCCACATATGGCTAGAGAACACCGAGACAGTGCAGATTAAAAAGATAACACAAGGCATCAACCATTTAGCATCTTTCTTTTGACTACTCAATTTATGTAAAATTTTAATTCTTTTGTTTTCCTTTGTCATATCCTAGAACGGAAATGCACAGGTGGAATGGATGACTTTGAATTCCAAGGGCAGATGACATTTTATATTTTATAAAATCATCGATCACTAAATTTACTCAGGAAGTTTAAATGAACTTTGAAAAACACATTGCTTTGTATTGTTTAAACAATGGGATTGTTAAACAAGGTAAATCTTCTGATAAGGACAGAATGTAACTAGCAAAGGTGCAGCTCTCAGATTGGCCGCTCCGCCGTCCACAAGCTCGCGCCCACGAGCACGCGCGCACAGTCACGTAAATGCACACGTATCCACATGTAACCACACACACACACACACACACACACACACATACACGCCAACACGCGCGTGCGGACGAACCAGGAAATGCGGTTTATGACACCCCTTTGGAAAGTACTCATGCTAACTCCGTATTGGTAGAGCTCCGCGTCCTTTTTTAAAAGACATTAGACTCCTCCCTCTTCAGGTTCATTCCAGGAGAAAAGGTTGGGGGTGGCGTGGAGAAGAAGGCCTGTTACAGTCAATTAAGTCAGTAGCTCCACTTCAGGAAGCGGCCGACTTTGTGAGCCCAAGAATAAAACGTGCTCCTTGTAGGAACGTGCAAAAGATTTCCAAACGACCTCCAGCTGAGGCATTTGTGAGGAGACTGTCACGGTGGGTCTAGAGGTCGGGCTGGGCGGTTTCTCCTAAAGAGGTGCTCTAGTTAAACTGCGTTCTTCCTGGAACAGCTCTTTAGCCGCGCTGTTAGCTGCAAGATCCGAAAAGTGCCAGCTCCCCTTAAGTTTTCCTTCGGTGGCGTTTCCCACAAAAGTATGGTCACACTAACAACTCAACAACTCGTTTATCAAGCATACGATAATGCCCCGAAACTTTTATCCAGCACTTCACTCTCCTTCTACTCCCGCCCCCTCGTTTTACGCTTCGCTTAGGGCGTTGAGTGACCTCGTCGTCTAGAATGCCAGCTCTGCAAAATTCCAGGAGCTAAACACCAACCAACCAACCTCCCGGGAGACATGAGAAACGAGAAAACACAGCAAACTCAACAACACGCCCCTGTTTTTCCCGAGCTTTAAAAAAAATAATTAATTAATTAAAAGCCCTGCCCGTCATCGCGCGATGGATACTGGGATACGTAGTTCCTATAACCCGAGAGACGCGGAGTCAAGACGGAACTCAGGTTAACGCTGAAAGAGAGTACTACAACTCCCGTCGTGCCTTACGGCAGAATGGAGGGGGGCGGAATGGGAGAGGGCTGGTCGCGCTTGCGCAGATTGAAGAGCCATAGAGAGGCGGAGACGCTGAGATCCAACTGCTGAGGAGTCTCCATGTGACAGAGCTGTGTCCCAGCTCTAGTCGCAGCCCTACTCTGGCTCCCGACCCCAAGCACTGTCCACTGTCCCACAGCCAGCAGACACCAGTAGGCTGGGGACGCTAGGTGTTTGGCCGTGCCGCCAGAGGACGTGGGGTGCAGAGTGAATTGCAACCTTGGGCAGGTGTCTGAAGGACCCCGCGGAGACCCCGGAGTCTCCGGAGAGAGGCGGAGCCGAGGGGCGAGCGAGCATTTCTGTCAGCGTCGGTGCCCGGAGCGCGGAGTCATGAACGGCTTCACGCCTGAGGAGATGAGCCGCGGAGGGGATGCGGCCGCCGCAGTGGCCGCCGTGGTCGCTGCTGCCGCCGCCGCCGCCGCTGCCGCCGCCGCGGCTTCGGCCGGGAACGGGGCCGGGGCGGGTGCAGGAACTGAGGTGCCGGGCGCAGGGGCAGTCCCGGCGGCCGGGCCCCCAGGGGCGGCCGGGCCCGGCCCCGGGCAACTGTGCTGTCTGCGGGAGGACGGCGAGCGCTGCGGCCGGGCGGCGGGCAACGCCAGCTTCAGCAAGAGGATCCAGAAGAGCATCTCGCAGAAGAAGGTGAAGATCGAGCTGGATAAGAGCGTAAGTGACGGAGGGACGGCCCTGCCCCACCCGCCCCTGGGGCTCCGGGAGCGGTGCAAACAAACGGGGTGTGGAGCTGGGGTTCAGGAGTCCCCCCGGCATGGGTGCAGTGCAGACCTGTTGTGGGCTCTCTTTGGGGGGAAGCCGACAACCAAGTCGCAGCCACTGCGATCGCCACCTCCGGGACACACACACCGGCACCGCGGCGCTTCCTTTCCCTCGTCACCCCCCGCATCCCTCCGGCGCCCCGTCTTCTCCCTTCCCCCTCGCCGAGACCTGGAAGCGAAACAAAGGCAACTAGCGCACGCAGGGAGGGCCTGGAGTACTTTCTTGTCCCCGGCAGCTCCTTCTGGAATAGAGGCGGCTTCTTTGTTTTGCTGCCCGCGCCGGCGTCTTGTTCCGGGGAGTAGCGTCCCCGGTCTAGGAAAGTGGGATCCTGCAAGGACCTGACCCCGCAGTCCAGCAAGATCTCGTCCCTCGGTCCCCTAGCACGGAGAGAGGGGAGCCGGGTTGTGAACCGGGGCAGCGGCGGCGTCCAGGGCAGCTGCTCCGACGTGGGGAGCACACCGTCGCTGCGGCTTTGCCATCTGTTGGGCAGCCATCAGGATTTTCCCCCTTTTGCGCGTCTGTTCTTTTGACCATCCATGGGACTTGTACAGCCATTGCCACTTTCCGGAGCTCTGACAGGCGGTGAATTAATAACAAGATGTCAGAACCTAGCACATGTCCTGCTTTTTTTTTTTTTTAACTTACCTTAAAAAGTTAATTTAAAAACCTGTTAGCTGGATCCTTAATTATGTTTGGTTTTTTAAGGAAATAATTTACGATATGATACCCAGTGTTTAAACAGTTGCTATACAGCTCTCAAGACTATATGTAATTAACGTTTTGGAAATTTTGTGATGCTTTATGCTTGTTTAAACAGTTCTTCAGTTCTGTTCATGAGAAACTTTTTAGGTGCACTTGAATAATTTCACATTGCTTTGATTGGAAAAACGTATTACATGTACATACATGTAGCACTCAAAAAAGTTTACAATTTCTACTTTGTAGTTAGAATATAAAAATCAATAGTTTATTTATAAAAATGAAGAGTTTTGTATCTGAGTTATAATTTGAGTATTAAATTAGAAAGATTAGGAAGCATATATTATGCTACTAACATACCCTTATTTAAGTAGAAAAAATACTACCAAATAGCAAAATTGTGGGCAACATTATCCTCCTTGTTAGCAAAACAGCATGACCTAACTCATCTACTTCACTCTCACTGCAATTTGATGACAAAATCCAGAGGTTTGGAATTTTTCATTCTCCTTTGCCTCCCGAGCTCCCTTCCCTTACAGTCACCACTACCCGCTGCACTTCCCAATCCTCTTAACGTTATTGCATATGTTTTACCTGTGCAGGACTTTAGGAAAAAACATTCCCTTTTCTTAACGATGCCCTGTTGTGACTTCTTTTTTGAATGATTCACTGTGGCCTTTAAATGTGTATTTTACTAATACATAGACATATTTTACTGTAATCTTAGATAGTCTGTAAAACTTTTCTGTTTCAGGTAAGGCATCTTTACATTTGTGATTATCATAAAAACTTAATTCAGAGTGTTCGAAACAGAAGAAAGAGAAAGGGGAGTGATGATGATGGAGGAGATTCACCCGTTCAAGATATTGATACTCCAGAGGTAAAGAAAAATGTTTGCCATGTTAAGTGTAAATTCTAAGTAGTTCATTCTGATACTTTTATAAAAAGATATGAACAAATTTTTAAAATATTGAAATATTAGAAAAACCTGAAAATGAAAGCAATTTTACTTATCAGTTGATAATTTTTTTAGTTCTGTTATCTTACAACTTTCCCCTGCAAATAGTTTAATATTTATCCTCAAAAGATTGAAATGTTTATTATATACATTTGTAGTTTTGATTCTGTAGAAGGATTTTAAAATAATGAAGTTTTTATTGTCCTGTAGTTGAAATGTTATTATACATATCAAAGATGAGTTTTCAACAGATTGCATAAACTAATTCATATGTGTTAATTTTTTCTAGGTTGATTTATACCAATTACAGGTAAATACACTTAGGAGATACAAAAGACACTTCAAACTTCCAACCAGACCAGGACTTAATAAAGCACAACTTGTTGAGGTATTTGTGAGTTTTAAGCTATTTAAAACTTTAAAGGGCCCTGTTTATACAAAAAAGTGGCGTTAAATGCTAATAAAATTGTTAGTGGAGTGTATAAAAAAATATATGTTAGTTAGAAAGATCAAAGTTAATTTTAAAATCTATTGTGAGAGACTCTAGTTACCTAGAAAAGTTTGTCTACCTCTTAGGAAATTACTTTACTACTCAATGGATTGTATATAGTTTTTTAAGCATCTTCTACTACTGGCTTCCAGAAGTATTGAATGAGAATTTTTTATTCTTTTTCTAGAAATTTATTTTAAAATTCCATTTACTCAGTAAATATTTATTGAAAATCTAATTGAGGAATAATAAATTAATAAGCTTTGATGTCTTTATTATAATTTTTTTAAGTTTCTAATGTAATAGGTCTACAGATAAGCCCCTAATCAGTATGTTCATAACTTTCTAATTTAATTATTTCAGAATTTGTCCTTGTTGATGTTAGTTTTGTAGGCCTCCATGTTTTCTGGAAGATGCAAAGACTGTGTCCAAGCTTTTACTTAAATAGTTTGCTTTGATGTAGGACTTCTAGTTCTTTAGTGAATTTTAAAAAGTTGAGTGTGTGTTCTCAGGAAAAACAGAACTGAAAAGCTATGCATGATATTAAGATGTTTATTGACTTATATATTGATATTTTGATAGTATTTAAAATAAAAATAGTTAACCTACTTGGAAGAATAGAAATGTAAATATGTAAATCACTTTTTTCATATTCTTTAGCTTGAAGTTAGTTATCCAACATTTTCTAAAATGTACATATTGAATAAGATGAAAGATGACTAGAAGGTACAATTCTTTGGCAGATTGGAATGCTTTTTAACATTATGATCCAGTATTAATTTCTTAACCAGAATGTTTTTCTTTTTTTTAATGATTTTATTTATTGATTTTAAATTTTTTAGAGAGGGAGAGATAAAAAGGTGGTGGGGAGGAGTGGGAAGCATCAACTCAGTAGTCGCTTCTTGTATGTGCCTTGACCAGATAAGCCCAGGGTTTGAACTGGCAACTGAAGCATTCTAGGTCCATGCTTTATCCACTGCGCCAGCACAGGCTTAGCCAGAATATTTTTCTTTCTTCTTGCTTAGGCAACAAAAACTTAATTTTTCTTTGAATTTGATTTAAAAGATATAGTCATTTTGTACATTATTGTAACATAAGTATAGATATTGTTTACCATGGTGAAACTATATTTTATATATCAAAATATATAGGTACTAATTGAATGTAAGTACTTTGTTTTGGGACAAATTAGAACCAAAGCAATTATTATTATAAATGTTATATATTTAAGTGTACATATTTAATTGCAAAACCAAACCTGAAGCTTTTGATAACCTGATTTTAAAAAATTATATTATTTTAGAGCTATTTTCTTTTTTAGAAATGAGAAATAGCCATAACCCAAATGGCACTGAGTGTTATAGTTTATTTAGTCAGAAATACAGACATTTATAAGTGATTCCAGAGTTGAGTAAGTCTCTTGTCATTTGGATAACCTTCTGTTAAGAAGTTCTGTCTTCTAGTATCTAAATATGCCTTTGCGCGTCCCATCCCAGTTTAGTCAACTGTACTTCTTTTGATAGTTGTAGTACATGTTAGATTAATGAAAAGGTAAGAAAGCAGGTAAACATTCTTCAGTGAACAGTCCTCTTTCCCTTCTCCTTTTCCATTTATATACGTATGTATTTGTGTGTGTGTGTGTGTATTTTTTGTATTTTTCTGAAATGAGAAGTGGGGAGGCAGAGAAGACACACTCCGGCATGCAACCAACTGGGATCCACGCTGCATGCCCACTAGGGCCCGATGCTCTGCCCATCTGGGCTGTTGCTCCATCGTGACCAGAGCCATTCTAGTGCCTGCAGTGGAGGCTATGTAGTCATCCTTAGCACTGGGACCAACTTTGTTCCAATGGAGCCTTGGCTGCGGGAGGGGAAGAGAGAGAGAGAAAGAGAAAGGAAAGGGAGAAGGGTGGAGAAGCAGATGGGCGCTTCTCCCGTGTGCCTTTGCTGGGAATGAAACCCAGGATTTCCACACGCCCAGGTGATGCTCTACCACTGAGCCAACCCACCAGGGCCCATTTATCATTTTTATTCAGAAAATTTTTCAAGAAACCATAACAGAATATTGACAATGAATGAATGAATGTAAGTTGTGGCAAACATATTTGTAAGATCTTTCATGGTTTGTTTCTATACTATCAAACTTTCAACTTTGTATTTATCCTTTTTCTATGAGCAGGGCCTAAACTATTACCTGATGCATATGACTCTTACATTTTGTTTTATTTCATTGATATTTAAAGTTTAAAAGTAAAAAATTACTTCCTAACCTAGATTCCAAGTTTAAAATTTAAAATAAATAAAAGGAAATACATTCTAATTAATGTATATTTAATTGAGTGGGTTGAAGGGTCCTTTGAAATCATACTGTTTCTTATTCCTAACATCTTATTCTTATATGCTTTTTGCCCTGTTGGTATTTTGTTGAATACAGTTTTTAGAAGGAAATAGGTATTGTCATCACATAGCACTTTTTCTTTTGATGAAAGTGTTTTTTACCTAGTTTATGAAATCTGTTAATACCTATAATTTAATTTCCTCAATTTTTTTTTTCTTTATAGATAGTTGGTTGCCACTTTAGGTCTATTCCAGTGAATGAAAAAGACACCTTAACATATTTCATCTACTCAGTGAAGAATGACAAGAACAAATCAGATCTCAAGGTTGATAGTGGTGTTCACTAGGAGAGATGGAATTGAGACTAAGACTTGGATGTTCAGATATTAAGACTGTTTATTGTTTTTCACATGTAGAAATAAATGTTCCTGTGTATTTTTTCTACAGAGGATATTCTCTGGTTTTATTTTCTTTGTTTCTGACTCTAATAATTAGTTGGAAACTCATGTAAAATGAGCTTTCCTAGATTAACAAATATTTTAAATAAAGGTTATTACTATTATAGTTGCTTCAGTGTATTTATTTTGTGAAACTTATTTTGATTTTTATTTTAAACTGACTTTTAGGGAACTGTATTAATTGAAATTTTAATATAATATAAAGATCATTTTGATACTCTGTGCCCCATTTTTTTCTTTTAATTCCAAGAAATTAACAGGTTAAGAAGTAACAAATTTAGCACATTTGCTTTCTCTGGGACAATCTGATTTGGAATTAAAAATATCCTAAATAACTTTATTTTGTAAAGTACTTTTTAGTGTTAAGTTTAAAAATAGAGTTCCATTGGGCTGCAATTTCTTTTTATTTCCTTTTTTATTATGATTTCTTGGTGAAGTATTAGGAAGAAAAATAGTTTAATGCCTACCTCCTTCTAAAGAAGACTTAATATGCCAGCAAAGGTAAGCACAGTGCTGAAAAGATTCAAATAAAAACAGAATTAGCTAGAGCTGTTTCTTTAAATTTTGTCTTGCAGAAAAGATACTTATATGGCAGGAATATAGAGAGCACCTCTGCAATACTCTTTTCGGTCATGTTCTGTACTGGTAACATTGCAAACTAAAACTAATAAATATGAGAGTTCAACAAGATTTTTGTCATACAAAGCTATGACTTGATTTATATTATATTTCCTTTTATATTTCACTCTGCCAGTTTTCCATAGAATATTTTTAACCTTTATTCCTGATACTGAATTGTTTACCCAAGTTCTTATAATTACAAGTCAAATTTACATCTGGCACATTGAAACAAAACAGCTTCAGTGAAGTATTCTGAGGTTGTGGTGCAGATTTTAGGCTGGAAATCGGTGAAACCAGTAATGTAGCTCAGTGATTTTCAAAGTTGGCATTTGGGTCGGATAAATCCTTAGGATGAGAGGCTGTCCTGTGTGTTACAGATTTAGCAATCTCATTGGAGTCTGCACACTAGTGCCAGTAGCGTTCTGAAGATATCACAACCAGAAATATCTTTCAACACTGCCGAGCATCCCTTGAATCCCTTGAGGGGCAAAGTCACCCTTGGTTAAACACTGACGTAGCGAAATTTAAAGTACTAGTTCATTAGAAGGAGAGTCTATTTTTCAGTCAATGAATAGCATGGGCTCAAGAAATGAGTCAGTTATTCAGTAATTACCTTTTATTGAACAGTTTGGGAAAATGCTAAAAATCAGTACCTGAAATGTATTTTATTTCAATTTTTTTTTTTTTTTTTTTTACAGGGACAGAGAGAGAGTCAGAGAGAGGGATAGACAGGGACAGACAGACAGGAAGGGAGAGAGGTGAGAAGCATCAATCATTAGTTTCTCGTTGCCCTTGAGACACCATAGTTGTTCATTGATTGCTTTCTCACATGTGCCCTGACCCTGGGCCTTCAGCAGACCGAGCAACCCCTTGCTGGAGCCAGCGACCTTCAGCGGCCTTGGGTCCAAGCTGACGAGCCTTTGCTCAAGTCAGATGGGCCCGCGCTCAAACTGGTAAGCTCGGAGCCTCAAACCTGGGTCTTCCGCATCCCAGTCCAACGCTCTATCCACTGCACCACCGCCCGGTCAGGCCTGAAATGTATTTAAGAAAACAAATTCTCTTATTTGGTGGGGAGGGGACTCTATTTTTACATAAGGCCTTTTTAATTGAGGTGAATATATTATATACAATTACCATTTTTGAAATGTACAATTTGGTGTTATTCTAGGCTATCTTTATAAGGATATTTATATAGTGAATAGCCTTGAAATGCATTTGACTCTTGAACAACATGGGGTGGGGAACCAACCCTCCTTATAGTCAAAAATCCACATAGTCAAAAATCTAAAAATACAGATTTTTGACTCTCCAGATAGTTAGCTACTAATAGCCTACCGTTGACTGGAAACTGTATTGATAACAGTCAATTAACAGATAATTTGTACATTTATTATATACTGTATTCTTAAAATGAGCTAAAGAAAAATGTTATTAAGAAAATCATGCCCTGGCCAGATAGCTCAGTTGGTTAGAGCGTCGTTCTGAAGCACAGAGGTTGCCATTTCTATCCCCTGTCAGGGTACAAACAGGAACAGATATTCCTGTTGCTTTCCTGTTCTTTTCCTTCCACTCTCTAAAATCAATAAAATAAACATTAAAAAAAAAAGGAAATCATAGTATTTGTGTGTTTTTTTAAGACTTTATTCACTTTAGAAAGGAGAGACAGAGAAATAGAAGGGGGAGGAGCAGGAAGCATCAACTCCCATATGTGCCTTGACCAGGCTAGCCCAGGGTTCCAAACCTGTGACCTCAGTGCTCCAGGTCAATGGCTTTATCCACTGGGCCACTGCAGGCCAGACGAAAGGATGAGGTGGAAATCATAAGAGAAAATACAGTATTGTATTTTTACAGTATATTGAAATCTACAGCATTTATTGATAAAAATTTGTGTATATGTGGACCCACCCAGCTCAAATCCCTGTTGCTCAAGAGTCAGTTGTATAGTATATCCTTTTGTATCTAGGTTTTTTTCACTTAGCATAATATAATATATACACCACAACTTGTTTTCTGGTCATTTATTGATGGATAGTTAGGTTAGTACTGCTATAAATATTAGCATACAAGTTTCTATATGGACATGTTTTTATTTCTCTTGGATTATATACCTAGGAGTAGAATTGTGGAGTCACATGCTAATTCTATAATGTTTTGAGAGGAACCTCCAAACTTTTCATAGTATGTACTATTTTGCATTCCCACCAGCAATGTTCAAGCGTTACTATTTTGCCAAATTTCCAATACTTGTATTTCTTTCTTTTTTTTTTTAATTAAAGCCATCCTGGGTATGAAGTATTCTCTCATTGTGGTTTTCATTTGCATTTCCTTAATGACCAATGCTGTTGAATATCTTTTTATGTGCTTGTTGGCCACTTGTCCGTGGTCTTTGGAGAAATGTTTATTCAAGTCCTTTGTTCATTTTTTAATTGAAATATTTGTTTTTGTTGTTTTAGCATTCTTTATTCTGGATATTATTCAATCTGGATAATGATCTTTTTAGTTTTTATGTAGTCCACTTTATTTTCTTTTCTTTTATAGCTCATGCTTTTAGTATCAGATCTAAAAACTCATTGCCAAATCTGAGGTTATAAAAATTAACTTCTATTTAAAAAAAATTTTTTTTTTAATTTTATTCATTTTAGAGAGGAGACACAGAGTGAGAGAGAGAGAGAGAGAGAAAGAGAGAAAGGGGGGAGGAGCTGGAAGCATCAACTCCCATATTTGCCTTGACTGAACCAGTGCAGGGTTTTGAACTGGTGACCTCAGTGTTCCCAGGTCGACGGCTTTATCCACTGTGCCACCACAGGTCAGGCTTAACTTCTATTTTTATCCCTAGGAATCTTATAGTTTTAGCTCTTCAGTCAAGCTCATTAACCCATATTGAGTCAATTTTTTTATATGGAGTTAGAGATCCAGCTTCGTTCTTTTACCTGTGGTTATTTAGTTCTTACAGCACCCTTTGCTTAGAGACTGTTCTTTCTCTTCTGAGTGGTTTTGGTACCTTTGTCAAAAATCTATTTGCCACAGATGTTTGGGTTTGTTTCAATATTCTCATTTATATTTCATTAGCCTATATTTCAATTCTTTTGCCAGTGCTGCACTCTTTTGACTACTGTAGCCTTGTGGTAAGTTTTGAAATGAGAAAGTCTGAGTCATCCTACTTTGTTTTTCTTTTTTAGTTTTTTAAGGTTATTTGGACCCCCTTGTAGTTCCATATGAATTTGAGTATTTTTCCTTTTCTGCCAAAAATACATTAGAATTTTAGCTTTGTGCAGTGGCAGTATCGTAGCCAATGAGGTTTATCCGAGGCGCGATTATTGCTAATTGAAAACTTTTCCCAAAAATACGTTAGAATTTTGATGAGGATTTTATTAATCTGTAGATCACTTTAAGATTGCCATATTAGTGATGTTATGTATTCCAATTTATGAACATGGCACATCTTATTTATTTAGGTCCTCTTTAATTTCTGAAATGTTTTGTAGTTTCTAGGGTACAAATTTGTCACCTCCTTAAATTTATTACTGATATTTTATTCTTTTTAATTTGATTGTAAATAGAATTGTTTCCTTTATTTATTTATTTATTATTTATTACTGGTGTACAGAAATACACTGATTTTTGTAGGTTACACAGTGTGCTGAATTTGTTTATTAGTTCGGTAGTATTTTTGTGTATTCTATGAGATTTTCTATATATCGAATCATGTTATCTCTAAATAGAGGTAATTTTACACTTTCTTTCCTACTTGGACACCTTTAATCTATTTTTATAGCCAAATTAATCTGGCTAGGACTTTCAGTACAATGTTAAATAGAAGTGGTGCAAACAGCCATCCTTTCACCACTGAGTGGTTTGTTTTTTGTTTGTTTTTTTTTTATCATTAAAGGGTATCAAGTTTTGTCAAATGCTTTTTCTGTAACTATTGAGATAATCATGTGGTTCACCCCCCCACCTTTGTTCTGTTAATGTGTTATATTACATCAAATGATTTTATGTTGAGCCACCCTTGCATTCTTAGGATAAATCTCACTTGGTCCTGGTGTATAATCCTTTTAATGTGCCATTGGGTTTGGTTTCTTAGTATGTTGTTGAAGATTTTTTGCATCTATATTCATAAGGTGTATTGGGTATATTGGGTTGGAGATTTCTTGTACTGTGTCAGACTGTGTTATCAGGGTAATGCAGGCCTCATATATTGTGTTAGGAAGTATTCTCTTCTATTTTTGGGAAAAGTTTAAGTAGGATTGATGTTAATATTTCTGTAAAATGTTTGATTGAATTCACTAGTGAAGCCATCTGGTTCAGGATATTTCTTTAATGAAAGATTTTTGATTACTGGTTTAATCTCTTCTTGTTATAGGACTTTTGAGATTTTCTGTTTCTTGAGTCAGGTTAGGTAATTTGTGTTTCCAAGAACTTGTTCCTTTTATCTAAATTATCTAATTTGTCGTCATACAATTGTTCATGGCATTTCATATACTGCTTTTAATTTCTGTAAGGTCGGTGCTTTTAGTTCTAATTGTAGTTACAGCCATGCCCCACATAATGACATTTTGGTCAGCAAAAGATCTCATACACAACAGTGGTCCCATAAGATTAGAATGAAGCTAAAAATTCCTATTTCCTAATGATGTCAGCTGTAGTAACACTGTGGTGCAATGCATTCTCCATGTGTTTGTGGTGATGCTGATGTAAACAAACTTAGGGTGCTGTTAGTCTCTAAAAATATAGCACATACAACAATGTACAGTACACATACTTGACAATGATGATAAACAACTATGGGGTGGGGCAAACGTATGTATACAGTTGTAAGTATGCAAAACCAAGTTTATGTTTTTTATTATTTATGATATTATTTTTCATACAAACAATTGTAAACCTACTTTGCCTCACCCTGTATGTTACTGGTTTAGGTATTTACTATATTCTTTACTGTTATTTTAGAGTGTACTCTCTCTACTTTTTAAAAAAACTTTGCAGTAAACAATATGATGTGTTACACTGGCAGTAGCTTCATACATCTCATGTTTATCAAGTCTCTTGATTGCATCCTTTCCTATTGTGCTTGATTTAATCTTGTGTTGTTTTGTACAGTAACACGCTGTGTAGGTTTGTACCCTAAGAGCAATAGGCTATACCAGATACCTAGGTACGTAGTAGATGATACCATCTATATTTATGTAAGTACACTCAATGATGTTCACACAACGACAGAATCTCCTGGCACATTTCTCAGAACATATTCTCATTGTTAAGCAGCACCTGACTGTATTTGTGTCTTCTTTTTTTCTTAGTAGGCTAGCTAAAGTTTGTCAATTTTGTTGACATTTTATTTGGTTTCACTGATTCTATTGTTTTTTAATTCTCTATTTCTTTTATATCTGTTCTAATTTTCATTATTTCCTTCCTTCAGCGGCTTGGATTAAATTTGCTCTTCTTTTCCTAGTTTCTAAAGGTATAAAGTTAGGTTGCTGATTTGAGATCTTTATTTCGTTGTTGATATTTATAGCTATAAATTTCCTTCTGCCTACTTCTTTGTTGATATTTATAGCTATAAATTTCCTTCTGGCTACTTCCTTTACTACATCCAATAAGTTTTGGTACATTTTGTTTTTGTTTTCATGAATCTAAAAGTATTTTCTAATTTCCCTTGTGATTTATTCTTTGATACATCAGTTGTTAAGGATACACTGTTTAATTTTTGCATATTTGTAAGTATTCCAGTGTTTATTCTGTTATTGAATTCTAGCTTCATTTCACCATGATTAGAGAAAATAGTTGGTATGATTTCAATTTTTCTAAATTTATGGAGAATTGTTTTATGACTAATCCTAAAGAATTCACTTGAGAAGTAGGTATATTTCTTTTTTGTCAGGTGGAGTGTTCTGTGTACATTTATTAGGTATAGATCGTTTATAGTGTGGTTAAAGTCCTTTATTTCCTTATTATTCATCTGTCTAGATGTCCTTCTATTATTTATAAATTAATTTCTTTTTATTTATTTATTTTAGAGAGGAGACACAGAGTGAGAGAGAGAGAGAGAGAGAAAGCGGGGAGGAGCTAGAAGCATCAACTCTCATATGTGCCTTGACCAGACCAGTGCAGGGTTTTGAACTGGCGACCTCAGTGTTCCCAGGTCGATGCTTTATCCACTGCGCCACCACAGGTCAGGCTAGATGTCCTTCTATTATTTAAGGGAAGATATTGAGATTAACTATTATTGTAGAATTGTGAATTTCTCTTTTCAGGTCTGTCTTTGTTTTATATCTTTTCTAGCTCTATTGTATGATACCTATATGTGTATAATTTCTATATCTTGTTGTGTATTGAGCCTTTTGATAATATAAAATGTCTTTCTTTGTCTCCTGTTACAATTCTTTTTACTCAAAATCTATTTTGTCTGATAGTAGTTTAGTTACCCCAGCTTTCTTGGCTACTATTTTACATGGATTTCCATAAAGTTTAGTTAGCAAAATTCAGATTATGATATCAAGGCAAGTGATGGTGATTCAAATAAATTTTTATCATATTATTGTTTATTTATTTATAGAGTTAGCTTAAAAAGAGTCATGCAGTGTGTTGCTTATATATGTGTGTTGCTTATATATACACACAATTCAAATGTAAGTACCATTTACTATAGAATTTATTCCTTTGAGATTATGAAATTTCTTATATTTCTTTTGAACTGAAAGTTGATGCTATGAATTTTATTTATATACCATATCCTAGTTGCAGTAATCATCTACATGGTTAGCTATAGTCCTCAAACAATAGTCATACTAATTGCTACTGTGTTATCATATATATGAATATATATGTATGTGTTTGTATATCCCCTTTAATGCATACTTAATAAATCAAGTCAATATTTTTACCCATAATACCCAGTAGACTTAATTTTTGACTTCTAAACCTCTGGAACTATAGATCACATATACTCTTTTTTGTTAAAAATTTACTGTCAGTTTTTCTTTCTTTCTTTCTTTATTGAGAGGCGGAGTTGCAGAGAGACAGACTCCTGCATGTGCCCCAACCAGGATCTACGCGGCAAGCTCCCTATGGGGCGATACTTAGCTCATCTGGGACTATTGCCCCATTGCATGGCTAATGAGTTATTTTAGTGCCTGAGGTAAGGCCATGGTGCCATCCTCAGTACCTGGGGCCAACTTGTTTCAATGAGCCATGGCTGCTAGAGGTGAGGAGAGAGAGAGAGAGAGAGAGAGAGAGAGAGAGAGAGAGAGGGGAGAGAGAGGGGATGGCTGGAGAAACAGATGGTCACTTCTCCTGTGTGCCCTGACTGGGAATCGAACCCTGGACTTCCACATGCTGGGCTGATGCTCTACCACTTAGCCAACTGGCCAGGGCTACTGTCAATATCTACTTGTAAATTTTTTTAAATTGTGTCTACTGATTTAGCAAGAAAGGAAGGGAGAGCGAGAGAGGAACATCCACCTGTTTCTGTATGTATCCTGACTGGGATCGAACCAACAACCTCTGCACTTCAGGACAATGCTCTAACCAACCAAGCTATCCAACCAGGGCTAAAATTTTTGGTATATATGGGCTACATATATGCCACACATTTCTCTCACTAGATATTTCACTCTATAAAGATGAACACATTATGGTGATACCATTCTATAGAAGTAAATTGAGAAACCTAATTCAGTGTCAGTTTACTATAATTTTCTAATATTAATTTTTTTTCAAATCATTTAGAGAAAAGTTTAGGCTTAGGTTATTGCAAGATGATTTATAAAATATATGAATTTGATAACTTTTCCTTTTAGAAAAATTATGTAAAGCCTATAGTGCTTTACTGGTAAGATTATTTATATTTTAAAAGCATATGCCATAATGTTTTACAAAAATGTTTTGTTTTAGAAAGAACTCCTGTACCTGTTGGCACTTATAAGGAATTTAAAGTTGTAAAATGATCTGTGAATGTCCTTATCTGTTCTTTTCTTCCTCCAATAGTTGTTGCTTATTGTTTCGATTCTCCATGTTGCTTCAGACTACCTAATAATCCTTTAGGATTAGTACCTAGTCCTAACAAGAAATTTAAGAAATCCCTATGGATTATGATGAGGAAAAGAGAAATGTTATTTAAAAAATGCACTATTCGTATTACTGTTAACTTTGTATTCAGCACCATGAGATTCACAGTAGGAACAAGGATGTAGAAAATCAAAGAAAAAAAAATACAGGAATTATTATTCAGTAAGCATTTAGCATATATGAACTATCTGAATTGTAAAATCATGTGGCTCGTACAAGTAAAGGTTTGCTTTCCTAAAAAGAAAATAGATTCGATGATACTATTAAATAATGGAGTGGTTAAGACTCTAGGTGATAGAGGAAGACTGACCATATTTTAAAAACTTGACTCTACTGGTCTGATAATATAACCTTAAACAAGCTACTTAATCTCTCTAAAGCTTGGCACTTTGGCCATAAAATAAGGACCATGAGAGTATCAACCTCATTCAGTTGTATGACAGTATTTAGAATAATAGTAAAATTTTTTAAAAGCTTAGCTGTCTTTTCTTATAGCTAAAAGCTATTGACAAAACAAAGGAATAATTCATTAATATCATTAAATGAAATGTGTGCTTTTAAAACATTGACCTAGTCAAAAAAAGTTAAGGTAAGTTGTGTGAATATTCATGCTTTTACATTTATTTAATAAATATAAAGAAGAATGTGTGGTCCTATAATGCATCAATTTCTAGAAGAATGTAATTGAATTTCATATTACAAATTGTTTCCAGAAAAGAGAATATGACAAAGGATAATCATAATTGCCTGACTGGTGGTGGCGCAGTTGATAGAGCATCAACCTGGGATGCTTAGGACTCAGGTTTGAAACCCCTTGGTCACCAGCTTGAGCACAGGCTTGCCAGCTTTAGCGCCAGGTCACTGGCTTGAGTGTGGGATCATCAACATGACCCCATGGTTCCAAAGGTCACTGGCTTGATGCCCAAGGTCTCTGGCTTGAGCCCAAGATCTCTGGCTTGAGCGATGGGTTACTGGCTCAGCTGGAGTCCTCCAGGTCAAGGCACATATGAGAAGCAATCAGTGAACAACTAAAGTGACACAACTATGAGTTGATGCTTCTCATTTCTCTGCCTCTCTCTCTCTCTTGCTAAAAGAATAAATAAAATAAAAGGCTGCTTTAGTTTAAAAAAAGAATAATTATAAAATTCAATTTATTAAATATTTAGCTTTTTTTCAAATACTATTTTTCTTATCAGATTTTGATTGCAATAATAAGGGAACACTTATTCAAAAGCCATTGTTGCCTCATATATACCCTCATGCTGAGATACTTGATCTTTAGCACTTTTCCCCTTACAGAGAGTTTATACCAGATAGAAAGTGAAACTGGTTTACTTATGATTTTCTTTATTTACCTGTTCTATGCACTGTTCCAGAAAAGATGTAAGACATTTATTATTGAGTCAGTCCAATTCTAATACCAGTCAATTCACTGAAGGTACAAAGCTGAATCAAATCATGTTATACTGATGAAACAACAAATTTGATTTTTAAAAGCAGTTCTACTTTATGCATTTTTGTAGGCAATCATACTATTTGAAAATAGGTTGTGACTTATGTTTGTACAGATCTTAAGAGGAACTAAATTCTGACTACCTCAAAATTGTTTGATCTAGCATGGTAGCACTTATTGAATATCAAACTGATACCAGATACTCTTTTGGGTGTGGTCTTCAGAATCAGATTAGGGACCTCCAAGGATCTACTTCCATTAAATAATGTCACCTTTATTCACAAAATTATATTTCCTAAGTTTACTACAAATAATATATTTCTCAAACTTATCCCCATAACAATACTTTGTATAGCATCCCTTTCCTGTCTATAGCTGGCTTCACATTTATAAATAATTGTTTAATTATTACACTTTTGTTAAAATACAATTTCTAGGAGGCAAATCCATCGTATTCATTACTATATGCCCAAATGTTAATGATAGCTGGCACTTAGCCAGTATTTAATTACGTTTTTATTGCATGAGGGACTTCCTGAAATTACCTGCAATGGCTCCTGGTCAGTTATCTCCTAAGGATGCAAGCATAGTCCAAAGCTGTCTCTTAACAATCAGAAAATATCTTTAAAGGCATCTGTTTTATTTACTTTCAAAATTTATTTGACTTTTTAATTCTTAGATATTACATGTATATTTTTAATATGTGCCATTCTCAAGAAAAGTTGATACATTGGGGATATGCATCATAGTTTTAAGGATACAGCTGTTGTGTGTAAGTGTGTATAGTGTATGGGGTTTTGGAATTAGAACTGATCAAATTCTTGCCTTGATTTTTAGCAAATATCTTAAACTTGAGTCATCATCTAAAAAATGTGTTTAAGAATACTTACCTTGAAGGATTTTGTTGCTGTTTTTAGGAAAGTAAAATGAAAATGTACTTAAAATAGTTGGCATGCATAATATATACTTAAATAACTTCCTTTTTCCCACTTAATAGAAACTTCTAGTTTCCCTTCTAAGAATGTCAATTTATACATGATTCTTTTGTATTAAGTATTAGATAGTCGATTACTGTGAACTAAGAACTGAATCTTCTCAATCTTTGAGGCAGTATTATGGCTATTTATCTGGGGAGCAGAATTCTTTTGTTGAATGTAGTTAATTTAACACCTCATAGATTAAATTTTTCTAGGCAATATTTTTAACCAGTGCCAACAATGTCTACAGAGAAAAATTAAATTGAATTAAGTTTTATTACTACTTGTTTAATACAAGTTTACTTGTCTTAGACAAGTAAGGATTTATAGAATCTTTGCTTTATTGCACTGGATAGAAACTAGAAATGCAGTTACATGGATATAGTGCAGTTTCTGGGAAATCAGCGATGGTGCTCTCCAGAATACATGAAGATTCTCAGTGACTGTTGCAAGGAATCACAAAAGAGATCTTTGGTCCAAAGAAGACATCTCTGAAAGAAAACATGACACCAATTAAATCTAGCTAAAAGCGGTTAAAACTAGACAGTGATTTCCAGGATTTCAGACATGACTATTCTTTGTAGGTGACTAAAGTACAAAGAGAATGAGTGAGAGGATTTGCCGCTGGAGCAACAAAGACCTAGAAGGTAATCAATTCTATTTTTCCTCTACAGTGTTTGCTATCGATAGTATGTTCTCATTGCTTTATAAAGAAAAGATTAGGTAATTTCAAAACCTTATAATCATACCAAAATTTTTATTCCTCTGATATGAGTGGGATGGACCACGAGTTTACATCTAAAGGTAAGACACAGAATATTAAAAATTTCTTAGAAAGTTAATAAATAAATTTCTAGCTTTTCATAGGGAAAGGAGAAATGTTAAGCTACTCTTGTTGGAAAATCATATAAGGTAATTATAAAAATGCAGGGAATAATATAAAAGTATATACAGGTGTAAGGTAGTAAAATTATGCTAATTAGAAAGATACTTAGTATATAATCTACACATGATAACTATTAGCACTGCTGTATACTATATTTGAAATTTTCTAAAGGAGTAAATTCTAAAAGTTCTCATTACAAGGTAAAGTAAAAAATTTTGTTAACTATATGAGGTAATGTATGTTAACTATAACTAAACTTATTATTATGAGATTATTTTTCTATATATATATATATATATATATCAAATCACTATGCCATATACCTTAAACTTAAACAGTGCTGTACGTCAATTATATTTCAATAAAAATAAAAAATAGTATAGCAAATAAAATTTGTGTTTGCAGAGAAAAAAGCAAATGTACTTAGCAAGGTCAATTTGTAGCTGCTAAGAAAAGGGTAACCCAGTATCAGATAGAAATTACTTTTATATTAATTTGATAATTGAACTGAAAATTACAATTTTTGGGGGGGCAGAGAAAGAGACAGAGAGAGGGACAGATAGAGACAGACAGGAAGGGAGAGAAATGAGAAGCATCAATCTTTGTTGTGGCACCTTAGTTGTTGATTTATTGCTTTCTCATATGTGCCTTGACCAGGGGGCTACAGCAGACCGAGTGACCCCTTGCTCAAGCCAGCAACCTTGGGTTCAAGCTGGTGAGCTGTGCTCAAACCAAATGAGCCCATGCTCAAGCCGGCAACCTCGGGGTTTTGAACCTGGGTCCTCTGCATCTCAGTCCGACACTCTATCTACTGTGCCACGACCTGGCCAGGCTACAAAATTATATCATTAAATAAATATAAGTACATTTCTGTAAATTGGATTTAAGTCCAAGTACAAAAAAGCAAACATACTATTTTAATATTAGATGATGTTTCATTTATATAGCATGGGAAAGATTAAGTCTTGTGGAATCAGTTAATTGAAGTTCTTGGTATCAACATTTAGTACCGTGATTATGAAACTTTATCATGCATCAGAATCACCTAGAAAGCTTGTTAAGCCATAATTACTGTGCTTTACCTCCAGTGTTCCTGCTTCAGTGGGTCTGATCTGGAGCCCAACAATGGATATTTTTAACAAGAACTCAGGTGATACTGAAGCTGCTGTTCGGAAAACCACACATTAAGAACCAACTAGCTTGATAGAAAAAATGTCTGGTCCAAATCAGAAGGCCTGGGTCCTAGTGTCAGTGATGTTATATCTGCCCTTTCTACCTTACAGGTTTCTTAGAAAAATGAAAATATAATAACGTTAAAAGTAACTTCAAACAGCTAATTTAGGTATAAAATAGTCAAGATCATAGCATTTAAAAAATTCCTCCATAACCAAGGGAAGATGGTTTTAAAATCAAGAGCTAGAAATATTTATTGACTTATCTACTATTATATTATACTTAAAATATACCTAGTCAGTGAAAAATATTTAGTTTATTTCTGGTTAACTCATATTTATAAAGCTAGAAATTTTTTCTTTGACCATTACCAAACTTTTATGTCCAGTTAATTACTTGATCCTATTTGCTAAAAATCTTTTATTAATAAAACTAATAAAAATTTTTATTAGTTTTCAAACTGGTTTACTTTAAATATCAATCTTGAAGTTGATTGCTGCTACTGGTAGATATATTTATTAATTATTATTATTATTTGTGCTAAAAAATCTGACATGGAATTTAGATTTTCATGGATTGGAAGGTTATTAAATTTTTAGATTTTATTTTATTAAAATCTGCCAAATTCTGTTTCTTAAATGAAAACATTTAGTTCCAAACATAATGGTGATGATTCTAGAAAGTAGCTGAGATTTGAGCAGCATTTTACTATAAAGAATGATAATTTTCAGCAAGTTCATTATAAAGGTGTCAAAAAACAATTGTTATACATATGTTTCATAGCAATACATTTTGTGATCAATCTTCTTACTTTGGGCAGCAGAGCAATTCGCTGAAGTTGCAGTAACAGATCATCTCACATTCCTTTCCATCCCAGAAATGATCCTGGATGTTTACATCAATCTTGGTCAGGTCAGCTACTCCTTCTGGAAGGCTGTGACAGTTACGATCCTTTAGTATCTTTCTGTAGCAAGAGAGGCGATTCGCAGGCATGGTTTGGACTCCTAGCAGCAGAGTTAGCCCAATGGTGACAAGTACTATAAACTTCATTTTGATTTTTGGTCCTGAAATAGAAGAAAAACAAAATATGTCAGTGTTTTGTTTTGTTTTTTTCTTAGAGATGAAATTCGTCTGAACATACAGTTTTTAGAATTCTCATAAACTCCTGGGTAGAAAGAATAGGAGTTAATCTTTTCTACTCTCTTCTTTGTGTTTCTCAAAGTGTAGTTTAAAGACCATCTACAATAAAAATCACTTGGAATATTTATTAAAAATTAAATGCCTCAGCTCCACAAAGAAATATTGAATGAGAAATGCTGGGTGTGAAGAGTGGTGGCAAGGCTCAGAATTTGCATTTTAAGTACACAAAGTAATATTTTTTATATATATTCAGTAGAGAAAATTTGCTTTTTAAGGTGATAAAACTCTGATGAATTTCTAGGACAAATAATATCATCAGGTACAGTGGTTCTTGACTGTGCATATCTTAACAACATTGTCAAACAACTTGGGTCCTACCCTGATGAAATAAAAAAGCCCATTTATCTTCACACTGATTGTGATATTCTATAAATATAGTCCAATTAAGTTTTAATTTTTAACAGTTTTTTCAATTAGGTTTTAAACCTAATTATTTCATTATAGCTTCAGTTGAAAATAGAGGCTTGAATTCCCCCTAATAAATATGTAGCTTATTCTTAAACACCTACCATGATGGGGAACTCATTACTGATTAAGTCAACATATTCCACTGATAGAGTTCTGTTTTCTTTACTGTAAAATATTTTTCTTTTGCTACCATCCACCAGTTTTAGTTTGAACTTTTGGGGTTGTGCCAAACAAGTCTAATTCCCCTTCCAGGAGATAACTCTTTACGTACAGAATTTGCATACAACTGAAATATTCATCATCTATATAATCAGGCTTCTCTGGCTTCAATATTAGACATGAAAAGAATGGAGGTTATTTTAGTTAAGGAAGACTAGAAGATAATGGAGGACCCAGAATCACAATCCATAGCCTTTCAGTGTTCATCTTGTTCACAAATGCCAAAGTATCTTTTCTACTGTGGAGTATTAAAAAAAGGGGAAGACATGTTTTATTGTACTTTGTTGAAAGGCAATTTTAGTATGAAGTTTTCAACGATTAGATACATCTACCAAGGCAGTAGACTAGGGGATATTGTAGGGCTCACCTCACTTGAATCCCATCTCTCAGGAACCAGTGACCTACCTTGATAAAAAATCCAGTGTTTTGGCAAAGGTTGTTTCATTTATTTGGTCAGTTTCTTGTTGTTGTTGTTTCAGGGCAGTGGATAAACCTGGTTGTTACTACTCCATTTTGGGCAGAAGCAAAGCTTTAAATGTTACTCTGCATATTTGGAGAAATATGAAGGACAGATAGCCAAATCTTATGGATTCTGAAAATGAACTGTGTGGTACTCAAGTAATTTTGATACTTGAGTCAAACTGTCAGAATAGTCTTTCTCTCTTCTTCTATTCCTTTTCTGAAATTAAATTATGATTCCTCTGATTTTCATTTTTTTGAATCAGCTAAGTAGCTATTGGGTCCCAAAATATAACAAATAAGACCCTTATGGTTTGATTGAGGAGCCATTCAGTTTGCCCTTCCTACTTCTAGAATGATTCTTGTGTATTTTGTTCTAGATGATATAGACTATGGAAATATAGCCTAAAATCATTCTTTTATCTTCAGATACTTCAAATCTTCATATACCTTCTCAGGTGACTTAGAATCTCTTTGCCCATACCAAGACCAAATTGTCATGGGTAGTCAGGATAAAAGCAGCTAATATTGGGAAAGTAAGGGACTCATGAGAATAGCACTGATGTAGGAATTACTGATAAAGTGATTAAGTAATTATGTGAGAGAGAGGAAAAGAGGAACAAACTAGTTTAATTTGGTTCAAACTGACAAACTGTTTTTCAGTGTTTCTTTATGCCATACACTGTCCTAAGTACTAAGAATACCAACAGAATTAAGGAAAATATGAGTCAATAACTAAACCTATCTTCTTCCAATAACTCCAGTTTCTTTGAGCTAAAGCTAAAATCATTGCAGTGGCTTCCATATGCAATTTGGCTCCCCATAACTTACCATATTTCCCCATGTATAAGATGCACCTTAATTTTGGGGCTCAAAAATTGAAAAAAAATGTATTACATAAAGTTACTGAACTCAAGTTTTATTTATCATAAAATTCATACAACTCCTTATCACTGTCAAAACTCTCATCCCTTAGCCTGTCCTCATCTGTGTCTGATGACAAACCGTCTTCATATATTGCTTTGTCCTCGGTTCCATCTATGGCATTTGAAATGATACACTTCTTAAATGACTTGACACCAATCTCATTCTTGATATTATCCCAGGATCTTTTCACCCAGGTACAAATTTCTCCTATAGTTGATTTCTTCACTCTTCCTGCTGGTGTCAGATTATCCCCAGAAGACTTCATCCATTGGTTTCATTCATCTCCCATGGCAGCTTTGAAGGGTTTGTTAATGCTGACATCAAGTGGTTGAAGCTGGGATGTCAAGCCTCCAGGAATGACGGCAAGTTTTGTTTTTTGGCTCTGCATCAATCTTTGTGTTTTTTGTTATGTGTGCCCTGGACTGATCAAGCACCAATAGGGCAGGTTTGAATAAGAACCCACCTGGTCTCCTTCTCCAAACTTCCTCAAACCAGATTTTCATCCCATCCTGATCCATCCAACCCGTGAACTTGGACAATCACTCCTTGAGGAATGTCTCCTTTTGGCATTGTTTTGCATTTGAAAATCAGCATAGGATATAGCTTGGTTTCGTTGGCACAACAAGTTAGAACAACTGTATAATGGTTCTTTTCATGTCCACTTGTCTTCACAGTTACAGTTTTACCCCCTTCTTATCAACAGTTCTGTTACCTGGGACATCAAATTGAAGGGGAACTTCGTCCATATTTGCAATCTGTCTCAACTCAAACTGATGTATGTGTCTTCTGACATTGAATGACAAAACAATAAAATTCAAGGACCTTCTGCTCATAGCTTTTAGGTATCTTTTGGGCAAGGCTGGTGCATGTACGCATTCTGTTTCATGAACCTGAAGCACCAATTATGTCCTCCTTTGAAATTAGTAACTTCTTTCATCAGCATTTCTTGCCTCATGCTGAACCATCTTGGTGGACACAGGAATTCCAATTGCCCTTTGCTCTTCAATCCATTTTGCTGACTTGCCTCTCATGATCTTTTTCTGCCGTGGCATTTTCAGTAGGATTTTCTTCTTCCCATAGCCAGTCTCAGATTGATTTCTCAGTTAGAGGAGGACCAAACTTATGTTCAGCAGCATGATTTCCATTCACTTTTGCAAGCTGGACCACTGTTAACTTGAATTCAGCACTGTACAAATATCTTTTCTGAGCCGTTTCTGGGCAGAACATTGCAAAACATAACCTATCATAATATACCTATAATAAGTGCGAAACAGTGAGCGCAAAGACAACAAGCGCAAAAAAGTGGGAAATGCAAGTAAAATAATCTACAACCACTGTATATGACACACCTGGTTTTTAGACCTTGACATTTTCAGAAAAGGGTGCGTCTTATACATGGGGAAATACTGTATCTGAGTTCATTTACTCTTCCCCTTGGTCATTTTGTTCTAGCTATTCCTCAAAAATGCCAGACACATTCTTGCCTTAGCGCTTTTGCACTATTTACTCTGCTTAGAAAACTCTTCCTCCAGATGTTTGCATGTGTAACTGCCTCACCCTTTTCAAGTCTTGGCTCACTTTTTTCCTCAATAAGACCTACCTCATTATCCTATTTAAACTTATATCTTTGGTATTTTTAAAATATCTTTTGAAGCTTTGATCTTTCTAGGTATTTTTTTCATTTATTATGGAGCAACATTCTTATTTTTGGTAACCTACCTTAATTTTGTACATTTTTTATGGCTGTTGATATTTTATTTGCATAATTCCTGACTATAGGCCCTGGCCTGTTGGTTCAGTGGTAGAACATTGACCCACTATGTGGATGTTCCAGGTTTGATTCCTGGTCAGGGCACACAGGAGAAGGACCCATCTGCTTCTCCACCCTTACCCCTCTTGCTTCTCTCAAAAAGTCTGAGGAAACTCTAAGAGAACTCTGTGACAACATGAAGAGAAATAACATCTGCATCATAGGGGTTCCTGAAGAAGAAGAGAAAGAACAAGGGATAGAGACCTTGTTTGAAGAAATCATAGCTGAAAATTCCCCTAAATTGATGCAGGAAAAGGTCACTAGTTCAAGAAGCACAAGAATTCCATTAAAGAGAAACCCAAAGAAATCTACACCGAGACACATTATAATTATAATACCAAAGCTAAGAGATAAAGAAAAAATATTAAAAGCTGTTAGAGAAAAAAAGTCATCCGACTTCTCAACAGAAACACTTGAGGCCAGAAGGGAATGGCAAGAAATATTCAAATTAATGCAGAACAAGAACCTACCACCAAGAAGTCTTTATCCAGCAAGGCTATTGTTAAAAATTGAAGGAGAAATAAAAAGCTTCCCAGACAAAAATAAAAACTCAAGGAATTCATTACAACCAAACCAATGCTGCAAGAAATATTAAGGTGCCTGTTGTAAATAGAACAAAGGGGAAAAGAATATAGTAAAAGAGGAATGTAGCTTTAAAGAATAAAATGGCAATAAACAACTACATATCAATAATAACCTTAAATGTACATGGATTAAATGATCCTATCAAAAGACATAGGGTAGCTGCATGGATAAGAAAACAGGACCCATATATATGCTGTCTACAAGAGACACACCTCAAAACAAAAGATACACATAGACTGGAAGTAAAAGGTTGGTAAAAAAGAAGGACCAGAAGATGGCAGCAGATTAGGCAGATGCACAGACTCCCAGCTTACACCACCAAACTGGATTACAAAGTAATTAAGGAACAATCAGCATGGAAAACCAACTCTGGACTACAAGAATAGCTCTCAAAAACCAAGGAGCAAAGAAGAAGCCACATCGAGCCTGGTAGGGAGTGCCAAGGAGTGGTGCGTCTCTCCTGCTTACAGGAACGTAGGGGAGAGGTGAGGCTGAGAGCCCAGAAGGGCTCTCATTCCAAGGAAAAAAGTAGAAAATATCACTCACAGCCACTTGCCTGGGGACTTGTGAATGAGGTGTGTTGAAAGAACTGGCTTGTCTTCCAAAAGGAAAGGTGGGAGAGAGAAACAGATGATGACAGGCAGAGGAATGCATGGGATGACCTGAGAAGCTGACTCATCCAGTGCTGGAAGCAGCATAACTGGGGGAGGGGTTGATCCTTCCTTATAACACAAGACTAAAATGGTTCCAGGTCATCCATCTCAAGATATCTTTCCAGTTCAAATTAGCGCAACAAGACACAGCTGAAAACAAGAAGTGGAGAGGAGGGGCAGTAACTCAGGTCTTCACAGAGATCTGAGATACACCTCCCCCTACTAAAGTGGAGAAAGCACCCCGCTCCATCCTCGAAGAGAGTAACTGACAGATCAGACCTGCAGAATTTCAGGTTACACCCACTGCATTCCTGCATACAGTTTCAAATAAGCCCCCTGCTGAGATCAGTAAACAAGACTACCACCAAGTTAAGAAAACTGAGAAGAAAACAAACAAATCAAGACTTCAAAGTGGCTCTACTAGAAAAGCCAAATCCGACAGTGGATTACAAACAACAGCTGATGCCAACCCAAGAAGACCTAAAAATAACACAACTGAAAATTGGAGGCAGACAACACCAAGCCTAGATAGACTCAACTAGCTCTACAAACAACACACCCAAAAACACAGACAAAATGAGAAGACAGAGAAGTGCAATCCAAATGAAACCACAAGACAAACCTCCAGAAAATAAAGTCAGTGATATGGAAATAACCAAACTACTGGATGCAGAGTTTAAAATAATGATTGTTAGGATGCTTAGGGATCTTAGAACAACAATGGATGGTCATTATGAACACCTAAATAAAGAGATAGCAAGTATAAAAAAGGACATTGAAATATTAAAAAAGAATCAGTTGGAGATGACAAAAACAATATCAGAAATGAAGAACACAATGGAAGGAATTAAAGGCAGGATGGATAAAGCTGAGGATCGAATCAGCGAGTTAGAGGACAAAATAAATGAAGGCACCGAAGCAGAGCAGAAAAAAGAAAAGAGACTCAAAAAGTCTGAGGAAACTCTAAAAGAGCTCTGGGACAAAATGAAGAGAAATAACATCTGCATTATAGATTTCTATCCCTTGCTCTTTTTCTTCTTTTCTCCTGAAAAAGAAGAAAAAGAGCAAGGGATAGAAACTTTATTCAATCAAATTATAGCTGAAAACTTCCCTAAATTGATGCAGGGAAGGCTCTCACAAGCTCAAGAAGAAGAGAGAACTCCATTAAAGAGAAACCCAAAGAAATCTATACCAAGATACATCATAATTAAAATACCAAAGCTAAGGGATAAAGAGAAAATATTAAAAGTTGCTAGAGAAAAAAAGGCTGTCACCTAAAAAGGAGCCCCCCTAAGGATGACATCTGACTTCTCAACAGAAACACTTGAGGACAAAAGGGAATGGCAAGAAATATTCAAAGTAATGCAGAGTAAGAGCCCTACAACCAAGACTACTTTATCCAGCAAGGCTATCATTTAAAATTGAAGGAGAAATAAAAAACTTTTCAGACAAAAAAAAACCCCAAAAAACTCAAGGACTTTATTACAACCAAACCAATCATGCAAGAGAGGCTAAGGGGCTTGTTGTGAACAGATCAAAGTGGAAAAAGAATATAGCAAAAGAGGAATACAGCTTTAAAGAATAAAATGGCAATAGCTAAAGACAATAAGAACAGAATAAAAAGACAAACCACACAATGGGAGAACATATTCGACAACACATCTGATAAAGGGTTAATAACCAAAATTTATAAAGAACTTATAAAACTCAACACCAGGAAGACAAACAATCCAATCAAAAAATGGGCAAAAGAAATGAATAGAAATTTCTCCAAAGAGGACATACAGATGGCCAATAGGCATATGAAAAAATGCTCAACATCACTAATCATTAGAGAAATGCAAATTAAAACCACAATGAGATATCACCTCACACCAGTCAGAATGGCGCTCATCAGCAAAATAACACAAAACAAGTGCTGGCGAGGATGTGGAGAAAAGGGAACCCTCCTGCACTGCTGGTGGGAATGCAGACTGGTGTAGCCACTGTGGAAAACAGTATGGAGATTCCTCAAAAAAAATTAAAAATCGAACTACCTTTTGACCCAGCTATCCCACTTTTAGGAATATACCCTAAGAACACCATAGCACTGTTCGAAAAGAAAAAATGTGCCCCCCATGTTCGGGGCAGCATTGTTCACAATAGAAAAGATCTGGAAACAGCCCAAGTGCCTGTCAGAGGACGAGTGGATTAAAAAGCTTTGGTATATATATACTATGGAATACTACTCAGCCATAAGAAATGATGACATCAGATCATTTACAACAAAATGGATGGACCTTGATAACATTATACGGAGTGAAATAAGTAAAACAGGAAGAAACTGAAAACAGCATTATTTCATACATAGGTGGGACATAAAAGTGAGACTATGAGACATGGACAAGAGTGTGGTGGTTATGGAGTGGGGGCAGGGAAGAGGGGGAAGGGGAGGGGCACAAAGAAAACCAGATAGAAGGTGACAGAGGACAATTTAACTTTGGGTGATGGGTATGCAACATATTTGAATCATAAGATAACCTGGAGATGTTTTCTTTGAACATATGTACCCTGATTTATTAATGTCACCCCATTAAAATTAATAAAAGAAAAAAGAAAGAATAAAATGGCAATAAACAACTACATATCAATAATAATCTTAAATTTAAATGGATTAAATGATCCAATCTAAAGACATAGGGTAGCTGCATAGTTAAGAAAACAGGACCCATACATATGCTGTCTACAAGAGACACACCTTAAAACAAAAGATGCATATAGACTGAAGGTAAAAGGATGAAAAAAATATTTCATGCAAATGGAAATGAAAAAAAGCTGGGGTAACAATACTGATATCAGACAAAATGGACTTTAAAACCAAGGCTATAGTAAGAGATAAAGAATGTCACTACATAACAATAAAGGGAGCAATCCAACAGGAAGATATAACCATCATAAATATCTACGCACCTAATATAGGAGCACCTAAATATATAAAGCAGACTTTGATGGGTATAAAAGGCAAGATCAACAGCAATACTATAATAATAGGGGATTTCAATACCCTGCTAATATCACTAGATAGATTCTCAAGAAAGAAAATTAACAAAGAAACAGCAGACTTAAAGGACACACTAGATCAACTCAATTTAAAAGATATCTTTAGAACTTTTCACCCTGCCTGACCTGTGGTGGCACAGTGGATAAAGCGTCGACCTGGGAACACTGAGGTCGCCAGTTCAAAACTCTGCACTGGTCTGGTCAAGGCACATATGGGAGTTGATGCTTCCAGCTCCTCCCCCCTTTCTCTCTTTCTCTCTCTCTCTCTCTCACTCTGTGTCTCCTCTCTAAAATGAATAAATAAAAAATTTTTTAAAAAAAAGAACTTTTCACCCTAAAGCAGCAGAATATACATTCTTTTCAAGTGCTCATGGTACAATCTCTAGGATAGACCACATGTTAGGACACAAAAGCAGTCTTAACAAATTTAAGAAGATTGAAATTCATATCAAGCATTTTCTCTGATCACAGTGGCATGAAACTAGAAATCAACCACAACAAAAAAACTGAAAAATACTCAAACACATGGAAACTAAATATCATGTTATTAAATAACAAATGGGTTAATAATGAAATCAAAGAAGAAATTAAAAAATTTCTAGAAATGAATGATAATGAATGTACAACAACTCAAAATGTATTGGACACAGCAAAAGCAGTCCTGAGAGGGAAGTTTATAGCACTACAGGCATTTCTTAAGAAGCTTGAAGAAGCCCAAATAAACAACCCTTCATCTAAAAGAACTAGAAAAAGAACAACAAGTAAGGCCCAAAGGTAGTAGAAGGAAGGAAATAATAAAGATCACAGCAAAAATAAATGACATAGAAGCCAAAGAAACAATACAGAGGATCAATGAGACCAAGAGCTGTTTCTTTGAAAGGGTAAACAAGATTGATGAACCTTTAACCAGACTCACCAAGAAAAAAGGAGAGAAGACTCAAATAAATAAAATTAGAAATGAGAGTGGAGAAATAACAACTGACACAACAGAAATACAAAATATTGTAAGAAAATACTAAGAAGAACTGTATGCCAAAAAATTAGAAAACCTGGGTGAAATGGATGAATTCCTTAAAACATATAATCTTCCAAAAATCAATCTGGAAGAATCAGAAAACCTAACAGACCGATTACAACAAAAGAGATCAAAATAGTTATCAAAAAGCCCCCCCCAAAACAAAACCCCTGGGCCTGATGGCTTCACTGGTGAATTCTACCAAATATTAAAAGAACTAACTCCTGTCCTTCTCAAGCTATTTCAAATAATTCAAGAGGAAGAAACACTTCCAAGTTCCTATAATGAGGTGCGCATAATTCTGATTTCAAAACCAGACAAAGACAACACAAAGAAAGAAAATTATAGGCCAATATCCTTGATGAATTTAGATGCTAAAATCCTCAACAAAATATTAGCAAACCGGATCCAGCAATACATGAAAAAAATCATACATCATGATCAAGTGGGATTTATTCTGGGGAGGCAAGGATGGTACAACATTAGTAAATCAATCAATGTGATTCATCACATAAACAAAAGGAATGAGCAAAACCACATGATAATTTCAATAAATGCAGAAAAAGCATTTGATAAAATCCAGCACCCATTTATGATCAAAACTCTTAGCAAAGTTTTGATCTGTATGCCAAAGTGGGAATACAGGGAACATACCTCAACATGATAAAAACTATCTATGACAGACCCACAGCCACAATCATAATGAATGGACAAAAATTAAAAGCAATTCCCCTAAAATCTGGAACAAGTTAGGGGTGCCCCATTCACCACTCTTATTCAACATAGTACTGGAAGTCCTAGCTACAGCAATCAGACAAGAAGAAGAAATATCAAATTCTTTACCAAATTTGAAAAGAAAAAGTAAAACTATCATTATTTGCAGATGATATGATACTGTATATAGAAAACCCTAAAGGCTCAGTCAAAAAACTACTGGACCTAATAAACAAATTCAGCAAGGTGGCAGGATATAAAATTAATACACAAAAATCAGAGACATTTTTATACACGAACAATGAAATGTCAGAAAGAGAAATTAAGGAAACAATCCCCATCACTATTGCAACAACAAAAAAATACCTAGGAGTAAATTTAACCAAGGAGGTTAAAGACTTGTACTCAGAAAATTAAAAAACATTGATAAAAGAAATCAAGGAAGGCACAAAGAAGTAGAAGCATATACCGTGTTCATGGCTAGGAAGAATAAACATCATTAAAATGTCTATATTACCCAAAGCAATTTATAAATTCAATACTATACCAATTAAAATACCAATGACATACTTCAAAGATATAGAATACATATTCCAAAAATTTATATGGAACCAAAAAAGAACATGAATAGTATTAGCAATCTTGAAAAAGAAGAATAAAGTGGGAAGTATTACACTTCCTGATATCAAGTTATACTACAAGGCCATTGTACTTAAAACAGCTTGGTACTGGCATAAGAACAGGCATATAGATCAATGGAATAGAAGAGAGAACCCAGAAATAAACCCACATCTTTATGGACAATTGATATTTGACAAAGGAGAAAAGAGCATACACAGGAGTTAAGACAGTCTCTTTAGCAAATGGTGTTGGGAAAACTGGACAGCTACCTGCAAAAAAATGAAACTAGACCACCAACTTACACCATGCACAATAATAAACTCAAAATGGAGAAAAGACTTAAATGTAAGTCGTGAAACCACAAGCATCTTAGAAGAAAACATAGGCAGTAAGCTCTCCGACATCTATTGTAGCAATATATTTGCTGACTTATCTCCACAAGCAAAAGAAATAAAAGACAGGATAAACAAATGGGACTATATCAAACTACAAAGCTTTTGCACAGCGAAAGACAATATGAACAGAATAAAAGACAAACCACATGATGGGAGAACATATTCGACAATACATCTGATAAGGGGTTAATAACTAAAATTTATAAAGAACTTATAAAACTTCACACCAGGAAGACAAATAATTCAATCAAAAAATGGGCACAAGAAATGAAAAGACACTTCTGCAAAGAGGACATATAGATGGCCAATAGACAGATGAAAAAATGTTCAACATCACTAATCATTAGAGAAATGCAAATTAAAACCACAACGAGACACCACCTCACACCAGTCAGAATGGCGCTCATTAACAAAACAACACACACTAGGTGCTGGCGAGGATGTGAAGAAAAGGGAACCCTCCTGCACTGCTGGTGGGAATGCAAACTGGTGCAGCCACTGTGGAAAACAGTATGGAGATTCCTCAAAAAATTAGAAATGGACCTGCCCTTTGTCCCAGCGATCTCACTTATAGGAATATATCCCAAGGACACCATACCATTGATTGAAAAAAAGAAATGCACCCTCATGTTTATGGCAGCATTGTTCATACTAGCAAAGATCTGGAAACAGCGCAAGTGTCCATCAGTGGACAAGTGGATTAAAAAGCAGTGGTACATATATACAATGGAATACTATAGGGCTATGAAAAAGAAGGAAATATTACCTTTTGCAACAATATGGAGGGACCTGGGAACTATTATGTTGAGTGAAATAAGCCAGGCAGAGAAAGAAAAATATCATATGACCTCACTCATTTGAGGAATGCAATGAACAATGTGAACTGAGGAATGGAATTGAGACAGAGGAGGGATCAAAGGGACCAGAGGAAAAGAGGACAGAGGGAAAGGGGATAATAGGATCAGATAAACCTGAAGGGAAGGGGGAGGGCTTCATAGGAAGGGGGACAAGAGAGATGCTGAGGGGAATACAAGGGAGGGGGGATGCATTTGGGGCGACACTAGAATCTATGTAAACACAATAAATTAAAATCAATTTTTTAAAAAAAGAAGAGCTCAGTTCCTGAGCAACAGAGCAATGCCCCAGATGGGCAGATCAGCACCCTCTAGTGGGCTTGCCAGATGGATTTGGTCAGGGTGCTTGCAGGAGTCTGTCTTTTCTTCCTCTCCTCTCACTGAATATATATATATATATTTCCTGCATATAGTGGTAGTTTATTCCTGAGCTCATTCCCTGACTGTTAACTGCTGAAGCTTCTTTCTAATTAGAGCCAGAAACCTGATTAGATACACTGTATTTTATTTTATTTTATTTTTTTTAGTGAGAGAGTGAGACAGACAGGCAGGAAGGGAGATAGATGAAAAGCATCACTTCTTCATTGCAGCACCTTAGTTGTTCATTGATTGCTTTCTTATATGTGCCTTGATTGTGGGGGGAGAGGCTACAGCAAAGCAAGTGACCCCTTGCTCAAGCCAGTAACCTTGGACTCAAGCCAGCAACCTTGAGCTTTAAGCCAGTGACCTTTGGGATCAAGCCAGTGACCATCAGGTCATGTCTGTGATCCCATGCTCAAGCCAGCGACCCTACGCTCAAGCCGATGACTTTGGGGTTTTGAACATGGGTCCTCTGCATCCCAGTCCGACGCTCTATGCACCATTGCCTAGTCAGGCTGGATATATTTTTAAGAAAAATATTTTTTCTCAATAAAAGCAATGGTACTCAGTGTAAAACATGGAATATACAGAAAAGCATAGATAGAATTAAATTCAACTAGAGTTTCACTGTAGGGAGAACTGTTCTTAACATTTTGAGTATTTTGGGGGGTATGCAAAGATGAGGGTGTTGAGAAGGATAAATTGAGACAGCCAGGTGCACGATACCAAGAAACGGTAACATTTATGGATGAGGTGGAAGATAAATCAGATAGAGGGATTATAAACCAGTGAAGAGGACTGATTAAGAACATACAGGCTCATAAGGTAATAAGTAAAGGAGGAAAGGTAAGAGAATAGATGCCAAGGCATGTTTGGACAAACTTATCTGAAAACGTTGGTTTTTAATGAGGTTTATTCTTCAGAGTGTCTCCATTACACTTTGCTACAGAAAAGCAGGTGGATTCAAAATCATATACTAGCACTCTCTGACAATTTTTACAGTCCTCTGTCTGATATACATGGGTCACCATATTTAACATTGCTAAAATATGGCGTTGCCATATAAGAAATGGGATACCTAGTTACATTTGAATTTCAGATAAACAATGGATAATTTTAGTATAAATATACCCCAAATACTATCTAGTTTCTACCCCTTGAGTTAATTTTTATAATTAAATTTTTTTAGAAAATATCCCATACTACCCATTTAAAAAATATTGCAACAAAGATGTACAATTTCCTTATAATCAAAAGGAAATATTTCTTCCTTCATTTGGATCTTTCTATATGCTGCTCTCTGTGAGAAATGCTTTTTATTTGGCTGGCTTCATCCAGACTTTCAGGTTTCTCTATTTAAACGTAATTTCTTCAAAGGCTTTTCCTGACTACCAATCTGAAGTTGTTTCAACTTGACTCTTTCAATGGTGTCTCCTTCTTGTCCCTAATGATATTTATCACTATTTGAATTATATATTTACGTATTTTATATCTATCATTCCCACAGAAAGCTTAACCAGAACAGTCTATTTTTGTTTACCATCCCATACCTGATGGCTAATACAATGCGTGGCCCATCTTTGTAGTATTAATGAATGCTTCTCTGAAAACATATTTAATTGTGAGCCAGAGCCAACAGAGGTTACATGGTATCTAAAAGACTGTGAACGTCTTAGACGAATCCTCATGTCTTCCTTCCACTTCTCCTCCACAAAGATCACTTATTATTAGATAAACCTGTCATCTCTGCATTCCTAAACGTGTGTCTTTGCCTTGTTGCTCCCTCTAACCTCTTCCCTTTACATTAATTTCTGACCAAACTGGTCATTAAGGACAAACCTCAAATTCATCTCTTTTAGGAAACCTTCCCTGGTCCAGCTCATACCATTCTAACAGCTCCCTTGTTCTATGTTTCCATAACACTTATGTATATTCTGTACTACAGTAACTGAATTTGACTTAATAATGCCTTGCCATTGTCAGCATTTTTCATAAGCTAGTTAAACATATGGAAAATATTACTACAGTTGGGAATGAGAAATTTACCAAAAGCCATTGGCCATTTAGTGAATTGGTCATTTTATGAATTGACCTATAATCTTGAAGGAAGATCTGTAATTATCATAAAGGATCTTATAGGACATGATAAGGGCTTTAGATTTTATTGAGTATATTGGGAAACCATTGGAAGAATTTGATAGAATAGTAACATGATCTGATTCATGTCTTTTAAAAATCTTTATTTATTTTTTGGCCCTGGCCAGTTAGCTTAGTGGTAGAGCATTGGCCGGCATGTGGAAGTCCTGGGTTTGATTCCTGGCCAGGGCACACAGGAGAAGCGCCCATCTGCTTCTCTACCCTTCCTCCTCTCCTTTCACTTTATCTCTCTCTTCCACTCCTGCAGCCAAGGCTCCACTGGAGCAAAGTTGGTCCGGGCACTGGGATGGCTGCATGGCCTCTGCCTCAGGCACTGGAATGGCACCGGTTGCAACAGAGCAACGCCCCCTGGTGGGCTTGCTGGGTGGATCCCGGTCAGGTACATGCAGGAGTCTGTCTCTCTGCCTCCCCGCTTCTCACTTCAGAAAAAATACTAAATAAATAATAAAAATAAAAAATTCTTTTCTTAACTCTACAAAAATGTGTTGTGGTGGGACAAGATTAAAAGTAGAAGAAAAGAAGCTTTTTGCAAAAGTTGATACAAGAGGCAAAGTAAAAAAGATGACTCTTAATATTTTTACCTAAATGTTACTAACACTTATTGAGCTGAGAAAGAATTGGATGAAGTCAATTTTGTGGAAATTCAAGAGTAAATTTTTGGACAAGTTAAGTTTGAGATGCCTACTCTTCCAAGTGATGACGTTGAGTAGACAGTTGAATATGTGTCTGATGATCAGGGCTAGAAATACAAATTTGAGAGTCATCAGGCTATTTATGGATAGTATTTTTAGCTATAGGACTGGCAAGGTATTGAGTATAGATTCAGAAGAGATGAGGCAAAGGAATGAGGCTAGGGCCAGCCAACATTCAGAGGACTGGAGGAGAAGATGCCAGCACCATAAAGGCAAGGAGTATAACTTCTTCTTTTTTTTTTTTTTTTTTTTTGGCTCTCTCAGAGCGCCTGCCTCAATGCTAGGCTCACAGTAAGTATTCAAAAAACATGCACTGAAGGAATGAAAAATAAATTGCAGGAAAAGTAAGTAGGTATGCTGCCATACCACACACCTCTTCTGACTATGTCCATGCCAGAGCATAAAACAGTGTTTCTGTCACAGTCTCAGTCACATACTATGAAGGAAAGTTCCACATCTGGCAAGCACTTTTGGTAGTTTTTTCTTCTTTAAACACTTTAGAAATTACATGTTTGAACTGAAGTCTTCTCTTCTTCCTTCACTTAAGTGCAGATAAGTAGCTTTAACTCTTATTTAGTGAGTGGAACAATGTCTGAACCAGTAGGTTCCTGTGGTGCATTGGTTGTTTTTTCATTTGAAGACACCAACCCTAATCCTTGGCAATCCAGCAAGACCATATATTGTCAAGTTCCAACAAGATAAAATGACTTTTTCAAGTTTGGAGCAAATTGCTCTCTATATATTTCTTTTTCAGTTGAAGTATATTCACTGAAAATTCTTACCGGAGTACATCCAAATTACAAAAGGAAGCAAAGCTAAAAGCTATATAGCTGAGGGAATAAGCAAGAGATCCTTAAATAATTATCTATTTTTCAAACTCACTTTATGTAATATTGTTTCTAAAGGAGGATCCTCATTCATATCCCAATATTTAATAGACTGGCATAATATTAATGGAATACTATTTAAAAGATCAATGTAGAGCATGCAGAATTTTAGGCAAAATGTTTACAATTAAGCAGTAAATCATTACCACCATCATATAGGTAGAGAATTGCAAATCTTGATTGTGTGAGAGTATTTGGTACCAGTAAACTTTTGGAGTTAAATGGAGACTTAAAAGGAAAAATTATCCCATTTAATGGCCAAAACTAACAGGGCTATGTAGTTTAAGTGTTGAGACATTTATGGCGCAATGCTCATATAGGCAAATGATGTCAGTTCTGGGAACTGGTATTAAAAAAAGTGGAATGAAGCAGAGCTGATGAATTAGACAGAAAGGGCAGTCCATTTCAGATTTCTTTCAAAACACAACAAGAGAGAAGCAAAAGCAAATGAAAATTATAGCCCAGAACCTGACATTTAAATATTAAAATTATACTTAGAAGAGATAAAATTGGTGTCCAGTCTGGGAGAATGAAAATAACTGTTATTTTTTAAATTTTCTTTCCTATCGTGATAGAAGAGCTTTGTGTTAGAATGACTGAGTCCTGCCATGAAACTTCTCAAAGTGTGTTAAAGGAATCAAAGTGGTTATAGAAAGTGAGTAAGTCATTCAAACATCATTAAAACAGGCATGACCAGCCCAAATACCCAAAAGACATTCAACAGTGCGACTACAAAGTCCATATCCTCCCTGAAGGTGATCTGCCCTCAGGCTTCTTGGAATGCTAGAAGATGATATTCATATTCAGTTTTGCATTATTCTAATTGTTTTGCTGACCACAAAAGATCATCATGGAGAAAAGGACCAGTATTTGGAGAACTTTTCATAGACTGCGTAACTAATTTAAGGAATTTTGAAGAGAAATTTTTATAAGCCCCAAAGGAAAGAGGATTCCCTTTATCTTAGCAGTATAGACACTGTGCTGTGTTCTGTGGTGGGGATACCAAGGATGAACTCAATGAATTCCCTCTTTGTGTCACACATTTATGCCAGTTTCTTTTTAGGAATCAGGATTTTTAAAAAGCAAAAAAATATTTGCTTTCTTAGACCTTGCAGTTCATGCTGAGTAGGTAATATAGAGATGTAATTACTGCATTAAAAAGAAACAACATATACTTCATCATCCTCACATAGTTCTGAGAGATGGAATAATAAGGTCCTGTTTTGCGGACCAGATTCAGAATAGACATGTGCGTTAGTAAGAAATAACAGAGGAAACTGCCTCTTTTAAACCTATGATTAAATGACTTTCACAGTTAAGTAATGTACCTTTTCTATTCTGTTAATCTGATTGTTTTTATTTATCCCAAGAAGCATTTTTTTTTTGAAGTACATACATCATCTCTTTAGAGGGTCTCTCTCTGTCTCTCTGTCTTTCTCTGACTCAACACATAAACTGATTTCTGCTCTACTCTATAGCAGTAGTCTGGAGAAGAATAAATGGCACAAAATAATTTTTAAGAAAAATAATTACATACCTTTTCTTCTAAACTTTTGGTCTTCTTGGCAGAGGAATCTTTTAAAATGCTCCAACTCACTGGCTGAGTTTAGGCAGAAGGAGAGGAGAGGAGGTGCTGGAAGGAGGTTCTTTATAAATGAACCTTTGTCTGCCTTGTCTCTCTCCTGGATTGACAGACTTGCTGCTCCAGCCAAGACTCGCGGGGAGGGGAGTGGAAGACTGGGCTGCAAGAACTGCCTCCCTTGGGTTCTTACAAACCAGACGAGGACGAACTAAACAGCTTCTTTACAGAGGGAAATAACGAGTGTATACAAGGACATCAGACAGGCAGACTTGGACCAATAAAATATAAAACCTGAGGGATTTAAAAAGAACACAGAGTGATTTTTACCTTAAGAGAAACGTGTGCGTGCATGCACACATGTATGTGTGAGAGAAAGACAGACAGAGAGCTAGGAAGAGAGGAAAAGGGGGAAAAGGAGGTGGAGGAGGAATGGCTAATATGATTTAGGAAAATACTGAGAGCTTCTTCCTCTTTCATAGTTTCTTTGTGTTTTGTCACCAAGTTTTCCTCACCATTTAGATCCCTATTATAGCATTTTTGTTTAAAGATATATTCCAAGTCATTACCAGTCAGTGAAAAGCAAAAAATAAAATGACTTAAAAAGATATCTAATCTGTGTCTCAGAAATAAAGGCACAAAAGTAATTTTACTCTGTGTCGAGCAAACTTTACTGGAATTGTAGCATCTGTTAACTGTCCTTCAGTTTTTGGGTTTTGGGGGTTTTTTTGGTTCAATTTGGCATCATGTTGTTGTTCGAGTTGGAAATCTTAGAACAGGGATTATCTAGACATAAAATGGAAATGTCATTCTAGGTTGTATTAAGAAAGGCATAAAGGTCAAGGACAATGTAAAAAGTTTGGGGATTATAGGTAGTTTTGTGTCCTGGAACTAGGGTTGGTGGAAGAATAGATTAGCGGGATAGAGAGAGAGAGAGACAAGTTGATGAAGTACCTCATATAAGATGCTAAAAATTTTGTATTTTATCCTGAAGGTTAATGGAAAGATGGTGAAAAGCATTAGAAAGGTTGAACCCCTGACTGCCATGTGAAAGAAAAATGGTGTGGGAGAAAAGAGACTAGAGGCAGGGCAAAGAGGAGCTCTTGCAGTAATCCAGGAGAGAGGATAGTTAGGGAGCAAAACTGAAAATATCTGGTGACCAATTAGCCTTTCATGTTTAGGGTAAAGGTAGTTGAGAAAAGTGTAGGGGACTTTATAAATTTCAAAAGTTTGGACCCTTAGATGGATGATGCTGGACTTTATAAATTTCAAAAGTTTGGACCCTTAGATGGATGATGCTGTTCTTCATCTTGGAGAAGAAATACCAAATGGGCAGTTTTTCCTGGAGCAGGGGTGGGGAGATAGAAATGAGTTAGTGAGTGAATGTTGAATTTAAGGAGCCCTAGATGCAATTAGGAATATTTAGTAGGCAGCTGATTAAATGGACTTGGAGCTCAGAAATAAAGTATGGGCTAGGGAATTAGAGTTAATCAACTAATCAACAGAATATCAACTAAGTAACTAATTGAATTATTTAACTAAATGATAGTGGAAGCCATGGCTATGCCATTTAATAGTTACTGAGCACTTACTGTGTGCCAGGTACTTCCCATGTCTGAACTCATTTATTCTTCCTATGATCGTGTGAAGTAGACACGATTATTAGTTCTACTTTATAAATGAGGAAATCTCAGAGACTTTAGGTGATCTGCCTAAGATCTCATGCACACACACAGCCAGAAAGTGGCAAGAGCCTGGAAAGTGCTTCTAGTGTCTAAGCTCTTCACCATTGTGCCTCTCAGAATGGATTGTACAGTGAGAAGAGACTAGTGCTAAGATCAGAATCTTAGAAAGCATTGGCATTTAAGGGGTAAGCAGAGAATAAGAAGTAGTGGGAAAATTAAAAGAGTATTGTCTGGAAGTCAAAGGAAAAGCCTTTCAGGAAGGATGGAGGTGAGTGGAAGGACTGTGGTGACAGCCGTTTTACGGAAGCCACACATACACACCCCAACATGGAGATATGTAGAGAAATGGGAAGACCAGAAAAACCAGAAACAATTACCAACACTGACAGAGATTGAGTCTCTGATCTCCATTTTACTGGAGCAGGAAAAAGTGACAGGGAATTCAAGAAAAGAGATGAGAGGCATACCTGTAATTGACTCCACATTTCCTTTGCATATTTATAAATAACTCTCCTGTGATACTTATTAAATAAAGATTATGCCACAGATAGGGTTAATTTATTTGTATGACCTTACATGTGTAGAAATATGTGAGTGTAAGAATGAAAATGGGGACTAGTCGGCCTTCACTTCATCATAAGAGGTATCTATCTTGTTTACTCAATGTTAGTCGAGACCAGAAGTATGGTGTCAATACAAATGGACTTTCCTGTAGATGAGTTTTCTCTTTTCCCCTTGTTTTACTCTTATTTTGCCCATGTATCTGATTCTCTTTTGTCTCCTTTATTGCACTGCTCATTTTGTTTCCTGTATTTAATTCACAGCTGTTCAAAATAGTGGATTCATTTTTGTATTCAGCAGTTTTCAAATCTGTATGCCTGGCATTGTGTTTCTTGCATGCCTGCTTCAAGTGGTACACCATAGCTTTTGGTAACTACCAGTGCCTCTTGATTCTGTTCCTAGTTGCTTAGGAAAAATTACCCCTGAAAAGCCCACTTGGATCTTGGTTTCTTAGTCCCTTGTTGTGTGCCAAGCATTTACTTATTACTAGCTGGACTTTCTATCATTTCCAGAGAGAATTGTTGAACATTGCTAAATTTAAAAAGCAGCCACTGCTAGTTATCTTGATGTCTATTACACAAAGTTGCCTATTTGAGAAGCAGTTGAATTGCAAACACCTGCAATGGCAGAAGTTGCCCTGATGACTTTCAATTTGGGGCTCAAATCTAAAACCACTATTTGTTTTCTTGTATATGGAAATTTAGGCATTTTGTTTTGTTTTCTCTGCTGATGGCCGAATACTAAGACCTCTTGTTGAACCCTGGTTTATGTTGCTCTGGAGACCATCTGTCTCTTTGAGACAGCCTCTGGAGTCTCCAAAAGTAAACCTTTTATATAAGGTAGGTAAGGCCATTCAGACATACTGTCCAGATTTCTAGAAAATATGTCCTACTACACTTTTATGTGATACTCTCCTTACATATATGTGTGCGTGTTTTATTTATATAGATATATGTTATCATTCTTATGTCTAACCACATTTGTTAGAAGTAGGAAATCCCCACAAACTGGTGACAGAGCTAATTCATGAGTAAAGAAACATTTGATCTAGAACTTAAGCTATTATGTTGAAAGTATTGGTTTTAACTTGAAAAGCGAGTTGATTCATATTTCCTAAAAACCAAACAATAACATAAAATCCTTCCAATCAGGTCAAGTCTCAGGAGATGTTATAGATATAATTTTAGACATCTGACATCTTAAAGTTGTGGGAAAAAAAATGAGAACACATAAATCCTCTCCCTGCTTTCCACCTGGGAGCTCATGCATATGACCTGATTTAAAATCTGTGGCTCCTGTGTACCCTAATTGACCCCTTTCTCTCATTTCCCTCAGGCTTAAGTCCTTCTGGAGTCACTGAGAGTGGCAGTGTGGGGAGAACCAGCAGCAGGTTTCAACCTTCACGGGTTCCTCCCAGGAGAGAGGTAGGACCTGTTTTATAAGAGTATCCTTGACAAAAGGAGTTTTTAATCATTACGCTAATGGAAAACTAATTCACGGTATGTTTGTTGAAATAATAATGAGCTACAGACAAAATTACCTTTTCAAATTCCTTTACAATAAATTAAAGAGAAGCAATTAACCTGTTTTATTAACTTAATTATTTTTGAACTCAGTAAAAGAGTATTCTTTTTCATTAAAACTATTTAAAGTTTCCCTTAAGATTTCCTCTGAACTTGGAACATTTGTGCTGAGAATGGTTTTTGCTGTTGGGTTGAACAAGATAAAGTCTATTACCCACTAAAGTGAAACTTATGAAAACAGACTCCACTGAGGAGTCTCAAGCGAGGCCCTGAGGAGAGAGGAATTATCAAGGAGCTCTTTATGTAAGACGTTGAGCTGATGCGGCTCCCGCTACCAGATCAGAACTTTTCCTAGAGGCATTCATAATGGAACTCAGTTTCAAAGACATGATGTCCTTGGGAACTGCTAGATTTGCAGACAAGCAGCTCTGGCTATCCTGAGTATTACAATGGAGCCCTCTTGCCTGGAAACTTTTGGTCAGAATAGCAAACCCAAGACCTCTTTTACCTGGGCATAGAGAGCATGATGTACACTGGGAGTGCTGGACTTTTTCACAGCATTTATACACAGAGGTTATGGGGACCCTAAATAAAACGATGTTTAAATATGATAGAAATGAATTCAATAGAATGAACATCAGGCATGAAGTGTGGTAAGAAGAAAAGAAACTTGAAAATAACCCCTTTAATTTCCTGGAAGTCTAAAAGGGGCATTGGACTGAGAGTAAATAGAATCATAGCCCACATCTCAACAATAATTTTGAGGTTTGTTAGAAATGACCCACTTATCAAACCTAGAAAGATCAAAAGAGCTATGAATTGTGCCAACGTGTGTTCTTTTGTAAATTCTGAGTCATTGCCCTAAGCCTCACAAAGTGTTTTCACGGGTACAAGCAATATGGTTGGTTGGTTATGATAGCAATAACAGTGTTGATACCAGTAATAATAATGTCATTGCCCAGCGTGCTAAACACTTTAGAAATGTTGGCTTATTTCATGCAAGCAACATTCTTTCATGAGGCAATTTTTCAGATAGGGGAACTTAGACTTTAAAATATTAGGCAACTTTGCCAAAACTGTGAAGCTGAAACTGGAAAGCAAAATAGAACTATGCTCTTAGCCTATTGCCTCAGTGAATAGCAAAAGTAGGAGCGTGAGATTGGAGAATCTAAAATAACAATGCCATTCCAAAGGGCGCAGTGCATAATCTGAGCGTAAATAAACCACATAGATTCTCTGTGCCTCTTAGAGCCGCCACTCTCGTAATGTATCTCTTCCATTTTCTATTAGCACTTGACTTAAAACAGGTTTCCCTTAGACACCTATAAACTTGAATCCCATAGAGTTTTCTACAATGTCAGATATGGAAAATTGCCATAATGTCAGTCATGTGGATAGCGTTGCCAAGTTATTATAATTCTAGAAGTAAAACTGTAGGGCCCAGACACTCGGTAAATATTTGTTAAATGAATGAATGAGTTAATAAGTGGGCAAATAGATGAAATATTTGGATAGAGGGTGGGTTTGGGGGAACTAGTCACCATTCAATAATTATTTATTGAGTGTCTACTGTGCATTATGATTCATATTTAGTGTCACTGAGGATGTAGTTCAGCAGCTAGACAACAGTTTTCTCAAGGCCATCTCCAAAGTGCAGGCTACTAAATCCTACTATATGTCCTCAGTCTTCTCCTTTGTAAATAAAAGGCTTAATTGATGATTTATATGGCCCCTTCCATTTCCTACTTTCTAGGAGTGTATGACTCTCAATATCATTTTTTAAATAAAGTTTTAAATTTTAGAGTAGATTTAGACTTATGGAAAAAATTGCTTACAGAAACATCCTATATATGCCCAGTTTCTTTTATTATTTAATATCTTACCTTAATATGGTACATTTGTTATAATTAGTGAATCAATATGAGTATATTGTTAACTGAAGTCCATAATTTATTAACTTCCTTAGTTTTTATTAAGAAATTAGTTTCCTTTTTTTCTGTTCAAGTACTTCCTGCAGGATACCACATTACATATACTTGTCCTGTGTCCTTAGGCTTCTCTTGACTATGACAGTTTCTTACACTTTCCTTGGTTAGGTGTTTTATAGAATGTCCATCAGTTGAAATTTGTCTAATGATTAATCTTATGATTAAATTTGAATTATGTGTTTCTGGAAAAAAGACCCCACAATTAAAGTGCAATTTTCATCATAGAGTATGATGAAAGGGTACATTCTATAAACATGACTTTTCAATGATAATAGGAACCTTGATCACTGGCTCAAATGGTGTTTGTCAGGTTTCTTCATGATGGAGTTACTCTTTTCCTCTCCCTTCCATCCGGCACTTTTTGGAAAGAAGCCATTGTGCCCAGCTTACTCTTAGGGAGTAGAGGGTTATGCTCTACCTCCTTGAGGGCAGACTATCCACACAGTTCTTAAACAGTTCTTCTACATGTGAGATTTGTCTATTTTCCCTCATGATAAACTCATGGACATTTACTTTATACTTTGGATTATAATCCAATATTACTTTTAAAATGTTTTTGTGGCTCAAATTATTCCCATGTTAGCCATTGGGAGCTCTTTCAGTTGTCTCCTGTGTTTTGTTTTTGAAATATACCCTCATCAGGTTTATTTTTCTCAACATTTTCTTACTTCCTGGCACTATAGGATGCTCCAGGCTCATCTTGTATATTCCTGTCCCAATCCTAGAATCAGCCATTTCTCCAAAGAACCCTGGTTCCTTTTGTGTGAAAGTAGGTTAGAAAACAAGATCCAGGCACTTGGTGAGCTCGTTGCTACTGCTGTCTCATAACTTGTAGGCCCTCTCAGCTGACAGAGAAAGGAAGTATATTGATATATGTGTATACTAATCTGTGTATATGTACACATATCTATACATACAGTGTGTCCGTAAAGTCATGGTGCACTTTTGATCGTGTGACCGGTCAAAAGTGCACCATGACTTTACGGACACACTGTATTTCTCTGTGTAACCATTATATCTATATCAAGCTAAACATGAGTTTATACTGTCTCCAGTTCTAATCCATTGCTACATGAAATGTTCTACCCTCCTTTCCTTTCTTATCTGTAATTTCCCACTTCAACAGTAAGAAGCCTGTCTCCCACCATCTGTCATTTATTTAGTTGATCAATTCCTGTATACACAAATAACAGTATCAGAATTGCTAACTAACTCATATCCTGTAATAAGTAATCTTTTCACCTAGAGTACAGTGTTTATATACAGGGTTTTATAGACTTGATTTCCAAAGCTACTTAAGTCAGCACATTTCCCTCTACTACACTCTTCAATGATGTGCTTTCATTCATTTGTAATAGAATTAGATTGTTTTGTCACATTCTGCCTTCCGTCCTATGATACCCAACTTCTTAAATATATATACTTTTTTTTTTTACAGAGACAGAGAAAGTCAGAAAAAGGGATAGATAGGGACAGACAGACAGGAACGGAGAGAGATGAGAAGCATCAATCATTAGTTTTTCGTTGCATTGCGACACCATAGTTGTTCATTGATTGCTTTCTCACATGTGCCTTGACTACGGGTCTTCAGCAGACTGAGCAACCCCTTGCTGGAGTCAGCGACCTTGGGTCCAAGCTGGTGAGCTTTTGCTCAAGCCAGATGGGCCCGCGCTCAAGCTGGAGAGCTCGGGGTCTCGAACCTGGGTCTTCCACATCCCAGTCCGACGCTCTATCCACTGCGCCACTGCCTGGTCAGGCAAATATATATACTTTTTAATATTTTTTTGTGTGTGTGACAGAGAGAGGAACAGATAGGGACAGACAGACAGGAAGGAGAGAGATGAGAAGCATCACTTCTTTGTTGCAGCACCTTAGTTGTTCATTGATTGCTTTCTCATATGTGCCTTGATTGTGGGGGGGCTATAGCAAAGCAAGTTACCCCTTGCTCAAGCCAGTGACCTTGGGCTCAAGCCAGTGACCTTGGGCTTAAGCCAGAAATCTTGGGCTCAAGCCAGCGACCATGGAGTCATGTCTATGATCCCATCAAGCCAGAGACCTCCACACTCAAGCTGGTGAGCCCACCCTCAGGCTGAATGAGCCCACACTCAAGTCAGCAACCTCAAGGTTTTGAACCTGAGTCTTCCACATCCCAGTCCGATGCTCTATCCACTACACCACTGCCTGGTCAGGCAACATAAGTTTTCAAATAAGTTGATCAGTATCTGTTTAACATTTAGTTTTCAGGTTGATTATAATTGTCAATTTGTAATCATCTGGCTTTTATGTGGCTTCTCAAATATAGCTGTTTATAAAATATTTAACACTTTTGCATTATAACTCTGTTCAGAATCAGGGAGGTTTATTTTTATACATATGAAAGTATAAACAATGAACCCATAAATATTTTATGGAATAAGAGAACTTTAAATATAAGGTACTTTAGAAATATTTTAATTTAATATTCTTTGAAATATAAGCAGACCTATGGTCTGCTGTGGCATTTCTTTTACATAGCAAACTGGGAAATGTATACATGTTAACTTAGCTGCAAACTTGTGCCTTTATTGCTCCCTCACTAATAAAACATATCAAAAATGACACGTTTGGAAATCCAAAAAAAAGTATTTGCAAGTTGAAGCAACAAATACAGCACAGTATTAGATTACTAAACCCAGCTCCCTTTATGTGTCTATATGACAGGACACAGGACATGCCACAACATAGTAAGAAATGGAAATAGAAAATAATTTCCCTAGATATTTTATCTCTAAACACATGATATATTTTACATCCAGTATAATCCTATTAAAACACAACTTGTTATTCCATAGGCTATGGGTATGTATTACAGTGGGAGGCAAATGTGTTGCTAGAAATCCGGAATATAACAATTGTGCCCCTCCTAAAAAATATGAATAAATAAAAGGCCTTTCTACAACAGTATCTTCTATCAAATGGCAAGTTTTAGTCTTTGTCTTTCATGTTAGTATTCCAAAGAGGCTCCTTCTTTGAAGATGAGCTAATAAAAATTTCTCCCACATTGCTACCACCTTACAGAATCTTCACTGTATTTTTACACAGTATTCAAGGAACTTGTGTTGATTGGTCCAGTAAGGCTGAGTATAAAACACCCAGGTATCAAGAAAACTTTAACAATGTATGTTATGTTTTATTTTGTATCTTAAGGTACTTGATGTAAAATATTTGAGAAAATGGAGAAGACCAAGTACCAAGGAGAATAAGAGGCTTAAGAATATCATACTTGTTCAATGTGTTTCTCCTCTCCATAGAAATTATGGTCTTTTTAATGTCCAAAAATTATTGAGCTTAATGCCATACTGGAAAATGCTAGGATTTTCTTCTCTGACCAGAAAGGTTCTGAGATTTCTCCATTAGAAACCTACTCACTGAGGGATGAGGATTGGCTTACCAAGAAGCCTGACAGTTTTAGGGCTTTTAGTTCAGTGGAAGGAATTCAGGAGACAATTCTTGGGAGTCTAATTCTCTCTGAAGGAGAGAATACCTTATGACATATTAGATGGGGGTTTCTGTAGATAGATAATGCCCCCTTTTTTTAAGAGTATATTTATTCATTTTTTTGAGAAAGAGGAGAGAGAGAGAGAGAGAGAGAGAGAGAAGAGGGACGGAACAGGAAGCATCAGCTCCCATATGTGCCTTAACTGGGTAAGCCCAGCATTGAACTGGCGACCTCAGCATCCCTGGTCGACGCTTTTATCCACTGCACTACCACAGGTCAGGCAATAGTGCCCCTTTTAATATACAAAATTATAAAAGAGAATAATCTACCTCTCTCTTTTTCATTGACTTCTTTATTTTAATTTTTCCATTGATTGGGGGTAGGGGAGTAGGGGAGAGAGAAGCATCCGCTCATTATTCCACTTAGTTGTTCCATTTAATTGCATACTTATTGGTTGCTTCTCTTTGTTGGTTGTGCCCTGCAGGGGATTGGATCATGACCTGGGCATACTGGGATGACACTTTGTCCACAGAGTCACCGGGCCAGGGACTCTTTTGTTGCCCTTCTTTTGCCTATATGACAGAGGGCCCTTCAGGTACTTAACTGCCTCTAATATAATAGAATCTCTTTCTATCCCATAAAACTTTGTAAGTGCTGTGTTCTATGTGCTTTGAGATTTTTTAGTTACCTCTCAAATCAAAAGAAATCTTATAAACAACTTAGACCAAATTATTCAGAACCAATGATTTTAAAGTATTTCAACCCAGAAACACTTGTGGTGATTTGAACTTCATGTCTATACCAAATTAAGCTTATGTAAGGCTAAGCATCCTTATGAAGGAAAGCGATCAAGATCCTTTCTCCTTCCCTTTTGAGATTTAACATAATTAGAACTTTCTGAATGGCTGTGATATCTCTGACAGAGGTCCCCTGGTAGCAAAAAATTGTAAAGTTCCCCCAAGAAAAAAGAAGGAGTCTTGTTCAGTGACTTAGGCTCAATACCAGCACCTTAAGGTTTGTTGGAGACAGCTTGTTCTAGATACAGTGTGTAGCTGTGGTCAGAAACCCAATTACACCTTGTCACCTGGGCAAAGCTATTATGTTTGGGGAACAGTGGCTTATTATGTTTGGGGAACATATTGTATGAGCATAATTCCAATAAATTGTCACCTTGGGAGTTCTTGTCCTCTGTGACACCCTGCTGCCTACACAGGACTCTGCAGCGGAAAGGACATCCCTAGGGCAGGACAGGGACTCACTGGAGCCTGTCAGACCAGTTTTCAACAGTGGCACCACGCAGAACTGATTAAAATCAGAGCTTTCAATTGACTAATCAGTTCCTTCCCTGTGATATTTGAAACAACACTGCTGCCTTTGGATTAAGTTTGTTCCCAGGATTCCTAGACAATTTGGGGAAGGGGAGTCTTTAAGAGGAAGATACTGAATTACTTCCAATACAGAGGAATGAGGGCATAATCAAGTAATTAGAAAAAATAAAGACAGATACTCAAATTCTGAGTCTAAAACTGATGGAAGTCATGCAGATTATATTTAATATTCATTGTGATTCTCCAAGAGTTGAAGTGTTTGTCAAATATGTTTAAGCACTGAACCTTTTTTATTTTTTAACTAAGCATTTTGAGGGACTAGATTCTAAGGAACACTTGGTGAAAAATGCTTTATGCTAGAATGGCAGAATTTTAGATACTAAGTCATGACAAAGGAGAAGTAAATTTGGGGCAGGATTTTTTTCCTGTTACCCACCATATGATTGCTTAACTATCTCTGAGTAGATGAGATCTTAGCTCTATGGAATTAATCTCAATGTTTTAATGACTAACTCAAGGAGGGCAGAGTGCACAGGAAAGGGTGCTGAAATCAGATACCAACTTTCTCTCTGGCTCCGTCTATCCTTTGCCTTTGAATGATGAGATGACCACCACCTGAAATCACTTAATGGTGCCATAAGTAAGAGTTGTTATCTATTTTATTCTGTTATATATCTTCAATGTCTAAAACTGTGCCTGGCACAGTTTAGGTGCTCAATAACTGTTTGCTGAATGAATGAATGAAATGAATGAATGAATGAATGAATGAATGGATGAATTAGCCTTCACTGTCTTGGCAAAGTTACTAAAAATGCAACATTGCCATTTCTTTTGCATAGTTTGTACTTTGCAGCTGCAGAACATATCCTTCTGAGGATTCAGGAAGTATGAGAACAGTAATGACATCTCATTTGTAAATCAAATGAAACCCATATTTGCCCAAGTCAGACCAACCTGGGATGAGGGACAGAGATTCAGTGAAGCCATTTCAAACCCCACCAGCTGAATCACTGCCACCAATTTCACATTACCCAACCTAAGGATGATATTTAACAACCTGTATGGAAATATAAGTTTTATAAATAAATGGAATCAGTCTATAAATAATCAGTATGTAAATAAAATATTTTCTTTCTATTCTCTAAACTACATGTCATGAAACTACTCACTGTGCAAAACAAGGTTAAAATGGTCATCAAATCACTCTAGTAATTTCTAAATCATTATTGAATTTTAGAAATTACTGGGGTGGTCTTATGTTTGGTAAGTGTTCATAAAGCTAAATGTGGCTTTTACCTAGCAGAATGCCCTCAAGTTCCATCTATGTTGTCACAAATGGCAGGATTTCCTTATTTTTTTATGGCTGAGTATTCCATTTATGAATATACCGCAACTTCTTTATCTCTTCATCCATTGATGGACACTTAGGTTGTTTCCATGTCTTGGCTATTGTAAATTATGCTGCTAGATGACTCTTCAACATAGTGTTTTTGTTTTCTTCAGCTAAATGTTCAGAAGTGGAATTGCTTCATCATATTGCCCACTTTAATTGGATTGTTTTTATTGCTACTGAGTTGTGTAATTTTTAAATGTATTTTAGATATTAACCCCTTATCAGATATATGATTTGCAAATATTTATCCCATTTTGTAAGTTGGCTTTTCATTTTGTTGATCATTTATTTTGCTGTGCAGCCTTTACATTTTGACACTCTTTCTGCCCTGGATTTTTTTTTTCTCAGTAGCTTGGCAGTTCAAGAAGAGGTCTCTGATCCCCAGTGGTTTCAAGGGAATTGTTCTCAACATACGAGGCATCAGAAGCAGCCAGCTGAGTGGGACCAAGGCATGAAGATGGAAAACTCCATAGGTGAATTTAATCTGTACTAAGGGTGGAGAACGCTTAGCTTTAGGGGTCTGTTTTGGGTCCAAAGCTAGTACTCAGTTTCCCCCTCCATTTATCAGGCCCACTGCTGGGTCTGCTGACACGCCTCAATGGGATTTCTTAGGAAATTCATATACAATCTGATTGTTAATCTGGGACTCCTGTTACTCTGTGAACCACTCTTATGAACAGTGATGCACAATTTCCTTTAGGTTAATTCCATAAGTTGCATTTAAAAAAAAAGATCTAACATCACAAGGAAACCACTTTTAGTTGCTCTATTTCCTGGAGCCTACAGCTGGCAAAATGCCTGGGACAAGATGTATTCAATTCAAGTCAAAGCAGAGCTGTGTTAGGAGAAACAGATGGCCCACCTAAGGTGAAAAATTGCTTTCTTGGGGGGAGAGGTAGCGTGGTTTATTCACCTCTTCCTCTAGGAAGGCGGGAATGTGTGGAGGCAAAATAAATAAAACATGTTACAAATGCATTCCAGCATTCCACAGAGGAACAGAATAATTGGTGCTGAGCAAGGCTACTGGAGGCATCTTTCTGCCTCCAGGCAGGCTGTGGGAACTTGTCACATGCATATTAAAATGCCCTCAGAACTTGAAAATCATTCCATTGGAGGAAGTAATAAGTAATAAGAACCAACACATAATTAAAAGGAGCAGCCATCAGTAATCCTCTCTGAGAGCTGGTAATGAGGAACTGAGAAGATTGGGATAGTTAAGATGAGCCATGTATAGGTTCAGGAAAATGACTGAATATAAAACAAAGCAGTGAGAATTGTATTGGGTTTCATCTGAAGCAGTGGTTCCTAACCTGGGTTCTATGGAACCCTAGGGGCTCGATGAGTCAGTCTCAGGGGTTCAGAGAAGCTTCTGCCGCGGAGGCCAGAATAAAGTAATACCGTAATTTGTTGTGAGTTCATGCACTTTGTTGGTTTTGTTCTTTGAGCAAGGTGATGTTCATGCACGGCTCATTTTGTGCACCAGTAAAAAAACATATACCTATGTCTTGAATTTGGAAAAAAAATCATATTTTATTTATCACTAAAGAAGGGTTTGGTGAATGCGCATATGAAACTGGTGGGTTCGGTACCTCAAAAAGGGTTAAGAACCACTGATCTGAAGAAAACTTAATTAACGTGGTTGGGGGCATAGTAGGTAGGTAATTTGCATTTGTTTAGAGGAGGGGAGACAAGGCAGTGAGAATTTGTTGCTGATTGCCTAACACTTTCCAGAGGAGAGAGACCTTTTCTTGGAAGTCACTGGTATATAGATCACCTGTAAACGTATTCTACTCAGAAGGCTTTCCAGGACCTGAATGAAACACCCTTTAAGTTTATCCAGCTTTTTTGTTCCCAATATTTGTTCAACCAGTAATATTCTGATGGTGAATTTGGTCTCCCAGCTGATCTGATAATGGCAGGAGGACTGAAGTCACTGGAAAGTTATTATACACCTGTTACAAATAAATGCATTTGTCTTCTGTTTCATATGTCAATTTTTTTAGGGTTTGGTTAGTGTAGGTTAGCCTGCAAACTAATTGCACAGTGGTGCAGACAAAATTCCACTCTTTGAACCTGGACAGCTGAGTACCAGTTCCCCAGAATACTGTGACCATTCCTCCATATTGCCATCCTGTGAGGCTCCACCCAAGCAGCCCTGGGCCTGCTTCCCTGACGTCTGTGTCTTTCTTTAAATTCAACACAAACCATCCCCAAAAGTCACCCCCACTTACTTGCTTTGTAAAAATCAGCCCAAGGTAATTCTCAGTTATCTTCTCTATAACGCATTCTAGTGTCTCATAGCCCTGAAACTTAGGAAACATATTGCATTATTGTGTGATCATACTGTGACTTCGCCAAGTAACAAATTTACAGCTTCTTGTGGCCCTTGCTGCCCTCTTTTTCTTGAGAAGGTGGGCCATGGTGAGACCACATGATGGTGTATCAAGGGTCCTTCAGTAAGGGGTCAGAAAGGAACGCTTGCACTACTAAACACAATTTGTACCCAGACCCATTTGGACCTCTTGGTCAAGTAGCATGAAAGTACAAGTGATTTGAGTTAAATGAAGAAAGGGTACAGTGTTCTCATCCGCAAGGACAGAAGTAGAGCGGTACTTTTTTCTGTCAGCTCTGCTCACAGTAGCCCAATTCCGCCCATCAGAGAAAATATATTCTTTTATGATTTCCTCTGGCATTTTCATTCCTGACTGTTATAAAGGTGGAGCACCATCTGTTTCTCTTGCTTAGTTGTTTCCTTCCTAGGGAGTCAATGGTTGACACCCATTGGTGGATAGATACTGCACACTTGTTTGCAGTAGGATGTTTGTCATTGGTCTTTTGGTGACTAATAGTTTTTGCCCACCTCCAGGATTAGATGAAAAGAGCAATGACCCAACTGTGGAAATGATTTCCTAGCCTCAGAAATTGCCCTGTGTTTCTTGAAAAGGGCAAACTATCTTCTCTTTAAATAAAAAATAGAAAAATTAATGTGACATATGAATTTCTTCTTTGTCCAAGTTGGAAAATTGGCAAAAGGACTGCTAATGATAACTCTTGTAAAAATTATCTCAAAATAGTCATTCCATGAATAAAATAAGAGCTACGTCCCCTGCAACTGAGGCTTATAAAAGCTTTGTGAGATGGCAAAGTGGGGCTTGCAATTCAGTATGTTTATTGCTCTCTGGGGCTGTGACTAATCTCCTATGAAGCAAGGTTTAGGTTGAGTGGAGATTGAGTAATGAGGACAGAGATGTATTGTGTAATTCCTTCTTCCCCTTATTGTGGACCAGTGAATGTCATGTCATGTCTCAAGCTATAGGCCAGCTTAATAGATTTAATTTTTTAGTATCTCACATTATGATAGTTCAACATTTCTTGCAAAAAGTGGCCATAGATAACAAAAGCCATTATATGTTGAATTTGTCTGACAGATTCACATATTTTCATACTGATAGCCTTTTCTTTAAAGGAAAAGAGAACTGACATGTACTGATTACTTACTCAATAGCCATACTAACTTTATTTCTCATGGCAAGTCTGTGAGATGTTATTTCCCTGAGGTTACGGATAAGATTGAGACTCAGAGACATTAAGTAACTTGCTCAAGACAATAAGGGTATACCTTAGAACAACATAAATATGCTTTCTTCTGGTCAGGTTAATACAGAAGTGAGGTGATAATACTATAGAGCTGGATTTTAGGATTTAAATCTTGACCTGTTGAATTCCAAAGTCACTGCTCTTTCTGCTGTACCATGTAACAACATTGCCACATTAACTTACAAGAGACTAGAGAAATATCATGGGATTTCTTTCTGCTTTTTTAGTTTTGCTGTTATGTATTTTGTTCCATTTTATAAATTGTGGTAAAAACACACATAACATCTAACTTACTACCTTTACCATCTTTAAGGGTACAGTTCATAGTTTTAAATACATTCATAATGTTGTGCAACCATCACCACCATCTATCTTCATAAATATTTTCATCTTAAAAAACTAGAACTCTATTCCTATTAAACAATAACTGCTCATTCCTCCTTCCCGCTAGTCCCTGGAAACTAGCATTCTACTTTCTGTCTATGAATTTGACTACTCTAAGTACCTCATAATAAGTAGAAGTATACAGTATTTGTATTATTGTGACTGCCTTATTTTACCATAATCTCCTCAAGGATCATGCATGTAGAGTACATTGTCAATTTTTCTCATTTTTAAGGCTAAATAATGTTCCAAGCATGTATATATCACATTTTGCTTATCAGTTTATTTGTCAGTGGACATTTGGGTTGCTTCCATGTTTTATCTATTGTGAATAATGCTGTCATGAACACAGGTATATAAATATCTCTTTGAGATCCTGATTTCAATTCTTTTGGGTATATACCCCAAAGTAGAATTGCTAGATCATATGGTAATTAAATTTTTAATTTTTTGAACAAGCTCCATTATTGTTTTCTATAGCAGCACTACCATTTTACATTCCCACCAACAGTACACCAGGGTACCAGTTTTTCTACATCCTTGCCAGTTTTGATTTTTATTTTGATTTTTTGACAGTAGCCATCTTAATGGGTGTGTTTTTTGTTTTGTTTTGTTTTTACAGGGACAGAGAAGAGAGAGTCAGAGAGAGGGATAGATAGGGACAGACAGACAGAAATGGAGAGAGGTGAGAAGCATCAATCATTAGTTTTTCATTGCCGTTGCAACACCTTAGTTGTTCATTGATTGCTTTCTCACGTGTGCTTTGACTGTGGGCCTTCAGCAGACCGAGTAACCCCTTGCTGGAGCCAACGACCTTGGGTCCAAGTTGGCAAGCTTTTGCTCAAGCCAGATGGGCCCGCGCTCAAGCTGGTGACCTTGGAGTCTTGAACCTGGGTCTTCCACATCCCAATCTGACACTCTATCCACTGAGCCACTGCCTGGTCAGGCTTAATAGGTGTGTGTTTAATTGTTTTATTTTAAATGTGCAGTTTCCTGTATGATTAGTGACATTGAAAATCTTTTCATGTACTTATTGGCCATTTGTATGTCTCCTTTGAAGAAATGTCTATTCAAATCCTTTGCCCATTTTTGATTGGGTTGTTTGTTTTTATGTTGTTGAATTTTAGGAGTTTACCATATGTTGTGCATATTAATCGAGATATTAGATATATGTATATGATTTGCAAATATTCTCTCCCATTCTATGGGTTGCCTTTTTACTCTGATTGTGTTTTTTGACACATGTAGAAGACAAAAAGTTTAGTTATGAACCATTATTACAATAGTTACTGGCTTTTATAATTTTCTATGTATTTACCTGTATTGAAATCTTTATTTCTTTATACAGCTTTGTTTACTGTTATAGCTTTGTGTATTCCTTTATTTCTACCTTACAGGACACCTATGAGCATTTCTTGCAGGGCAGGTTCTTGCAGTGGTAGCTAACTCCCTCAAATTTAGTTTATCTTGGATGGCTTAAATTCTTCCTCACTTTGAAGGAACGGCTTTGCTAGACATAGCATTCTTAGTTGACAAGATTTTTCTTTAATCGCTTTGACACTATCAGCCCACTGCTTTCTAGCCTCCAAAATTTCTAATGGAAAAATCTGTTGATAATCTTATTGAATATCCTTTCGATTATTTGCTTCTCTCTTGCTGCTTTTAAGATTTTATCTGTTTTTGGCTTTTGAATGTTTCATTATAATGTGTCTTGCTGTGGGTCTCTGAACTTAACTAATTTGGAGTTTGTCGAGCCTCTTGTATGTTTATATATATATCTTTCATCAAGTTTGAGAGCTTTACAACATTTTTTTATTCAAATATTCTGTCTGCCCCTTTCTCTCTCTTTCTCCTTCTGGGACTCTCACAATGTGTATGTTGGTCTATTTGTTGTATCCCACAGATCTTTAAGGTCTCTTCACTTTCTTCAATCATTTTTCTTTCTGTTTCTCAGACTCACTAATTTTCATTGTCCTTTCTTCAAGTTTGCTGATATTTTTCTTTTGCCTGCTCACATCTGCCTTTGAATTCCTCTAAAGAATTTTTTTACTTTAGTTATTGTTACTTTTCAGTTATTCAGTTATAATTCAGCTCCAGAATTTCTCTGTTTCTTTTTTATTTTTAGGTTTTCTGTCTCTTTATTAATGTTTCCATTTTATTTTTACATTGTTTTCCTGATTTTTTCCCACATCTTCCTCTAATTCTTTATGACAGGTATTTTATTTTATTTTATTTATTTATTTACAGGGACAGAGAGAGAGTCAGAGAAAGGGATAGATAGGGACAGACAGGAATGAAGAGAGGTGAGAAGCATCAATCATTAGTTTGCCGACTCGACACCTTAGTTGTTCATTGATCGCTTTCTCACACGTGCCTTGACTGTGGGCCTTCAGCAGACCAAGCAACCCCTTGCTGGAGACAGCAACCTTGAGTCCAAGCTTGGCAAGCTTTTGCTCAAGCCAGATGGGCCTGCACTCAAGCTGGCGAGCTTGGGGTCTTGAATCTGGGTCTTCCGCATCCGAGTCCAACGCTCTATCCACTGCGCCACCGCCTGGTCAGGCTATGACAGGTATTTTAAAGTCTTTGTCTAAATAGTTCTGCTACCAAATCATTTTTAGGAACAGTTTTTATTGATTCTTTTTGAATACACCAAACATTCCTGTTTCTTTTTCTTTTTCCTTGTGAAAGATAAGCATTTGAATCTAATAATATGATAGCTCTAGAAATCAAGTTTTTTCCTCCTTTCCAGGATTTGTTGTTTTTGTTATTGTGGGTTTTTTTTTTTTTTTTTTTTTTATTGTGTAAGCTGTCTCTGTGCCAAGGGTCATCCTCAGGTGTAAGCTCAAGATCTTCTCTGGTCTTTTCTGAGCCTTTCCCTGGGCATGCCCAGTGACTTTCTAATATAACCCATATATGCAGTTTTGTTTTTTTTTTAATGTTCTAGTTTTTAATGTCTGACTACCCAAAAGGGAAAAAGAAAAATGAAGGGAGTAAAAAAAGGGGGAAAAACGGTCATAGGCCCTTTAAATCTTGTGGTTGTCACTTAAGCCAGTGGGGGTGGGGCTTCCATAAGGGAGAAATGGACAACAACAGCAGTTACCTACCTCATTGTCTTCACATGTGTGTTCAGAGAACAGATCCCTGATATTTGCGGGACAGAGTCCTTTTTGCCCTCCGGGGCTCCTGCAAGGTATATGCAAGCTGCTCCAGCAATATATGTACAGCTGCCAGCCTCATGGCTGGGCTTGGGGAATGGGTTGCTGCTACCGTGCTGAGAGCTGATACTGACAAAAGTTAACTGTCCAAGTCTTCCCCTGGAAGTTGCAAGCCTTCAATAAACTGTCCAGGGTTCTAAAGTAATTACATCAGACAGACCCTGACAGTGCAATTGTTGTCTAGTAAGGGAGACAGATTCTTAGTGCTTCCTACTCAGCCATCTTTCCAGAATCCTCCAGGATGTTTAAAAATGATTTTATTTTAGAGCAGTTTTAGGTTCACAGCGAAATTGAGCAAAAGTTACAAAGAATTCCCATATACCCCTGCCCCCACACATGCATAACCTTTCCCATTATCAACAGAAAAATGCCTCAGGGATTTTAAACTACCACCAGTAATATCATGTGTAAAAGAAAACCAAAACCATTTTATTTTTTGAGAAATGACCAAATGTCATATTGGATCATTTCAATGTTCTGCACAGCAGGCAAAGTCAGAGGGCAAGTATGGCCCTGTTAGGACCTACATTTTGTACACCAGAGAATGGTTTCAGAACCTAAGAGGGCAGAAACACACATGGTTTCTTCTCTATGTATATAAGTGCAGAAATAACAGCAATCCTGCCATTCCAAAGTCATTTTGCCACTTTCTATCAGTGGCCCTAACATTTTTCTAGTTATGCAAGTCATCTCTCATAATGACTTATCTTACCTGAAGCCTCTTTATGTAAATGGTTGCAAAGTTCTAGGGATTCTGTCTCTGTAACATCTCATTGTTTCTATGCTCACTCCCACTATTCTATTTTACCCTGTATGTGGACTCTGGTCTGTTGTGAGAGCCTCTTAAACAATTCTCTCCCTTGCCAGACACTCCCTGTTCCACTCATGTGGCTACTAGGTGTATCATCCTAAAGCACAGCTTCAAAGATCTCAGACTTCTGCTCAAAAAGAGGAAAGCTCCCAATTCCAAAGTCAAACCCTGCAAATTGTCTGGGGTTCCTGGACTCCTTGGGGTCACTAGAAGTCTGAGATTCTAGAATTAGAATGATTATTTTATGTTGTATTATATCATATACAAGTTATGTTTTATGACAATCTATAAGAAGAAAATAATCTAGAACTCTCCTGTTTTCAACACACACACACACACACACACACACACACACACACACACACACACACGCGCGCGCGCGCGCTCCTTATTCCTTTTCCTTTACATTGTTTTCTTGCGCCACCTGGTGTTAAAACTAAACAGTGGCTCTAGAGAAAAAATAACCCACTGAAAATACTTTTACCCCAAATTGAGGCTCTTTAGCACAGAAAAGGAAACTTAGAGATCATTTAGACAGCTGCCTCATTTTATAGATTAGTAGTTTATCCAGGACTTAGAGGAAACAATGATATTTTTGAATCCTAGGCTCCTCAATTTTCTAACATATCCCGATAGCCTCTTAAGTAAGCCTGCAGAAGAATTGAGCCAGAGTGGTACCCCTTTTGGAAGAAGACAAAAAAATGAAACTAACATTTAGTGATCCCTTATTATAAGCCATTATTATTGTGTTAAATTTACAAGTATCTCATTTATTCTTCACAGGTAGTTTGTTCTTATTTGTGTTTCACAAATTGACAAGTAAGATTCAGACAGGTTGGGTAACTCATTAAAGTTACCGAGTCTTATCCCTTCACAATTATTCAGTCCCTCCTTGTCCTTGCCATACTTTTGTGCATGGGTCAGATATATACTCCTTGCTGCAGTGATTTTGGGCTTGGCCAAATCAACTTTCTTTGGCAAATGAAATGTGAATGGATCTGATATGTGCCACACGTGAGCAAGGCTTTAAATTTTGTGGTTTGATGAGGCACACTTCATTCTAACCTCCTGCATGAGAACAACATGCCTTAGAGAGTGGTTATTCTTTCAATCCTGGTTCCTGGGATGAAATGACACATGGATCTGAGCTGAAGCCAGCTGAGCTGAGCCCCTGAGAATCACACCTGACCCACCGTCAACCTGTAGCCCTCATGAAATGTGAACAAAAAATTAGTTTTTTATGCCACTGAGAATTTGGGTTATGCTCTGGCAAAAGCTGACCAGTACAGGCTTTCAACAAATGTCTGACTCCAAAATCTCTCTGGGACCTCACTGTGAAAAAGAACCTTGCTCCCAGGATGATGTCTAACTAGGTTGAGAACCTGTGTGTTAGGTCTTCAGTTACTGATGTTCTCAATTCCTTCAAGTCTGTGCTTAGTTCTACTCTCTCACTTACAGTTAGTTATCTTGAGCATCTACTTTAATGCTATAGCCTACTTGTCCAGCTCTGCCTCCACAGTACTTTTCATTTCCTTTTTTTTTAGGTTAGAGGAGGGGCGATAGTGAGGCAGATTCCTGCATGTGCTAGAGCCTCATGGAGAGCATTGCTTTATCTTTTTAATATGTCACCCTTGCTTGAAATAAACATACTATTCTTGCCCTATACCAATTACTTTATTATTCTTTTGTCATCTATCTACCTCACATGTTCTCTCCATGAAACTGATTGACATTGTGTGTGACTTTAATGCTGATTAATTCTCTCTTCTAGGACCACAGAATTCTCATTAGACCAAATAAATTACTTTTCTTTTTTATGTTCCTCATTCCTTTCCAGAATCACTGTAATTAAAATAAGTTACCAAGTAGGACCTGACAGTCTTCCCTTTCATTTATTCATTCACCATGTATTTCTAAAACATTTACTAAGGGTCATTGTATCGTATGAGAATGAAAAAGTGTTTTATCTATTATGGCATCGACCGTGATCCACCTGGCAACCCTGTCTAAAGCTGATGCTGGAATACTGAGCTATTTTTAGTGCGTGAGGGTCATGCTGGGACCAATATCCTCAGTGCCTGGGGGCATGCTTGAACCAATCAAACCACTGGCTACAGAAAGGGAAGAAGGAGAGAAGGGGGAGAGGGAGAAGTAGAGAAGTAGATGGTCACTTCTCTTGTGTGTCCTGACCAGGAATCAAAACTGGGATGTCCATATGCAGGGCCGACCTCTATCTACTGAGCTTCTGGCTAGAACCTTGATTTCTTTTACTTTGATTTACTTTTTTCTCTTTTTAAAAGCATTTATTACCTTCCAATATACTATACAATTAACATTTATAATTCATATAGTTCAAATGTCTCTCCAGATGAATTTTAAGAAGCAAGATATTTTCTTTTTTGGTCTGTTTTGTTTACTGTCATCCCTTAAACAGTGTCTAGCACATCGTAGGTGCTAAAAAGTTTTTGTTAAATGAATGAATGAAAATATGAAAACACTTCTAAAATGGTAACTGTTGTGTTTTAATAACATGACCAGTAGAGGTCATAGATGAGTTCTTTAAATATCTTGGACCTTCAATGACTTTATGTCTGTGTTTATACAATGATCTGTTCACTCTGGATGTGTCAGGAATTCATGTAGATGGTCACATGATCAGCTCGGTGGTGGCAGTTGGCATAGATCACGAGAATCGCTGAAAGGTAAAAATTGATGATGGCTCAGATTGGCTTCTCCTCCCTATATAACCTCATCTTGGGAGCTAAGCCAAAAATAAATAAATAAATAAATAAAAGTCAAAGAGAAATAGAAAATAGGATGCAAGATAGGGCAAAAATTATTGGCTTTAATGTTGTAACTACTTCTATAAATTTATAAATTGCGTATAAATAAAAATTAAGTTCAGTCAAAGCACCAGAAAAGATAGTAAATGCTTATTTTTAATCGCAAAACTATTTGCCGGGGTTAACAAAGCAACCTCCTAAAAGTGTGTGTATGTGTATGTGTGTTTACAGATACAGTCTTGTACTGTTATGACACTTTACTGACCTTTTCCTGCCTTCTTTTACAACAAAAGAAAAAATGGCAAGCCAAAAATCACAAGCCATAATTCTGCCTGACTGTGGTTTATTCACTCTGGATCAACAGCTCATGCCTGAGTGTCATGGTATATCACTAAATACAGGGAGGGTGTAAAGGAACGCTGACACTAGATTAGAAGCAAATAATTTTCTTTAGATTGAATATAGGCTTTGATTGATTGATTGATTCATTTAAGCATAAAAATTTGAGCAGAAAAGAAATTTAACTTTATTGATTGCCTCCCATGCGTCAGGCACTGAGATAAGTAAATTTACATGTTATCTCAGTCACTCCCTGAAGTGAACAATATCAAAGATAACACCTAGCACTTAGTAGATGCTAAATAATCACTGAATAAATGAATGAGTGAGTAAATAACTGTTAAGAAAAGGATCTGCTTCTTTGTTCTGAGAGGGTTGATTTTATTTCCTTGATAGAACTAAATTTAATTTAAACCTGAAATGTGGGTACATATATGTTCAGTGTTCTTTATTTCATATGTCCATTTACGGGGCACTAAAAAATATTCATAGAAAATGTTTTTAGTCACCAGACACTGGAAGGTAGGCATGGATAGAGAGCTGAGTTGATGTTAATTCTGGTCCTGCTATGAAACTGACCTTTTCTTCACATTCTGTACAATGAAAAATAACAATTACATAATTCCTACCTTTTCTACTTTACATGAGATGCCATATCTGAAATGTTTGGAGTGATTAAATAGGAAAGTTAGGCAATAATTGGTGGGCTAATAAAATGTTTTCCTGTGATGCCCCTTGGGGAGGGAAAGTGACTGAGTCACAAACTCCATCCTGTTACACATGTTGCTCCGGTTGTTTTTGTGTGAACTAGTGGATTTACAGACTGGAGAACTCCAATATGTTGGACTATATAATTAGGGGATATTTCAAAATGAATATGAAGCTATAAAATATCCCCTAATTTTTGTGAGCAGTATATTAGCAGTGATGATTTCCTTGAGCTTTGTGTTGGTAAAGAGCTAGATAACATAGTTTTATTCTTGTACAAAGCCTGTAGCCAGATAAATGTAAGGGTAGATGCTCTTATGTGCTAATATGAAAGAGAATACGCAAACTACTCAAAAATACTTTTAGTGTGGAACACGTTGGACAGGAGAATGGGGAAGGGCAGACATTGGAATAGCTCCCTCTATGAATTTATAATGGTTTATTTTCACTCCAACAGGAGTAAAATATGACTTCTTTCTTCCTCTTTCTCTTTTCCTCCTTTATTGCACTTAGACTTTAGTTAACTATTAGGCATGTTATATATTCACTGCAAGCAAAGTCACCACACAGAATGTAAAGATGCCAAATGTTCATGAACAAATTAGAGGTTCTTAGTCAAATCCAAACAAATACATACCTGATAATAGCTTTGGCTGAAATATATTTTTATATTTTATAGCATGTTCACATTTGCCAGTGGTTAGCAAAGATTAAGCCTGCCAAACCTTAATGTGGTACAAATGCCATGTTCAAGGCAAAGTAAGTGGACTATTACAGGATCTGGCAAATCAAAAGCATTATCAACAGCTGTGGTTTCCAAATGCTTTGTGAGACTGAATAATAAAGCACATGTGCATTTAGAGTCAGCATTAATTCTCCCATTAATTTTAAAATATAATTTATGATCACTAGTAGTTTCAGATAGTTTTATGGTTACAATCAACTTCTGATTAGATGTGATAATGGCCAGAAGACAAAAATTGATCAAGTTCCTAATTGATTAGTCAAGAATTTATTGAGAGACTAGTATGTTCAGAGTCATACAAATGGTGCTAATTGTGGCCAATGACTTCACACCTCTCCCCATTCATACTTTTGCTGGGATTGCCATGAGTACAAGTGTTCATTTGAATTTTACCTGTTTCTATTAATCACCGTTAGAGGACATGTCTTCTAAAGGTCAAGAAGAAGACGAGTTGTCATAGGGATAATGAAGAAAAACAGTGATTCTAAACTGTTAAATAATTGACCTCTATCTAGTTGGATTCTATATATGGTTTCAACTATCTGATATAAAAAACCATTTGAAAAGTTACAGATTGACATTTTGACATCAAGTCACTTGAATTGAGAAGTTTCATCATAAATATGACCATATATGACACAATTATTTATCAACATCTTGGCTTTTTATTTTATATTTTAAAAGTTAAATCCACTCATTATAATTACAACTCTGTACAATGAATTAAAAATTGCCTGTCAGAGATTATCTATAGTCTAGATTAACTTCATAGGGCCAGAATTTTCTATATTATGTAGAACAGGCTCAGAGGATCCTGTTTCTCCTTTGGTACTACCTGTGAGTAGACCCAAGTGATCTTGGTTTACTTCACAAAGAAATTTAGAAGAAATGCCATAAACCTCAGGACTAGTTGGAAAAAATCTGAATTATTAAAATACTAATTATGACTATCTTTTATAAAAGTGACTTTATTAATTTCAAATATTTTTAACAACACACTTGATAATCACCAAGTTGATATAATCACCAATACCGGTATTGTTACCTAGTAGCGCTTGCCAAAGTTTTTAATGCAAAGATAAGACTTGATCCAAGCATTGCAAATCTAAGTTTCTACATGGTCTAGATTTCCAAGTCATTGTTATTCTCCTAGAGGTCAACAACCTAACTGGATGCACCCATTTTTTTTTTTATTATTGAAATGCAACCATGTTCCCAAGAAAAGTTGTTTAACATTTTTAGTACTTTAACCATTCTTTCCTAATTAGTGTAGCATGTTAATTTACATAGTTGATAAAGAAAATGTTTGCTAACAAAGGTAAACTTTAGGCAGTCTGGGGAAGTTATTCTAAATTTGAAATTTAGTTCAAATTATTAACAAGAAAACCTTATATTTATATTCTCCTTTAATATGAATAAATATTTTCACATAGTATAATTCTCTTTATTTCTCTTTTAAAAGACTTTGCTTATAATATTTTTCTGTGAATATAATCCCTCTGATGAAAACTTAACAATCAGTTTATAATGAGAGAGACCCTTGGTAAAGAACTTGAACAGCCTGACCAGGCGGTGGCGCAGTGGATAGAGCATCAGGCTGGGATGCGGAAGACCCAGGTTCGAGACTCCAAGGTCACCAGCTTGAGTGCGGGCCCATTTGGCTTGAGCAAAAGCTCACCAGCTTGGACCCAAGGTCGCTGGCTCCAGCAAGGGGTAGCTCGGTCTGCTGAAGGCCCACGGTCAGGGCACATATGAGAAAGCAATCAATGAACAACTATGGTGTCACGATGGCAACAGAAGGCTAATGATTGATGCTTCTCATCTCTCTCCATTCCTGTCTGTCTGTCCCTATCTATCCCTCTCTCTGACTCTCTGTCCCTGTTAAAGAAAAAAAAAGAACTTGAACAGACCACAAGAACTTTAGCTACCGGACCATAGCATAAACGACTTATTTAACTGTACTTAATGGTGTTCCATACTGTTAGCAGTTAGCCATTTGGTTTTATGTCTCATTTCTTAACAAAATAAAAATTGTATCTCTTTCTCTAAAAGTCAAAACAGTAATGTAAAGAGTCTAGAGTAACAATTCAGTCTACTACAAAGAGATATCTCCATTTTCTGTCAATACGTCACTAAAAAAATATTAGCTGCAGCTTCTACTAACCTACAGTAGCTTCACTAAAGCAAATAATGTAATGAAATGTGTGAGCTCATCATATTGAGAGATATTACAAACCAAAGTAGACAAGATGCTATCTAGAAACTGTCAGTCATCATCTGTTTATGCCAAATATCCAAGTTCCCATGACAATTATGAGAAAGAAAATTACATATACATATTACAACTTCTTAGCTGACAAGAATTTACTGCTGTGGAAATACTTTCAGTTCTGTAATGTCATTTGAAAATGTTAAGGCTGAGTAAACCCAGAAGTAAAAGTCTATTTTAAAGGGAAAAAAAATCAGAGTTATCGGTAAGTTGCCAATTTCATGACTACCATTTTGACTTACTTTTTTTGGTCTTAGGACATTTTCTTTTATTTTCCAAAAGATTTCTTCTTACTAATTAAGAGGGTTTAGCCATGAACTCATAAGGAAAAGCTATTCAAAAAGATTGCTTTTCTTGAGTTTTATTCAACAGCAAGGAATTTTCTGATTGTTTTAATTAGTAGCTGGCTTTCCAGCAGTTTTCCAATGCAGTAATACTATACCACTACACTTAATTTAAAAGACATCCATTTCTTTGTCTCTCACACACCTACTGGATCTCTTCATGTTCCTCCCCCTAAATTAAGTATAGTAGGCTACTGTATTTCCCAGCCTGTATAATTGCTGGTTCTGTTAGAGTTCTGCATCCTTTTAGTCTATTCATTCAAGGCCCACTGAGACTCAGGAGGGCTGGATTCAGAGCATTCATTCCTTGAACCAGTATGCCTCACCAATTTTCTTATCTTACATAAGCCTATCCAGTGCCAATCAACCTCTGGAATAAAAATATCAGCCCTATTTCTTCTCTTCTCTATTAATTTCTTTATTTTTTATTGATTTTAGTGGGAGAGGAAGGGGGAGAGAGAGAGCCCAGGGACTAAACTGGCAACCTCTGTGCTTTGGCACGATGCTCCAACCAACCAGGCTATCCGGCCAGGGCCTGTTTCTTCTCTTCATACTTGCTGCATTCCCCAGCCCCTGCACCTTCTCCAGGGACCTAAGAGGGTATTTCACAATTGCTATAATAAAAATAATAGGTAATATTTATTGATACAGGTAACATTTAAGAACAAGATTCCTTCCTTAGGCGTAGCTGTCAACACTCCTGCTGCCACTTCTATGCCATCATTCCCATGCTACTGGGGGTTGGGGCCTCAAGTTAAAAGTTCCCCTGAACTAGTAATGTCAGATTTAACCAATAAAAATACCGGAAACCCAGTTAAATTTGAATTACAGATAAACAATAGAAAAAAGATTAGTGTAAGTATGTCCCAAATATTTCATAAAAGGTACCTACATTTAAAAAAACATTGGTTGTTTTTCTGACATACAAACTTAATTGGGCTTTCTGTAGTTTATCTGACAACCCTATCTGTGAGCCTTCCTGTGCCGCCGGAGAGAGTGAGCCACAACTCCGATGTCCTCCACTTTCCACAACCATTCTGATGTTTGAGGTTGGGCCCCGGAAATGGGGCAGAGAACAAAAGGAATGATGTCTGGCTTTCTCTTCTCCTTTCTTCCCCCACTTCTTGGACTTTAACCTTCTTCTTCTTCATATCTTCCTACTCCTGCTCTGGGTATGCTTAAAACTTCATAATCTGTAGCTTTACTCATTCAAATTGCTAGCATGAATGAAATCATTGTAATTTCTCACACTGAGTAATAAAGAATAATCAGCACAGACCAGTCACATAAACATTTTGTGAAATATGAAGACAAAATGGAATGTATGTTTTCCCAGTTTCATAATGGGAATATAGAAGGTTCTACGTTGATTACGTAATACTTATTTTTCTTACAAGTTGCACTTGTTACAAGGAATGATTATAGTTATATCTTTATAAATTCAACTTTTGGCATGAATTCATATTTCAAATATCAACTATAAATGTAAGCATAATAAAAACTAATTATAGAGAAAAAAGTCTATGATCTTATTCAGTCAGTCCTCTTTAGAGGGTTTGCTGAAAAAAATCTGGTTTCAAGGATTACTATCTTACTGTTGACTTAGAAATCCTTTTTTGGATGTCAGCAACTAAATATTAAATCTTTAAATCATTTTGCATTCTTACTGCATTACTGTATCTCCTTCCCCATTCTTTGGCAGATGGATGTCTCTAGCTAAGACGGATACCAGGAAATGCAAAAGGGAAATGCCTATTGTTGTATTTGTGGGGAGAGAGATTTCATCCATTAAATTATACACATATTTTAGCTTATTGTTTGTCTTTTTCTTTTCTTCCCACCCCAATATAGAATATAATCTCCATGAGAACACAAACCTTGCCCTGGAAATAATACCTGGCACATAGTAGCCACCTAGTTACCGTATTTTTCACTTTATAATATGCACTTTTTCCCCAAAAAAAGTGAAGGGGAAAATGCCTGTGTGTTTTATGGAGCAAATGTTCTTTTTTTTTTAGCTGCTGCAGAGTGCTGTGCTGGTAAACATATGTAGAATGAGCGCCAACAGGAATATAATCATACCCGCCATGGCTGCGTGTGGAACCCCGGCATCTGCTGAGTGATCTCCTGGTTCTGGCTTCCACAGTTGCATGCAGCACAGGAGGGAAGGTGAGCAACATTGTGTGGGCGCATTCATCTGGCATCATCTAGGGAAGACCAGAAAGGTGCACTGCAGCGGTGGAGGGGTGCACTGCAGCTGCTGGAGCTCTGTGTGAAGTGCTGATGTCACTTGCTGCCCTATTACTGTTTGACCAGTTTAGAGCACATATTAGCAAAACCACACACACACACACACACAAAAAAAAAAAAACCCAAAAAAACCTAAAAAGAACTTTAAAGAAGTGAAGACTCATCTAGCTGTAATTCCTGGGGGTCTTACCAGCCAGTTGCAACCTCTTAACATTTCCATCAACAAACTGTTTCAAACTGTTTAAAGTCTTTATGCGAGAAGAGTGGATTACTGCCGGTAATCATGATCTGACACCAATTGGATGGATGAAGAGACCCACTGTCACTCAACTTTGTGAATGGGTGAGAACATCATGGCCGTCAGTGAAGAATGAAACCTGGTACGGTTATTCAAAAAAATGTGGCGTTAGCAATGCCTTAGATAGCACTGAAGATGGTAACATATATGAAAATAGCAAAGAAAGAGATAGCAATGATTGTGAGCAACTGAGCTTCTTAAATTCTGACACTAGCGATGATGAGTTTCTGGGGTTCCCGGACAAGTAGAAGAGTATCTGAACATTAAAGTCTCTTCTCATTTGTTAATAACAGTGCTAATGGTTGTTAATACTGCCGTTGAGTTTACATTGCTGAAATATTATTGTGGTATATTTTATTAAATATTTTAACACACCATTTGGTTAGGAATATTTTTTTCCTTATTTTCCTCCTTAAAACTCTAGGTGCGTCTTATGGTCAGGGGCGTCTTATGGAGCAAAAAATACAGTAATGTTCGCAGGATGAATGAACAAGCTCTCATTTTACAGTGAGGCAGATGAGAATTGGGAAGTTAATTCACCTGATTTGTGCTGCAGAGCTGGGCCTCATGTGTAGATCTCACTAACGGGGAAGCCCCCGCACTTCATTACTGCCTATTTCTGCCTGTCTCCTGTCTAGCAGTGTATCCAGCCCTCCTGGTATGCTTTTTCCTCTGGAAACTTTGGTCCCAACATGAAAAAAAAGTTTTCATTTTTGTTAGTTCAACAGAAAGACATCCCAACAATAGCAACAAAAAGTAAAGAGATCCTTTAAGGGAAACACACACAAAAAAATCTCAAAATCACAACACCATCATGTGTATAAAGTACTGCTTTTTGATCCTACAATACCCAACAAGCTCTGTTGTATTCCACAGAGCAGAGAGATGATCTGAGGGTCTGATACAAATGCCCCAATCTTGAGATAATGATTTCTTTGTCAGGGCCACAGGTAGCCTAGAAGATGCTTTTGTGTGGATTAGAAAAAGATGCACCTTTTGCTGACCAGGCACAGTGCAGCTCCATGACACACAGCTTGGTTGGGGGCTGAATGGGGGCAGGCTGAACTTCAGCCCCCATTCACCACCCTACCTACCCAAGCACCTTCATGTAGTGAATGAACAGTCCACAGCTCTGTAGGTAATGGCTCCTTTCATGGCATAGCTGGGTCTTGGACTAGTGTTTTGTTAAAAGTCAAGTCAGGAAATCTTTCTTACCTCCTAGGTATTTGTCTGGTTTTTTTGTTTGTTTGTTACCACCTGCTGTTTGGGAATCTTATTACCTCGCTCTAAACTTGAGCTGGGATACTCTCCCATAAAAATTACTCAAAGATTTCCTTGTATTCTCCATGTCCAACCTCAATCAGGCAAGCAAGCACAACATCTTTCAACTTCCTGAGCCCCTCCCACATGTCTGGTTTCACCTTTCCAATTCTCCAGGGATGTCCAGGGCAAGGGAACTGTGGCCTTTGGCCAAGTGAATAAATAACCTTGTTTTTCCCAGAACAGGTCAATTGCTCTACCTAACTCTTGAACTTTCCATGATAATTCACTCCCAAAACAGAGAAGTAGTCTTCAGAAAGCTTTCCTCAGAGTAAAGGATATAAAAATACCTTGTTTGTACAATTCTAGTATATTCTGTAGCCCATGTGCACTGTGTATGCTTTCTTAGACATATAAATAAAAATAACAACTTAAGTTTGGAGACAGCATAATATAGTGAAAAGCATACAGGCTTTAGAACAAAACAGATCTGTTAAGTGACAGTCCTACCACTGTCCCATATGACTAACCCATATGACTCTGGTTAAGGTTTTCAATGCTTCAGTATCCTTGTTTATAAAAAGAGAATAAGACTTAAATTGTAGAGTTGTGCATTGATTTTCTATGGCTGCGGAACAAAGTATGACAAACTGGGTGGCTTAAACAACAAAAATTTATTAGCTTACAGTTCTGGAGGCTGAACGTTTGAAATCAAGGTGTCGACAGGGTTGGTTTCTTCTGAGAGCTGTTGTTCCTTCTGAGGGCTGTGAGGCCTCTCTTTTTGGATTGTAGGTAGCTGATTTTATAGTCACATGGTATTCTCTCTGCCTTTGTACCTGAATATCCCCTTTTTATAAGGACACCAATTCTACTGGATTAGGGCTCACCCTAATAGCCTCACTGTAATTTCATCACCCCTGTAAAGATCGTCTCTCCAAATAAGGTCACACTTGGAGATACTGACAGGTTGTCAAAAGAATTAAATATGGTAATATATATAAAGCACCTAACAGAAACCCTGGGTAATAAAAAGTGCTTAATAAATAATAGGTGTTAGAGTTATTACTAATTTTGTTTTCTGTAATGATTGTATAAATACATGGTGACTCTCTCGGATTAACAGAGAGAGGGTCTATGTGGGAAAAATGTGGAAACAACCAGAAAAGTCAGACATAAGAATCAATTATTAAGAATAAAAAACTTTCTGTTTATGTATATGTTTGTGGTGGAGGGAAGGGAAAGAGCAAAGGAACAGAATAAATGGTGAATAGAGGTGATAGAATTTAATTATCCAGATTGACTTAGTTTGCTTTAATTAACACTATATGTTACTTACTTTGAAAACAGTCAAAGAGAGATAGAGATGGAATCAAAGTATGCCCATAAACAATGTAGTTTGTGTCAGAAACAGTCAGAATCATTCTGTTTTGGGGGCAAAAAGGGTCATTAGAGAATCAGCCGTCTGATTCCGATGACAGAAAACTCAGACTATAATTATTGCACAAAATGGCATTACTTTGAAAATGTTTACTAGAATAACATTTTTAGGCCTCTCTGGGATTTAGAAGTGATGCATTGTCCTTGGCACTTTTGGTTTCAGTGTGTTATTTAAAGAGAAATTCTCATTGTTAATAAAACTAGAAAGGAGGAAATTATACTTGTTATTTCATGAAGAGAGAGACGTCCCTTTTGATCTTGAACTTTTCCCTTCAGGATATAGCCTCCATAGTGGCTGGGTAACTAAGACAATGCAATGGAATGCATGGCTGAGTGGGTGGGTCTTCAGGAAGATGAAAGGTTATTATGTAGGAATCTGGTCTCCATTAGGAATACAACAAGAAGAAATATGTTTGATTTGCAGAAGGAAGAATTTAGGCTAGATCCAAATACTCTCTGTATTGGTAATCAGTAAAATGATGCCCAAGGAAGTCTAAGTAATACCATTCCTAAGAAGATCTGTAAAATTATGATATAAAGGACATTGCTAATAGCTTTCAATAATCATAACGCCTTATGAATATTCTATCCAGCATATGAAATTTGCATTACTTTATCCAATTTTTCAGTATCACTCTCTTTTCTAAATAATCCTTCTTATTACTATTAATTTAATAAAATATTTTTTAAAACTGGATAGGTGAGTTTGATTAAATTGATCAAAATGAAAATTAATTTTGATGTTATAAATACATGGCCTTATAATTTTCCCACTCAAAGATTTCCATTAAAGTTAAGCCAAAGAAAAATTTTAAATGGAGAGAGTTTTAAATATTAGGTGTAAGGCCTAAACCCTCATTTTTTCCAGGAAGAGCCTAGGTTTTGAGAATTAGGTACTCACTTCCTTCCTTCCTTCCTTCCTTCCTTCCTTCCTTCCTTCCTTCCTTCCTTCCTTCCTTCCTTCCTTCCTCCCTCCCTCCCTTCCTTCCTCCCTTCTTTCCTTCCTTCCCTTTTTCTTTCCTTCCTTCCTTCCTCCCACCCTTGTTCCCTTCCTTCCTTCCTCCCTCCCTCCTTCCCTCCCTCCCTCCCTCTCTTCCCCCCTCCTTCCCTTCTTTCCTTCCTATCTTCTTTCCTTCCTTCTTTTCTTCCTTCCTTTTTTCTTTCCTCCCTCCCTCCCTCCTTCCCTCCTTGCCTCTATCCTTCTTTCCTTCCTTCCTTCCTTCCTTCCTTCCTTCCTTCCTTCCTTCCTTCCTTCCTTCCTTCCTTCCTTCCTTCTAAACTGATTCCAAAGAACCTTTCCCATAAAGATGCATGCATACTCTGGTTTGTTTTGGAGAGTATCAGGACACTTTTGAACTATGGTGTGAAAGGGGAACAGGGGGAGGTGCTGCACTATCCATATTGATGCTTTCTGTTGATTGAGTCCAGCAGATAATTACACAGATCTTCTTTTCACTTTGCCTGAGAAGATACTTTCAATGTAAGTCTACAAGGGATCAAAAGTGGTTATCAAGCAAGTCTATTTTCAGAAATGGTTTCACACACAAAGGAATCTTGGCAGATAACAAGAAGAAGAACTATGTTAGAAGTATAAATACATGAAAAATAACAACAGAGGACCTTTAGTTCTAGCAATATTGATGACTAGATAATCTGAGAACTCTGTTACTAAAAATCACTTAGATATACTGAATAAAAATATAACAAGTATGCTTTAAGTGCTAATAAGAAAGTGTGAAGGAAGTACTCCAGAAATTGATCTGTGGACTGCTCTGGATTTATTTTTTGCCAGTCTGGTTAACCATGGATTTGTGTGTTTTTGTTTTGTTTTATTTTAGAGGGCAAGATAGAGAGACAGAGACAGGGACAGACAGACAGGAAAGGAAAGAGATGAAAAGCATCAACTCATAATTGTGGCACCTTAGTTATTTATTGATTGCTGTCTCATATGTGCCTTGACCAGGTTGCTCCAGCTGAGCCAGTGACCCTTGCTCAATCCAGCGACCTTGGGTTCAAGCCAGTGACTTCTGGGATTAAGCCAGTGATAATGGGGTCATGAGCTCACACTCAAGCCAGTTACCCTGTGCTCAAGCTGGTGTGCCCGTGCTCAAGCTGGATGAGCCCGCACTCAAGCTGGTGACCTTGGGATTTTGAACCTGGGTCCTCAGTGTCCCAGGCTGGCACTCTATCCACTGTGCCACTGCTTGGTCATGCTGGGTTTGGTTTTTAATCAGTGGTGGGATTTAGCCAGTTCTCACCAGTTTGGCAGAACCAATACCTAACTTTTTGTCAAGTTTGGTGAACCAGTTGTTAAAATGACACTTGTAATCAGTGTTCTCTCTAAGGTGGGCACCTGGGCAGCTGCCCAGTGCGGAAATCACAAATTTATACTTCTTACTCTTTTTTAATGTTCATCTGTGCGGCAGCATGTTCTAAAATCCCACAGTAATGTTCATTCTGTCCATAGGTGAAAAAAAATAGACAGAACTATACTTGTAATATTTATTTATTAATTTCATAAAACTTATACCTTTGATGAAACACTACATTTTAATTCCCTTGTGTTTGTTACTTTAGTAAACAAACATATAACAGTTTTATTGTTTTTTGTCAGGTTTTATTTAATATTTTTTTCATTAATATTTTAAAACTTTCTAAAAAAAAGAAAAAGGCCTGACCTGTGGTGGCACAGGGGATAAAGCATCAACCTGGAATGCTGAGGGCATTGGTTCAAAACCTTGGGCTTGCCTGGTCAAGACACATATGGGAGTTGATACTTCCTTCTCGCCCCACCATTCTCTCTCTCTCTCTCTTTCTCTTTCCTTCCACTTCTCTAAAATGAATAAATAAAAATATTTTCTTATAATCTAGTTCTGTGTGCCTCTTTTATTCTTATTTAAGTATTAAAGAAATGATATAATAAACTACTTTTTGGTATTTTGTTTTTTATACTTAAAACAGTCATTAAGGCAAGAACTGGTTGTTAAATTATTTGAATCCCACCACTGGTTTTGATGGTATGAAAGTACAGATGACTAATTACAGAGCCCATGAAGGGCAGAAATTTAGATCTAAGACTCTCAGAGAACACTTGAATACATCTGTGAAAGTGATAGGGGGAACTCAAGAGTTAGAAATTTAGCTTTAGTAATAGTAGCTTTTAGTTATAATAAATAAGATTAATGATTAATGTAAGTCAAAAGCTTTATTCCAGGAGCTGGATCCATGGATAGGCCTACACAACATCATGAGACTGCAAGCAATCCGCCTTTGTGCCCCAGGTCCAGGAGATCCACGAACAAGGTATCTAAGCCCTGATGCTCCAAGAACTGAGTGCCTACTCACAAGGATGGAGACAAAGATGAAGAAATGCTAGAAGAATTCTTGGACTACAACTTTTATCTAATTAACTTCTCCCTAAGTTCCAAACCCCTTACCTATCCCTTTCTTCTCATTATAAAACGGTTGGCTGACATGAGGTGTTAAGATGGTTTTGGGGTACAGAACCCCCAACTTCTCAGATCACCGGCCATCTAAATTAAGTGCCCATAAAGATTTAATCTTGTCTCTACTAATTTGGCTGAGTGGTGACAGGCATCAAGAACGCGGATATTTTCCCAGTTTCAAAAGGGAAGAATTGAAATCCCTTCCTGAAGGAAGACTTAAAGAAAATTCTTTTGGTTAGCCTGATCTATGGGGGAAGGGAAGAAAAACCCCGAGAATCTGAAAAAACCTGAGAATCTCAAGCTGCCCTTGCTCAAATTTAGGGGTTAAATTTATACTGTTTGGGTGGCCTAAATTATGCAACAAAATAGTATAAAAATAGTCTCAGGTGGAAAAAAATAATAGTGCCTTCAATAAAAGTACTTAAAAGCCTTCTTTAGAAAGACATAGTATTAACCCTGCACAGGATTCCTATACCTAAAGTCGCACCAAACTTGAACTCACTATTCTAAATTACAAAATATGTGAAGAAAAGATCCACAATCATCAGTGAAAACAACCTGTATAATTAGACACTAAGAACTTCAGAAATAGGTTATAAAATAAATATATTTAAAATTGTTAAGGAGGAAAAGGACTGCTGAAATTTTTATTAAGAGTAATTTTTCAAGTCTGTGAAGGGGTTAATTTGTGTGCTCTCCCATAGGTCACTTTACTTATGAAACAACTCAGGACCAGAGTTCTGCTTATGGGTAGGAAGGCACTCTATGTTCTTTTCAGATCATCCCCTCCTGCATAGACGGGGGTTCAGTGAGCAGAACTGCTGGCCTTCAATTGTGGGCCACAAGCAAAGGGAAGTTTGAATCTGTATTCCAGCTGAACTCAAGCTTGGAAAGCAAACTTATTAATTCCAAAAGTGTGGAAAGTGAAAGAACCAAATGAAAGAAAAGCAAGACAAAGCCAGTGAGTTTACGTGGAGGATGTGGTGTCTCTTAAGGCAAAAGAATGCAAATGGAAGCAACCTTTATAGGTCACCTTCAAAGGAGGCTGTGGTTGGCAGCTGGCTTGGGCACCACTCAGAAGTCTTGTTTTGACTGTGAAGTGAAGCCAGATTCAGGGAAAGAAATCTAATTTCAGAAAGAGACTGTCTGCTAGGATGAAATAGAAGATTTTAATCCCTGGAACTATGCATTTTTATTTTATTTTTATTATTATTTTTTTTTACAGGGACAGAGAGAGAGTCAGAGAGAGGGATAGTTAGGGACAGACAGACAGGAACGGAGAGAGGTGAGAAGCATCAATCATTAGTTTTTTGTTGCAGTCGCAACACCTTAGTTGTTCATTGATTGCCTCTCACATGTGCCTTGACCAGGGGCCTTCAGCAGACTGAGCAACCCCTTGCTGGAGCCAGAGACCTTGGGTCCAAGCTGGCAAGCTTTTGCTCAAGCCAGATGGGCCCGCGCTCAAGCTGGTGAGCTTGGGGTCTCGAACCTGGGTCTTCCGCATCCCAGTCCGACGCTCTATCCACTGCGCCACCGCCTGGTCAGGTGGAACTATGCATATTTAACTGAACCTGGTTTCACCTGTCTTTGCTCCAGGAATTTCTATCCCTTGTTATGTGAGTGTTGGAGACAAAACTACAAGAGTCTTCTGTCTGGACCTATCAGCTCCCAAACGAATGGGTCAGAAAACTTCCTTAGAACTAGATTGGGCTTTCATGTTTAAACACAAATTTAGTATCCTGTCAGGCCTGCAGGTAGCACATCATGATGGAAGAAGAATGCTGAAGTCATGTGGTGGTTGCTTTCACCTACATTCAGTTGTTGGAACTTCTTGGCACCTGTTTTTCGGATAGGAATGGAATAGACAAGTAAAATCAACTGTTTTTGCTTAAGGAATTTCCCGATTTCCAAGTAGGAATCTAACTCAAAGCTAAAAGCCAGAGTAGCATGACATGATGGGAACACTGTATTAGTTGGACATTGTTGTGTTATAAAATAAAACGTCAAATAGGAATAAAATAGAGCCAAGTCCCCAAGGGAGCTGGGAAACCATCAGGCAGTTATTATTTTCCACCCTCTCAGCCTCCCTCCCTTCCTCTTTTCCTCCCTTTCCTTCACTTTCTCCTTTTCATTCCTTCCCTCCTCTCTCTCTATACTAGGTGGTCCTTTTCTCTCAGCATCTGCCTCTGCAGACATCGTGTGTTGCCCATGCCCTCCTCTGCAGTGGGCGTGCGATGGCCTAGGCCCCACTCCCCCAGTTTAACAGTGCCACAGGGCACGGCACTGCATTGCCTTTGAGTCTGCGTCTCAGGCGTTATAGTCAGACGCCTCTGCCGGAGGGGGCAGAAGTAATCATAGGACTAAAAGGTCTAAAACAGGGGTCTCCAAACTATGGCCCGCATGCGGCCCCTGAGGCCATTTATCCTGCCCCCGCCGCATGCACTGCCGGAAGGGGCATGTCTTTCATTGGTGGTCAGTGAGAGGAGCACAGGATGCATCCGCACCCATAGTTCCCATTGAAATACTGGTCAGTTTGTTGATTTAAATTTACTTGTTCTTTATTTTAAATATTGTATTTGTTCCTGTTTTGTTTTTTTACTTTAAAATAAGGTATGTGCAGTGTGCATAGGGATTTGTTCATAGTTTTTTTTTATAGTCCGGCCCTCCAACGGTCTGAGGGACAGTGAACTGACCCCCTGTGTAAAAAGTTTGGGGACCCCTGGTCTAGAAAGATAGAGAGTGGAGTTTCTTCTTATCTCCTTGAATAAAACTAGAGCCACCCTTTGCTGCACAGAATTATTTTCAAGCTCCCCTGTGGGGTTAAGGGGAGCTGGGCATCCCAGGGCTCACAGACTGATCCGCATTGTTTTGTGTAGTGTTTCCTGTTTCTCTCAGGTCTGGTTGAAGCTGGTGATCATAGTGATAAGTCATGGGTAGAGTTTCTTCTCGGCTTGAGTGAGGAATTCTTCTGGGAGCAGAGGAGGATGTCCCTTTTATCGATACCAGAAGATAAGAAAGAAATTGTTAGATTTAATACTTGGCAGATAAAATTCTATTTTTCTTTATGTTTCATTTTGATTTGCTTCCCCCCCCCCCAGCTTTAGAAGATAACAAGTTCAAAACAATTTAAGTTTAGATTTAAGTAGTATCTTGTTTTAGAATGGCATTTACAACTCAGTTTGCATATTTTGAAGGATATCATATATGAAAAAAAATAAGGAATTCACACTAAATACATTTTAGGAATAATTGAACCAAATGAAACAGGTTCCTTTGCTATAGGACTTTTCAGATCATTTAATATGCTAATGGTTATAATTACAACTTTTAAAATTGTATTTGACCATCAAAGAGGCATAGCTGTGGAAACAAAAGCTTTAAACTTTGTTCCTGCAGATGGAAGTCTCACTGCTCTCCTGCCCCAGAGGCTTGGCTGAGCTCTTAGTGACTGAGATACTATCTCCAGGCTCCAAATGCTCCCTTCTCTCCTTGCTTTGCAATGCAGGGGCCAAGACAATGGAAACCACAGTTTACTTTGGTCTATGGGCTTCCTTTCGGGATGTCCATAACGGGGACTGGACAGCAGGAGGAAGGGACCTTGTCTGCTAGGTCTGGGTGTCACCCTATCAATGGCTTTTCACTGGCAGCAATGTTCAGTTACCGTCTTCAGCCCTCCACATGCTCCCAGAGCCTCACTGTACTCTGTGGTGGCAGTGGCTCCGGGTAGTGCCCTTTTCATGGGTCAGAGCTCTCCTCCAAGTGACTGAGGTACCAGCAGTGGCTTGGCACTGCCCACTTTAAGATCTGAGCTTCAGCTCCATGTGGCCCTGACCCAACATCCAATTCTGGTATCTCCACCTCTTCCCTAAGAATGGGGGCTGCTTTCTATCTATCTCTTGTTATTTGACTGTGCCATTTTTCCTTTTCAGCTCTCCGACATCGGTAACAACTTTTCCATATCAAATTTGCTCTGTTAAAATACCTAGCATGGTGTCTATTTTCCTAACTAGTCCTCGATGGAAAAAAGAAGGCCTGTGAGTGCTTCTCTGTCACATGTTTGGTGATGGGCAAGTGGGCAGAGGAGGCAGGTGAGGAAAAAGCCTTGAATTCTTTCCCTGAACCTAAAGCAGTGGTTTTCATGCTTCAGGAATCGAAATGAATGCAAAGGAATTTCAACTTGAAAATTTTACAGCATCCCTTGAGATAATAGGAGACATTGTGGGATGTTATAAAAATAGAATTACAAAACCCTTTCTCATCCATTGACTTATGTTAATCAGCAATTCTAGTAAAATGGAAGAAAATGTATTCTGCTGGCTATATTGGCCACATGTATAAACCACACATTGGCCATTTTGAGACAGTGGGATGAGGTCGTAGAGTATTGGAATTGGGAGTAAAATGCAAACAATATGTTCCAAACAGAATCTCCAAAGATGTACTTTAAAATATTTGGTTTAGAAAAGTAACTAAACTAAGTCTCTGGTTCTCAAAATATGGCTGATCATTAGAATCATCTGGGGGAGCATTAAAATGATGAATTGCTGAGTTTGACCCCAGGACTAGGGAGTCAGACTTGCCTGGATTGGGACCCTGGAACTGGTATTTTTAGAAAACCTCATGTGATCAAGAGATTCTGATGAGTAACAGGTTTAGGATCCATTATTATATAGAATAAAAACTTTCTGAATTTTTTTTTAGAACTTAGATTTAGAATTCAGTGTTTTGTTTTTTTTTCATGAAAAGCCTGAGCTGACAGCACAGTGGTGTTGACAGTCTCCCTCCTGGCGGGGGGCAGTGGGGAAACACGGAGGCTGGAAGAGAAAAAAGACAATGGAGCTCTCCTAGGAGGCTGGTGTTTGAAGGGCTTTTGATCCTCTCACCCAATGTCAAAGCCAATCATCAGACCTCAGAGCCAGGACGCTTTGCTGGTTCTATTTTCACACGGCGACACCATCTCTGTCTGGGTGCCGGCTCCAAGGGCGCCTGATGTCAGGATGCCGGGATTTACTTCACAAATGGGCTTTTCACAATCAGTGTAGAGTTTTTTCCAGGTGGCTACTTTTGTGGGATTCTAAAATAAAGTGGCTAGGCATCTGAGTTCTTAAAGAAACAGCCCCATATGTCCACATCAACTGATAGAGTTTATCAAGAAAACGGAAACAGAATAAATGCAAAAATATAGCCAAGATCAACAGCAAGGAAAAGTCTCATTTAACTTTAGCCAGGGTCAGTTTTTTTTCTTTGTGTCTTTGAAATGAAATACAGAGCAGAGGAGAGCCTCAGTACTTTAAAAAAAAACTCAGGTGGAGAGAGCAACTCTCGGGCTGTGCAAGTCCTCTCCCTGGGTGCCTCCTTGTGACACATCTGCAAAACTGAGGAAATCAAGAATTTTCTGCTCACAGCCAGGGAAAAGGATCAAGAAAAATAAGGGTAATGTGAAGTTTAAAGTTCAGTACAGCTGGTGCCTTTGCTCCTTGGTCATCACAGACAAAAGGAAGCCGCTGGTGATCACAGACAAAGGGAAACCATTGGTGATCACAGACAAAGGGAAGCCACTGGTGATCACAGACAAAAGGAAGCCATTGGTGATCACAGACAAAGGGAAGCCACTGGTGATCACAGACAAAATGAAGCCATTGGTGATCACAAACAAAGGGAAGCCATTGGTGATCACAGGCAAAGGGAAGCTAGAGAAACGGAGGCTGTCCCTGACGTTGGATTTTGTAGTGAAAGAGCTGAAACAAACCAGACACACTGGTTTAATTGTATTAAAATATTAAAAACAAACAAACAAACAAACATATAATTTTAAAAATTTAAGGAGTGAGAAAGCTACTTGTTTTCTAGTTGATCCAATCATCCAATCACCTGTTGCATCCAATTTGGGTAATATCATTGGGTTACTTCATGTGGAACAGTGGGTCCTGGATTTGATCAGGAAATTCATCAGGCATGTGGCTTTTCAAGAGTGGAATCTGTTGACACAAAAAATTCTCAGCACATTGGGTGATTCAAGGGCACTTTTTATAATTTGCTCTCATTTTCCCCCTTTGTTATTTCCACTTTCCACAAGAATCCATCACTCCTTTGAATTATGTGCTGCTCGGGACTGATGCTCATACCACCCAGTCAGGGAGGGTAACCTCAGCTTCTCAAACTCACAGAACCTATTGTTCCGTCCCTTTCTTACCCAGTGCTGTCACTACAGCCCTATACTCCAGCTGGGAGGGCAGGGAAATGACTCCCCAGAGAGCCATTCATCATGGTAATAAATGCTCTGTGTTTTACTAAGTTCCATCAAAGTTCACCTCCACAGAAACAAAACAATCGTCCTCTATGCGTTTTTGTGTTGTTGTTTTTCTTTTTGTATCAACATATATACTGCCCATAAAACTGCGGTAACTATTTGAGTATGTGTGTGATGGGTAAACTTGCAACTATGTGAGCATCTGTACACAAATTGTGTGCAGGCGCATATGTCTGTTTCTCAGTTTACAGGAGCATCTGGCCGTTACACTAGGGCTTAAAAGACACCTTGATGCCTGGCTGAACCACTGCCTTCATAGGTTTTATATTAATACTACAACTACTCAGATGCTTGGATTTTCATTAATTACTCTTCTCCAGTTTTCTTCCAGCTTCCCAGGTGTGTTGATTTTAATTGCTTCACTCATATAAGCATCTCCAAAGACTATAATAGGTTAGTCAGCAGCCTGAGCCTGCTGGTGCCTTGCTTTTCCCTCTCCCCCTTTTTTGCCCACACACCCAAATTAACTGGAAATGGTCATTGCTCAGTAATGAGGTTGGGATTTCTCTCTATGGAGTCCAGGAAGACATAAAAGGCAGGCTGTCTTTATGTTACCATCAACTCCTGCCTTCATCATCTCCTTTCTACTGTTCTCTCTCTGATGACTTATTTTAGTAAAGAAGCAAAGATTACCCCAGTTTCCCAGAACATGCAGTTCTGTTACTGAGTAGTGTTAGAACAATTTACTATGTAAAACACCAAGAACAAAACACACACATGCACACACACACACACACACTCACATACACACTCACACACACACTCACACACACACACACACACATACACACGATGTCAAAACTAAGTCTGGGAATCCTTTTCTTATTTTTAAACCTCATTTGCTCAATAGTACATTTAATAAAGCATATACCAATTTATTTTATCTGTAGTATTTAATGCAATAACTTAAATGGCCTAAACATTTAGCCACAGATGTCATCAAATAAGGGAAAATTTGTAATAACGGTCTGTAATTTAAAATTTAGCTTTTGAGAAATAAGTTGTTAAGAAAAAAAAAGACTTTATTAACTCATTTGCCTTCCTTATGAACTCTATTTTGGAATTGAGTGAATACTACCCAATTAGAGTGATAATTTGTTGGATCATACATTAGCTGAACAGAAAAGAGGAAAAAGAAAAGCTATGGCAGAAGCTAGGAATTACCAAAAGCTTATCTTGTTTGAATTTGGATCTGGTATCTTTTAAGTAGGTTGATGACAATCTCTCCTTTTACATATTAAAGATAAGTGATTTAGACATAGTTCCTGCCTGTGTACCATGATATTAATTGCAGGAAAAGACAATGTGAGACACGGATGATTAAACAACAACAAAAACAGGCTGTGACAGCATACATAAGGAAAGAACAGTTTCAAATAATGTGTTGCGTTTCACTTTCCTTCCATTGATCCATAAGGCCTGCCATACCACGTTATTCAAGGAACATCAAGACTTTGTAGGGGTTTGGTATGGATGCTATCAGAAAGTTCAATTGGTTTAATCAGAATTGACCAAAATTGCAATTGTGTAGAACTTGCTGTTCTCAGTGCAAAAATAGGTAACCAGGGGTTGACAATTAAACTTTTTGTAAGGGGAGTCTGCAGTTTACAACTAATGTCCACATTAAAATAGCTGTCCTGTGTTATCTTTATATTATTGTAAATTCTAAACTTTTGTGGGTAATAAAGGAGATTTTTTTGATAAAATATTAGAATCTGAGAAATGTATTGATTAATCAATGGCTAACATTTTAATTACAAGCTTTTTAATAATATAATAAAAGAGCTAGAAGAAAAGTTAAACAGACATCATCCAAATGTTTGGTTGACAGAATCTAAACATCCACAGACCCTATTTATGTTAGACACTGTTTTTCCAATGAATCTTTAATTTTTTAATCCATTTATTTCTTTCAATTATTGCTTAATAGATTTGCCTAACTCTTGCAAGTTTTGATTATGACATTTGGCTTCTTTTGGTGTAAGACTTAAAATGTTGGACATATTGTAGACAATAAACATAAATAGTAAGACAAAGAAAGTTAGTTGTTCCCCATATCAGATTCTTCTTCCTAGGCACACACAGGGTTTACAAGGACCCTGTTGCAGTTAGATGTGGACACAGGACTGAGTCCTGAGCCAACAGGATATGTGCAGAGTGCTGTGGACACTTCCGTGGCTATTTACGTAAGAGCCTCCCATGATTGCTTCTCTGTGCTCTTCTTTTCCTCTTCTGCCAGATTAAATGCAAATAAGCACAGGGCCTTTACAAACCATATTCTGAAAATGGCAGAGCCACAAACTAGAAGGAACCTGGGTCTCTGCATTATTACTTGAAGGAACACTTCCCAGTGGTCAGGACTGCTCATTTCCATGATTAAGGAATAAGTTATTTTGTGCATATTAAAGATATATAGCCCCCCAAAAATTTTTAACACAAAAAAAGTTTATTCCTTGATCATTTATATATGGGCAAATATGTGGAGACAGACCTTTACTTCCTTACATTATAGCTAAAGGTGGATAGATAATTCTTCTGCCTTCTCTCTGGCAAGAAGAACATGGGTATGTGGCCCTTACCCAGCCAATCAGATGCTTCTGCCAGAGCATTTGACAGGAAATGACATGCTTACTTATTCTTGTTTCTTTGTTTTGAAGAAGGATATGTGACACCATCTCCATAGAACTGATTTTCTTCTTAGGTTCTCATGTAAATTTTTTTTCTTTCTCTCTCTCTCTCTTACTTTCTTTCCCTTCCTTCCTTCCTTCCTTCCTTCCTTCCTTCCTTCCTTCCTTCCTTCCTCCCTCCCTCCCTCCCTCCCTCCCTTCTTTTTTTATTATTTAAAAATTAAATTTAATAAGGTGACGTTGATAAATAAGAGTACATAGGTTTCAGGTGAACATCTCCATAGCATTTGAACTATTGATTGCATTGTGTGCCCATAGCCCAAAATCAAATCATTTTCTGTCACCATATATTTGTCCATATATATATATATATATTTCCTTGACTTTAGAGAGAGGAAGGGAGGGAAACATCAATTTGTTGTTTCACTTAGTTGTGCATTCATTGGTTGATTCTTGTATGTGCCCTAACTGGGGTAGAACTCCAATCTTGGTGTATACGGACAATGCCCTAATGAATTGAACTACCCTGGCAGGATGATATTTAATTTCTTTTACGGATCTTAATCTAACTAGTCAACATCTGAACATCTCTAGGTGAAGTTTCAGAGAAGTGTTTCTGAGATGTTAGCAGTAACTCTTCAAAAATATTGTGATATTTCTGTCAAAATCAGGAGATTTTGGTTTTAAGGTAGGCCAGAGCAAACTTCTTCCTTTCTCCCTATTTTTGCCAACTCATAACTGGTAAACCCTACAGGTTTTGTTTCTATTTTTGCTTGTTAACACTCTATGGCTTGGGCCAATGGTTTTCAGAACTTTTATTGTAGACAATTCCTTTTCTAGCTTTTGCCCACTACTGAATCTGTGTAGATTGGACTATTTTTAAATCCATGAAAGGCTTTCATTAAGTGGTAATAAATCTGCTTTTCCAGATTTTGTTACATCTCTCCTCCTCTCACTCTGGAATAAGTGGCAGAGTGGGGTGGGACTATTTGACTTGGGATAGTGGGAGTTTGGAATTTTGGCAGGCATGGGAAATTTAGATTTTGGTGGACATTTAGAATTGTCAGTCATCTCCCAATCAGTTTCCTTTAATAACATTTATTTTTCCAAGAGTATATGTGTAAAGTACTAAGGACATAGAAATGAGTAAGATTTGCTTTTATCTTCGAGAAGTCATAATCTGGACAAGGAGACATACCCATGACAGGACACATCCAAGATGGTATGACACGGTTGTACATAGTAGATACAAAGGGAAACAGGCTCTGTGTTAGGTTCCTAGTGCTGCTTTAACACGTGACCACAAACCACGTGGCTTAAAGCAACACAATTTATTTTCTTACGGTTCCGGGTACTAGAAGTCCAAAATCAAGGTGTGGGCAGGGCCATATTCCCTCTGAGGGTCCTCAGGTAGAATCCTTTCTTGCTTCTTCTAGCCTCTGGTGTTTGCTATCAACTCTTGGCATCCTTCACTTTGTAGATGTATCACCCCAAACTCTACCTCCATTTTCACATGGTCTTCTCCCCTGGTCCAGGTCCAACCTTTTTTCTCCTTATAAAGACTCCAATCATATTGGATTGAAGACCTACCCTAATCCAGTATAATTTCATTTTTATTTGATTGTATCTGAAAAACCTTATTTCCAAATAGGGTCATCTTGACAGGTTCTCGGTGGATAGAAATTTTGAGGAGACAATATTCAATCCAGCATAGATTTCTAACCCAGATGAGGACAAGTCAGAAAGATGATCAAAGGATGTTTCCTTGAGGAGATAACTGCATTGCGTCTTGAACCATGAATGAAAGTTACGATAGAAGATGGTTAATCACCTAAACATGTGAAGCAGAATAAAAAAAATCCTTCTGGCTGACACAGCAGTGGCACAGTGGATAGTGTGTTGGCCTGGAATGCAGAGGACCCAGGTTTGAAACCCTGATGTCGCCAGCTTGAGTGTGGGTTCATCCGGCTTGAGTGCAGGGTCACTGATTTGAGCGAGGGATCATAGACATGACCCCATGATTGCTGGTTTGAGCCCAAAGGTCACTGGCTTGAAGTCCAAGGTCACTGGCTTGAACCCAAGGTTGTTGGCTTGAGCCCAAAGTTGCTGGCTTGAGCAAGGAGTCACATGCTTCGCTGTAGTCCCCCCCCCCCGCAAGGCACATATGAGAAAGCTATCAATGAACAACTAAGATGCTGCAATGAAGAATTGATGCTTCTCATCTCTCTCCCTTTCTGCCTGTCTATCCCTGTCTGTCCTCTCTGTCTCTCTCTCTCTCTGTCTCTCTCTCTGTTTCTCTCACTTAAAAATAAAAAAACCTTACACAGAAAATTTTATTGTGTTACTGTTTTAATTAAGATGAGGTTCAAACATTTACATTGCTTTTCCTCATAGCTATGCCTCCTTCATTGCTCTCCTCCAGGCAATCCTACTTGATTCTCAGCTGTAAATTGTTTAAGGGCTATGTGCTAAATATTTATCACATTAACACTTCCCGGGGCAAGAATCTCTGTAATCCCAGCCCCATTGGCTTTATTCTAACTTTGAACAGAGAACCCTGGCAGGCTTTTGATTTTCCACTGATTTGGTGTGTAAGACTATCCTCATTCGTGAGGAAGTATAAAAGATGACTGCAGCAGAAACAGAACTAATTTTATCCTTTCATTTATTCACACCTTCATCCATCATTCCACAAACTCTTTTGTGCATTAACAGCATGCAAACCACTGTGCTAGGTGTGTAGGAGATTAAAACAATAAATACAATATATGGTATGTCCTGTCCTCAAAAAAGTCAGTTGTCTAGTAGGAGAAAGAAAACCTAGGTAACACATACAATTTCCGGCACACAATAATTATTTAAGAAATATTTGCTGAACTGAATAAGAAGATTTAATCATGAGGCAGATCATTTCCAATCTTAAACTCTTGAGTGCTAGACTTCTGTGGGCCCTTTCCTGCCAGAATCTTTAAAATATATTTAGGTCCTCAAGCCTTTGAGTTTTGTCAGCTTTGGAATTCAGGCCTTAACCCTGCTGAGATCCCAGCTACCTTGTCTTATTTCCATTATCACTCTCACCTTGTTTTACGTAACTTCCTAGAGGCAACCATTTCTCCAATGTCTCTCTTGGAGCTTCCTGTTGATAGTTGAGAGTCTCTGCTGAGGCAAATATAAATATACATTATGCCTACTTCAAACTGCTATGACTGCTTCCCATCTATATAGTTTTCACCTCATGAAACTCATGACGAATTAGAAGTCATCACCTAAACTTCAAACTGAGGAGTCCTGTAGGGCAGATGGGATAGGAATTTGAAGGCTATTTCTTCATATTTCTGATATCCTTTCAATAATTACCTTTTAGCCCAATGCTTGGTGCTTAATAGTACCCATTGGAAGGATCAGGTTAGGAAAGTATCCAAATGTGCTGGTTTTGAGGATAATGAGAAATAGTCATAGATTTCTTTCTAGTTTAGCACTAGGATTTTGAAATCTCTTTCAAAGTAAATTCTCTTGACCAGAGTGGGGCTTCTAGTTTTACCTCTTAACACACATGCTCTCAGACCCCTTATAAGACATTCGAATAGGTGAAAACAAGAGAGAAGTACCACAGAATAGGAGGGAAATGACACAGGACTTGTACCAACAAAGTTGGACGCAACGATAAATTACACCTTTGTATTTAAAGTCAGCCCTAGTATTGGGTAATTATTAAGTCTAAGACAGGCACAAGGAAGCCTGGAGGAGCTTTCTCCTTTACAGGACCTGTAATAGTAGTGTCCATGAGTGAAAAATGCTAGACCAGACCTTTACATGCTGCTCACCTGCTTTTCAAGAGTGAACGAAACACAAGGAAGAAGGTCAAAAACTCAGACAAGCATTCTAGTTGTCTAATGAAATATTAGAGGAGAATTAATATACTTTAAAAATATAAAATTCTTAGAAAATATGTTTATATGAAGTTCTTATCTTACATCTTTATAATTCCCACTCTGTGTTTACTGCAGAAAGTATAGAAAACAATCATGTAAGTCAAAGTCACAGAATCCATTGGGATCTTTAGGGGACATTTCGTAAGACTTGGAAGAGAATTTCACAGTAATTTGGGCCCACATGATAAATATTTGAGACATAATTCAAGCAACCCCTCCTGACCTTTTGAATGGAGACACTTCTAGGCCAATTTATTTCTTTTTTTCATTTTATTAACTCCAGGAGTTATATAGGATCATTTTAAAAATTTCTGATGATACAGAAAAATAAAAGTAATGATTTCTCTTTAATGCCCCTAAGGATAGTAGTGTTTATTTTCTCTTTAATGAGTAGCTTTTATCCAAGTGGTCTATGAGGTCAAAACATTTTCATGATAATAATAAGACATTATTTGTCTTTTTCACTGGGTTGATATTTGCACTGATGGTGCTAAAGCAATGTTGGGTAAAACTGCTGATATCTTAGCATTAAACAAGGCCGGGGCATCTATGCTATACTAGTAGTCACTGTATTCTTCTATGCCATGCACTCACAGGAGCAAAAACTAGTGTGTTTCAATTAAGAATGTTATTGAAGAATCAGTAAACATGATTGCTTTGATCAAATATCAACCCTGAATATACATGTTTTCATATTTTTTGAATCAGAATGGGACACACATGAAGCACTTTAGCTGTAAACTGAAGCCCAACAGCTGTCTGGAAGACAAGCACTGTGTCTTTATTTGCCTGGTGAGCTTAACTAGCCTCTTTTTTTTTCATAGAATGCCAGTTTTACTTAAAAAAAATAGCAGACTGTGGTTAGTCAGATTGAGTTTTGGCAGATATTTTTTCTAAAATGAGTCAAGTAAGTCAGTCACTTTAAGGAATGTTGGCAATGATAAAAGTCGAGCTTTCAAGTGAGAATTTGAATTCTATCTGCCACTGTGAGATTGATAGCTTCTCAATACTTAGAGACACTTCTGATGAGAGCAGTGGTGTTATTAGTTAATGTTATAAAGTCATGCATGGGTAAGAGACCCATTCACAGCACGAGATGGCCCAGTGGATTTTAGTAAAACAGGACCACAAAGTGTACTGATATGGTTTCAGATATCACATTGTAAGTAACCTTAAAGAAACAACCACTTGTCCCGTGGTGGTCTAGTGTCAAAGAAGAACAGCTACAATGATATGAAAAGGTTATTATAATACTCTTCCTTTTTCCAACTCTATATCTGTTTGAGGATGTATTCTTTTCATCTGTTTCAACCAAAGCAACATATCATAACAAATCGATTGCAAAAGAAGATAGGAGAACATAGCTGTCTTCTGTTAATTCAAACTAAGAAAATTTGCAGAAGTGTTAAAACAATGCCACTCTGCTCCCTGATATTTTGAAAATATATTCAAATCTATATTTCAATTATATTTACAAATACAAAAACAATATTTTTATGAATATTTATGAACAATATTCATATAGAATATTGGTAACATAAAATGAATAGTAAATATATATTTTAAATATCTCCATTTTAATTTCTACGATGGGTAATATCAACAGGTATAACGAACAAAACCTCTTTGGGGTACCAAACAATTTTTAAGACTGTAACGGGGTTCAGCCTGACCAGGTGGTGGCACAGTGGATAGAGTATTGGACTGGGAGACCCCGAGCTCACCAGCTTGAGCACGGGCCTATCTAGCTTGAGCAAAAGCTCACCAGCTTGGACCCAAGGTCACTGGCTCCAGCAAGGGGTTGCTCTGTCCGCTGAAGGCCCGCTGTCAAGGCACATGTGAGAAAGCAATCAATGAACAACTAAGGTGTCCCAACGGCAATGAAAAACTAATGATTGATGCTTCTCATCTCTCTCTGTTCCTGTCTGTCTGTCCCTATCTATCCCTCTCTCTGACTCTCTCTCTGTCCCTGTTAAAAAAAAAAAAAAAAGACTGTAACAGGGTTCAGACCAAACACTGATTTAGAAGAATACTTAATGACATATGAAAATACTAGAAATACAATGTCAAGGGTTAAAAAGCAGAATACTAAAGTAGTAAAATGAATATATAGTGATTTCAATTATGTAAGAAATATGTGTACAGAAAAGAAATAGGATGAAACACTACAAAACAGCAATAATAATTTAGCTAATTCAAGTTTTATTTTCATGGATAATCTAAGTTTTCTACAATGAAAATTATTTTTAATTAAAAAACAAAAACATTTATTTCTTTTATGTCTTTATTTTTTAGATTAATTTTTAATTTATTGTTTACATGGATTTAAGTGTCCCACTGAATATAACTCACTCACCCTCCACCCCTGTGTCCCTTTTTATACCCCTCTACCCCCCTCCCTCTAACTCCCTCCCCTCTTCCCTCTAAAATTTGTTGCCCTGTTATCTATATGTCTGTGTTATATATCCCCCTTCCCTCTGACTGCTGTCCCTCTGGTCCCTGTGACCCTGCCTCTGCCTCTACTCCATTCCTCAGTTCACTTTGTTCATTAGATTTCACATGTTTGTGAGATTGTATATTTTTCTTTCTCTGCCTGGCTTATTTCAGTTAGCATTATAATCTGCAGGTCCATCCATGCTGTCACAAAAGGTAAGATTTCCTTATTTTTCACAACTGCATAGTATTCCATTGTGTATATGTACCACAGCTTTTTAATCCACTCGTCCACTGATGGATACTTGGGCTGTTTCCAGATCTTGGCTACTGTACAATGCTGCAATAAACATGGGGGTACATTTCTTCTTTTGAATCAGTGATTTGGTATTTTTAGGATATATTTCTAAAAGTGGGATAGCTGGGTCAAAAACTAGTTTCATTTTTTAAAATTTTTAATTTTTTGAGGAAACCCCATACAGTTCTCCATAGTGGCTGCATTCCCACCAGCTGTGCAGGAGGGTTCCCTTTTCTCCACATCATCACCAGCATTTATTCTGTGATGTTTTGCTGATGAACACCATTCTGATTGGTGTGAGGTGATATCTCATTGTGGTTTTAATTTGCATTTCTCTAATGATTAGTGATGTTGAGCATTTTTTATATGCCTATTGGCCATCTGTATGTCCTCTTTGGAGAAGAGTCTATTCATTTCTTTGCCCATTTTTTCATTGGACTGTTTATCTTCCTGGTGTTGAGTTTTACAAGTTCTTTATAAATTTTGGTTATTAAACCCTTATAAGACGTACTGTCGAATATGTTCTCCCATTGTGTAGTTTGTCTTTTTATTCTGTTCTAATTGTCTTTAGCTGTGCAAAACTTTTTAGTTTGATATAGTCCCATTTGTTTATTCTGTCTTTTATTTCACTAGCCCATGGACATAAATCAGTAAATATATTGCTGTGAGAGATGCCAGAGAACTTACTGCCTATGTTTTCTTATAAAATGTTTATGGTTTCATGACTTACATTTAAGTCTTTTATCCATTTTGAGTTTAGTTTTGTGAATGGTGTGAGTTGGTGGTCTAGTTTCATATTTTTGCATGTACCTGTCTAATTTTTCCAACACCATTTTTTAAAGAGACTGTCTTTACTCCGCTGTATGCTCTTACCTCCTTTGTCAAATATCAATTGACCATAAAGGCATGGGTTTATTTCTGGGTTCTCTGTTCTGTTCCATTGATCTGTATGCCTGTTCTTATGCCAGTACCAAGCTGTTCTGAGTACAATAGCCTTGTAGTATAACTTGATATCAGGAAGTGTGATACCTCCCATTGTATTCTTCATGTTCAAAATGGCTGAGGCTATTCGTGTTTTATCTTGGTTCCATAAAAACATTTATGTTTATTAAAAATAAGTTTTACGTTGGCCCTGACTGGTTGGCTCAGTAGTAAAGTGTCGGCCCGGTGTGTGAAAGTCCTGGGTTCTATTCCCGTTCAGGGCACACAGGAGAAGTACCCATCTGCTTCTCTGCCCTTCCTCCTCCCCTTCCTCTTTATCTCTCTCTTACCCCCCTTCAGCCAAGACTCTATTGGAGCAAAGTTGTCCTGGGTGCTGAGGATGGCTCCATGGCTTCTGACTCAGGCACTAGAATGGCTCTAGCCGCAACAGAGCAGCACCCCAAATGGGCAGATCATTGCCCCCTGGTGGACATGAAGGGCGGATTCCTGTTGGGCACATATGGGAGTCTGTCTGACTGCCTCCCCACTTCTAACTTTGGAAAAATACAAAAAAAAAAAAAGGTTTTGCTTTTATCATCAAGAAGAACAAAATTTCAATTGCAACCACACATCAGACAGTTGCCTTACAATAGTAGCAACCATCAAAAGAACATTATCTTTTCCTTTTATTAGTCATATGTAAGAAGTTTATATGTCTGACTATAGAAAAATAAAGTGTTTTTAGCATAGACAGAGAGAGTCAGAGAGAGGGACAGATAAGGACAGATAGACAGGAAGGGAGATGAGAAACATCAATCCCTCACTGCAGTTCTTTAATTATTAATTGATTGTTCTCTCATATGTGCCTTGACCGGGGGGCTACAGCAGACCGAGTGACCCCTTGCTTGAGCCAGCAACCTTGGGGACAAGCTGGAGAGCCCTGCTCAAACCTGATGAGCTTGCACTCAAGCTGGCAACCTCAGGGTCTTGAACTTGGGTCCTCTGCATCCCAGCCCAATGCTCTATCCACTGCACCACTGCCTGGTCAGGTTGAAAAATAAAGTTTTTAAGTGGAAAGCATTTCAAAATCAAATGAGTATATTTTTCCTACTAGTTCTTTTTTTTTTTTTTCCACAAGGACAGAGAGAGGGATAGATAGGGACAGACAGACAGGAACGGAGAGAGATGAGAAGCATCATCAGTTTTTCTTTGCGACACCTTAGTTGTTCATTGATTACTTTCTCCTATGTGCCTTGACCACGGGCCTTCAGCAGATCGAGTAACCCCTTGCTCGAGCCAACGACCTTGGGTCCAAGCTGGTGAGCTTTATTTTTTTCTCAAGCCAGATAAGCCTGTGCTCAAGCTAGCGACCCTGGGGTCTCGAATCCTGGGTCCTCCACATCCCAGTGCAATGCTCTATTCACTGTGCCACTGCCTGGTCAGGCCCTACTAGTACTTTTGAATATGGTTATTCAAATGATGTTTTTTGGAATGCTTATTGAAGAATTCAGAGGAAAGAGTCAGCCACAGAAGAAATTCATCTTATATATCTTTATAGAGATACAGCATTCTGACTCACTCCCTCCTCTGCCAGCTTAAGCTAACAGTTTTTGTGGTCATTAATATTGACCTTGCAAGTTGTTTGGTCATTTGCAGAGGTGGAATACACAAGAGTACCCAGACTTCAAATAAAAGCATGTGTATTTTTGTAGTGCAAGATCCTCTAGTAGCTACCAGAGGTTTTCTTGGCTCTTCTCTATAAAGATGAATTAAAAGAAAGTGAGGAATTCATTGCACTTTCATTTTTTCCCCTACTCTGTACATCCCATAGTGATGAACACAAAGCAAAGGCTTTAATAAACGCTAACCAGGCATCTATGACATTGTACATAGTACTTCTTGGGGCCTGGATTATTAATATTGATTTATTATTCAGCTAAAGAGAAGCTAAGAATGGTCAACTTCTTTAGATTCATAGACACTTCAGGTTTCTTAAGTAGCCTAAAACTTGGTCTTCTACTAGGGCAGTGGTTCTTAACCTGGGTTCTATCGAACCCCAGGGGTTCCATGAGTCAGTCTCAAGGGTTCGGAGAAGCCTCTGCCGCGGAGGCCAGAATAAAGTAATACCGTAATTTGTTGTGAGTTCATGCACTTTGTTGGTTTTGTTCTTTGAGCAAAGTGATGTTCATGCACGGCTCATTTTGTGCACCAGTAAAAAAACATATACCTATGTCTTGAATTTGGGAAAAAAGTCATATTTTATTTATCACTAAAGAAGGGTTGGGTGAATGCGCATATGAAACTGGTGGGCTCGGTACCTCAAAAAAGGTTAAGAACCACTGTACTAGGGCCACCAGCTTACCTCAGTTTGCCCAGGACTATTCTGGTTTTAGCACTAAAATTCATGCATTCTCTCAGATCCCAGAAAACTGGGATGGTTGGTCACTCTAGTCAGCAGAGACCCAACTTTATAAATAATACAGCTTTTCTTTGTTTTAGATTGACCTGGCTTTTCTACCCAAGCCCATAAGTCCAAGGCCTGCCTAAGCTGAATGAAGGCATCTGCTGGCCTGACCGTCAGACCTCAGACCTGTTGTTATATGTCTTTGTCCTGCAGATGAACAAGATAGAGACCAAGGATCTATAATTGTGCAGGGACAGGGCCCCAAACTTGTAACAGTTATAATTTTCCCAGGAAAGCCTCGGGCTCCTGGTTTACCCATTCATTCCTTTTAAAGAAGGACTGCTTTTCAGTTTGAGTCATCTCTTCTATTTTGCCTTGCTATTTATAGAAAGACAAACCAACAGGCCTAAAATGACCCTCCTAAGAACAAAGTCTGATGCCAAGATTTGACCTGCTACAAAACGTGGACCCGCTAGAAAAGAAACCCCAGCCTTCACAGCAGCAAAATGAAGACTTATTTTTATTTTTATTTGTTTTTGCATTGAGAGAGGAATGATGATGTCATCCATGTCCTGGACACATCTTAATTTGTGGATTTTTTTTTCGTATTTAACTCTCTTAATTGGATGAAAGTATGCTGCTGATGATTTATGGATCTCCAGTTGTGCACAGCTGCTCTGCAGTAGTTTAACTTGGCAGATAGTATTAAACCATTGAATTGTGTCATTTATTTGTATACGTATACAATAGTCTCCTTGTGCAGGTTCTTCAAAAATCCTTGCTGGCCTGGTTTGGACTAGGCATTTAAGGAGTCTTATACAACAGTGATTTGCAACTTTTTTCATCTCATGGCATTGCTATTGTTAAAATTCTGCGACACACCAAAAAAAATTTTTTTTTGCTGATCTAACAAAAAAATACATATAATTTTGATTCATTCATACTAGACAACTATTGGTGTGTTGGCTGTTGTCATTTTGTAGTTTGACAATATAAGGGAAAAGAGGTCCATGCCTCTGTCTAAATAGTCTGGTATAGCTTATTTTAAAAATTCTTGCAGCACACTGGTTGAAAATCACTGTCATAGAGTGATTTATTCTTTTGGAAGGTTTTCAAAGTTTCCAGAATGAGGAAAGAGATATCATTTTGTGCCACTGATAAGTTCCCAAGGGAATCAGAGAGACAGACTTGAGTGGAGAGGTTAACAGTGAGAGGTCAAAGCTTACGTTTGGGAACTCCAGTTTCAGTGGTTGTTCAGGCAATGTAGGACAAGTTCCTGCTGACAACTTTCGCACTTTCATTATGACATGCCACAGGGAAGCAGCTAAAAGAGGAGGGTGATCTAATACAAGTCTCTCGCATAAATAACTCGAGAAGCTCTGTTGACAATAGAAAATCTGGCATTCGCTGTCATTAACAATGCTATCTCCAAATTCAAAGGGCCCTGAGATTTGTCACTGTTGTCCTTTGTAGTCAAAGATGACACTGTTGACACTGTGATTATTCCTGTATGCAAGTGTGGCTGAAAATACCCGAGTGTGACAGATAATAAGGCCTTTCTGCAGAATGTACATGGAGAACCTTTTTCTTTTCTTTTTTTTTTTTCCTGTCTGTTGGCTTCCCAGTACATAGCTTGCCTTGTCAAAAAGTCTTTGTGTCTCTGCCTACAGCAGACCCCACTGTAGGGGTCACAGCCTCTTGGCTCTAGCATCCACATATATTTCCATTGCTTGAATATCCTTCTTCTGGGGTCTTGTGATGATTATACCTCCTACTTGATCTGTTTACTGTCTCCCATGCCAAAGCTAGCCAGGCAGGCTAGTGCCAGGCCTTTTCTATACAGTGACTTGTGAGCAAACCTCTTTGTAGGTGGGCTGTGTTTTTCAATAGTTTTGTTTATTGGTGATTTTATTTGCTACTTGAAAGTTGAGTGTTTTCACCTGGAAAGATCTTAGGGACTGAAAAAGACCCCCACCCTTCCTCAGTGTTTCCTGTCTTAGAACAGGAAAAAGCAGAGAAAATGCTTTTGGAGAACGTATGTCTTTCCTGTAGGTGGACTAGGTGGATACATATATTGAATAGTTTGCAACTCTAAAGAAATGTTTGCATACCAGCCTATACCAAAAAAATTATAAGGCTTGAAATTACCAAAATGTCTTCTCTGAAGCCTAATAATGGGTGTTCACAAGCCATTGTAAATATCTCAGAAAGCCTTCCTCTACTGGCTGCTCAGGCAACTTGCTTTGGGCAGTAGTTACATCAGATTGAGCTGCAACACTGTGATCTCATGTTGATAACAAGTGCTATTTGGCTCCTCATTACTTTGCCTCCTCAGCAAATAAAAATCTTTTTATATGTGCTTTCAAGAGGGGGATTTAAAAGGATAGTAAAAGGGCTTCTTGATGGTACCTTAGCCTTAAAATTACCCATGTGAGGACCTGCAAATGATCTTGGTTAGGGAAACCCCAAAATATTACTAGCTAGCTATTTGACATCTGAGTGAATCCTCTTATCAGATCTTCAAGAAGAGTCTGAACTGAGGGTAACTTCATGCATAAGGAAGTTTTGTTTTTGTTTTTGTTTTTTATAGGGACAGAGAGAGTCAGAGTCAGAGAGAGGGATAGATAGGAATAGACAGACAGGAACGGAGAGAGGTGAGAAGCATCAATCATTAGTTTTTCATTGCCGTTGCGACACCTTAGTTGTTCATTGATTGCTTTCTCACATGTGCCTTGACTGGGGCCTTCAGCAGACCGAGCCACCCCTTGCTGGAGCCAGCAACCTTGGTGAGCTTTTGCTCAAGCCAGATGGGCCTGCACTCAAGCTGGCGAGCTCAGGGTCTCGAACCTGGGTCTTCCGCATCCCAGTCCGATGCTCTATCTTTTGATGAGGATATTTGAGAGATGAGAGGTATGAGAGCTCAGACTTTGCCTGGGGCTTTCCCAAAAGGAAGAGACTTTCCCTGGAGCAGCAAAAGGATACTGAGTGCCCATGAAAGGACATCTTATTAGGAGAAAGAGGGGGACTGAAATTAGGAGGGGGAAGGAACTAAAAACATACTTTGCCTATTTCACAATTTTGCCTCTATTTGATTTGAGGTCATCTAACACAGTCATCCCATCCAACACCATTTTTGAAGCTATTTCTTCAAGAAGTGTCTCTGAATCCACTTCCTTGTTCCTCCAGGAAGGCTAGAAGTGAGGTACCGATGCCCCAAGACTCCAGCCATGTAGCAAATCTCTGATCTTCTAGTATCTTATTATTTTAGAAGAACTAAAAGGAATGGGATTGAGAGGAAGCAAGCAGTTAGTATGAAGGATGCTTTGTTATTCCCATTTAAAGATGAGAAAACTGAAGTTGAGTTATTAGACCAGGATCGGGTAAGAGGTAAGCAGCAAAGCTGGGATTGAAGCTGAGACTCATCTGCCAGGGTGAGCAGGTCCACAGATTAGCTCAGTTTAGAGCACTCCATGAATATCACTTCTAATTCTGTCTTAGAACAATTGACCCTTGAATAACATGGGTTTGAACTGCATGGGTCCACTTATACCTGGATGTTTTTCAATAAATGTATTTAAAAATTTTTTTTAGAGATTTTCTTATTGCTGTGAAGTAACTGTATCAATTACATGAGGCTCTCATAAAGCAATCATAGTGCTGGTTCTTCATTATCAATGCATGAATTTTTATACCTGTAAATAAATTACTTTCCTTTCATGTTCTCTTTTTTGATGTCTAGTGTTAGTAATACATATAACAGCTATGGTGTTTTTATCATATAAGACAATACTGATGTAGGTACTGACAGATGATTCATTTTATAAACAGATGGTGTAAATTTATGGTATAAGTAAATACATACAATACTACAAATGTATTTTCTCTTTATTATGATTTTCTTAATAACATCTCACTTACTTTATGTTAATAAAACAGTATATAATCCATATCACATAAAAACATGTGTTAATCAACTGTTTATGTTACTGGTAAGGTTTCCAGTCAACAGTAGGCTCTTAGTAGTTAAGTATTTGGGGAGCCAAAAATTATATATAGATTTTTTACTGTGTGGGGTGCTAGCACCACTAGCCCTTCTGTTGTTCAAGGGTCAACTGAATGGCAAGGTTATTCACTATATAAACCTTTAGAATAAAGGTAATTAGTCTCTTTGCTTGCAAAAGTGTGGAAACATGAGAGACCCATGGAGAACCCGTCTGCCAATTGACAGGCAGCGGGCTGGCTGGCCAAGGGCTACACCAGTACCAGAAATAGTTGGTATGCAGTCCTTCCCCTTATAAGTGAGAATTGAGCACTGGAGGCTGAGCAGTCTGGGATACCAGCTGGACTTTGAAAGGAAACGAGATTGTGGACCAAACTTAGAAAGAGGAGAGAGCTTCTACTCACACAGGCAGGTGTGGAGACAAGAATGTGATGACACATCTGCAAATCTACAACAGACAAATTCGGTTGAAGAGAAAGTTTATTTAGAAAAGCTGTAGGGGGTTTGAGACTGGTCCCTGGAGAGCCTGCAGTGTCTAAGAAACTTTCCTACAGTAATGAGAAAGAACAGGACAAGGATCAGAGGTAAAGCAAAGAAAGTACTAGAACATTATTGCAATGATCTGGGCATGAAGTATTGCACACTTGAATTTTTTCCACATGGCAGGAAAACATACCTGTATTTTTTTTTATTTAGTTTTCTTTACTGTAGAGAACCACAGCGAACTTTCTAGGTAACTTTGTATGTGGAAGACTTGATTCAAAGCATCATTAATAAATCTATTACCTTAAGTGGCACTTTCACAGACTTACTTATTCAAGAAGGTCTCATCCACATTTGTGTAGTGTTGGATTCTCTTATGCATTTTGGGATCAGGCCATTCCCTGAGGGTGTAAGAGGTCAAGTCTAAGGGACCTCAGAGAAACCTTTCTAGCCAGGATAAGGGAGGGCTTTGGTGTAGGGTCAGGTGGATGGAAGTGATACCTGTTATACATGGGTGCCCAATTACAATCTTACCTCTCAAAGTGAGAAAACTAGTGCAAAGTACATGCCCCACCCCCTAAACCCAGGGTATTAACAAGCAAATGGCTTGAACAGAGGGAGCCCTTTGATAAAGTAAGTGCTAAGCACCCATGTCTTTAACCCTAAGATTATTGATTGAAATGTCCTGTTGTGGTTTCCTATTATTCTTATGTAATAGTCTTGGCTTCTTGACCTTGTTCTAAGAAACATGAGCAAGTCTCACACCTGCCTCTCCACAGATGAATGAAGTGCCACCTTACAGGTTCTTAGGCTCCCATCACCCTCCAGGGGGTCTATACACTCCTGGGTCCTTAGCAGTTCTGTAGTGAGACCACTAGATCATCATTGAAGGCTTTGGCAGACCACCGTGTAAGCAAACTCCTAAATATTTTTAACAGTGCCCACGGCTGACAGGAGTCAAACTTTATATATTGAGGGAGTATTAAAAACACAGCTATTTCTAATAATTTATTATGTACATGCTTATAAACACATTACAGTTGTCATAGAAATATACCTATAGTGTGCCTTCCAGAAGGGAATAAATAACACTCACCTAATGTGAAGGCTGATGTTGTTTTGCAGATGTCAAGTGCTCCAAGTTTCTAGAACTGAGGCAGAGGCAGTTGGCAATCTCTTAGTGGGAAGTCCCTTGACCACTGGCCACCTGTGGTGAATAGAGCCACTGATTGGGAACCACTGCTCTTGGCAAAAGAACAATACCCCTAAGCCTTACTCAGACCAATCATTAAACTGTTCTCTGAAAGTGAGCCTGGAAGTTTTCACAGCCAGTGACCAGTGTAAGCTCTCAAGAAGAACTGGAATGAATATTGAGGGTTCATGTTGAGAAAAGCAATTGGAGCCTGATCTATGGTGGTGCAATGCATAAACTATCAACCTGGAATGCTGAGGTTGCCAGTTTGAAACCCTGGTTTCCCTGGTCAAGGCACATATAGGAGTTGATGCTTCCTGCTCCTCCCCGTTCTCTCTCTCTCTTCTCTAAAATGAATAAATAAAATCTAAAAAAAGAAGAAAGCAATTGGTCATGAAGGGAAAAAGAATCCAAATGCTATATTATTGTTGGAAAATCATACCCCCAATAGACTGTCTGATTTTAGACACCACACTTCAGGAAGAATATAAACCAAAAAATATAATGCATTCAGAAGATACACATTCAACCAGATTGGTAAGGGGACACAAACCATGCCACCCTGAGAACAGACCAGGAAACAGGATACTGTACTCTGAAGGTTATTGCAAGGAAGGTTCTCCAGGGGCAGGAGAGGCAGAAACCAGTGGTCTCCACAAAGGGTGGAGACCACAAGAACAGATTTAAGCTGAAAATGGAGGTTAGCAATGAGCCCTTTAGAAGCTAGAGCTCATCACAGATGGACTGGACAGCTTGGGAGAAACTGAGTCCTCTGTCGCTTGTGACATGGAAGCCTTGACTCTGCAGCTATATTAGAAAAATATTGCAGAAGGAGTTCAGTCTCGGATCATCAAATGAAATGACTTTAAGTCTCTTCCACAGGGTTCTAGCAGGGCACAAGGACACTCAGAAATGGCCTTGGCTGGGTTGTGAATGAAATGCCCCCTGAATTCCACAAATGGAGATGGGAATGTCAGGATCCCTAACTGCCCTTGAGATGGCCAGGACTGATTGAGATGACCTGAACTCAGGGGTTGAATGTGTACTTGTCAGGGCCATTAGGGGGCTGGGGGTTATAAGAGGAGTCTAGCCATCCTGACGTTGTTTCAGGGAAATTTAAGTCCAGTCAGTGAGAACAAAAGTCAGATAATAACTAATTGTTTAGTCCTATCCTTGTCCTGTAGAAATATAATGCAAGTTATGCATGTAATTTTAAATGTTTTAGTAGCCACATCTAAAACAGTGGAAAAAGCCCTGGCCAGATAGCTCAGTTGGTGAAAGCAACATCATGAAGCGCAGAGGTTGCTGGTTCAATTCAGGGAACATACAGGAACAGATAAATGTTTCTGTTTCTCTCTTATGTGTGTGCCCTTCCTCTCTCTCTAAAATCAATAGAATAAACAAAATAATAAAATAAAACAGTGAGAAGAAATTAATTTTAACATTAATTAAAATGGCACTAGCTTAAAGACAAGCCTACTTCCCTTCTTAACCCAATATAGCTAAAATAGTATCATTTCAAAGTGTAACTAAAATAAAATTATTCATGAGGTAGTTTACATTTTTATACTAGATCTTCACAATGTGCTGTGTATTTTACACTTAGAGCATATCTCAGTTTATACCAGCCATATTTCACATGCTTAATAATCATTTGAGGCTAATGGCTACCATAGTAGACAGAAAGGGTTTAATCAACAACGTAGTATGTCAATTCTGTGACCTCATCTCCTCAATAAAGTTCTTATTAACAATTTACTAACCCATTGCCCTTGAGTCTGTACATGTTCTATCAATCATTTTTCATTCAACCAATGGTGTTTCAGATACTTGGGATACGGCATTCCTGACCTTGATGACAAGGTCCCTACTCCCCAGGAGTTTACATCCTAGTGTCTGACATGGGAAATAAGTTCGTAAAAAAATAAGAAACTAAAATAATTGCTGCTCGTAAGAAGTGATATGAAGGAAATAAAACAGAATATTGGATACACTTTTTTTCAGGCTGTCTTCATTCTTGGCAAGGCTGAACTTGCTGTTTCCCTTGACAGAGTCTACACTCTGCATGAAGGAAGACACAAGCATTAGCTTGGGGTGGAAGGAGCTGAGGACCCTTTCTACATCCTCAGAGGTAACCAAACTTGCATTCCTAGAATACAGTCTCTCAGTGAACAAACTAACAACCATATTAACCAAAAATTATGGCTGTGAAGAAACACCACCAGAATAATACTTTTCTTTTGTCAAAGTTATCAGTTAAAAATCCTAAAAATATATGAGTGGGCATGCATCCTTACATTGGCTGTTATCAAAAAAAAAAAAAAAAAAGAGAGAGAGAGAGAAAAAATATTAAGTGTTAATGAGGATATAGAGAAATTAGAAATCTCATACATTGCTGGTAGAAAAATAAAATGGTGCAGCTGCTATGAACAGCAATTTGGTGACTTCTCAAAATGTTAAACATAGAATTATCTATAATCTAGCAATTCCTCTCTTAGTCATGCATGTCATTTGGGTCCCTGAAAGCAAGAACCCAAGCAGACACTTGTACATAAAAAGCTCATAGCAGTAGTAGTAGTCACAATAGCCAAAAGGTAGATATAACCCAAGTGTCTTAACAAAGACACTTAAAATGTGTAATATACATGCAATGGAATATTATTCAGCCTTTAAAAAGAATGAAGTTCACATACATGAAACAAGATAGATGAACCTTGAAGATATTATGCTAAGTGAAATGTGCCAGACACAAAAGACAAATATTATGATTCCAGTTATACCAAGTCCCTAGAATAGTCAAATTCACAGAGTAGAAAATAAAATAGTGGTTATCAGTTGCTGGAGAAAGAGGGGAGTGAGAAGTTATTATTTAATGAGAACAGACTTTGAATTTGGGTAGGTAAAAATATTCTGGAAAAGAATAGTGATGATGGTTGCACAGTGATGTGCCACTGAACTATACATTAAAATCAAGGAAAATGGTTAATATTATGTAATATATATATATGTATATTACCACAACTTATGTGTGTTTGTGTGCACAGACAGTATACACAATGTCCTGACCTTGCTTTTTTTGTTCATGGAGTAAGTGGTCCATCTTCACAGGTGTGAAGAAGTCATTTTCTTTTCCTCACGTTTTCCTTTGAACAGAGAGAAAGATTTGCAATAAGAGAGAATTGGTGCTAGCTTAGAGCCAGGCCTCTCTTACCCTTGGTTTATAGAACATTTATGGATAAAAAAGAAGAGGAAAGAGGAAGGGAAGAGAAAAATCTTATGAAACTTCAGATTGCTTATACTTGCAGTTAAATTTCTTTTTTTTAATTTGGTATATAAACTTGTCCTAAGCAATGCACTCAAAGGGAGAATTCTCAGGCAGCCGTGCTGCATTTGAAGTCATTTGTCAAGTTAATCATGATATATTTCTTTGCCTTGAATAGCATCAGCTGGAATATGTTATATCCCATGCTTGAAGGGGAATCCAAGCAAATAATTCCCAATAAACAATTGTTTCATCAACAGAGAGTGAAAACCTCCAAGTCCTTTCATTTACTGTTTACCACATTTTTCCATGATATTTCAATTGGGGAGATATAATCACATGGGAAAATAAGGATGGGATCTTACATAGAGTTTTGGAAGCAACACAGTGTTTGTGTTAGGGGAGACTAAAATTTCAATCAGAAGGCAATGTTGGGGTTGGTACAAAATATTCACTTAGGGAGAACGGAAAAAATAATAAATCAGACCTGATAAACATTTGACACAAGTGTAAAAAATCCAAATGCTTAACTCAGTCTTTTTCCCAAGTACCTTAAATAAATAGATGGTCTAATAATGAAATTTAGCATTCAGCCATGTAATGTTTGACAAAGTAATGGACTTAATACCCAAAACTGCAGAAGTATAGTAAATTTTGTAAAACTGAATATCAATTTCAAGACTACAATAGATTTCAAATGTAAATTTTTATAATTCTGAAATGTTATTGTTCATTTATTTCACATGAAGTAAAAGATGCCATTATTCTATTGACTCAACAAATTTGATATAACTACCTTACCCATGAATATCCACAAGAATAAAATGAACTTGTCTATAAACTAGTTTCTCTAGTTTCTGAATATTATCAGCTATGAATTCTTCCAAATTTGGGTCTAATATTAGTATAACAGAGGGCATATGAATCTATACTTAAGAAGCAGGAAGCTGAGAATTTTCTGAATCATCTGCAAGAACAAAAATTCCTCATGGAATATGCAATGAATTGAAGCAATAGTTTTTAAAGAAAATATATTTTTCTTGATTATAATTTGTCAAGTTAATTTCTTTTATTCTTCCTTGTTTAGATGTGAGTAATCTCATGACAAAGGTACCTCCCTGTGGAACTAGAGTCATTAAAGAACCTAGACATCTTGTATATTAGGCAAATAGAATCAGTAGAATTTAACCTAGACGATTATTCAATATACATTAGGTGAGGAGTGAGTTAGTCTATTCAGGAGACAAGCAGACATAGGCGCAGAGAGGTTGATCCTCAACACGCTAACCATAGCCTTTTGTGTTCATGTGAATGAGAGGAGGGTAGAAAAGACTGAATTTGTTGACAAAAATTGCTAATCATCCAAGACCAGATTCTTTGCTTTGGATTGTTTCGGTAGAACTTTGCCAGAAGTTAGGGAAATATGATAACTTGGGCATTTGCTATAATTCTTATAACCCCTCCTGGCTAGAGCTAACTATTAGCATTAAAACACTCATCTAAAACCGCTCTTCTGAGGTTTTGTACCTCTAGGCTGACTGAGTCTGCTCCAATTCCATTTCACCTGAATTCTAAAAGCCACACATGTTCTGATTTTCCAGCGGCATTGAGTCACATGGAGTCAGTCAAGCCAGCTAGCTTTCGGAGTTGGTAGAGGAGAACATTTTGAAATAATCTTTAAAAAACATGTTTTTTAATTATAAGAGGGTGGAAAGTGAGGTGATTTCTCCCTGAGTAATTGGACCCACACGGAAATGAGGCTTTGTATAAATGGAATTATTAAGAAATACCGGCAGAATGATGTCTAAATGTTAAGTCAAACAGTGGCTCTCTAGATATTTTAGCCTAAATGGGCCCACAAAATCTACCCATCTATCCAATTGCTGATGAAAACTCTTGCTGTATGTTTTACTATGTGCCAAGCACACGGCTAGATATGACAACAGTTCATGTATATGGGAAATAAAGAAGCAGTGTGGCTCTTCTCAGAGTGTCATTCTTAGAGATGGCCTCAACCAGATGGGGACAATTGCCTATTGCCATCTCGTCTCTCTACAGCTGACATTTTCTCACAACCCAAAAGGAGGAGAGTGTGGGATAGAATGGCCATAGCAGTATTTCATTGATCTACCTTGGTTGTGTTGACAAACATCACAAAGAAATCTCAACAAGGGATAGTCATGCAGACTGATGGCACAAGACATGCTTATAAGTAAACTTATCCCTATTTTGAAACCCACTGGGGAAAAAAAACAAACACCTTTTTGCCTCTAAAGACACAGTGACATCACAGTTCAAGAACTTATTCCAACAATGACCATAAAATTGGGAACTGGGTCTGACCCTCCTTTGTATTTTCATACCTGGTGTTGCTCAGGATAGCTGTTCAAAAAGACTGTTTTATCTAAAAGGAAAGAAGGGGAAACTTGCTGCATGGAGACGTACATAGGAAAGGCTCAGCAGTCCCCTCAGTGCAGTGATCCATATAACTTAAAGTTAATTTTGCCACCATGTATAAACAAAGTCTGCCTGTGGTATTTTTATTTCATTTAGTTTGGAAGTCACTCAAGGCAGAGTTCAGAATTAAGAAATTAGATACTATCTTGGATATTGGTGATCGGCCATAAAAAATAAATTAGGTCCCTTAAGTAGTAAGTATTAAAAAAAAAAAAAAAAAACAGAATTATCCAGAGGAAAAACATGGCAAAGCAAATTTTTAAATAAATTTTTCTGTAATCAATCTAATATTTTTAGAATTCAGACAATATAATCGACTCAGAATGTTGTCATAAAAATAAAACTGCCAAAATAAGAATATAAAATAAATGTTGAATACTTAATTTTTATGAATTTGTTTTTTCAAAAGAAAATAAAGACACTGCCAATATTTCCCTCCATAACCTTCCAACTGTGTAAAGAATTAAAATAATACATGCTATTTAAAAATTATTAGGAACCCATTAAATTGGCAAGTACTCAGGTTTCACGTATTCAGGATCTTGCTTTGGTGAGAAGCAAATTCTATTAACTCCCTACCGGAATTAGATATTTTTGTATGTGAGCAACAGTTTTCTTATAACTGGAGGGGAAATGTTACATAAATTAAAGAAAATAATAAATTTTTATCTGTTAAATTCTTCTGTTAGCATAAGTCACCAACAAAACCACCCACAGGAAGGAAAGGAAACCATTCTCCCATTCATGGACTCTCCCCTTCAGAGGAGTTAGATACACTGACAGGAAGAATTCTTTTCAGCTCCTTCAGAGTTGATGGCTGCATCAGGGACACTTATTACTGCTGTCTTTATTGTCTACACAAGGTCAGAGTCTATTACTAGGGGCACATACTGTCACATACCACAGGCTGTGTGTGCGCGCACACGCGTGTGCATGTATGTGTACACATGCATCTATCTAGTAAACAGATGATAACCTTTCTAGGGAGTCTTAACCTCTTTTGGAAGGCTGAGCATCTGACCCAACTCAGGTAGAGAACCGAGAGTTGGGAACATAATAGTATCTGCCCTCTTTTTATCTTGTCTTCCTCTTCTGTTTTTTCCCCCCACTTATCATTGGTAAGCAGCTCCATTGGTATAGAAACTACCTTGGGCATTTCTTATACACAATGTACCATGCAGGTCACAAGTGAGATGCAAGATGAATGAGAATTAATTATCTCCTTTTGGAGTTTGCCATTCAAATGATTGAGATCGGCTCATGGGTGATTGGGTGTCTCAGTCATACTGATTTGTCAAAATAGTCTTTTGGTTGCTGAGGAAGTGGTCATCAACACTGTGAAAAAACAAACAACGATGATAAAAAAGTCTTCCACCAAAGCAGATTAAATAATGAAGACCAAAATTGGATCATTTACCATTTTCTGTGTTAAATGTACTTCATTTGAACATTTGCTTATTAAGAGAAGTTTTTGTTTTCTACATCAAATAAGCCATATGATCCATTTCTTTATTTCTTTTTAATATATTTCTTTATTTCTTTTTAATATCAGAATTTAATGCCTTGATTTTTTTTTTAGCATTGTGGGAATTTTTAGAAACACAATCATCCTAAGTTTTATTTAATGTTTTTAAAAGTTAGATATATTTGTCTGACCAGGTGGTGGCGCAGTGGACAGAACATCGGACTGGGATGAGGAAGACCCAGCTTCGAGACCCCGAGCTCGCCAGCTTGAGCACAGGCCCATCTGGCTTGAGCAAAAAGCTCTCCAGCTTAGACCCAAGGTCTCTGGCTCCAGCAAGGGGTTTCTCGGTCTGCTGAAGGCCCACGGTCAAGGCACATGTGAGAAAGCAATCAATGAACAACTAAGGTGTTGCGACGGCAACGATAAACTAATGATTGATGCTTCTCACCTCTCTCTGTTCCTGTCTGTCTGTCCCTATCTATTCCTCTCTCTGACTCTCTCTCTCTGTCCCTGTAAAAAAAAAAAAAAAAGTCATGTTAAAAGTTAGATATATTCATAGTTTCATACCAAAAGGTGACTAAAATAATAAAATCTCATGAAATATCAATGGTTTCTAGTAAAGACATTTAAAAAATCCTCTGTGAGCAATAAACTTTAAAGACATTTTTCCTCCAAGGATCAAAGTGTATTTAGGATAAAATAAGAAAATTCTTAAAAAGGAAGGAAATTCTGACACATGCTACAATATGTACCTTGAAGACATTATGCTAAGTGAAAGAAACCAGTCACAAAAGGACAAATATTGTATGATTTCCCTTATATGAGGTACCAAGAGTAGTCAAATTCATAGAGCCAGAAAGCGGAATGGTGGTTGCCAGGGACTGGAGGAAGGGAAGAATGAAGAGTTAGTGTTTAATGAGTACAGAGTTTCAGTTTGGGAAAATAAAAAGGTTCTGGAGATGGGTGGCTGGTGATGGTCCCACAACAATGATAATGAACTTAATGCCAACAAAAAATGACACTTAAAGTTAAAATGGTAATTTTTATGTCATTTATATTTTACTGCAATTAAAAAAGCAAAACTCAGTGGTAAAGGTAGCCTGGCATAGAAAGCAAGTTATTTCTGCCCTTAGTACCAGGAAAGGGTTCCTTAGGTTGGAAGAAGGAGAAACAAGGATGCAGAAATGAGAGGCAGACGACAACAGGTTCCAGAGGAAGGGACATGAACCCTGCTCTTGGAGAATGGGCAAAATCCTTTATAGATCTAAGACAGGGGAACTTGGACATCATTCCTGCATAAATCCAGAGAATGAAGAGGAAAAACTATGCCTACTTGCTATGTCATGGCTATCCAGGTCTTATCTGAAGATTCACAAAATCCCCAGGCCTCAGTGGATACAAGAGCAGCGCTGTAACTGCTGCATTCTCAAGAGTGGTGGGTAAGTGGCAGAAAGAAGCAAAGGAACTGAAGGGCAGGCAGATGGCTCTGAAGGGACCTCACAAGGATTGAATCTATAACCAAGGACAGCCCACATTGGTGAGCAACTCAGTGTCCTCTGAGTGGACAGATAACATGGAGAACCAGCTGAGCCTCTCCAGTGAATTGGATAATGTGACACAAGGGACCAAGTTCCTGAATGAAGGTTTGACATAGTAGTCGTTCCATCATAAAGTTACATTTCTCGCACCCTGAGTCCCCAGCCTGATATTCAAGAGCTACACTTAATCCCATCCAAGTCTCTAAAGCCTATGCAGCCACTTGGGTTCTCCATGATAACATCACATGCTAACTTTCCATTTGTGTGTGAGTTTCCATTATTATTGACTTTAATAGCCTCACTGGGTGATGGCCTTATCTATTGGTTCTATATTTTACCTGGAACAGAATGAAGAAAGTGGCTGTCCAAGATCCAAGAATTTGAAGTTGAAAATGGCAGCACCACTTGTAAGTAAGTTTGTTCAAGTGAACAAGCAGAGAAAAGGTGAAAGTTTGGGACGCTGACTCCTATGACTCTTCCAGTCAAGTGCTCTTCAGCAAGAGGAATGGACATTGCAGTTCAGTGCCAGTTACTCTATTATCTTACGTCCCACCCTTGCAGATTCCAGAGGGAGGAGACCCTGCTACCTGAACTACGTGTGGTCCAAACACTGGGCTCTTGATAAAGATGTGGCTTATAGCTTTTTTAGTAAAAGGGAAAAAATATTCACAACAACATTTTCTTCTCATTTTCTCTTTCCTATTAGGTAAATGCTTTTCTTCTGTCATTCACAAAATGTACCCACAAGGTGTAGAGGTGGAGGTGCGTCAGGAGAACATCTGCCCTTGGAGAGCTGGGATAGTCTCCCCTTCCAAAGCAGCAGAGCCCCACAGGAGCAGCTTTTAATTGTAGATTATTATTTTCTGTTTGGGCATGAAAAAAGGAAAGTGGGTTGATTAAATATGATTAAGCTCCTGGCCTGAGATGTTCTGCACGTGGCTTTGTTTTCGTCTTTCTTTAAAGGAATGATTCTAAACCCTCGTGACTGCATTTGCCTCCCCCAAGCACTTGAAAATTTAAGTGAATTAGAAAAGCATAATTTGTATTTAATAAAGCTTTTATATGCTGGTATCCATTTAATATAATTTTTCCCAGTGTTCATTTCAAGTTCCCGATACAGTCTTGCATAATAGGCGGCCCACATAGAATCCCATTTATTCATGTCACTAATTCTACTGCAGATAAGTGTTCCCTGGGATCCACAGTCAAATCTTTATAACCCTGAGAATGTTGTCCTTTAGTAACTAATCTCTTGCTGGAGAAAAAGAACCAGTGCTGGTCCTGATGTCATTTCTGTACTCTATTGAGCCCTGGTTTGGGCAGTTTCCAGTGTTTCTGTGTCTAGAGACTTCAGCTACCTGTAAGACTTCTGAATAGTCTTGGTTTCCTCACAGGTCTGTTGGGGAACACCTCAGTTTTAACTCTCCCTCTTCCTGGCTTTTGTGCTCTCTCCTTCCCCTCTCACCCTGGGAATTAAAGGTATGCACTCCACAGTCTTCATAACATGGGCTTTTAAGTGAGACCACAGTCCAAAATAACAAATGAGATTTTAAACAATGTTTGAAGTGGGTATGAGCCATGTTGTACATTTCAAGACCGATTTTCTTGCAGAAGCTATTGTGGAAGATGACGAAAGGCAAATGGATCACAGATGAGGGTGAAACGAAAACAAATGAAATAAAGAAAATGAACAGACCTCAATTTTAGAAATGATTTTCTATTCCTAATTAGGCTTGATACCAACCACCATGTTTGGTGACTGGTGTGTTTTCACTCACATCTTTTGACCATCTTAGAAAAGGAAACAAAGAAGTCACCTGAAAGCACTCACATTTCAATTGCCATGTGTAGCATAATTAGTTGACAGTAAGAGTCTAGTAGCCCATGTCTACCATAATTCCTGACTTCTTGTACACTGTGTCCTTCCCGGATCTCATTTCATTCCTCATGACAGTGTGACATTCACTTCCATAGCATTCCACGTTGCTCCATTTCTGAACCTGACATGTAGTCATAAAATGAGATGAGTGAATTAAAGAACCACAACACCCAGTTGTAGGAACCCACCAATGCCCAATGAACCAGTGCGGGTATGCCCGACCACCATAAACCAGAACGGTACCCCCAATGACAAAGATATGAGCAGAGAATGAATAATCATTTAACGGCTTAATGTAGACATTGGTTTGTTTTCACAATTTTAGGCCGAATATACAAAACTTGATGAAAGCTTTGAAAAAGTGAGTATAACTTTTTAATGAAAATCAAAAGCACAGCCAGTTGTTTTTTTTCTTTTAAACTAACTTTAGAGAACTGGATATTTTCATGGCACCAAATTATTGCCCCACAGACGACTTGCTAATTGACTAAGGGAAAAATGCACTTTACGAGTGAAGAGAGTTGTGGTTGCCATCACCTGGTGCAGGAATAAATTTGGCCTCACCAATAGTGGGCATCCAGGCTTACTGTGCTGCTGATGTCGCTCAAGGTGAAGTTTACAATGTCACATATGGAGTATTGTTCAAATGTGTAACCTGAATCTCATCAAGGCTTTAGATCCAAAGGATATACAGAAGAAAGGATATACCATGAAAAAGGGATAAAAAGTAGAGAGTTGGGGCATTCTATAATGCAACTGACCTGGCCTCTTCAAAAAGTCAATAATATGGAAAAGAGTGTGGTTAAGTGCTCATGTGTGCTATTCTAGATTAAAAGAAATTGAGGACATAATACATGCAGTTGACACTTGAACTATGAGAGACTCCGGTACTCATACAGTTGAAAATCAATGTATAACTTTAGACTCCTCCATCATCCCTTGGTATCTGCAGGGTACTGGTTCTCCAGAGACCCCTCACAGATACCAAATTTACCAATGGTTCCTTTTTTAAAATGGAACAGAACAGCTCTGGCCTATAGCTCAGTTGGTTAGAGCATTGGGCTGAAACACAGAGTCTGCTGGCTGTATGCCTGCTCATGGCACATGCAGGAACAGCTCGATGTCCCTGTCTCTCTCTCTCTCCCTTCATCTCTCTCTAAAATCAATCAATAAAAAATTAAAATAAATTAAAATGGCATAGAACAATGCATAGAGTAGGCCCTCAGCATCCACAGGTTCCCAATCTTGGGGAAATACTATTTGGATCTGTAGTAGAATGAATCTATGGACATGAAACCCAGGGATAATGGCTCCTATGTCACTAGGCAATAGGAATTTTTCAGCTCCATTATATTATGACCACCATTGTATATTTGGTCCATCATTGGCTAAAATGTTATGTAGTGCACAACTATAATTCATATGTATTAATGAAGAAGTATTTTCCTGGTGTGGTAGATTAGATATGGGAGTTGTAGCAATTCTTTCCTGAAGGCATTGATTTTTGCCCCATCCCTTGATCTGGGCTGGCCTTGTGACTTGCTCTGACCAATAAAATGAAGGAGAAGTGATATTATGTGACTTCCAAGGGTTGGTCATGAATCTTGTGCTCTTGTTCTCTTGAAATGCTGCTCCCACCATGTAAATTAGCCCTGGCAGTCTTGCTGGAGAGAAGTGGCTCAGCTGACAGTCAGCAACAACCGCCAAACATGTAAATGAGGCTATCTTGCACCACCTAGCCTTAGGTAAGCTATCAGATGGCTAAAGCTATCTGCGTGATCCCAGATCACGCAGAAGAGCCACCCAGCTGGACCTAGCACAAATTGCAGAATTGTGAACAAAGTAATAATATCTGTTTTAAGCTGCTAAATTTTGGGATGGTTTGTTATACTGTGATATCTCAATACTTTAAGAGAGTATTCAGTTTTCATCTAATTCTCAAGATAATGAATTACTGAATTTGAATTAGATTATTTAAAATTTTATGTTTTTTTCTTACTTTCTTCATAAGCTATGTCATAGGTACAATTTAATTTGGCAAATCTTGCACTCAAACTGCATTTTAAAGTAAATTCTAGAATTTTTAAACAGAAGAATCAACAGGTCTTTGAGTCTGTAGTTCAAAGACATTTTTCAATTTTTTTTTCCATGTGGACTGTGTTCAGGCACCTCTTTCATTCTACATATTTTTTAAAGATTAAAGCAATTTCATCTGAAAAGGCTATTAACATTCTGATTTGTTATACATGGTTTGAACTTCTTTAGGACAGCTACCATTTGCTCCTAAGTGATCTTACTCTTCAGTTCCTTCTTACCAAACTTCACCCCATCTTTCTAATCTGAAGAATAAAATATAGTCTGAGGGTGTGGCCACCTGGAACTTCCCCATTGACCTAATATTGACAAAAATGCCAGCATGCTGCGTAGATGCCACTGTGAAGTATGGTTCTCTGATTCGCTCCGGGCCACTGTGAGGGGTGCTTTTCTGATCCCTTGCCCTCGCCCTCCACTATGAAAAGCAATTTTCCTTTGTTTATTCGCTCACCCATCAGTGTGAGCCTCCAATAAACGGGGAGGGCCTGACACTTTCCAGCTCCGTAGTTCCTCTACTGTTCACTCGAATGCACTGTGAACCTGCCTGGCCTCCACCACCAGCATTATACCCTGCTTTGGACCATGTATAATAGTATCAGAATCTTATCTTGATTTGGGTGATGAGCACACAATGTAATCAATAGTTCAAATGCTATAGAGATGTTTATCTGAAACCTATGTATTCTTATTGACTAATGTCACCCCATTAAATTTGATTTCTAAATTACAAATAAATAAATAAATAAGTAACACAAAAATTTTTTTGAAAGTTTTATTTTGATGAATTTCCCCTGCTTCTTTTTGGATTCTTAGACTGGGGAGTCAAAGTCAGGCTTTTATAGTTTCTTGAGATATTTTAAAGCTCAGACTAACTGAGTGTGCAACGGAGAGTGCGTCTGGCAGTGACCACATCCCTCTGGAATTTTCTTATGGTCAGGTGGCCCTCATCCAGGATTCCTGTCACTTCCGATTTTCCATTTGGGGCCTCTGAGTTGGCAAGAATTAGAAGCAGGGTGTTAATCCTCTTCATCACTTCCTCTCCCTTCTGAAAGATGAAATGATCATGTGGGTTAATGATTCCCAACATGGCTATACATTCAAATCACTTGGAGCACTTAAAAAATGTCCGGGGCCCTTACCTTGAGAGATTTTACTTTAATTATAATGAGTGGAGCCTGCCTCTAAATTTAACTTTTGATTCTGAGGTTGTTCTAACATACAACCAGGGCTGAGAATTCTAATTGAGGCAAATCATGGCTGTATCAGATGTTCTGAGTTTAGAAATAAGACATATGGCAGATGCCTGGATGGTTCAAGTCCCCATCATGAAGATTTTGAATGCTTCTCTTTTCTAGTCCATTAAGTTTCTACACAGGCGATGTAATTCTAGCATGTCTAAACAGGATAACGACAACCAGAGCCATGATATTACTTTCTGATTGTTGATATTAATCTCAACACAGCTCTAACATCTTTAAACAAGGTGGAGCCAGACAGCCAAAAGTCCACTGAAAAGTTTAGAAGACATTTTGGAACATTGGCTTTTCTGAAATTCCAAATAAAGATGAATTATGTTGCTCTTGATGGTTTTTCTTATTAGTAAAGAGAGTGATTTGACAAAGGAAGTGTCTTGGAAATGAAAAAATAAAACCCATTTTCCCCCATTGGTCAGTTTTCAGGATACTAATTCTGTGTTAGTCAAAGGCAATTGAGATGTCAAAACATTAGATATTTTGGAAAACTCTCTCATCACACACTGTACACGCTACACATGTGGGTTTTTGAAAACTTTAAATTCTGATTGGTAATTATGATCACCAAGTATGCAAATGCAATTTTCAGTGCAGCTACTGTTTTCTTTTCGCCATAGAAACGGCCTTGTTTCTAGTTAGCAACAAAGACGATTTTAGTGTCATTCTCAGAGGTGAGCTAAGTGTCAGCCAAACCAGGACATTTAAGAGTAAGTGACAAATTGAAATGCCGGTGGCCGAGGGCAGGCAGGTTCACGTTGGATTCGGGCAGACGGTAGAGGAACTGTGGAGCCGGAAAGCCTTGGGCCATACCTGTTTATTGGAGGCTCATAAGGACAGGCGAGCAAATAAACAACAAAAGGGAAAGAGCTAATAAACAAAGGAAAATCTGCTATTCACAGTAAGGGCAAGGGAGCAAGGAGAACCTGAGCGATCTGGGAGAATTGCTGCCCAGGGGAAGCACCCACAACCTCATATAGGCTACACACATGTGTCTCTGCCATGTGCTCACGCACTCATGAAGCAAAATGCTTGCAGCTGGTGAACCCACAAGCAAGCCTAACACGGCTGCCCCACACAAATCAACCCTGAAGTTGTGTGACTTGAACTGAACATGTCTTTTCAAAGGACCTACTGAGGGCCTGGCTGCACCTTGGCCATCACAGCCCAAGCTGGGAACGGACGGACGTGACTTTGCAATTTGGTAGGAACTATTAGACACTACAGGCATGCAGCGGGGATTCGGTGTCCCGTGAATTAGAGATGACCATGTGAGAACAGAAGGATGTGTTTTTATGAATGCTTACCCAGGGGAAAAGTCAGTGTCCTCAAGCTCTAGCTTTAATCTGTTCTGTGTTAGCTGAGTAGAAACTACTATCTAGGGACAGTAGAAGTCCAGAGGTTTGCTCTGTAGGAATCTAAAAACAGACAGCAGAAAGAATAAGCAACATTCCCATATTAAAATACTGCAACTGCTTTCAATCACTCAAGCCCTTTTGGAATCATATGCATGTTTTGTCAATAATTCAGTTTTGCAAATGTTTTGCAATATGGTTTCAGCTGAAAACTCTCAAATAATGTATTTTTCCACTTTCTAAAGAAAGCACATGTAGGAAATGGTGTCAAATGACATTAAAGGGTGTGTTTTGAAACTGTGGCCACTATGAAAACTAGTAGTGTTGGTTCTCTCTCCAACTCTAACTCATGCCATCTTGAGCTGGGAACGCAGGAGCCTAAAAACGGTGCAGGAGAAGACGGCAGAGTGAAAAAAGAAGGCCTGAAACAACAAGACAGCTCCCAGCAGAGTGAAGACAACTGATCTGGTTTCCTGAAATTGGTAGGCATAACTCTCACTCCTGACCAAAACTGGTTTTAATGTCTCTTTCATTTTGCTCGGACAGAGATACCTAAATACACATAAAAGTTTCATTATCCACTGCCAAATATCAACACTGATATTTTTTGTTCTGTATCAGGGCAAAAAAATGGCAGATTTATGCACAGGTGCTTACAGAAATTTAAATTTCTACTACAAAAATCATACCATCTTTCTGAGTATCTCTATTGACTCTCCTGGGGAAAAGAGAAGATTCCCACTGCTTCAAATTACGTTTCACGTATTTGCAGAGGAATCATTGGTTATAACTGATTAAAAACAGATTGAGTATTCCTTCAATTAGAAGTAACTACATTTGCCCTAGCCGGATAGTTCAGTTGGTTAGAGCATCATCAGAAGTGCAAAGGTTGCCAGTTTGATCCCCAGTCAGGGCACCTACAGGAGCAGATTGATGTTCCTGTCTCTCTCAATCCCTTCCTCTCTCACTAAAATCAATAATAAAAATTTTGTTAAAAAAGAAATAACTACATTCATTTTGTAAATGGTTTTCCATAGGCAAGCAAGCATGTTCAGATCTCAGGTGTACATCATGGATTGCTTTTTCCACCTCTTTCTTTAATAGTGCAGGAAAAGCCATACTTAGTACCTCTAAGGTTGTGTGCAGTATAATCAACCTGATTTCATCGTAAACCAGTAGGCAGGTGTTCCTGCTTTGGTACAATTCAACCAGGATTGTACAAATGACTGGGGATCAAAAGAAGACATTGTACCTCTTCTCTTGAACAGAATCAGTGTGAATTCATTTAAAATGTCAAACTTGATTTCGATAACAGGCTTGAAAAACAATACTGTTTGGGTAAAAAAGAGGTTAATGAGGAAAATGTAATCCCCACTTGAATGCCTTTGGAATGCAACGCCACATTTATTTGCATGTGTGGTATCTGTAAAAGGTCCAAGGAATTTTGTTTTTTGTATTTTGAATTGTTTATAATGTATTTTCTTTTTATTCCATCTACTAACAATTCCCAGAAATGATGAAAATCAAAAGATGGAAAAATGTAAATGCATTTGGGTTCTAAGAAAATTACCAGTTGCAACATCAGCTCTAGCCACAGTTTATAAAGCAGGTGATTATGGGGACAATAAAGAAAAATGTTATTAAATCAGTAACAATCCCTTGAATCTTGCCAATTCTGTGATAGCGCCTAAAAGTCTGACACTCCAAAATATTCCAGCCAAATTTTGCAATAAAATTTCACTAATAATGATGCTCATTTGCAAATATACAGTTTAGATATTCCAGACTGCAGGACATGAAACATACTGGGTAATTTCTTTGACGTTGTTATGTTTTATTAAATC